>NC_051170.1:58775957-59515957 GCF_013339725.1 Rhipicephalus microplus | reverse complement strand
AAAGCGCGTCAGGTTGGTATTGCCAGATTCCGTCTCGGGACATGGAGGGGCAACGGCCCGGACAGGAGAAGCGCGGGCAGCGGCATTTGCCGCCTCGTTGCCGGGCAGGCCCGAGTGGCCTGGGGTTAAAGCGCCAAGAGGCTGCCTGTAGTAGGCTAGCCGCCAGCGGGGCAATGGAACCCTGAAGGTACTGAGAACAGGCCGAGCGCGAGTCCGTCAGGATGGTGCGTGAAGCATGGTGAGAGGCGGCCAAAGCTATTGCAACCTCTTCAGCGTGCGTTACTGTGTCTGCTCGAAAGGAGAGGCCATCTACGTGTTTGCCCTCTGTAATCACGGCAGCCGTGAAGTGACCCGAGGGGGAGGGACCCGAGACGTCCACGTAGAAAACACCAGGACGATCGGAGTGTCGGGCATGAAGGGCCGCGGCGCGTGCTAGTCTACGGCCAGGATGGAGGTCGGGGTTCATATTACGGGGTAGAGGTTCCACCCATAGCTTTTGACGCCAGAGCTCTGGTACCGGCTCCAGAGGGTCTTGGTCAGATATCGATTTAAGGCCAAGTCTGTGTAGAAGACGGCGCCCTGAAGGCGTCTGTGACAGTCGATTGATTTGGTTAACGCGATGAGCTTCGCGCATCTCTGCAAAGGTGTTGTGTACCCCCAAAGCCGTGAATCGGCTGTTGGAAGTTGCAATAGGTAGGTCCAGAGCGCGTTTGTATACTGAACGAAGAAGGACGTCCAGCTGGTGCTCGTGTCGACGACGCAGGCGAAGGTAAGGCAAGGCGTAGAGGACGCGACTGGTCACAAACGCGTGGGCCAATCGGAGGGACTGAGACCCGCGGAGGCCGCCGCGCCTGGTAGACACTCGCCGTATCATGCGGCTCACTTGTTCGCTGGTGCGTCTGAGGCCTGCTATTGTGCCCTTTGGATCCAAGGACGATGTGAGGTGAAGGCCAAGAACCCGAATATTTTGCACTGACGGGACGGGCCCGGACGGAAGAAAAATTTGAGGCGGCGGTAGCGGAGAGACTGAAAGAAGAGCCGATTTAGCTGGAGAGCATTCCAGGCCGCATGAACCTGCGTAGGTGTCCACCAGAAGGGCAGCCTTTTGCAGGCGTTCTTCGATTTGCGCTAAGGAGCCGGTGTTGGTCCAGATTGTGATATCGTCCGCATATAGTGCGTGTTGTATTCCCTCGACCTCGCTTAGAAGAGAGGGGAGGTTCATCATCGCCAGGTTAAAAAGCAGAGGAGACAGGACTGCCCCTTGAGGTGTACCCCGCTTGCCTAATAAGTAAGGGCCGTGTTCGGTAGAATTAAGGCGAATGAAGGCGGTGCGATGTGATAGAAAGGCGCGAATGTAGTTGAAAGTCTTCTGCCCGCAGTTTGTAGTAGACAGGTTAGTGAGTATAGTGCTGTGTTTGACGTTGTCGAACGCCCCGCGGAGATCGAGAGCGAGCACGGCTTTATCGTTATGGCGCATAGTAGTCGGCTCTATGATATCGTGTTGAAGCTGGAGCAGGACGTCCTGCGCCGACAGATGTGGGCGAAAGCCAAACATCGTGTCGGCAAAGGTCCTCCTGGCCTCCAAGTAGGCGGAAAGGCGTTCGCGAACCATGGTTTCCATGAGTTTGCCTGCGCAAGACGTAAGTGACATGGGTCTCAGTGCCTCAATACTAATGGACTTTGTCGATTTGGGAATGAATGTCACGACCGATGTGGTCCATTCCGTTGGAAGCGGAGAACCGTCCCATATCGAATTTATAAGGTGGAGTAGCGAGAGGTGTGCTTGGTCGGGAAGATTTGCCAGGAGTGATACTGTGATTCCGTCGCGTCCAGGGGCCGTGCCCCGTCGCATTTTCGTGAGTGCAAATCGTAAATCAGAAAGTGTGTATGGGGCGTCGAGGTCGGTGTTCGGGGCGCCGGAATACGTATATGCTGGGCCTGCGGGATCAATTGTGCGGCAGATGTAGCGGTCACAAAGTTCTCGCGCGAGTTCATCCGTAGTGCCCTGAAAGGCATGCAGAACACGGTGGAGCTGGCGTTGCGTTTCTCCCCTGGTGGTGGAGGGATCGAGAAGGCTTCTAAAGAGTCGCCACGCACTCTTAGAGCTCATCTGCTTTGCAGCCTTCGAACAGGTGTCTGCCCAGTTAGCATCGGAAAGTTGTGCGGAGTATGCGGCCGCCTCTGCAGTGAGCGCCTCAATGCGAGCGCGAAGTTTCCGATTAAGTTTGTTGCGTTTCCAGCGCCTTATGAGCCCGCGGCGAGCGTGCCAAAGATGTAGGAGGTGTAGATCGATTGCAGGAGTCAAACTAGAGGTTGCAAGGGTGCGAGTGTTCGCTTGTTTCATATGAAGAGCGTATGATGCCCACGCTGCATATTCGGTCGAGGAGAGGCCGGCGGGGAATGGTTGCATTCTGAACCGAGTCCAATCGGTGAGACGGGCTTGGCCCCAGTGTTGGCGCATTTTCTGCCGCGGTGTGAACGAAATGCGGAATAAAAGGTGATCGCTGCCTAGGGTTTCGCCTAAATTCTCCCATGTAGCATCGCGGATGTGACGGGTGAAGGAGAGGTCGGGGCATGTGTCTCGCGTGACCGAGTTGCCGGAACGTGTGGGTTGTGCCGGATCGGTAAGAAGCGTCAGGCTCAGCGAGGAAATGAGCTCCTTGAGCTCTCTGCCCCGGGCCTTCTCGTAGTGGTAACCCCAGTGAGGGCTGGGGCATTAAAGTCCCCGACAATCACCAGTGGTTGTCGGGCCGCTATACGCAGCGCCCGGTGGAAGAGATGCGCAAACGAAGCCCTTGCAAGGCGAGGGGGACAGTACACGTTTAATATATGTATTGATGGTTGGCCCCTCCGCTGAGACAGCACTGATATCATGCAGTAGTCGTAAGGAATATCCAGATCGAGGTCAATCTGTACCGCCGTGTAAGCTTTATGCACGAGGAGGCATGTGGTGGTGCCGCCTACATAGGAGCAGTATCCAGAAAGGGATGGAGCAGGGCCAGATTCTTGGAGCGCCAAGACGGCCGGCTGAGAGCCAAGTGAGCTGAGGAAAAGGGAACGATGTGAACGCTTTCGCCTGTTCCCGAAGCCTCCAGGGTTCCACTGTATGATCTCGAATTTAGACGCAATGTTTGAACGGGACGTACGATTGGTAGCCATCGTGACTGTCTTAGGTTTTATATTTGGTCCTCCATGTCCCGCTCGGATTCCTCAGAGGCAGGGAGGGGCACGGAGGCGGGATTGTCCGACGGCGGGGTGGTGGTAGCCACCTTACGACGATGCCGTGGAGCTGTACCCTCACTGCTCACCGAGCAGGAGCGGGAACGCGATGCCTTGGGTTGAAACTGGGTGATTGCCCAGGCTTGAATAGCCTGGGTAACCTCTACTACTATGCGTTGGGACCGAGAAGCTGGTGAGAAGGTGATTAATCGAAGCTTCGACGCGCGTGAGGCGTTCCTCTACGCGCGGGGTGCGCTCTTCGCTAGGGAGAGTTTGGTTAGCGGGCAAGATGACCTGAGGTGCCCCAGGAGCCTCAAGAGCTTCTGGAGTAGATGTGGCACCAGTTCCGAGTGCTGGAGTACAAATGGTTGCTTGAACCGGCGGTTTATTGGGAGTGGGCTTAGCGCCAGGACTAAGCTTGGACGTAGCTGGCGTAGCCGCCTGGACAGAGGAGGCAATACCAGATGGCCTTGCAGTGCACTGTTGTTGGGGTTGAAGTCGCTTATTTAAGAGTTCGAGTTGTTGAGTTAAAAGAGAATTTCGCTTTTGAAGTGCCGCAACTTGCTGGCGAAGGGCCGCAAGTTCGGGAGAAGGAGGATCTACAGAAGGGGGTGAGAGAGGCTTAGAAGCAGCTTTCCCTGCCCGACTGCTCACCTGAGGTACCACCGCTGGTGCTTCGAGCGGTGGGAATGCCTGAGTGTCGGCGTGGAGTGGTGGAGCCGACTGATGCAGGTTGGTGCCGCTGTCTGGCTGTGACGAACATGAGGTGGTCCCTCGAGCAGATGTTGAGGGCTGCTTGCGTTTCCGATATTTTCGATATTTTGCCGTGCAGCCACTGGTCCCAGTCTCATGGGCGCCGTGGCAGAGGAGGCACTTGGGGTGGCAGTCGTGGGCATTGAGACCTGCAGGTGCGGGGGTTCCACATTAGGCACCTCCACTACGGCGTCTCTCATAATCATATGGTGGTTTTGGGGCGTTAAACCCCACATATCAATCAATCAACTTTTTCCTGTCAGATAGTGCTCAATGTACATGCCAATGGCTGCTAATGGGAAATAAGAGACAGCCGAATTCTGCTTTTACTTTCTTACGGCTTGCGCTTCGTATCTACTTCCCACCTTTAACCACCTTGAGTTCATTCATGGTATATACTAGTTCATTGTATTCATGGCACTGCGGTTCAACGCTCGCTAAACATTTCTAATACTTAGGAGGTTACACCCAGCGAGTATAACGTAGCAATCCTTTGTCAGATAGTGTTCAATGTACATGCCAATGGCTGCTAATGGGGATTGCAGCGTCCACGTTAACTAAAAGCCGAACGCTCCTGTATCTCGTTTCCCAATAGCAGCCATCGGCATGTACATTGAGCGCTATTTTTTATTGTTCAACAACGCACAGAAGAAATCTCTACGAGGGACGCCCAAGCCACGCCATAAGGAGCGTCTTAGCGTCTCACGTCATCGTTAGCGTCTCACGGCGTCTCTGGGCTGGCGGACGCCCGTCATGGCAAGCCAGCCCCCGAAGAAGGCGCTAGCCTTCGATGTAGTCGTCCCCGAGGGGACTAGTCCCGAAGACGTCGTTGACGCGACGTCTTCAATAGTTGGAATCGAAGAAGTATACTGCGTTCAGCACTTTGGAGGCCGGAACTACCAAGTTACCGTCAACAGTGAGGCCGCACTGGCCCAAATCGTAGACGCGTCGCACCTTATCATCCGAGAAGAGCGCGTCGCCATCGTACCCCAGGGACCCCAAGTGACCCAAGTGACCGTCCTGTTCCTGCCGTGCCGCGTACTCAGCGAAGTCCTCGCACAAGCACTCTCTCCCTACGGGAAGGTGCTGCACATCACCAGAGGACTCATGGGATCGCGCCCAACCGCGACCACTGGGACGCGATACGTCCGCATGGAAATGAAGGCTTCGTCACCGGTGCCCAACTACCTCAAGGTCGCGGGCCATCGAGTAACCTGTGACTATAAAGGCATTGTGATGGTTAACGGACGTTCGTCACTATGTTTGTTGATAGCGGACGAGAAAGCATTAACATGAACTTTTTATTTCATGGCATGGGTGGAACGGCTGACGACGCACGGGTACGCTACCGTGTGCAGCGCCGTTTAGTCAGACGTCGCGGCCAACCCAGCAGTCAGGGTCGCAACTCCGGAGGTCCAGGATCAGGCCACGGCTCACGACGGCCACACCCGGTAGGCTTCGCCCACGAACCTGCTCCCGGCCACTGCACCCAGGCAGGAGCCGTTCAGCAGGTCTCGGCCTTGGACCTTGAACAGACACACCGGAGCTCGACCTCGACCGGACACACCAGAGCTCGACCTGGCCGACACGTACGGGTCCCACGTCCGGCTCAGGAACGCTCCCAGGAACTCGTCCTCTCGAGCGGCGCACCGCTTCGTCTGCCTTCGTGGCCTCAGCTCTCGAGCTGCGGTGGCGGAGATGCCTGGACCAGCGCGACCTCGGACCTCGTTTCCAAGCTCTTGATCACCGCCCGGGCGTAGCGGTTCCACGTGTGGGTTCTGGCCAGCACAGCACCGTCTGTGCCGTGCTGAAATTCTGCTCGCTACAGCTGCGGAGCGGCAGCTCACTCACCGGCGTTCCTCGCCTTGGCCAGGCCAGAACCAGGTACCCTCGGGTGCGCACCTCGTGAGCTCGCGGCCCACTTCCGAGGCTGGCGCGTCGCTCGGTACGGCTCGGCACCACTCGGCGATCCTCGATGCAGGCAGCAACTCTCCTGGCATCTGAATCCTCGGCCACCCTGAACCTCGCCCGGCTCCATGGTCCTCCGTACACACGCGCGCGTCTCGCCCGGCATAACATCTCGCTCGTCCCTTGCCGAAGTGCGACGCTCTCGTGACACCGGCGCTTGATGGCATGGGTTCGGCCACGGAGCAGTCAACCCGCATGGAGACGCGATGCTCCATGCGGGGCATGGCCAGCCCGTCCAGCGAAGAGCGTGCGCCGAGACGCGATGCTCGACGCAACCGTGACCATTAGCCAGGCCACGTTCATCGCTATGTCGAACGGCTGACCGTGGAGACGCCTCGCCGAGATCCGCAATGCCCTCGGCAAGGAAGAGAACAGCAGGCCAGGCCGCGCCCCGAGATGCAGTACTCGTGCCGGCAACGCCGCCCCAGCTGGTAGTTGGACGGCAGCAGCGTGGACGGCCGCGTTCCCTGGCCGGAACCTGGATCGCCTGCGTCCGACGCTTCGGCTCGCTGTCTCCCGTCTGCCGCTGCTTCGGCTCGTCCCCAGTCACAAAGCCCACTGCCACGTGATGGTCGCCGTGGCCCAATCGTGGCACGCCACTTCTATGGGCCACCACAGGTCATCAGCTGATTTGGCGCACAGTTGCCTCGTAATCGCACGTGCCTTCTTCTCTTCTTCATTTCTTGTTGTCGCCTTCGTGCCACCTGCTCTCCGCTCGTCTTCTTCAGTTCTGGTTTGATGCTCCTCGGCGTCTTCAAGTCCGTTCCTTACAATATCCCCCTGCTCAAGAAAGTTGTTTAGGGGGAAAACAACTTTTCTCACACAACAATGAACAGACGCCGCTCTTCGAGGAGGAGCCTTTCAGCCTCCATGCGAGCTATTTCACGCTCATGCTCTGCCTGTGCTGCTAGAGGTGCCTCCTCTCGATCTTTCGCTATCTGGTTCCTCATTTCTTTTTCCTCAGTGCTCGCCCATGCCAGCAAAGCCTCTCCACTCAGTTCCATCTCCTTCCCTAGCTCAACTAGCTTTCTCTTGTCGTCCATTCTCGTCCGCCACACACAAACAACGTGAGGCTCTCAGAGGTAACGCGAGAGCTTGATCCTGGCAGGCTCGCCATTTATTGTAGTGGTTAAGGAAACGTTCGTCACTATGTTTGTTGATAGCGGACGAGAAAGGATTAACATGAACTTTTTATTTCATGGCATGGGTGGAACGGCTGACGACGCACGGGTACGCTACCGTGTGCAGCGCCGTTTAGTCAGACGTCGCGGCCAACCCAGCAGTCAGGGTCGCAACTCCGGAGGGTCCAGGATCAGGCCACGGCTCACGACGACCACACCCGGTAGGCTTCGCCCACGACCTGCTCCCGGCCACTGCACCCAGTCAGGAGCCGTTCAGCAGGTTCTCGGCCTTGGACCTTGAACGACACACCGGAGCTCGACCTCGACCGGACACACCAGAGCTCGACCTGGCCGACACGTACGGGTCCCACGTCCGGCTCAGGAACGCTCCCAGGAACTCGTCCTCTCGAGCGGCGCACCGCTTCGTCTGCCTTCGTGGCCTCAGCTCTCGAGCTGCGGTGGCGGAGATGCCTGGACCAGCGCGACCTCGGACCTCGTTTCCAAGCTCTTGATCACCGCCCGGGCGTAGCGGTTCCACGGGTGGGTTCTGGCCAGCACAGCACCGTCTGTGCCGTGCTGAAATTCTGCTCGCTACAGCTGCGGAGCGGCAGCTCACTCACCGGCGTTCCTCGCCTTGGCCAGGCCAGAGCCAGGTACCCTCGGGTGCGCACCTCGTGAGCTCGCGGCCCACTTCCGAGGCTGGCGCGTCGCTCGGTACGGCTCGGCACCACTCGGCGATCCTCGATGCAGGCAGCAACTCTCCTGGCATCTGAATCCTCGGCCACCCTGAACCTCGCCCGGCTCCATGGGTCCTCCGTACACACGCCCGCGTCTCGCCCGGCATAACATCTCGCTCGTCCCTTGCCGAAGTGCGACGCTCTCGTGACACCGGCGCTTGATGCATGGGTTCGGCCACGGAGCAGTCAACCCGCATGGAGACGCGATGCTCCATGCGGGGCATGGCCAGCCCGTCCAGCGAAGAGCGTGCGCCGAGACGCGATGCTCGACGCAACCGTGACCATTAGCCTGGCCCCGTTCATCGCTATGTCGAACGGCTGACCGTGGAGACGCCTCGCCGAGATCCGCAATGCCCTCGGCAAGGAAGAGAACAGCAGGCCAGGCCGCGCCCCGAGATGCAGTACTCGTGCTGGTAACGCCGCCCCAGCTGGTAGTTGGACGGCAGCAGCGTGGACGGCCGCGTTCCCTGGCCGGAACCTGGATCGCCTGCGTCCGACGCTTCGGCCCGCTGTCTCCCGTCTGCCGCTGCTTCGGCTCGTCCCCAGCCACAAAGCCCACTGCCACGTAATGGTTGCACGTGGCCCAATTGTGGCACGCCGCCTCTATGGGCCATCACTGGTCATCAGCTGATTTGGCGCACAGTTGCCTCGTAATCGCACGTGCCTTCTTCTCTTCTTCATTTCTTGTTGTCGCCTTCGTGCCACCTGCTCTCCGCTCGTCTTCTTCAGTTCTGGTTTGATGCTCCTCGGCGTCTTCAAGTCCGTTCCTTACAGGCATCCAGCGAGTGTGCCGTCGATGTGGAGACAGTGGGCACTTCCGCATGAACTGCACAGCTCCGTTTTGTGGAAGGTGCGGCGTTTATGGCCACGACGGGGAAAGGCTGCTCGCTGCCCTGTCGCCGTTGTGGGGACCCGCATGCCACCGTGGCCTGCACCATCAGGCCATCGTATTCCGAGGCGGCGTCGAAGGATTTCCCTCCACTTCAACCAGGAACGCCATCTAAGAACAAGTGCGACGATTCGTCAACGCGAGCCGTGATAACCGACCACGACCAAGGTGTGCCAATCGCGACGTTGCACCAGACGCCCACTGCGTCCCCAACGATTACGGGCCTGGTACTCCCTCCAGGTACTGAAAACTTAAGTTCCCCGCTTCCCGTGGCCATTTCTGAGGAATCGCAGGCCAAGCCCTCGTCAGACGAAGCGCCTCGTGAGGACGGCGTCTCGGATGGGAATATTGCATCTGACGCTCCTCGCGTTGCTGCTCTGTCGACAACAAGTTCAGGTGTATCGAGGAGTCTACATCTCAAGACGACGACGCCTGCATCTACGAGGACTCCAACAGCACCGCGAGTGAAGCGCCCCTACAAATTGACGAAGACACCAGCCCCAGTGACATAAGCCAGGACAGTGGAGACATCTTTGTACCATCCTCGCTCAAAAACCCGGACACCAAACGCCACCGGACAACTACTCGTGACTTAGAAGCCCCCACCAGAGACAGAAGTCCCCTGCGGACTTCGACGCGATCCCGGAGGCCCCGAGCCTCCGGTGGATCGCCTAGCCGGAAAAAATGACTCAGCCACTTGCGGGGCATTGGCTCAACCGCGAGATCAAGGGGGTTTTGCATTCCCTGACGTTTCCGAAAGATTGAGGCACCCTCTTAGTTATTGTAATCTGTGTGCCTAAAAAAACTAAAACGTCTGGAGAAAAATGTATCTAATTCGCACTTACCAGCAATCGATGAAGTAAAGCCGCTGTCACAGTTTCCCAAGTTTACACGGTATGCTACATTTAGAGAAGCCTTATTAAAGCTGTCTGGGCTGTTGGAGTTCTTTTTATAGGTTCAACCTTGGTTAGCGCTGAAGATAAAATGTATAGGTCAAACAAATGGTAGTAGTATAAATGAAAACCTTAGCAGAACTTGTTCCACACAGTTAGATAATTTAGTCGGCCAGTAGAGATGACGCAACGCAAAACAACGAGTGTTCGAGTTTGCCACCACTTTTCGTTCTCATCATACAAAAATTTGGGTGCCCAATGCCCAGCTTTTCTAAACGTATGGCGTCTTCAGGGGGCTATTTGCACCACTGGAAAAAAAAAATTGGCAGCATATCCACGGAGTGAACGATGGAGAGTGGGGCGAAGCATTCGTTTGTCCATTCGTTCTTGCTTCCGTCCGTCCATGCGTTCATCTGTGTGACCGTCCATACGTCCATCCGCCCGTACGTGCGGGTGTCTGTTCGTGCGTCCGTCCCTGCGTTCGTCCATGCATTTGCCCCTGCGTCCGTTCACGCGTCCATCCATGAATCTGTCTGTGTGTCCGTTTGTCCATCTATTCAACACTCCAAGTACCACCATCTCGCATCTTTTCATCATATATTCCGCATATAGAAGCACCGCCATCCAGCGGACATTCCAAGGACTAAACGAGAGGTGGCACACGCACACTTTCTTACGGCTTGCGCTTCGGGTCTGCTTCCCACCTTTAACCACCTCGAGATCATGGTATATACTAGTTCACTGTATTCATAGCACTGCGGCTCAACGCTCGCTAAACCTTTCTAAAACCAAGGAGGTTACACCCAGCGATGACAACGTAGCAACCTTTTCCTGTCGCCCCGCCGTGGTGGTCTAGTGGCTAAGGTACTCGGCTGCTGACCCGCAGGTCGCGGGTTCAAATCCCGGCTGTGGCGGCTGCATTTTTGATGGAGGCGGAAATGTTGTAGGCCCGTGTGCTCTGATTTGGGTGCACGTTAAAGAACCCCGGGTGGTCGAAATTTCCGGAGCCCTCCACTACGGCGTCTCTCATAATCATATGGTGGTTTTGGGGCGTTAAACCCCAAATATCAATCAATCAACTTTTTCCTGTCAGATAGTGCTCAATGTACATGCCAATGGCTGCTAATGGGAAATAAGAGACAGCCGAATTCTGCTTTTACTTTCTTACGGCTTGCGCTTCGTATCTACTTCCCACCTTTAACCACCTTGAGTTCATTCATGGTATATACTAGTTCATTGTATTCATGGCACTGCGGTTCAACGCTCGCTAAACATTTCTAATACTTAGGAGGTTACACCCAGCGAGTATAACGTAGCAATCCTTTGTCAGATAATGCTCAATGTACATGCCAATGGCTGCTAATAGGGATTGCAGCGTCCACGTTAACTAAAAGCCGAACGCTCCTGTATCTCGTTTCCCAATAGCAGCCATCGGCATGTACATTGAGCGCTATTTTTTATTGTTCAACAACGCACAGAAGAAATCTCTCACCGGCACCACCTTGGAGGTCAAAATGTTATACTTGTTACATAATATAACGGCTACGAGGGATGAACGGGTGCTGCTAAAAGAAGCTTCACCCCTAAAATACTTTGGCTGACTTCTACGCGTTACAGTCCGCGTGGCATTTCATGAGGGATCAAGTGAGCGTAACAGGCACGTCGACTTCAAGACTGAAGTGCAGCAGGTTGAAATCGAAAGCCGAAGCAGCATCAGACATTACATGTTCGCAAAGGAAAATCACGGGGGGGGGGGGGGGGTGAACGTGGTAGGAAAGTCAGGGAAGTTTATTGTAGATTTCCAGTTGGCTGCTCTGTGTTTGGAGGCAGCTTCGCACGAGGGGTGACAAGCCAGAAGTAGGAGCGGAGCAAAGTGGGCCTCCTTGTTCCCCTCAATTTTCTTTTTCTTTGTTGTCTTTCTTTGCCTCTGTTTCTTGTATCTGTTACATGTACACGTTTGTTTCTAATTTCTCTCTATTTCTCTCTCTTTCTCTTTTTATTTTCTCATCCGTTTCTCTCAGTTTCTCGTCTAGACGAAATACGGCTAGGACCTACAGCTCCTGTAGCATTCAGCCTGGTGTAACTGAAAGAAACGCCCGCGCAAGAAAACATGGCTCTTTCAAATAACCAAGCGACCTTCGCGTTGTCTATGGTTTAATCACGAACCAAGTATCGAGACAGTCATGAAGCGTGGAAGCTTGGGCAATTTGGTAGGACATAACTGAATTCAGGAACAGCGCAACCTACAAGTAGTTACTTCGTAACTACGGAAGCGAAAAATGTACATCACTCTGATATTAAATCTTTGTTGAAAGTCAGCGCTCTTTTCTGTCCTTGTTTTTTCGCTTCCGTAGTCACGAAGTAACTACTTGTAGGTTGCGCTGTTCCTGAATTCAGTTATATCGAGACAGTCGTACAGCATTCCGCAAAGAAATCCCGCAGATCTCGTGCATTGCGCGAATCGATTTCATGGAAAGCATTCAGCCAGCAGCAACCTATTCCAAAATTTTCTCTTTGAGCACGAAGACGAAGACGAAGTGTTGTTGTAGCTGAGTGTTTGCCGTTCATCTTTAGACTTTTCACTTATTTTCGCAGTTATACGGGGCACGTAGTTCCTTTTTGGCGGCGATGGAAGTGGACTCATCTGCACGCCCACCCGAGTTGCCGGCGACAGCACCGGCAACCTCAAGGAAGCAAACTGCCTTTCCAGTGACAGCGAGGCTACCCTCATTGACACTGCCGAGAGCGTCGACAGCTCCGACGAAGAATACGTGACCGTCATGAGCCAGAAAGCAAAGCGGAGGATGCTTAGGGCATCCATGGACGCATCTGCTGGGAGGGCCCCGCAAAGCCCGCCGAGGTACACCGCCCTACTGTTGCCTACGCAACCATCCATCAACATTAGACGACTGAACAGGCAAGCTGTATCTTCAGAGCTCGAGGCACTGGTGCCGAACAGTATTAAGGATATCAGAGTGAATTCTCGGGAAAATGTTGTAGCAGTGGACGTCGCTCAAGCATCAGCGTTAGATTCACTGAGCAAAGTTACCGTCCTTGGCGGCATGAATGTTCACACTATCATTCCGCATGGAAATCAGGCAACTATAGGCGTCATATATGACATCGATGTGACCATCTCGAACGAAGATCTGCCGATTCTTATTAAGCCTGCTAACGATGGGCCCCAAATACTACAGGTGTGTCGTCAAGGAAAGTCGAGATGTGTGAAGATAGACTTTAAGAGTGATTGCCTGCCGACACATGTTAAGGTGCGTCATTTCCGACATGCTGTGCGGCCATTTGTCCCTATGCCGCTTCAGTGGCGAAAATGTCAGAAATTTGGTCATGTGAGCGCCGTCTGTGGAAATCCTACAACATGTTCTCGTTGTGGTGCACCACACTCTGCCGACAAATGTAAGGCTAATTCCTATAATTGCCCGAATTGCCAAGGGCCCCACGACGCCACATCCAAAGAGTGTCTGAAAATAAGGCAGGAGATTTCGGTTTTGAAGAAAATGGTGAGGGACCATTCGACTCACCGAGAAGCGGTTGCTGTCGTCAGGCGACATTGTTCTCGTCGCCGACGCTCATCTAGAAAGCCTGCCCACAGTATCAAGTCTTCTGTAAAGCCTCCTTTCGTTGAATCGGCTTCACCACCACCGCCGGACAGAAGGAACACGTGCACTGAGAATACTGCCCCTGAAAAGGAGGCTCTGGAAGAAGCATGGCCATCACTTCGAAGGATAATCCCTGCAGAAAAACTGGAACGTGCACCGGTAGCACCACTTTCTGCATTTCGCCAAGATGAGGCGACAAAGCGTGATCAAGAAATTTTGACGATGATTAAGTCTCTCATCAATGTCATTCGCACGCTTATAGGCAACACGAACACGCCTACAGCACGATGCCCAGTGCAAGTATTGGATGCCCTGAGTCCAGTGCTTGCCAACTCCGCATAGACAAAATGGCTCTTTCACTGCCTTCATTCCGAGACGAAGTACGTAGTGCGACAGTTTTACAGTGGAATGCCAGAGGACTTAAATCACGGATCTCATGTTTTCGACATTACGTTTTCCACAACAGATTTCCTATATTAGTAATATGTGAACCAAATTTGCCAAAAGCGATAAAGCTTTCTGGGTACGAAGCCTTCACTTCATCGACTTGAGGTGAGCCCAGCAAAGTAATTATATATATCCACACAGATTTAACCTACATTCCACATTTGGTGCAACCCCATAACGGAAATCAATACGTATGCCTCCGGGAGGAGGAAGCAACAAAAAAGGAGAAGGCAGGGAGGTTAACCAGAAAGACATCCGGTTGGCTACCCTACACTGGAGGACAAAGGAAGGTGACAAGAAAGACGAGAAAGAGGGAAGAGAGGGAAAAAAGGTGGTTGGGGAGAGACTGACAGTAATTTCACTGCAGCGTGTAGAACTCTACCGCATGTCAGAGGCGTTCACACAAGCCTGTCTTTCTCAGGAAACGCAGCAGGGCTTTTACTGCCTTGTGGGCTGTCGAGGCATGTGTACGTTGCTGTAATAGCACCTGCACAGAAAGAGGCCGATCATCCAGTCGCCGCATTGCGTTGGCAAGTACTTGTCTCTCTGAGGCGAATCGAGGACAATGACACAGCAGGTGTTCGATATTTTCGTCGGTGCCGCAAACATCGCACGCCGCACTGTCAGTAATTCTGATTAACGTGGTATAAGCTTTCGTGAAAGCAGCTCCCAGCCAAAGGCGATAGAGAAGCGAAGCTTCACGTCGTATGCCTCCGCGTTGCAAAGAAGAAGGTAGCCTTCACACTTATCGGCACATACATCTCACCATCTGGTCAGTTCGATGGTGAAGGACTACATGACATCGTGACCGCTACACCTGGACCTTGGATTGTTATTGGTGATTTTAATGCTCATCACTTGCTTTGGGGAAGCACAAAGATTGATTCCAGAGGCCGGAAACTTGCTGAATTTGCCTCATGCCACGAACTTAACGTTATGAATGACGGCAGTCCAACGTATTTGCGTGGTGTGAGATATAGCAGTTGCTTGGATCTTGCATTGGTGTCACGGCAATTCGCCCAACAAGTGCGATGGTTCACTGATATTGAGACTCACGGCAGTGATTATATTCCAACGTATCTAAAGGTCACAGGTTTTGCAACTTCCTCCTCATCAACTAACAGAAGAGTTAATTGGACAATGTACAAGGCAAAGGTGGAAGAGGCATGCGATGATATCACGTGCGGCCTCGAGGAGGTAATGAAAAATGCGATAAAAGAGGTTACGCGCGCCTTTAAATGCACATCAAAGCGTACAGAATTCGATATAGAACTTGAACGACTACCAACGATTCGTAGGCGGGCTGAGAGGCGGTACAGGTGCACTAATTCGATTCATGACCTCAGAGATGCTCGACGTCTACAAAAGAAAATCCAACGTCGAATGGACAAGCTTGAGAACCAACAATGGAAGAAATTTTGTGAATCACTTCATCCTCGCAAGCCTATGTCGCATATATGGAGGATGGTGCGTGGCCTTGGCTCGACTCCACAACAACGTCCATTCAGCACATTGGCTCTCCATCAAGGCCGCCTGCAGGTTGACGTTGCTGAAGATTTCTGCGTCAGGATTGCGGGCAATGTGGTTACCATGAGTGACGAAGTTCTCGGGGATGTTCCCGTAGCACGAGTTTCTGAACTGAATATGCTTTTCGCACTCGAGGAACTGGATGCAGCTCTAGCCACCTGCAGACGTTCATCGTCACCTGGGCCGGACGGTATTACATACGCTGCTTTATGCCATCTTGGAAGACGCGACCGAGACCAGCTACTAAAATGCTACAACCAGTCGTGGAACGATGGCGTCGTTCCAGAAAGGTGGAAATCCAGCCGCTTGGTACCAATCCTCAAATCTGGAAAGTCGCCGCTTGATCTGGCATCATATCGACCCATTGCGCTATCCAGCTGCGTGGGGAAAATAATGGATAGAATGGTTCTGACACGCCTCGAGTGGTACCTTGAAGGCTATAATATATACCCAGAGGCCATGGCTGGTTTTTGAAGAAGCCGCTCTTCTATTGATAATGTCATCGACCTCGTAACCTCTCTGCAACAACAGAAATACCTCAAGCGCATCTCGGTTGCAATGTTCCTCGATGTGAAAGGTGCATACGACAACGTAACGCACGATGCCATCCTATATGCCTTGGTGAACATTGGAATCGGTGGAGAAATGTTTTGATGGATTCGGAGCTACCTACAAAGGAGATCCTTCTTCGTGCTCACTGCGGAAGGCCACACCGTTGATCATTATACCGCTCGTGGCGTTCCACAAGGTGCGGTTCTCAGCCCTACGCTGTTTAACCTCGCGATCATTGGCCTTAGTACAAAGTCTACCTCGATCAGTCAATATCTCTACATACGCTGATGATATATGTATCTGGGCTTCAGCAGTGACACTACTCCAGGTACACGCACGGCTACAGAAAGCAGCGAGAATAACGTCGACGTACCTCCATGCTCGAGGCCTCACAATTTCCACCGAGAAGTGCGCCTTAGTCCCTTTTACCCGCAAGCCCATGATATGCTATCCTGTTTCTGTCGACAACGTGAACCTTTCGTATATGAGACGTCACCGATTTCTGGGCGTCATTATCGACAGAGATCTCTCGTGGAGGGCTCACATCTCGCACTGAAGAAGAGGCTCAGTTCTATCACACACGTGATGAGACTTCTCGCTGGTAAAACGTGGGGCACATCAGTGTCATCTATGCTTCAGCTGTACAGAGCGCTCTTCTTAGGATATTTGCGGTATAGCACGCCCGTGCTTTCCAACGCCGGAAAAACTAACATCAGGGTCCTGCAAAGCATTCAAGGCCAAGTCCTCCGCACATGCTTGGGGCTACCTCGGTGCGCTAATACGTTAGCAACAATTAGTATTGCTAAAGACCATCCGATCACGACATATATAACTGTCGACTCACTCCGACACATATCCGTCACATATCCAGAGTGCCTAACCACCACCTTGCTAGCTTGCCACAAGAAAGACCAAAGGCAGCGTTTTCCAAAGTTGTTGCGGCTAACCAGAATTCCATATTGTGGAGATTCTCGCCCGCAACCATACCACTATCTCCAGAGTGGTGCATGAAAAGAGCGACTGTGCACCTTGAAGTGCCAGGGATATCTAAAAACGCAAGCCTGTCATCTGCAGTCCTCAAGCAGATCTCACTGGACCTTTTGCATTTGTCGTATGCCAACCGAATTCATGTTTACACGGATGGTTCGGTCTCGGGAAGTTCGACAGGTGCCTTTGTCATACCATCTCCATCAATCACCGTCAAATGAATCCTCTGTAACATGTTTCCCACTGATTTTATTACATCGCTCCCCCTAGCGTACGTCCACTTAACTCCAATCAGCGTACGTCCGAGCGTACGTCCACCTTAACTCCAATCATCGCCCTAATAAGCTTAAGGTCATTACGGTCCAGAAACGACTGCCATCCAAGATTTCTCGACGTGACGCTACAATGCTGTGCCGGCTGTGGGACTGGGTAGCGTTTACTAAGTCATTCAGCCATCGCATTGGCATGGCGCATTCATCCATGTGTGAAAGCTGCAACTGTATAGAGACTATTGAACATCTCTTGTGCCACTGTGCCCAATTTGCTGAAGATCGCCGGATTCTCCAGTGTGCCTTGAATAGACTCGATGACCGGCCATTTAATGAAGCAAAGATCTTAGGAGCCGGGTCGCGCAGCACATCAGCACAGAATGCCACACGAGCTCTCCTGAGATACTTGTCAGCAACTTCATTGAGGGACCGCCTGTGAAACTCGGCATTGTGTGTGTGTGATGTGACATGTGTCTATGCTTCTCTCTCTCTTTTACTCCCCCTCCCCCTGCCCATGTGTAGGGTAGAAAACTGGACGCGTACTCTAGTATACCTTCGTACCTTTCCTACATTCCTTCTCTCTCTCTCTTTGAGCACGAAAGTTATGAGGCGCATCGACGTGCTTTTGCAAGTTTAGTAGTTGTGCACATATTGTAAGCTTACAAGGCAGGTTTAACACACTGTAGTGCGAAGAATTGCTAATCGTGAGATGTAATGTCGGCACTAATGTTAGGATGAAGACGCAAGTTTTACCGCCAAAAGTGTGCGCTACAACGCACAGGGGCGTAGGAGGTAAGGAGGTAGCACACCAAACATGTGAACACTCAACCACCCGAACTTTTTTTTGCCATAACACAGACAACGAAAAATTACCATTTCAAAGAGGTGCTTCCCCCTTCCCCCCCCCTCCGGTAAATAATTTCTTCCTGCGCCCCTGGCGTGGCTATGTTCATATCACGAGTAACAGTTGTAGTCTTATTCTCGTAACGATAGAAAAACGTTTGTGGAGTCATAGTTCTACGTATGTAATGTTTATTAGACTTATGAAAAGATTCGCCCACAATTATTATACTGCCTAACGCGAGCTCTAAGTCCAACTTCGTGTTGGGCCAAGGCAAATGGTGTTTGAAGGGTTGACTTTCCGCAAGTTATCGACTACGCCACAAATCACGTTTTTTGAAGGAGCAGGACCGCACCCAATACGCTATTACTCGTATTTCTGCGGTTAAGCGAGGTACCCACTAAACATCTGTTAGATATTATGTGCACTTCCCTGTTGTATGTGGCTTACAGCAATGAAGAATTATGCCAAATCACAATTCAGTGAGTGACAAGCGTTAAACCACCGACTCATTGTGCAATTAGTCTTGTAGGATGATTGGTTCTTCCTTTACTGTTCTTCCACGCGGTAGTTCATAGATTAACGTGATTTTTTTGCCCGACATCACGCCTATATGGCGTTTATTTGCAAACATGTTTGAATAACCAGTTGGGCTCTGTGGTAGAATACTCGGCTTTCATGCAGAGGGCCCACCCATTAAATCCTGCGTTTTTTTTCTCCCATTTTTTTATGTCTATCGATTGCGTTTTCATATCTATCGGGTGCGCCACCGACGGCGACGGCAACAGTGATGACGAGGTCAGTAAACGCAGAAACGGGTGCATGAGGCCTTCACTCTAAAATCGCATAATCGACACTGCAAACCACCACTGGAATTTTCCTGACATAATGCCTTCATTGGATCTTCTGTGAAGAGGTCTGAAGTACGGGTGCGGCTCTGAAACAGAAGGCCTGACTGCTATGCAAAATCCCTGTTTTTAACTCGGGCACGCGTGTGCGTGTGTGTGTACTTCATCCCGTCTGTGTATTCCTTGTGATTACGAATATGCCCAGACTTCAGCAGTATGACAATAACATGGTATTAAAACAACTTAAATGCATTCGTGGGATCGATTTGTGTCACGTGGCGAAGGGCTAGAGATCAATCTTAAGCATCCGAAGCCCCATACCATAATTTTAAGTTTAACTGTGCGCTGTGGTTAGGTGTGGCCTTCAAGAATGCTTATTCGTTACAAATCGGAATGGACAGCTGCCCGACGCATGACAACTGCATCTGCGAGGAGGCAATCTTCCACCTTTGTAAGTGTCCTCGCTTTACTCTGTCAAAAAAAGGCGCCTTTAGAAGTGTTACATAGATGACAGTTACAGCGCGAGACCAGAACGACGACAAAGGGACAGGAAGGAGACGAGCGCTTGTCCCTTTGTCGTCGTTCTGTTCTCGTGCTATAACTATTGTCATGTCATATCAACTAGCCCATACTGCCACACTTCTGTGTTACATAGACTTGTAAATCACAACTTGTCGGAGGAAAGGGTCTTATAAGAGTGGCCAAGACCATTCTTGGTCCGGAAGGCATTGAGAGCATTGTTGCGTTTCTTGCCCAGACAGCTCGTTTCATAGACAGACTTCAAACAGCTTTATTTCTTGTATTATTGGTCCTTTCTTCTTCATTTTTGTGAGATATCATTTTAATCATCTTTAATTTTACCCCTTTCTCCAGCACACGGTGACCAGCCAGTTTGAGAACTGGATAACCTCCCTGTCCTCTTTGTATCGTTCTCCTCTTGCTACAAACTCCGCTATCTTTATTATATTACTATATTTTTTTATGTTTCGTTTCTTAAATTCAGCTGTAACTGCTGCAATTTCAACCTGTAACACACTGCATGCAGTAAAACGCCGTATTCATCGAACTACGGCGGTGGCTGGTGCGGACATGACTGCTATACTGATGCACCGGATGTCTTTTTCCTGCGCTCGGCACTTCGTATTTCCAAGCATCGTTTGCGACTTCACTCTCACTGCTCTAAATGGGACGCAATAACGGCGTTTCGCGGTCCATAAGGCCCGATTTATCGCTTATTCTCCCACCACCAAATCTCTATAGTCGCTTAGGCTTCGACTTGTATGTACCCCGCCATTCTGTATTTCGTTACAGCCAGAAGGCACGCTGACAGTGAGGAAGAGATCATTTGTAGGCGGAGGAGTGTGTATGAAGGAGCGGGCAGGAGAGGGAGTAATGCTTTTTGCCTTGCGAAAGCGGAGGCGGTGGACTGGAAGCTGAAAAGGAGAGTTGGGCTTTCGGTAAGCGTCGGTCAGATACATCTGAGCACAATTTCAGCTGCCATTTCAGCTTTGCTGTCGATCTATATAAGATTTTGTTTAGTTTTTCGCCTGTTCTATCGCTTCAATTCTGGGCTGCGTATTGTGAGATTCGGAGAGAAGAAGTGATCCGGCAGGATCCATGGAAGATACAGATCGTCAAACGTTAGCGGGCTAAGTGTTGCGAAGGTGTCTCGGGTGTGATATAATACTGGCGGCCCCGTTCATATAGCGACTACTGAACTGTTGTTATTCAATAAAAAGAGGGAGAAAAAAATCATAATAGCGCCTTAAAGATGGCGTTTCCTGGCAACGGAAGAGTGAACCGGCGAGCGCCTCCTGGCAAGCGACGAACTAACGTCATTTTCATCGTGGTCTTATCCTCCGGCAGCGCAAATCGCACCACGCCTATCACTAAACGATGTCCAGTGATCTTCGCGCGCGCGCGCGCGCGCGCACGTGTGTGTGTGTGTGTGTGTGTGTGTGTGTGTGTGTGTGTGTGTGTGTGTGCGTGTGTGTGTGTGTGTGTGTGTGTGTGTGTGTGTGTGTGGTGTGTGTGTGTGTGTGTGTGTGTGTGTGTGTGTGTGTGTGTGTGTGTGTGTGTGTCGATTAGAAATGTCGCCACGTGAAGAATGCTTTCGTAAGCGAGCAAGGTTCACTACACCTTTACTTGTTTAGGGACATTCAATTTGAAGGATATGAAGCGCTGGCTCATTGGCTGTCGCATTCAGCTGCTGAGCAGGAGGTTGAGGGCTGGAAGATAAAACGCCAATGAAGGAACTATTAAAGCGAGTCGAGGAGGGGAAACGAGTTAGAAAAAGTGAGCTTTGCTAACCTTACTTTGGGAAAATTGATTTAAAGAAATAGCGGAACCCGCCGTGGATGTCTTGTAGGTATGATACTGGACTGCTGACCCCAAGGGCGAAAGATTGAATCCTGGCGGCAACGGCCAAATTTCGATGGAGGTGTAGTGCTAGGCGCCTGTGTATATAAATTTAAGTGCATCTTAAAGAACCCCAGGTGGTGAAATTTACGGAGCTCTCTACTATGCCGTCCCTTTTAATCATAGCTCTGTTTAGAGATGCCAAATCCTAAGCATCAATTTTGATTATAAATAAATAGCAAGGTTTAAAGTTATGAGGCCGAACATAATCCGAAGCTAAGTCGCCAGGGCCACTTTCCACTCGGAAATGAATGCGAGATTAGTAGTAGGCTGCCTTTTATTGCACGTTAACAAGCTATAATTTTTACTCGGTCAATCAAGAGTGAAAAAAAAAAGTGAATGGCTACTTGTTATTATGCAGCATTTTCCGTAGTCATTTCCTGTCCGCTTGGTTTTAATAAAATTATTGATATTATCTGAAATCTTGCACACTCAAAACCACGATATGAACATGCCGATGCCGTAGTAGACGGCTTCGGAAACTTCAACCATCTGTTCTTTTGTTGTTGTTGTTGTTGTTGTTGTTGTTGTTGTGTTGTTGTTGTTGTTGTTGTTGTTGTTTTCAACGTGCACTCGCATCGCACAGCACACTGGTCTTTGGCAATTCGATCCCATCAAAATGCGACTGCCACGGCCGGTATCGAACCTGCGACCTTCAGCACCGCATCCACAGCTTCACCTTTGCAGACGCCACTCCGTTTAATTCGGGCTTCAACTTCATATCGTACTGAAGCGCCATCATTGTGCAGCACTGGCGAAACCAGTACAGCAGTGAGGGGGGGCCAACATCTCCTCCTTCCCCCACTCACGCTATTTTTCCATTTCATGCGTGTATATATATACGCACACATACATACACACGCACGAACTTTCATAAGTAGGCGTTGAACCTCTCCACCCCCTTCTCGATAAAATTCTCTGGTACGCTACTGTTGGGAACGCAACAAATAGTTTGATGCGACTCTGTGACCATGCGCAACTACGAGAGGGTCTATTACTGTGCGCGTGAGTATCACTCCTGTCTTTTTTTTTTCACTTTTATAATGCTTGGGTACCCCTCTCAGAGTAAAGGAGTCACAAACCAAGCACGACCTTGGTAAACTTTCTGTCATTTGTTTTTGTCCACTTCTGAACTCTATTTTGAGTGTATCAAGTATATCTGGTGAGAGTTTTTGGGTACTGATTCGCTGGGCTGGGGACGAGTGCTGCGCTGGTCGAGCGGTAAGAGCGTTTATCTCCAAAGTGGGAAATACTCTGTTTGATTTTCAGCTCCACCGACCACCTACCGTTTTTAAGGGTGAAGCTCCTTGAAGCGGCACCCGTTCATCCCTCGTCGTAGTCAAGTGCTAAACCAGTCTTACGCTTTGACCTGCAGGGTGGTAACGGTGGGAGATTTCTCCTGTGCGTTGTTGAACAATAAAAATTCGCAGCGTGCGCGTTAACTAAAAGCGGAATTCTCCTGTCTCTCATTCCCAATTAGCAGCCATTGGCGTGTACATTAAGCACTATCTGACAAGAAACGGTTGCTAGGTTATCCTCGCTGGGCGTAACCTTCTTGGCTTTAGAAAGGTTTAGCGAGCGTTGAGCCCAGTGCCATGAATACGGTGAACTAGTATATACCATGAACTCGAGGTGGTTAAAGGTGGGAAGTTGACACAAAGCGCAAGCCGTAAGAAAGTGTGCGTGTGCCACCTCTAGTTTAGTCCTTGGAATGTCCTCTGGACGGCGGTGCTTCTATATGCGGAATATATGATGAATAGTAGCCAGATGGTGGTACTTAGAGTGTTGACTAGATGGACGAACGGACACACAGACAGATGCACGGACGAACGCACGGATGGCTGCATGGACGGATGGACGCATGGACGGACGCAAGGGTGGTGCATTAACGAACGCAGGGACGAACGCACAGATGAACGTGCGGACGCACGAACAGACGTATGCACGGACGAGCGGATGGAAGCACTGACGGTTACACAGACGGACGCATGGACGGACAGAAGCAAGACCGAATGGACAGACGGAGGCTTCACCTCACTCTCCATCATTCATTCCGTGAATATGCTGCCTTTTTTTTTTCTAATGGGCAAACGGGTAATCTTCCCTGGCGCTCGACGTTGTGGGTATAGAATTTTCTACAATATTTACTATGAGGGCAGTATGGAGCTGTGATTATTCAGCCATCATGGGAATAATTGGCTGGTACGTAGCTCTGACTAGACTTCATGGTCGTGGCTTCCTTTATTGCTTTCTTTTGGCTTTTTGTTTCGGATAAAATAATGGCTACCTACGAATCCTTGTGAACCAATTTGAATCGTTGAACGTAAAAGGGCTCAAGGTGATGAAGTGAGTGTGCTTTTTTTAATATTTACCCTGTGTAAACACGTTAGATAAACACGTGATGGATAGTAACGCGCATGTTACTATCCATCATTGCCATTCTGACTGAAGTTCCCATAGGTACAAGCGCCATATGTCACTGGTGTGCCGTTATAAAAATCTGTGATCGAGAAGTTGGTCTCTCCTTGCCCCACTCTACATTCGGCCCCTTTTCTTTGGCCACTGCTACTTCATGAGTAGTAGAAATAGGCGTCTTCCCTCCCCTAAAGAACTACTGCTCCTGGCAAGTGACGTGACGTCTGTGACAATGCTTTAGAGCTAAGCGAATAAACAGAAAAAAGGGGTTCGGGAAAAAATATGACAGTAGAACGATAATCATTTCTTTCCGCTAAGCAATATGAGCCTAATTACAGTTAGTTCATACGAACGCTGATATTTCCCTCGCATAATACGAATACATTAAGGTGCCGGGTGATATGGTCCTTACTTTACTCACACTCCTCCCTGTGTAAGCGCGAAAATAACATCGATAAGGGTGTCAGACATTGTGCTGATCCTACCAGAAGCGAACGCTCTCCTTCGTGCGCCCTCATTATCAATTATGCCGAAGCCCCCGCCCGCTACAAGCGATTCATTCGTTATTCCTTTCTCTTCTCATTCTTCTCGAAGCACTGGAAGCCGATCGAAGAGCCATCGACGCTCGGCAGCCCCCCACCCCTTTGACCGGCCTTATTTTATTGTTATTTATCTCTTCTGTACTCCTTGGTGACCAAAACAAAAATATGCGGGGAATGGGATGCGCGATATGATTGTAAACGTATGTTAGAATACATCGCAACATAATACATGAGTCACATTCAGATCCAATATTGATTAATCGATTGTCCGTCACACTGGACGCCACTGTTTCGTTCGCTACCATTGCACAAGTTTCGCGAAGTATAGAACGTTTCTGCTCTTTCAATGCACTCGAGAGGCGTGATTAAGTACATGCCCAATAAAAACGAAGAGGTCGACGTTTTGAAGATTTCTCTCTTGCGCATACATTTGTGCGTCTCTCCGGCCCTACTGGCAAGTTCAACCCAACAGATAGACAACAAAAACATATAAAAGAACCAAGTGCAATCCGCCAACGAAAGACAATTGTCCGTCTTACGAGAAACCTTTGCTTCATTTTTCTAGTGGGACATCCTAGCAATGTTTACGCCAAAAAATTCCGAGTATGAATAAGTATTTCAAGAACGCATGAGACGAGCATCTCCGTGCCGCAAGAAAACCAACTACGAATTAAGCGCGGTGTAACGAGGACGCCTAGTGGAAGGTAAAGAACCATACTTTCGCTTGCTGTTTTTTTTTTAATTCAGTCTAATCAGAATATTTTTGAAGCGTAATTGAGTACATGCCCCCGCTTTTGAATCAATGTAGTGTGAATGAATATTTATTTGTATTGCGCACGAAAAAATTGGTGCTCCTCTACTAAGCTTTCGCAGTTCCTTCTAAACTTGACGTAAGGTGCGAAAAGTTTGAAATGGCATTCGCAGATAGGTAAGTCTTCTATGAGGAGACATGTTGTGAATACTGTATGGTAATGGTTTCGTTTGTTCAGTTCGATGGCGAAACTTCATCTCAACAGTTTCATTAAAGGCGGAGGTGGTGCATGAACCAATGCCTGCATTGCACAACACTCAATGCTGTTCCGTTTTTCCAGTATTTTTCTGATGGCAGTCAAGAGGAAGCTGGTAGGTTTTAACAGCGGATCTGCTTAATCCGGCCGTAAAAACATTGGTGTGGGCAGAAAATCATAAGTGGGAATGCGCCACAGGAATAGGACAAGACCTATTGCACACGTTAAACGAACACTCTGCTCGGTGAGTTGTAGCCCGTGAAACAAATGAAAGGGAGAAACGTGTATAGTGCGACAGAAATGAATAAATAGAAAAAGGAAAACAAATTAAAGAAACAAAAACATGAAAAGATCGAAAGGTAGAGAAGTACATAGAAAATAAATAAAAAGAAGGAGGCACAAAAAAAGACATGGAGATATAGAAAAAAATGAAAGAACTATTAGGCTTCTGCAATACCTGATTCATCATGTATAGTGAGCCTGAAGGTTTTGCGAGAAAGTTAGCTGATTTGAAAAGGGAAGCCATGCCACTAATATTAGACTATGGAACTTCACATCTGATGTTAGCGCTTCCTGACTTTCAATCAAAAGGAAGAAAAAAAAACGTCAAAGAGAATGATCACATCGGATTCTTTTTTAATTATTCGGAGGAGGGAGAGGGGGTTGCAGTGCAGCAGATTAGTAATTTGTTGAATCATTCAACGTGTTGAGATAGTATAATGTGGCTGAAAGAAATAATAGACTCAGTAGCGAACAACCGAATAATTTAAGCCAGCTTATCATGTTTTTCGGTGTTTTTGGGTGGTTTATGGAGTTTGACGTTTAGTTTAACTGTACGATAACTAGCAGGTGCTGCCGGTAAGCGCCGAACTTTATGGCTTTAAGTAACTGCCCAAACTTAGGCCAAATGTCACTCTACAAGGCTGGCTGCTAAAAAAATAAATTCTGGTGATCATTAATTTCGCGGATAAGCATACAGGTTACGAAGTGAGCGTTTATGTTTCCCCGGTTAAAATGACGTTTCATATTTATTGAGAAAGAGAGAGTAAAAGAGAGGCAGAATTTTATTTAGTAAAATTAATTTTTCGTGAAGAAAGGACGTTGGTGACGTTCAGGCGGTTTCTAACGGGAACCTCATTCCACTCTTTTTACGACTCGGGGTTGTGCCTTCAGGCTGGCGTTGCGGAGGATTTCGCCTTCCCAAGCGTCATGCAAACGAAAACTGCACGGGTGCTTCTGTTTCATCATCATCATCATCATCATCATCATCATCATCATCATCATCAGCCTGACTACGCCCACTGCAGGACAAAGGCCACTCCCATGTTCTGCCAGTTAACCCGGTCCTGTGCTTGCTGCTGCCAATTTATACCCGCAAACTTCTTAATCTCATCTTAATCTTCCTAATCTTCTTAATCTGCTTCTGTGTACTTAGTTATAATACATGAGGCCTTACGGACCAAAATCACAACATGAATAGAAGGCACATCGTAGCGAAGGGCTCGGGAAGTTCGTGATGGGCACTGACATCGCACAGTATACGGACCTTTAGCACTTCGCCCCATCGAAATACAACTGCCAAGACCGGTTTCGAACCCACGACCTTTTGGTCAGTTGCCGAAAACCATAATAGGTCCACCATCAGCGCGAACTATTATGCGCTTTCCTATTTTGTAAAATTATTTTTACAGAAACTATATCTCTGGTACTTGTGTCACTTTAAGAACAGCTGCAGCTGTTCTCTGGTGAAATTTTCTTTCGAAAACGTAAGGACGTCCTCTTAGAGGGTTTTTTTTTTCCTCACTGTCACATTGTGTGATATGTTGTCGTCACCGAATATTCCACGTTTCCTCGCCAAGCAGTCAGCTGCTACGCTGAACACTCTTAATGCATGCGTTGGATGGAAAGGCCATTCCATAACGTGGGTACACCTTTCGCACCAGTTCGTCGTTGCACAGTGCTTCGATGCTAGCGTTCCCGTCCTCTGAAAGCATCGCGCTTCGCTGTTGCCGGTGCTAGGGTTAGGCGTTGCAAGTATGGTTAAGGAAAAGCATAGGGCTTCCCTGTAGAGTGGAGGCATATTTTTTGCGACGAGAACGGCTATATAAGGCAAGTTACAACTTAAAAAAAAATGATTACTGGCCACTTATTACTTTGTTAAAAAAATTAATGTAACTCATTGCTTAAAAGCAATTACAAGTAATGTAATTGAAACACTCAGAAATTTACAGTTTTGAAAAAGTGATCAATTATATGGCAAAATTATAGAAATTGTGATTGATTAAATGTAATCGATTACGCGTAACATCTTATGTACAACTTCGGCAGGAACTACTCGCGTGGCGTTCAAAGCAGAGCAGATCAATCAACGCCACTTGTGAAACTCCTCTCCAAAACCTGGACATGCCCACTGACAAACCCGTAGAAGTCGGTGAATGCTCGTGCCACGTCGATAGAGCAATAGAAAATGCACCGAGACAAGCGACTGCAACAGCGTTCGACGTTACCATATCGCCCGTTTGCCGGGAGAAAACGCATATTATGGACACCTTAGTCGTTATCTAGAACAACTGGACGTCAGAAGGGCACGTTGCGAAAAGTCCAAGTAACTGATAGTCATTAAGACTAACAGACTATATTCTAAGACAATCATAGTGCACGATAGTGAAGCAGAAAGCCCTGCAGGAAACGCAGTCGGGCTGACAATGATGGTAGCAGTGTGTCCTCTTTTGCTGTCCGAACCCGCAGCTGATCTGGCCTCATAAAAAGGTGGCATAAACAGGGAAAGAAACGAATGGTCGTTGAAAGCGCAAGGGTGCAGAAAATATGGTCTCTATTTAAGGCCACAGTAGAAAACTGGTATTAATTGGTTATTTTCTGTTGCAGCTCGAGCCTAGGCATTGCTGTAGACATTGCAGTAGACAGTTCGTGACCTGCTGTTGGTTCTTTTTGTTTTTTCGGCAGGAGTGCGGTGTATCCGGATCTTATCGCTGGAGGTGCCCCAGACGGTGGTTGTGGGCACGGAGGCCCGGCTAAGGTGCGCCTACGACCTCGAAGGAGACGTCCTCTATTCGGTAAAGTGGTACCGGGATGACGTCGAGTTCTTCCGATTTGTGCCTTCCGACCGACCACCCGGGCAATTTTTTCCCGTTGATGGCATCAGGGTAGACGTGAGTATTATGTGTTTCTGACAGACTTCGAGCAACAACTATCAACGGCACACACGTCAACGCTGTCGTTTTAGTTCGAAGTTGCTAACAATATAGGGTACTCCTGGCGCTGGAAACGTATGTGAAGTCGGTCTAATGTGTGCATGTTGTGGGTGATGGCTTCGTGGTCCACTGAATGTGTAAAACAAGTCTTATGCTATATAACAATAATAAGCGATTTATTTCAGACACGTAGTGAGTCTTAGATGGCAAGGCAAAAGGCAGAACATTGTGTGCCTGACTAAGACCTTGCCACCCATGCATTTCTCCAACAGTGCAGCAGCATAGAACACTATGTTAAATGCTCCAGTGCTCTGCAAAGTAAAAGTAACTCCCGTAACGAAAAACCGTCCAGTGGTTGTGAGCGTAGACGAACACCACAGATAAGCCAGAGCCACAGCTCCGCCGCCACCCTCCTGTAATTTCTCCGTTTTAATTGCGTATATACACACGCAGACATACAAACTCACGCACGACTATGCATAAGTGGTGACTGAGTACCCCCCCCCCCCCTCCGAAAGACGTTTCTGGCTATGCCACTGGGCAGAAAGTATGGTATGCTGTGAAGACGCAATGTATTACGCATGCGCTTTTGAAGAATTGATTGATTGATATGTGGGGTTTAACGTCCCAAAACCACCATATCATTATGAGAAACGCCGTAGTGAAGGGCTCCGGAAATTTTGACCACCTGCTCCCGGATCTGAGCACAGGCCTACAGCATTTTCGCCTCCATAGAAAATGTAGCCGCCAAAGCCGGGATATGATCCCGTGACCTACGGGTCGGCAGCCGAGTACCTTACCAGCAAGACCACCGTGGCGGGGCTACTTTGGAAGAAGGTTGCGATTGAGTAAGCTGCGGATATCAATTTGTGCCTGTGTTCTGTTGGGTGGTTCAAGTGTATAAGCATTTCATTGTCGACTACCTGAGCAAACCATTCGTACGTCTCTCCTTCACGTAAGACAGATCATTTTAAAGAGGTAACTGTATTAAAGAAAATATAAGTTTTCTTGGAGGTGCAAGATTTCGAACCTAGTACTGTACTCTGTGAAGCCGAATGTCTTACCAGTTGGTCTTGCACGCTGTGCTGAACCCCGATGCCTGAAGAATACAAGTATTCAAGAACAAAGTGAACGTGTTGTTCTGGTCGTACAAAACAAATGTAAAAGGAGAAGATCCATGAAGGATTCATTGAAATATTTTGTATTGTTCTAATATACAACCGCTGTTTTGCGAACGCTCTGACTTTGAAAATTCAAGGCTCACACGAATTTTGATGGTCTCGAAATGTGGCTTCCGTGTGCCCATTTCAGACGCTGACAAACTAGAAGCAAGACTAAAAACGTCGGGCGCACGCCCCTGCCAAGAACGTTCCTGAGAAGGTATACACTATACCAACGGAAATATATACACTACCGCTTATATATCTCTTAACAAGTATTTTGCTTTTCATGTCGATGGCATAGTGTCAATTCGTTTCGCAAGCACTCCGGTATCAGTGCTGGCGTCGTTACTTGTGAGCGAAAAACGAGTGATATCCGTGAGCGAGCAATGGAAAAAGATGCTAGTAAACTAAATCTCGAAATGTTCAGCGTGAGTGAAAATCGAACACTGCTCATCTGCGTTGTACACAAGCGTTGTACTGAAGAGCCATGCCATGGCTTGATAATGTTCCAGTAAAAAGTAACACTACATAAATGTCATGCAGTGGGAAGGGGGGGGGGGGGGGGGGGTCTCTTAATGCGTGTGACATCCCGTGATAAAACCGTATGTAGAATTGCGCCAAGCTTCAAAACATATGCGTTGTACAATGAGTCGGTGTTTTATTATTTCACCTATTACGAAGCGTTCACACATCGTTCACACATGTTTAATCAAAACACGACCGGCAAAGTGGTGGAGTTGATGAGGTTCCACGGTATTAGGAAACGCAAAAAAAAAATCACCACCACATCCGCGAAGTGACTGACGCTAGAGGCGCTTGGTCGGAGGTGCATGGGGCGTTTCTTGGCGAGAGCTCTTCAGTAAGAATGCGCGTTCGTCGAAGGCAGCGTTGTGGGGCACGTTCCGAGGCCAGCACTGCACAGTGATTACACTCCACGTTGATCGGCACCTTAACCATCTACCCCTTTATGCCATACTAGCCGCTGCCGCGGGACAAATGCCTAACGCTCGTAAATGGCAGACGTGGAGCTATCAGGCGTTCTTCAACGCGGTTGAGAGCACGCAGGTCAGAGGGCATGGGAGGATAGAAGTACCCGTTCGTTATCGTAAGAGCTTGTCACGTGCTGCCGTGCCTACGATGCAACGAGAACACAGTGGACGTAGCCTGGAGGAGCTGAGCACGCGTGTCATCGAAAATTCACTGGATGGATGGATGGATGGATGGATGGATATGGCTGTACCCTTTAGATCGGGCGGTGGCTAGCGCCACCAAGCCGTAATACCTAATGAACCAGAAACTATATTTTTTTTTCTTAAAAAAAGAGTTTGAGGATTCGTACTTTGCAGTGAAGAGTTTAATTTTCACTCGTGCCTTGACTTTAGCCACCAATCAGATAACCTCCTTCTAGTTAAGTCTACCCGCTTAAAGTTTATTTTGCCCTCCCGGTCCGTAAACCCCAGTGCTTTGAAAAACTCTGCGCCATCATCCTGAACTATAGGGTGAAGCCCTTTACAGAACATTATCAAGTGTTCGGCAGTTTCTTCTTCCTCTCCACACGCACTGCATACTGTGTCTACCCCTTCGTATTTGGCCCGATATGTCTTGGTTCGCAGTACTCCCGTTCTGGCCTCAAACAGTAGAGAACTACCCCGAGTATTATCATAGATCCTTTCCTTGGCAATTCCCTGCTTAAACGTTCGATAGATCTCTAGTGCGGACTTCTTTATCATGCCCATTCTCCACATGTCAGTCTCCGTTTCATTCACTTTCTTCCTAACCGATAGTTCTTTTTGGTTTGGCCACCTGCTGTTTACTAAGTATTTACCAGTCAACTTCCTGGTTCGCTTCCTCCATTCTGTATCGACATTCTTCATGTACAAGTAGCTGAAAACCTTCCTAGCCCAACGCTCTTCCCCCATTTCTCTCAATCGCTTCTCAAACTTTATCTTGCTGCTAGCTTCCCTGCCCTCAAATGATGTCCATCCCATATCACCTTGTACTCTCTGATTTGGTGTATTCCCGTGAGCTCATAAAGCAAGCCTACCTATTCCACGTTGCTTAATTTCTAATCTTGCTTGAACTTCTGATCTCATGCACAAGACCGCATTGCCGAACGTCAGCCCAGGAACCATGACCCCTTTCCATATTCCTCTCACAACATCACACCTATTGTAATTCCACAGTGCCCTATTTTTCATGACTGCTGCATTCCTGTTACCTTTAGTCGTCACGTATATTTCGTGTTCCCTCAGATACTCGGTCCCATTGCTTATCCATACGCCCAGATATTTGTATTTATCTGTTATCTCTAGCGTGACCTCCTGTATTCTAAGCTCACTACCTTCGTTGTCATTGAAAATCATGACTGCTGATTTTTTCTTACTGAATCTAAAATCTAACCTATCTCCCTCATTACCGCAGATGTCCATCAATCTCTGCAAATCTTCCTTGTTGTTGGCCATTAGCACTATATCATCTGCGTACATTAATGCTGGTAGTGCCTGATCAATAAGTTTTTCTTGTTTGACTAAAGAGAGGTTGAAGCCCAGTCCACTTCCCTCTAATTTTGCCTCTAATCCTTGTAGGTACATCATGAATAATAAGGGTGACAGGGGGCACCCCTGCCTAAGCCCCCGTTTTACCTCTGCAGGCTTGGATACCTGTTTTTCCCACTTTATAACTACCTTGTTACCTTTAGAGACACCCTTTAAAAAATTAGTGACTACATGTTCCACGCCTAGTGTGTCCAGTATTCCCCACAATTCCTCTTGAACCACGCTATCGTACGCTCCCTTGATATCCAAAAATGCTAGCCACAGGGGCCTGTGTTCTTTTTCTGCTATTTCGATGCACTGCGTCAGTGAGAACAGATTGTCTTCCAACCTCCTGTGTTTCCGAAACCCATTCTGCAGTTCCCCCAGCACCCCCTCATTCTCTATACACGCCTGCAGTCTTTCCTTTATAATCTGCATCGCCAGCCTGTAGACCACTGATGTCACTGTTATAGGACGGTAGTTGTTTATGTCAGCTTTGTCCCCCTTTCCCTTATAGATCATGTTCATCCTGCTAAGTTTCCATTCATCGGGAACTTCACCATCGATTATTATTGTGCTCACTGCCTCTCTCAAAGCCTGCTTAGACTTCGGACCTAATGTCTTTATCAGCCTAATTGGAATGCCATCTGGGCCTGTTTATGTACTACTAGGAACCCTTTTCTCAGCCCTTTCCCACTCTTGTTGTGAAAATGGAGCCATTGCACCACTTAATTCGTCCTTGTCTATTGTGTTGCATAAAGTACTTCTTTGTTGAAATTTTTCTGTCACTTTTGTTCTTATATATTCAATAGCTTCGTCCCCTTCTAGCCTAGCACCTTGGGCTGTAGTTATAAATCTCTGCTCTAGGCTCGTCTCACTTCTTAGGGAGTTTAGATGGTTCCAAAATTTCGCAGCTGCCTTTCTATCTTTTTTATGTACTTCTGCCAGCCACTGAGCTCCCTTCCTTCTAATCTTTTCATTGATCAGAAGGGATGCATCCCTTCTTCAGCTTATAAAGGTTGCCCATTTTCTTTCAACATCATCTGTCGGTTCACCCCGCTGCTTAGCACTCCTTGGGTGAACCGACAGATGGGCAACCTTTATATAGATGACGCGCCGCCACTCCTTGGGTGGCGGCGCGCCATCTAGTGAGCGTTGTTGGAATCACTAGAGAGGCCGCCGTGGGTGGAGACCGGAGAAGTGTGCACTGGCAACACTGGTGTACACGCCAGCCACCACCGCTAGACTAGCCGTGAGCATAAGAAGCTTGCTGAGCAAGTTCTTAAAAATAACAGCCATTTTTAAACAGAAGATGGAAGAAAGATTACAAGAACATGACACTGAATTGCAAATGGTTTAATGAACAAGCAACACGTAATTTTTTTCAGGGTGAGCGCACATGCTCACTGTCAAGAATGAATCGCACCGCAAACCATAAGACACCGCCTCGTGTGACCTGCCTAATCAACCCTGTTTAACAGGCCCATTTTCTTCCATAATCACGCCAGGGAAGGTTCGATAACGTAATCACTTGCTGCCCTTAAGATGTTGAATGCCTCGGCCACTTCTCTTGTGTAAATGTTACTACGAACGAAACAGATTTTTGTGTGAACAAAAACGACAAAAATGGAAACTTAGAACAGTGCTAAAACCAAGTTGGTTCATTTCTTTTGAAATGACTCCTTGCGCTCAAGAAGCCTCGCATTATCGCACCAGCCTGTTTGTCATATATATATATATGTGGCCACATGACAAATGCATCTGGTATGCAACAGTGATCTTACACGAGACAGACCTGACAACATGTTTTATTATGCAGCTTATGCTTCTTTCGGACGCCCTTCTTTTCCTTTAAACTATAGGGGTTTCACCTTGACCACTTAATTAGGAGCATATAACTGCACATTAACACTATGCGAGGCCCCTACCTTCCAAAATTAGTGGGCGAGCAAATGCCCGTAGGGCATTAGCGCTATCGATTTTCGGTCAACAATATTGCTGCGTTGCTCCATAGGACGCGTTGTTACGGTTTCAATGTTCTAATTATTCTACCCACGCACTCTACAAGAACCGAGTTCTTGAAACCAACTTCTTTGCAATGATATACCTTAGTCTCTAGACTAGTGCTTATCTCGTGAGCATAAATGTTTTACTGGCATTACTAGGCAGCCAGCAACCACGCCTTTTTTGAGAAAATAGAAGAGACTGACAGCATGAGTGGTCTTAATGAAAAATTAGTTCCAAATCTAAGTAACGTAATTTCTTAAGCTGTGGAAGTTCGTGCGTTAAATCGACTCTGGACCCCCCCCCCCCCTTTTTAATATATATCATGAACACGGACTCATTGCTTCAGGCCCGAGGGACTTGACATTGACAAATAAGTCATCAATGTTCCTAAATATGAGCATACAATAACCATCCTATTCATGCTCTACTCGTTCGTCAACCTTGCTCAGAAAAATGTTACTCAGCATGGAAACCATCTTCACACCTAAACAAAAGCCGTCCTTTTGCATAAAATTTCGTCTTTGCGTGACATTGTACGTATTGTTTAGGCGAAAAAAACCGGTTGTTTCAGAAATGGCCTTGTTGAGATACCAGAATCATCTTGGAAAAGGCACTCGCCACTGTCATTTTCGATGAATTCCCTAACATACTGCATAAGTGTAGCATGCGGAAGAGAAAACAAATCTTCTACACCAAACCTGAACTCCGAACAGGTCCCTGGGTCATCATTTAATAAGTACCTAGTGATGTTATCTTAGTTTAAAGCAATATACGATACGAATCTGTCATATTTAACACAGACAAATATTTGTTGAGGTACGTGTAAACAACCAGCTGCCACGTTTTATGCTCAAACACAGTTACGCTGAAGAGAACATAAGGTGCATGCACTTTGTCCGCAAATAATACCGTATGTACCAATAGCTTAGAACTAATGACTACTTCACTAAGCCTTCCAAAGAGCAACGCAACAGCATTCTGTTTAACAAGGAATGCATTAACATTGACAGGCTGAGAATCTCAGAATTTCTCAGCGTAGATTTCCCCAGGGAAGACAACACGAAAACCTTCCTTGCCCGATTGGACTGCATGTACTAATCATTTGTCGCATAAATATTTAACCAGGAAATGAAACCGATTGATCTGTCCTCTAGACCACCCCTTGCGAGCAACTACGTCAACGCAGTCTGAAACACATCATGACTTTTCATCTTCCGAGAGTTTAGCTCACACAATCCGAGCGTATAAGTTTCTCCGCCATCTTCATACCTGTTTCCAGGAAAAACTTTGGTATTAAACGCAGTGTCTTTTGCTGTTGAGCACCAACGGTGATGTCTCCTATAAGACCAAGAGCTTCTTTTCGGCAGGCCATCGCTTCGCTCCTTGTGGGGGCGCACGGCGAACACTATTCCGTAGCAAATCTATCACTTGGCCCGTCTTTCTACACCACTCACGAAACATGCGCTGTTTAAGGCAAGTGTCCCCGTCCCAGCACGTAGTGCGAAGAATATCTTTGAACAGTTTCTTTCTTGAAAAAGAAAGGCACCACCTTTCTTTTTGATTGATATGTGGGGTTTAACGTCCCAAGACCTTTCTTTTTCAAGTATCTCGCCGAATCTCTTAGTGTGGCCCACGGATGAGCGCACAAATCCGCAGATGACTTGTAGTTGCGCAGGGCGTGCTTCATGTTGGCAGTGCCAAGGGAAAGCGCTAGCTCGGCGGATGTGCACAGCACTGAGCGGGGACAAAGCCACCGGATTTGACAAGCCGAGGTCAGCGCACGTAAAAGACGCCTACGCGCTAGAAGTAAACTAGACAGGACAGGAAAATTGGGTCAGTAGGTGAGGTTTAATAATAAAAAACAAAACAGCACTATTTCGTTGCAAGATGAAGAAAAGATGAAGTGCACACAGCGCTGAACTTCCAACTGGTTTAGCGAAAAAAAAAAGGCGTGTAATTTTAGATGCGGAGCATCTAATACTCGAGGCTTGTAGTGCGGCGCCATCCGCAAGCTTCCTCCTCCTTCTTCCACTATCTGTGCATCCCTTCCTCCTCTACACACCGCGCGCGCTTCACTCCTCCACCATCTGTGCACCCTTCCTCCTCTACACACCGCGTGCGCTTCTCCTCTTCACGAACATTCGCTAGCTGTATAATGTAGCGCGCATGCGCCGTCACGCTTCGAGAACATCGGCAGCTGACGCGCGCGCATGCGCCGTCGCGCTTCTCTCCCTTCTCGAACATTCGACAGCTGACAGTGCATGCGCTGTCGCGCTGTACATATACTCAAGGTCGGCGCTCGCTCGCTCAGTTGCCGCTCGTCGGTTGGTTTGTACGGCGCGTCGACGTCCAAGGTTGCGGTGAAATGAATTCCAACGAATCCACAAGCACAATGATCGACGTCCCTTCGACCAGCGCCGCCCTTTCGCATACGTGTGTACGTGTTCACTCATTTAACACCCCCTCCTACAACCACGTTAACCAATTTAGCCATCGACCCAAGTAAGTCGCAATTTAACACCCCATTTCACAACCACGTTAACCAATTTAGCCATCGACCCAAGTAAGTCGCACTTTAACACCCCGTTAACCAATTATATGCTCCGCATCCTCCTCAGTATTCCCCCGAGGGAAGCTGCGGGCAATTTTTTTTTCTCAAGGTCAGCGAGCAAGCCTACTGTCACAGAAGACTCATATGTCAGACCGTGAGTCAAATCCTCGTGTGAAGTCTCTAGTTCACCTTGTTTGAAAAGCCCCTTTCCTTCTATTCTAACGCCATGGAAGGTTGTCTAACGTAATCACTTGCTGTCTATGATATGTGGAATGCGTCAGCCACTTCTCTTGGGTAGGTGTTGGGTTTTTCAGTATATTTATTCATTATGTGTCATGTTGCCATATTTAATCAGCTGCAGCAGCGCAATAGCATCAAGAAAGTGAACCACTGCTCAGGTTCGCAGGTTGCCTTATTGACGCGCAGTGCACCTTTCGCTGATTTGCGAAAGCAATAATTATGGCGTAGTGGGGAGTTTACGAGCTTAATTGCAGTATGCATTATAGCATAGTTTGAGTTAGTTTCCTTGTGGTACGGTTGAGGCATCCATAGAGAACTGAAATCAGACAAGAAATTGATAAGGCTATGCTCTGGGGGACTGATTACTTTATCGCGTTTTGCTGTTGAATGCGAAGCTCGAGTGTCCTCCAAGTTTCTTTGTTTTTATATTAAAGTCTGTCTGTGTGTGTTATTCCATCTGACAAAAAAAGACATTTCATGGAGCACTGTATTTTCAATTCCAGCTTCGGACGGCAAGTTTAAGCAGTGCACGCTTAAAATCAGACCGTATTATAAAAAAAGCAACCACAAAAAATATGTACACCTTCTGATTTTCCACTTTACTGTGCCGATACGCTGGAGGCGAAAACGAGGACCATTGACAGGGTGTTTTTGTTTGGCAAATATTCCTATTGCGTCATGCAATGTTCACAACCCAAGTAGTTTTCTTGAACTTCCACTCGTACAAGGAAACCCTTATTAGCACGGAACACCAGTTGTCTTAGCGGGCTCTCTGTCTGATTAACAACCAATAAATTTTACTGTTTTTTTTTGTTGAATTTAATGTTGAAGCTCGCAAATGTGCATGTTCGTGAAATACCAGTACAGCTGGCCAAAACTTTCGTTATCGAGTGCAGCAGCCACGTTTTTGTATGCCAGCATCATTTGATGGAACGAAGCTGCAAATAATTAGTGGGTGCGTATGTGCCTTGTGGGCATGCACATGTCCGCACCATTTTCGGAACTTAATTCAGTCATGACAGAAAAGAGACAGAGAAAAAACTGCCACTCCTCCACGATAAATATTTGGCTGACTGTACCTCACTAATGCACACTCAATAAGTCAATCAAAACCTCGGCCAACTCACGCACGTGGTACATAACTCGACATTTGGCAGTAATGAATAATCACGAAAACAAGTCTAACGCCCGTCGATAAGCAAGACATGCAAGCACGCAATCACTCACACTCGCCATATCAGCACACCGAGACACGCGGGGTTTGCGAAGCGAGCTTCCGAATGCCGAGCAGACTCGCAATCACGCGCCCGCCATACACCCACTCGGGCGCCGATTTCGGACAGCGAGCACTTGACGCCAAGTGATTTTGTATGCAGGCACTGGCAACTCGCGCACCCTCGTACAGCGCACATCAGGTAGTTCTACATTCAACACGGAGAACCGAATAGAAGGAAAGAACAACGCAGGAAGTTCAACGCGTTGAGGGTGGATGTGCTGAGAGGTTGGGCACGGATTGCTGGTTCTGATGCTTTCTTTACTTGCAACGAGGCGGCAGCTATAGGGCCGAGCTTCATGCATACATGCCGGCATCAGTAAGAGGTGTCTCGCGGGGAGGGGGGTTCGCCGCATTAAATCTTTGTTATTAATACTACGGAGCAGGCTCTCGGGGGCGGCAGGGCTCCGGCGTATAACGTGTACACACCGCGCTCGGCTTACAATATTTACACGAAGGGCTGAGCTCACAATCCCATATTTCTCTTTCTTTTTTTCTTCCACCGTTACGCTCCACTCGTTATTATGGTAATGAGCGGCGCCTATAACATTGTTCCCGCGTCTCTACGCCGCACTGGTAGGGGTGAGTGGGAAAGGAAAGGGTGCATGCGGTGCAGTGGGTGAGGAGGAGCCAGTGTTTGAGGAGAGCGCGTAATGCAATGCAGTTCGTGCTCGTTATTCTGCCATTTTCATATGTGGCGGCTCGCATGCAACAGCCCTGGCAATCGTAATGGGAATGCAAATTCACTACTCTCTTTTCTATACGCCGCCGCCTCGCGGTTGTGACCCCTCCTTCCCTCGCAACCGTCGTTTGTCTTGATTCTTCGAACGATCGTCCGCAGCCTTCGGGCTGCTCGTACAGGTAGGCGCGAGCTGAGCCCACTGCGCGGATTTGCGCTTGCGCACACGCCGCGAAGATGATGTCGCAGTTCGCAGAAAAATTTGCGTGTAGTGTTTCTTTGCGAACGCCTTTGAGCGTTGCGAAAGCCTCCTTCTTCTCATTTCTTTTGTTTTTTTTTCTTTGCTTAAGACGGGAAACACGCATGCGAGAATCGAGCAGCGACCCGCGAGCGCAATACCTGCCCAAACGCTGAGGCGCGCGCTCGACACGGGCGCAGCAAGAATATTGGGCCCGGAGGCGGTGTCGTACAGCGAGTGTGAAGTGGCGTACACGTTCTTCCGAAGACGAAACTCTGATTTTCTGCTCACCTCACTCGAAGGCGCACAGACAAGGAGAGAGGAAAAAAATGGAATTTGTCTCCTCGTCGAACTATATGCGGAGTGTGTAGAGACGAAAAAAGGAATACATTGCATAAAGGCGAGAACTATGTTAATCGTCGGTCGTGTTCTTCACGCAGCGCCTTAGGCGGCGTTCTTGTTTTTTTTGTCTAGGAAGAAAAAGTCGAATTGCGGGAAGAAACAAAAAAAATAAATGTATTCGAATCTGCGTGCAAGGTTGAGAAAAGTGAGAAGCTTCGGTGAATAGGCATGTGCAAGCGACTTCACTCAAATTGGAGTTCTGAGTGATTGGGGCGTCAATGTTGGTGGCTCACATCGGAAGTTATCTTATAACCATGATGTGAGCGAGCGGGTGAGTGAGTGAGTGGTGAGTGAGTGGTGAGTGAGTGGTGAGTGAGTGGTGAGTGAGTGGTGAGTGAGTGATTAACCTAACGGGCATCCTGTTTGCTACCCTAGACTAGGAATAGACAAATCAAAAAGTTAGAGAGGAAATTTAAATGGGAGGGTGAACACTGTGCTTTGACTAGGATGCACTGCAGAGCCTCAGTGGATCACTGAGGTCTGTGATATTCAAGAACAGCTACTTCGGGAATAGCTTTTTCGCGCCATCGATGACAGTGGCCAGGTTCAAATAATTTTCGTTTCATGAAATGGTCATCCGGAGTCTGGTTAGTTTAGCTTGCTTACTGTGCGTTGGTTCTCAATACAACCATCACAACTGGCAGCCGATTGCTTCTGCAGAACCGTCTATACGTCCCTTTTCCAACTCTATGATGGAAAAACAACGCAATTTTAAATGACATGTCAGGGCACAGACGTAAGAGTCCTGCTGAATCCTTGCGGAAAGCTTGTGGCGAGGCAGTAAGTCATCACTGACAGGTGTTTGGACTGTACAATATTGGTCGTGTGCTGAACTATTTAACATTTTCGTGTGTGCTCGTGCTATGAACGGCAAACAATGCTTTGAAATTGTGCTTAGAAATTGAGGAGGCAAATGCTGTTTAATATTTTACGCACTCATTACTCCGCGATCTCTCGTTTATCCTCCAGTTGCAGCGTTCAAACAACGGTACCGTATTCATCCGCAATGTGGACCACCTCACGGGCGGCAACTACAAGTGTGAAGTATCGGCGGACGCCCCTTCTTTCAAGACGATGTTCGTGGAAAAGATCATCCGGATAGACTGTGAGTTCCGAAAGAAAAATGCTTTTTTTTTTTTGCTATTTGCATGCATCCGTTGCCGCCTTGAGATGTGTATCACGTGCCCTGCTATACCGGGTCACCGTACCATTCCGTCTACGAACTTTTAAGCTGAATTTGGTCGTAGTGTGGTCACTGTATACACGACTTTCTTGGTACGACATGCTGAAACAGTAATGTTCAGGTGGGATGCGCGCAAAGTGCTCTGGCGACGAGACTGAAACTTGGGCTGCTTGGTCGTACTTCATAATAAAACGCAAGCGCGACCACACATAGACAGCGCTGTGTTTCGTGTGCCGTCTGTCCTATGTACGGGTGTGGTTGTGCTGCTGTTCCATTATGAAGTGCTCTTGTGAGCTGAATGAAGGTGCAACTGCACTATTATTTGTGGCGCTGTTTGTCGGCTGTTTTACCAGTAGCATCAGAAACACCAGTGTCGGTTATATTTCAACTGTTTCGGAGACACGATGTGCTTTGATTCACATTACTCACAGTTTTCAGGTTTCACCTGCGTTAAGATAGCGTAGTGACTTCTTGACATGACTGCCACATAAGCAGGCACAAAAATGAGTGTCAAAGCACGTTATGAAATGTATATGTCTAATACTAGCGTTCAAAAGAAAAAACGCAGTCACGGTAGTTAAAGTAATCTTTGCTTTTTTTTCTTTGTCTTATTATTAACCATATTATATGTTGTCAATCTCTAATGCATAATTGTTGCAAATACACGCACATTCTCAGTGTAATTGCTCCTCAGTTTAGCTCACACATTTTCTGTCCATTTTTAAACTGTGGAGTCTATTTATTGTAGCAAATAATCAAGAACTATAATCCCCATACTTAGTTTAGCAAAGCAGTATCTGGAGGCAATATCAACTGTCCCTAGCGTAAACAGCTCAGTGCATTGCTCCTTCTTAAGTTTTATCGGCCATCATCACCAGTTCAAGTTAACTTGTACGTTTCCTATATTGTTATCATAATTAAGGCTGCCATGAACAGAATGAACGCGTAATGACGCACATTTGATGGGTGGTAATTCATTTCTGAATAGTGTTTCCATGCACTTATTATCTCCGAATACACAATGGACATCACGCTGCAAATGAAAAAAGAATAATATGGTGGAAAATTGGTAAGGCTGTTTTAGTGGTATGGTGTTAGTCCACAAGCATCGTGGTTACCGCCTGAGCGCCACCTTTTGGAAAGCGCCACGCACATCGCGCGTGAGTTTACTGTCATACTTACACACATAAGTAGCCAATCGGGAATAAGCCCGCTATAAGCTGCAGGAACATTTGAATAGCTATAATAAACTTTATTGTTGTTTTTATATCTGCGATTTGGCGTAGCATGTTGTTCAAAAAAAATGTTCTTCCAAGTTTTAGAGAATCACTTTTCAGATCATGGATGCGAGACTCAATCCATATTTGAAATATTCTGAGCTGCATGTTGCCCTTTGTGTGAAATGAGGTGTTGCCGATGTGATCACGTTTATGTAATCATCCGCGTCGCTGTTTCTCAGAGAAGCTGGTCGCTGTTCCTCGACAGAGCCTTTAAAGAGCTTTGATGCCGCATACAATGGCCTCTCTATTCTCGTTTTAAGTCAAGATTATCCTTTCTCTTCTTTTTCTACTGCCAAATTCAGCAGCATGTGTCTTCTCAAAAGCTTATTGCCACACTGTCTCAGCAGATCGAAAAGTACATGGGGCTATCACGCACCCCATCGCGCCTGAATGTGATTCGCTCGGTGATCGAAATGGCTGCCAAGATATCGCGCAAAGGCTTCGCGGGTGCTAAGAGAGGGGTCCAAAGGCTTTCATCTTTTTTGTCTTGCATGTTGTATAAAAAACAGAAGATTTCAGCAGTCAATATGGCAGTGTACAGCAAGTATTTTGAGTTCTATTGTCAGATACAATTACCGAAGTCTGCTGAATTTCGTCCCCAAAGACTCACGCATACAAGTCTATAGACTAATCCGCATGCTCCATATTGACATCATTATCCACTCTTCTGGTTGCCTCTCTTCAGAGACCATTGCTGGGAGCATGAGCAGCGATATTTTTTTATTGTTCAAGCCATCAGCTGCCGCGCTTCGATCACCTGGGCGAGGCCTCTCCAGGCTTCTTCAGTTTTAGACCCTCTTTTTCTTCTTTTTAAACTCGTACCTCGGTTTATTAAGTCTAGACTACACCTCCAAAGACGCACTTTCGAGAGCGTGATGACATTGGGCAACGATTCACTGATTTTGGTATCCTTTAGGTTTTGTTAGTAAGTATCTCTCCACCTTGTCCTTGAACGCACACGGTACAACTATTACTGTAACTCTATTTTGAAATACACTTTTCATAGACAGTTCCCTTAATTTCTGACCATCGTAGAACGACGTTACTAATTAACTCGTAACTTATTCTAAATTATTGTTCATTTTTTTTTATTTTTAGGAGTGTGAAAAACGTGAATGTGTCAAGAAACGCACGTAATGTATTGAGAGCCCGGATTGTTATTGTTTTTTGTTTACTTGTTATTTTGCTATCGCAATTATTGTTTGCTATATTTTATGCTACAATACTAGCAAGTGCTCATAGCTTCAATGTGGGGAATGATATTGTTGTTCTAGGGGGTTTCAGTAGTAGTTTTTGTAAGTGCACATTGAGATAGATTCTTTGTTATGTTTTACTATTGGTACGCACCTTCCCGAATGATTTTTATTATACTTTTTTGCCGGATGAACTATTTCTAAATACTTACATCACATATTGAAGCTACCAGCATGTCCTGTAATAACATGATACTTAAACACTGTGTTTCTTGCACTGCCTTCTGCAGATGAAGAACTTTCTATGTACAAACCTACAGCTGGACGACAGAAATCGAAGTGGCTTCTGGCGTGCCTTATTCGGGACATAAAATAATCCCATGTTTCACTATTTCGCGTGCCTTGCCTTTTGCCTACTACTGCGTCATTGCTTGTTCACGTTATTGTCACTTAATTTCTTGTTATGTAACATTTCAACGCGCCACTGTTGGCTTGTGTAACCTATCTAATAACCACCACTAACCATTTCTAGTAGAAGCAGAGACTTGGGCACTCTTCTGTAGTAAGTAGAAAGGAGCGTGGTGCAAGATATTACTGCAAGACAGTACGCTAAGTGGTTTGTGCCTATACCAGCTGCTGCAAAAAGAACGTGAAACATTTCTTTCTTGCTCTTAAGTCTTCAATTTTTAGGGGCGAAGCTCCTTAGGGCGTGGGCTGTGCGTCCCCTGTAGCCTGTATATAGGCCACCTCTAGTTTAGTTCTTGCAGTGTTCACTAGATGGCGGTACCGTCCCCTGTATGTAGCCACCTCTAGTTTAGTTCTTTCAGTGTTCACTAGATGGCGGTACGTCTCCTGTATGTAGCCACCTTTTGTTTAGTTCTTGTAGTGTTTACTAGATGGTGGTACTTGTAGCTGATGATGAAAGATGCAAGATGTTATAAACTAGAAAGCCGGTACTTGTAGTTGATGAAAGACGCGAGATCTTATAAAATAGGAATGATGTCACATATGGCGCGTGTCATTGGTTGAAGGCAATCGTTCGATTTAGTGCGGCGACGTACGCTAGGGGGAGCGATGTAATAAAATCGAGTGGGCAAAATGTACAGAGGATTCATGGTTTACCAGGTTTACCTCCGGAGCTTCGCCCACTCATCATCATTCACTTCGTGGATATGGCGGAATTTTCCATGTCACTTAACGAGCTAGGTATATCCACTCCTCATTATTACGGAACTGTTATTAATGAATAGTCTACTAACCTTCGTTTGGGCTAAACCTGTCTCATGTGCATGTCAATCTTACAGCGTGAACATGTCGCTAAAACGAAGCAAAATTTATATATATATTTAAGACGAATAGAATAGTTTTGTTTATCGTTAACAGTGAGAGCTTCAATATTAAGCAATCTATGACTCTTCACGGGAAATATAGAAAGTATAGAAAAAAAACAAAGCAACAATCATCATGAACCGGCGACTTGCACCCTATAGAATGTCATTAGAAGTGCGAACTTAGTTACATGCACGTGGGATGATGCAGGGGCAACAGCACAAGTCTTGCAAAGTGCGCTTGTGTAATGTGGTTTTTTACCTCAGGGACGACCAACATGGCAGCCACTCTGACTTTCACTGAATTGATACACCTGTAAATCTGAATTTTTCTTTGGGTTTCCTGAGAGCTTTTTGTTTGTCTGTTGGTATAGGCATCTCGCTCAGTACAGTTATGAGCTTGAGTTAATCTAAAGATGCGTGTTAACGATGAGCAAGTGTATTCCGCCAGCTCTACATATCTCACACAGTAGCGCGAGGAATCACATGGACGGCGAAATGGAAAGATGGACACAACGCAGTATATCCCGTCTGGCTCTATCGCCATCCATACTATTCCTTGCGGTACTACGTAAATTGTGTACTACCAACTAGCTCATCAGTCTCCGTACACTTCCAACATTTTACTAAAACAACATCATTTCCTGTTCCTTTCTTTTCTATATATCTCCTTCTCCTGTACCGTCATCATCTATAGCCTCCTCTACTTGTATCCAAGTTCCATCTGTGGTGACACTTCTGCTCCTGGCCCTCGCGTCTCACGCCGTCTCTCGTCTCGGGTCCAATCGCTGATCGCATCGAGACCCACGTGACCCAAGTGGTGACTGAATTGCTCAGAGAAGCAGGACTGCACTGTTCAACGGAGAGAGAGACAAAAACGCCCATGCTGTGTGCAGTGACCAGACTGTTCCCGTAAACAGCGTCGAAAAATAACAACTGCAACGCCTGCGTACAAGAGCCTACAAGATGGCATGTGATCTCAGGGTTAATCTGTGTGTTCCCTTTTTTTTCTTCTTTATGACCTGACAGCTTTGCATCGCGGCAGGATGGCTGTACAAGTAGGCGTTAAAAAAAGCCAAGCCTTGGCACGATGTCCGCAAGTACCACCAGCTTAGTTGCAGTTCCGTGTTTGTTAATCAAAGCGTAATTTAATTCAGATGAACTGATTCGTAGTACCACTCCTCATACAGGAGACATCGTTCTGACTGAACAGATCCTGTCATGAATATCATATTCCTTGCTATAGTGGCATTCAACGGAAGCAACAACTTCAACTGTTCATGTACCCAAAAAGGCATACGTGGTGGAGTTGGCCACGTCTAGCACTTATCTTAATAGTACTCTCATTGTGTGCGTATGTCTACTGCAGAAGCCGGGCTGCAATACCAAGACTATTTGCTGGCAAGCATGCATTGCGTCACTCTGAGAAATGACGGCTATTATTGTAACTGCCAGATGGGCACCGGTCTGCCCGTCTGGTAGCGTATGCTCAGAATCAAACTTTACGAAAGAGCTTCTGATGGTGACGGAGTACCAAGAACTTTGTAACAAACGAACAGTAACTTACCCGGCATGGGTGACTGATATCTGCGCGATGTTAGCCAAATTTCGATTAGCCAACCTTCGCGTTCGTGGTGACAAGCAAGGTTTTTTTATCAGTATCACTACGTGCTACTGTCAGCATAGGGGATAAAAGGCTTCAGAAAATCACTCCATCAATGAAAACTGAGTGAAAACCCGTTAAATTGTAATGAATTAATTAAATTACGAAAAGATACTTGCATTTAGAACAATAGTGGATGGAATTCAAAGCGCTTTGCACGTGGGGGTGTTACCGTATAGGCCGGCATGGTACTTCTAAATAAGCAGTTCGCGCTATGTCGCAGAAAGCAAGAACGCATTTGATTAGAATTTGATGCGATGCGTATGACGCTTAAGACCACTGTGGTTGTTTATTCATATGTTCCCAAGTTTCTGGCTAGACTTACGCCAAACAGGCGCAAACCATGTTAAAGTTGCGAACACTAATTTGCGCATTTTGTTACCTTGCGGGCTCAAAAAAGAGTGCTTCACCATTTTTCGAGTTACCGTTTCTTTTTCACTTGTCACCCGCAATAAGGCGGTTGTGAAGGTGACACTTTTTAATTTTCGGAAGTTTGCTGATAGTTGTGAAAATTGTTTCGACAATATTGTGAATAGTAATGACACTCTTTGAAAAAACTATCGCGAATCTTTGTTATTTAAAGGAAGAACACAAATAGATCATTTGGATAGTATTCCGGTACAGCGATCTTCCAATGAATGAGTTGTTTGGCGCTGCAAGAATATTCGTCACTATGCAAGAAGCACAGTTAGGAATCAACTATGCTCTAACTGGTAACTAAATTACGTTTGTTACGAATGGTACTGCAGTCATTTTAACTTATTCCATGAGAAGCAAGATAAAGACCTCATCACGAAAGGCATTGCAAAACATCGTCGGTAGCAATATGGACACAGAATATGCATAAGACCATATGTTGCATCGCGTGTTGTCTAGTATATTTTCTGTGCACTTGTTTTTGCCCACAATGCAGCAATGGCAAACTGCCTACCATAGCTGTCCACACTTTCACTCTGATTCGCTGTGTAACAAATAATTGCTTATATGCTCAGAGCTACTAATCACGTGGATAGATTGGAGTTATCGATTTTACTTCTGGAGGCTTCTAGTCGCATGTAGTACTTTGTATATGCCTGCCTTTTATAGAAGATCAATCTAATTTATCTTCTATAAAAGGCAGGCATATACAACTTTGTTTTTTTTTTATTTTAAACTCCATTTATTTACCTTTTTGCTCACAAAACAGCCACGAAATGCCGGTGTATTGAACTTTGAATGGGTAAGTCAAAAATCTTGCCTGCATGGTAAAGTCTCGCGTGCAACGAAAGTTCAGTGGTGACTGTGCAATGTTACACACTCAAGGTTTGTTTACCTGCGAATGCTGCTGAAAGTATTAGGTACAAAAGATTATCCCTGTAATGTTTGTTGCTAAAATGTCAACCTGCATTTTTGTCCGTCGCTGTAGGTTCGAACAGAAAGCCAAAAGCTATTCAGCGAACGCGGCTGGAACTACATGTTTCTGGTAGATACTTTAGCATTGTCCGGTTGGTATAGGCAAGTTGTATCATTGAGTTGAACATCAACGCAAAGTTGCTAGCGTATGCTTTAGTTGGCCTACTTTTTTTAATATTAACACATCACGTCATTACTGTACATACTGTCATCGCTGTTACATTACGGAGTTTCAATTAAACTGTAGCTGTTGCACCACTTGCCGTTTGTTTGCCTGAATTACTTTAGCACCTTCATTTTTATTATTAGCCGTGCGTTCGCAAGCTATTTTCGGCTGCCGAAGTATACGTCAAATCACACGTTATGACATTATCAATGTCATCTTTGCACTGTTTTACGAGCTACTGGAACCTGTGTGTTCAGTTCTTCATATAGCAACGATAGTAATGCCTCTATTCAGCCTAACAATGTTTTTAAGGCGAAAGCTTTCCGTGCCTCACGAAACACGAGAATTGTATGTCACAACCTATTTCCCACTCTGGCGGCGCATGCACAAGTGGTGCAAATTATCACCCTCACTTGACGGCATCCTCATATGATGTTGTACCAGATAGAATCCCTGCCGCGGTTTCCGTATGTTCGGCGGATTCAAAAGTGCTTGAGGCCCTTGTTGCTTAAATTAGGGCACGTAAAGAACCCTAGGTGGATTAAATTTTCGGAGGAGGAGGAAAGGACAGGGTGGATAACCAGTTTTTAGACCAGCTGGCTACCCTGTTCTGGAAAAGGGGGTAAAGGGAATAAAACATGATAAAAAAGATATGTTACAAAGAGAGAGAGAATGAGACAAAAATACAAAAATAGCGAAAGAAAAACATAAAAAAGTAATGCGGAAAAACGGAATAGATAGAATACGACACTAAAGTCTATCTTTAAGGCCAGTTTCCCCCCCAAAAAATGTAAGAAATCTACGCCATACTGAAGGGCTCCGGAAATATCAAAGCTCTAGATAGACTGGATGATCGCCCTTTGTCGGAACGAAAATTTCTGGGTCATTGACCTTCTCCATCCTATGCCCAGAAGGCTTCGAAATTTCTGGAGCCCTCCACTATGGCGTCTCTCATGATTAAATCGTTGTTTTGGAACGTTCAACCCAAGCAATTATTCTTATGGCATCACAGATTACATAAGTGCGTTGTGTCATTAACACGTTACTTTTATGCCATATGAGGACGTCATCACCTGACATGGTCACCTGGTAAAAAGTGCGCAAGTCACGGAGGCAATGCAAAACAGGGTGCGGTACATATGCAATTGTTCCGATTGCATATGTACCGCATCTCAGGTACAGAAGCATCTCAGGTGCAGAAATCTTCAGCAGTGGGGCAACGCAAGATTGATACATCGACTGAAAAAAACAAAAAAAAAACAAGAAGGCTCCGCCTTCGAGACTTCGTTGGCGAAGGCATAAGAAGCCTTCCGAGTTTTTACAATGGCAGTGTCAAATTATGCAGTGAAGCTGAGCAAATAATTCAAGCAAGAATAGAGAAGTGTTGGACTTGTTTGTTCATCTGGACGCTCTTTTATATATATATATATATATATATATATATATATATATATATATATATATATATATATATATATATATATATATATATATATATATATATATATTAAGCCTTACGCCGACCACGCGAACAAGAAGTCTTATTGAGTTTCGTCTAAGGGAAAGGGCGTCTGGCGTGCCGCGCTACTTTAAAAAGAAAAAAAAAAGTTTACTAGTTTCTTCGAATGCTATGTGGAAAGTTGCCATCTTACACCATTCATACAAAACATGTCACCATTACAGGTCATCTTAGAGCCCCAGCGACAGAGCTTTCTCGGGTGCCTTGTTGCTTAAAGGAATCATTCATTTTCCTTCATTTATCCAGGAAATTCCCGGCGGAAGTACCTAGGCTCCATTCTTCAAACTGCGTGAGACTCAAACCTGCAGAGTGTCTGCTTTGCTACGACTCGTGCTTGGGCCACTTTTTTTTTTTCTCTCTGAGAGGACCCTTCAGTGCGCGTAGTTTTTGTCTTCTCTCCTGAAAATCCATCACACCTGGACTATAAGCCCCCTTCTCCTTTTCCCCTCGATCCTCGATCCTCTCCGATTCTGTTTGAGCGAGGCATCCTCGGGAGAAATTGAGCAAAAGTAGAGTTCCTTCTCTTCGACAATGCACTTTTCCAACTATGCCGGTCGGTGATGTGGAATCCGTTTTCCTTGGCCACCTTCGAGCACACTTCGAATAACGCCTTTTTCTTTGCCGCCGTTGCAAAAGCCAAGGGCAACTGTCCCAATTCTGTTACAGCCTCTTCCGGCCATCGCTCCCTGTTTATTTTATTTTTTTTTCTCTCTCACGAAAACCCCTCCCCGCAATCTTCCTTACCACGAGTGCGTGGTTACGGCCATTCGCCAATGGAAGAAAGAGGGAAGAGCTTGTGGAGAGTTCATCCCTAGAGCCCGACCAAGCACCCTTAGCGCTTCGCACGCCTCACTGAGCAACCCACGTATTGTGTACCACCGTTCTATGTATATTCTATTTTGATTGTCCCTTTTTTTGTGCACGTTCAGTCTTCCTAGCACTTTTCTTTGAACGCCCCCACACTCGGATATATAGCCGCCCTTTACCCCGGCCGCCTACCTCCCCACAGAACGGCAGACAGACAGACATTTCTAGCCGCTGACTAGACGCCCGATGGATTCCTTGCTATTTCAATAACCCTCCCCTCCACTTTCCCTTACCTGCTTACTTCCGTGCATCACTGGAGCTATGCACACGTTTGATTTTGCTCACTCGCTTACTCTGCTTCTTTCTGCTTTGTCTCGTGCATACTCCGACGTTTCTGATCTCCCGACTCCCTATACGTATGTACCTTTATGTCGCTTGCTGCACGTTCACATATTTTTTTTATTGTTGATGTAGCTCCTCACAAGTGTTAACAGGCCTGTTCTCGTTTTTGTTCTTGCGGCCATTCAATCATTACTTTGTTTCGCTTAAAGTGGGGCATGGATATTTCTGTCGAGTCATTGGGGGTGGGGCTCCCAACCACCTAGCCTCGCCACCGTGCTTACCTCGCTAGCATTACAGTGTATATATATTGCGCACTTATGATCTCAAAAATGCGTGTTCGCCTATATTTAACTGTTTGTTTTGAAATTCATTTTTACGTGAGAAAGACTTTTGGCTCGAATGGAGGGGATCAACTCGGCGCTGTGCCTGCCTGCGATGTAGTCCGCAGACCATTTCTTCGCATTGATGGAACAAAGAAAAGGTAACAAAATATTAGCAAATGATATCACTAAAACGTATTTGTTTAGGTGTGGAAGTATTGATCCCCCCCTCTTCTTCCACGTAGTTTCCGACCCTCGCTGCTACTCTCAACTGTGTTTGTTTGTGCTCTCAAAAGAGCCGGGCTACTTGAGTGATTTTGAGACGTCGCCTCTTCCTTCTTGTCTTTTTGACAAAGGTGCCGATGGAAAATGGATTGAAGCCGCGTTTTTTGCAGCCTTCGATTTCCCGTGTTCATTGTTTTTCCTGTTTGTTCAAACATTGAAAAAGAGTGAAGGGTGAGGGGACGTGAGGGACAGATAATAAAGTGCGGAACCTGCTTGACGTTCACTCGGTTTCCATTATGGGAGCCAGTGAATCAGCGCCTCAAGTTTGTCATGAAAGGCAGTTTCTGCAGAGCTGTGCCGTACGCACGGAGAAGAGCTTACCAGTTTACTGGAAATGAAAATCTTTACTTGAAAAGCCACAAATAGAAATTGAATTACTGTCAAAATTTGAAAAATAAAAGTACCGCTGCTGAAGAGTAAGCGAGCATCTTTTTTTTAAGCCGTTTGTGTTTTCAATAAATGTAATCGAATTTTGTTGTTAAAAAGTTTCTGTCTTAAAATAGAAATATTTGAAGGAGGTCACATGCATGAATCGTAAATTCATACTTAAGTGTTATTTTAGTCATATGGCCTAAACACATTGATGAATATGAAGAGCGAAACGACATGTTCTCGATTATTTACATAGAAACAGCGCCAAAAACAGAGGACCGAGAAGAAAAAAAGACAGAGAGCGGCCAGTGCCGCTGGCTGTCTGTTTCCTTCTTTTCCTTGTCCTCCATTTTTAGCGCTGTTTTTATGGGAATAATATTGTACCAACTCACCCAAGCAACCATTTTAGGTGCTCTCTATGATATGATCACTGGCGACTTCAATGGCCACCATTTCCTATGGAGAAGCTCCAGGGACAACTCTAGAGGAAGAAAATTGGTGTCCTTAGCCTCGGAGTACAAAATCTGCGTTTGTAACGATGGAAGCCCTACATATTTACGCGGATCAGCCTATAGCAGCTGCCTGGACCTTACATTGGTTTCTCGCTCACTTACCAGGAAAGTGCACTGGTTTCCGGATCTGGAAACGCGGGGCAGCGACCATATACCAACTTACCTGTGTATAGAAGGTTTCACCAACTCCAAGTACTCAAGAGGCCTCAAATACACCGATTGGCCGAAATTCAAAATGTTAATGGAAGACTGCTGTGCCGATGGCTCATCATATAGCCTAAAGGAATCGATAAAGTATGTCCTGCTGAATACCACGCATACACATTTGACTAGTCACAAGCGCACCGATTTCGACATCGAGCTTGAGAAACTTCGCGCAATACGCCGTCGTGCAAAACGAAGGTACCGACGGACAAAGTGCATGGATGATTTGAATTGCCGGTGATTCCAATTTCACAGTATCAATAATGGGAACATTTGACAACCCACCGCCCTCATGTGATCCCCGTATGGAATGCCAGTTTTCTATGGATGAGCTAGAGGCGGCACTGGCACTGTGCAGACGTTCTTCAGCACCCGGCCCTGACGGCATTACTTATCGTGCCCTTTGTAATCTTGGAGACGAAGTTCGGATGGCACTCTTACGCCTATACAACGACTCCTGGCAGACTGGTACGGTTCCCCAGGCATGGAAGTCAAGTCGCCTCATTCCACTTCTGTAGGCTGGTAAATCTCCTTCGGATATTGCCTCATGCCGTCCTATCGCACTTGCCAGTTGTGTGGGAAAAACGATGGAACGAAGGATTCTAACACGAATGGAGTGGTATTTATAGCACTACGAAATCTATCTAGTATCCATGACCGGATTCAGACGCGGCCATTCGTCAATCGGCCACGTTGTTGATCTGGTGACATATGTTCAACTCCAGAAAGCCTGTAAGAGACTATGCGCCGCCCTGTTTCTAGACGTTAAGGGGGCTTACGACAATGTCACCCATGAAGCCAGCCTTAGTGCTTTGGAAATAGTAGGTCTTAGTAGCAAGATATATATGTGGGTGTACAGCTACTTACAGCTGAGATCATTTTACGTGATGACAGCGAATGGCCCAACACCTGATTATTACAGCAGCCGAGGAGTTCCTCAGAGAGGAGTGCTAAGCCCTACACTTTTCAACCTAACTCTCATTGGTCTAGTCGAGCAGCTACCTAGCACTGTAGAACTTTCTGTCTATGCTGATGACATCTGCATTTGGACATCAGGTGTGACAAGGCCTCAGCTTCGCGCCCTCCTTCAGAAAGCTGCTACAACGACGTCATGCTACCTTCGTAAACAAGGCCTCGAGGTGTCCTGCGGAAAATGTGCAGTGGTAGCGTTCACGCGGAAACCAATGTCTGCTTACAGCATATCGATTAAAGAAGAATACATATCGTTCAGCAGAAGCCACAGGTTCGTGGGAGTCATAATAGATAGAAATCTGTCGTGGACTCCACACGTGAACTATGTGAAGAAGTGGCTGATCGCAACATGTCATATGTTCAAATTCCTTGCAGGAAAGAATTGGGGAGTGCCCATACCATCCACTCTGCTACAACTGTACAGAGTGCTGCTTATCGAATTTTTACGGTACAGCTTACCTGCAATATCTAACACCGGCAAGACCAACCTGCGCGCAATTCAGAGCATTCAAGCCCAAGCACTTAAGATATGCCTTGGATTACCCCGCAGTGCTTCAATGGCTGAAACCATTGCCATCACTCAAGATCACTCGATAAAGACGCATATTATTACCGAGACATTGCGCATGCACCTCAGGCATCATGCCAGGACCCCTTCTCACCACCTGGCGAGCCTAGCTGCTGAAAGACCCCCCCCCCCCCCGACATACGGCCCTATTGTCTACAAGCATCGTTCATCGTTTACTGAGACATACGCACCTGCATCAAAGCCACTGCTTCCTCCTTGGAGCTTGAGCTGGCCGCGAGTTCACTTATTGATTCCAGGAATGAGGAGAAAATTGGATTTACCGACACATGCCCTGAAACAACTGAGTCTATTCCTACTGGAACAAAACTACAGTAACCACGTGCACATTTACACGGATGACTCTACTACGCCGTCTAGTTCAGGTAGAGCAGTGGCTATACCATCACAAGGGGTAACTCGGTGTTTTAAGACTTCACATGTGACAACATCAACGACGGCAGAACTCCAGGATCTGCGCAATGCACTGGAACTCATCAATTCAGAAGAAAGACCAGGTAAATGGGCTGTGTTTTCTGACTCAAAACCAGCGTTACAGTGCCTGATATCAGTTCTCCGACGCGGAGGCCACGACCAGTTGACCTACCAACCCATGAAACTTCACCACCTTTTAATACAAAAAAAGCCATGACATCGTCTTTCAGTGGGTACTTGGGCATTGTGGTATAGGCGGCAATGATTCTGCAGATCATGCTGCTCGCACGTCACACAAAGAAGCGAACAGCGTTCCGATTCCGCTTTCAAGAGCGGATGCGGCGAGGCAGATTCGTCAACTGGCCCGCAGTCTAACACTGACTGAGTGGAACACACCAAGCATGCGACGTACAAGACTGCACAAGCTCGATCCTTCACTACATCTCCAGCCTCCACCCGGCCTACATCGACGTGCAGCTTCACTTCTTTATCGCCTTTGGCTGGGAGTTGCTTTCACGAAAGCTTCTACCACGTTAATCTGAATTACTGACAGTGCGGCGTGCGATGTTTGCGGCACCGACGAAAATATCGAACACCTGCTGTGCCATTGTCCTCGATTTGCCTCAGATGGACAAGTACTTTCCAACGCAATGCGGTGACTGGATGATCGGCCTCTTTCTGTGCAGGTGCTATTACAGCAACGTCCACATGCCTCGACAGCGCACAAGGCAGTGAAAGCTCTGCTGTGTTTCCTCAGAAAGACAGGCTTGTGTGAACGCCTCTGACATGCGGTAGAGTTCTACACGCTGCAGTGAAATTACTGTCAGTCTCTCCCCCACCCTTTTTTTTCTTTTCCCTCTTTACCCTATTTCTCGTCTTTCTTGTCCCCTTCCCTAATCCCCCAGTGAAGGGTAGCCAACTGGATGTCTTTCTGGTTAACCTCCCTGCCTTCTCCCTCTTGTTGCTTCCTCCTTCCTCCTCTATGATATGTAAATCTGAGCTTAAACACAGAAGGGAAGGAAAAGTAAGCCGTGAAATAACGAATAGACTTCACAATCGAAGTGAAAGTGAAATTGTAGAGGACTTCAGAGAGGCGGAAACGAGTGCCAATTTTTATTGTGGTAGCACGCAGGTTCTGAATATCGGTAATTGGCGTGTTTATTAAGATCGCTTAACAATAATTATATCCTCCAGTACATAGAACCGTCATCCACCTCACGTGCACACCAAAAGCATTATTCCAGTTTCGTAAGCATTATTCAAGTTTCCTTGGGTTATTGCATCCACATGAGTGTATAAAGATTGTGGTATCAACCTCTGAGCCGAACAGCACCGCTTCACATGATCCATGGCATCACTGTCAAAATGTTTCTTAGCTGTACGAAAGTTCCATATACGGCCAAGGAGACTATCGATAAACTGTGAAAAGTAGCTGTATGCCAGTTTCGATTTAATGCTGATAGTATAAAAAACGCTTAAATTTTCTTGTTTTCGCTTTCGCGTCTTTCAGTGTGAAGCTGTAGGACTGAGTCGTTAAATGTCTCCGCGCAAGCAAACCGATACTGTAGTTCACGATACTCGTCGATACGCATTAACTGATGCTTGAATTCATTGCTAAGTATTTTCGTGACGTTTCTTATCAAGACAAACTACTTTACGCTGCATTAATTTGTACGAGACGTAATAATGCAGCGTTCGACTTATGCGTAATAATGTTGACTGCCATTCACGTAACCTATAGACTGAATATTTAAGGTAAACAGTGCAAAAAACGAAGACAGAGAAGTAGGAAGACACTTCTCTACTTCTCTGTCTTCGTTGTTCCCTCTGTTTACCTTAAAAATGAATCGTTACACACTCGCGCAATTTTAAATAAAACCTATAGACGAAATTAGCATATGAGTACAGCTTCTCCATCAAGACATGGGAGGAATAGAAGGCTCTTTTTACGTCACAGGATGAGGGCTCGCAGCGTTATTGTGCGAATCGTGGTGCCAGTGCCATGTCCCTGCATGGTCGAGGGACGATTCGAGGGCCGTGCGAAGGGGCAGGGCCTGTAAAGGGTCCAACTTCGCTTTACAATAGAGCATTTCCTTCTTTCCATTGCTGTTCTCTCATTGCTGGTCCGGCAATGACAGAACATTTCATTCTATAGTTGCAACGGCTTGACATTGTTAAGAGCATAGTAGTGAAAACTTTGTCCAGCACTTTCAACTCTGAAGGCAAACAACCGATCCATAAGGAAATCCGTATAACGATGTTTTCACGCTGTCAAGGATAAAAAAATTATGACACCATGTATTGTGCTTGCAGTACGCTTTATGGTGCATTGTGCGTTTGCAATACTTCGAAAGTAAGTCAATGTTACAAACCGTGCGTTTCATTGAACAGCAGATCCTATACTCAACTCAACTCATCTAGTTTCATTGCTGCCGAAAACAGAGGGCTCCCACCAGATTCGGTCTCGGGTCTCATTGTTTGTCCCTGAAGGACTACGCATAGGAAATTTGACTGTACACATCGGTCATATTGTTGAAACATTTGTGCGTGTCGGCGACCGCGCCTGCTCTGCACCACTCTAGCACGTATCAGATTAAATTTTGTAGCGTTGCCTGTGAAGAGGAGAAAGAAACGCTCCGACTTAGCCGTTTTGCCGTAGACCACGGCTCTATATCCCCGTTGTAGTGGCCTCTCTAGGGATTGTAAAGGAACCATGGAAGAACAGCTCGGGAAAACAAAAAAAAAAACAAAAAAAAAAGTGCTTGAAATCTAGGTGACCGTGTGGTCACGCGCGGCCATCGCGTCTGAACAGCGGGCCCGGGCGACAACGGAGACGTCTTGGTGGTCTTCGAGTGCGCGCGGTGTTCGTGCGTTTGTGCGAGGCACGCACGATCCTTGTCGGCGTCTTTGTCCGTGCCCAGAATAAAAGGTGTCAATCTCGAACACATTGGGGCAAAAGAGGAGCGGAACAAATCTCCAACCAATAAAAAAAGAAATAAAAACACCAGCTCAGAGCATCGTGATCCGTTAGGTATAAATGGAACCTTGATGCCCACTCACCCTGCATGCCCATGGCTTCTCTACTCTTTCTGTCGTTTCTTTTCACGTCGCGTACTTTCACTCTCACCTTTCCTTATTTTTCTTTTGTTGTTCTCGGTTCGCAACACATTTCTGTAACTTGGTGCGATGTTCACTTGCGTGGATGTACTCAGCTGTTCCTTTGCTAATGTTCACTCTGTATATTTGCTTTGCGTTATCATCGGGAGGAACCTTTTCGTTTTGTGCCCTTCCCTTTTTTTGACGTTTTCTCACGTGTCGCATCTCGACTTCCCCCCGTTCCTCTCCTGACTCACCTCTCTTTTGTTACACCAGCGTGGGCAAAACACAAGACGCGCGCCGGCGGCGTCCAAGTGGTGCCCTGCTCCCAATGGAATACTGATGAGCGCCGCTAAGCCCGTTGTTGGTCGTCGATTCAGTATTTAACCCTTGTATTGGTGGTGTCCCTGTTTCCTGTCAGATAAAGCGCGCAGAGACACGAATGGTTTCTGCGTGGTTTGAAAGGAAGCGCTAAGAAGGTTTCCTGAGAGGGCTCCCGTTCTTCTAGATGTCGTTCCCGTTACAGGTCTGGTTGTGCAAGCTTTGTTGACTTGGCGCGGAATGTGAACAATGGTTCGCAGATAACAAGGCGTTCTGGGGAGGCCAACCTTGAAATATATTTATGGAACTACGTGGTGGGCCTACATAAGACGACGCTCTGTCTGAGGTGGCGTTTTGACTAATGGTCGAAGGAGGGCAGACGCCTGTAACCGAGCAGGCCATCACATTTCGTGACGTTCTATAGAGGTGTGTTTTGGTGAGGAATGCACTTCATGCAAACCTAGCCTACTTGAGAAGGTCGTTGGGTCTATATAGAAGGACACGTAGTTGATCTGGTTTTTCGACGCAAATGGTGTTGCACTCTGACTCAACACTATCGTGACATGTGCAATAAATTGTTTGTGGGCATGTTGAAAATTTATTGGTGTGCTTGCAGTCATGCAAGCAAAATATTTGTCTGTCACAATACTTTGAGCTGAATGGTCTTTTTCAATTGTTTGAACAATGAGAAGCCTCGGAAAATTGTGGCGTTAAGTGATGTGCGTTTGAGAAATTAGTTAGTTAGTTTCTTTGTTTGTGAGATGTTTGAATAATTGGTTAGTTTATTAGTTAAATAATTAGCCAGTAAGTAAGTCGCTTGGTTAGTTATTTATTTAGTTAGTTAGTTATTAGTTAGTTAGTTAGTTAGTTAGTTAGTTAGTTAGTTAGTTAGTTAGTTAGTTAGTTAGTTAGTTAGTTAGTTAGTTAGTTAGTTAGTAGTTAGTTAGTTAGTTAGTTAGTTAGTTAGTTAGTTAGTTAGTTAGTTAGTTAGTTAGTTAGTTAGTTCAATCTATCAAAATGATGGATGGATGGACGGACGGACGGATGGATGGATGGATGGATGGATGGATGGATGGATGGATGGATGGATGGATGGATGGATGGATGGATGGATTCATTCATTCAATAATTCATTCATTCATTCATTCTTGTTTTGGAAGCCATGTTTCGCAATGAATGAGCAATTATAGGCACCCGGTCACCATCCATTGAAGGAACTGCCTTGCATAACAGTTTCGTAAACAGGTTCTTTTCATTCCCCGTTCAACAAGAGAGCCACCTTCGTATGGAATTCTCAAGTATTGAACTCCGTACGAACTGTATAATGTTTTCAGGGCCGTCTCCGAGAGGTATTGCATGGCAACGAACTAACACAGCTTCTGCAACGTCTCTGCAGCGTTGCGACAACAAAGCAGCTGCAGCTCTGCGTGCCCGGCATTATGTTAACATTCAAAACTACTTACCTGCTTGCTCCTTTACTTCATCTGAGCTCGCTTCTGTTAGCCTGATGTTGAAATCTTACACCGGCCCATAGACGGACACAAAAAAGGCGGTTCGAGCTGACCAATGCCCTGGTGGTCAGCCTGACCCCAATAGTGATTCTCAGTTGCCTCCTTTGAATGTGGCCGTCGAATTTCGCAAGGTTCTTCAGACCAACAACAGGAGAGAAGAAACATCATTTTATGCAAGTGAATTTCTGGAATGGAACTTGGCTTCATTAAAGACCGTTTCTTTGAGTTATGTGTTGATGTGTTGCCTACGAGCACACAAGCAGCGTTGCAACGTCTGCAACGGTTTTGGCGATTGCTGATGACTTTAAATGTTGTACAAATCCGCTTCAAGTACAATGTCCGCATATGTGGACGCAACCACTTTTTTTGCAACTTCTTTCTTCTAATGGGTAAAAAAAAGCAAGATACGCTGATCTTGAGATGAACTGAACCTGCTGCATAATCATTATCTCTTTACTCAACTTCAATGTAGCGCGTACAACTGCAGCCGATTGTATATGTATATGGCACTACAACTTTCGATGAGACGTTCGACGTGCTGCGTTACTGGAGTAATACCAAAAAAATGTTTTCTTTGCTCAGAAACGAACTAACCAAGTACACGGGTTGTTCAAAGTTAAGCTCTATGGTTTACTTGAAATTCAGCACTAAGAAGAACAGAAAAACCACCTTTTCAGATAACCTATGTATACAGGAGGACACTAGGCGAGACAATACATATGGCTGTCAGTTTCCCAAATAAATAATTTTTAAACAACTCACTTTTCAGTCACTGCAGCAAGTGGGCAGATTTGTATTGAAAAGTTGTCCTCACCTTGTTCTCACTTTATATATATATATAGATATATATATATATATATATATATATATATATATATATATATATATAGATATATATATATATATATATATATATATATACCTATATATATATATATATATCTATATATATATATATATATATATATATATAGAGAGAGAGAGAGAGAGAGAGAGAGAGAGAGAATGGCAGCTGTAGTATAAAACATCATATTAAAAAAAAACGAACATGACTTGAGGCGCCACTGTATTGGGCAAAACACACAGCAGTTGTCTGTAATAAAGAGATTCTTAAATTCAACTGGTAAACTTAGAGCCAACCCACCGTTCACTCGAAGGGCCAGTCTGTCAGAGCAAGGGCACTCGAACGGTGCCTGTGCCTGACAAAATCCACAGAAGGAATTGCGCTTAGATGTGTCCGGCAAATGATTTTTGTGAAAACCCACAAGTAGGAACCGTTTCTTCCGCATGAAGCTGTATAGAAAAAAAATGTGTTTCGATTTGTCAAAAGGCAATCTTCTCGTATGGAAGAATATCAATTCAATCGAACAAATGATAACCGTATTTTCTGGCGTACTTTGAATGCACAAAAACTTCCAACAGAAGTGTACGGGCATTATTTACCAGAGTGGCATGACGACTTCGTCAGTGATGTGAAAACGCGTCCAGCGTCTCAAAGTGCTAAAAGCTCTGATTTGAAAATGGTAAGTTTTTCAGGGAACCGTCAGCGGTGAGAAAAAGAGAAAAACGTGCCGAGTGTGTTAACGTGACTGCTTACATGCTGGACAGTCTTACTAAAAGGCGTTGCCTGGCTCTCGTAATAACACACCTCCCTTCCTTAAAGAGAGAGTGAGAGAGGATTGCGCTTGATGGGTTCAACAAAGGTCCTGCCCCTCTCTCTTGATGTCCCCCAAGTGCAGCCCTCTTCCTCGGGGGGTAACCCTCAGTCTTCACGACATCATCGGCCAGCCGTCGAAGTGCCCAATCTTGGTGTTCCAGGCCTACGCTCAATAGCACGCGCCATGTAGCGTTTAGAACGTTGTTAACCATAGTAAGTAAGGCACGGAGATCAAGCCCCACGAACTAAAGCATTTTAGGCAACTGTATTTGTGTTTATGTTTACTCGGCGTACAGACACGCTGCTCCGGCGTCACTAACGCTCGTGAGTGCGTGTGTATGCGTGCACGCGTGTCAGGGTTCATGACGTCACACGCCACGTGCATCGTACAAGCGATGCCAATCGCACTTCTAAATAAAGGCCAATAATCATTCAGCACGAAACGTATTAGTAAAGCCATTCCCGCCGAACTCGCCGTCTGCCGAGTACACATATCGAAAGCTTTCTTATCCAACGTGACACTGTCGTGGCTGGCCGTGCAGTCCTAACAGCCCCAGGCTCGATACTTCGTACAGCACGACATTTGGCCGCGAGTTCGCGGGCCGTGTTCGCAAGCCAGCCGTGCGAGTGTGTGTGTGTCGCGCGAGATCGGCCGGGGTGGCTAAGCGCCGCCGGACCCCGAGGTGCCATCAACTGGCGCCGGAGAAGCTCTTCGAGCACGCGAGCCGTCGTCATCATTGGCCTTTTGGTGCGACCACTCGCCACACCCTGCCGTCCGCTTCAAATTATAATACTTCACGCAAGCACGGATACAATATACGTGCGTCGCATGGCTTCTCCCTCGCCTTCCGAGCCGCCATGAGGGTTTGACGATGGTCGGGTGCGTCTCGCTATGTCGTCCATCGAAGGGAGGAGGCATCCATTTAATCTTAAGTTTCTTTATTGAGTTATTTTATTTCCTTAAGCTCTCCGTCGCCTTATTACCTACGGCTGTTCCCCGTTGGGGCTTCATATATCTAACACCTTTATACCTGTTCACCCCGCGGCTTTATCATTTTCAGAGACCCCGTGAAGATCAGTCGACCTCCGCGTACCCACCTGCGCAGCCGCTAACAAGCTGTCCAAAGGTTCTCGCGCACCGGCCGGCACGTAGTACAGGGAACATGGTGTAAATAAGGCAAAAGGACGCTCTTGTTTGAAACACCGAGTATACCGGTTAGCAGGGTATGTGTGCACCCCGAACCAAATGATCCGCGTGCTCTCCCCAGCCCCTGGGCTAGGATTAACTTCTGCGAAAATCGTGGGTGCCCTGGTCCTACCTTCGGTTCTCACACAATAGATTTAGATTGCGACGCATGTGTAATTTTAATCTGTTGAATTTCAGGTCTGCGCAGCGCGGACTTCATAAAGCAGTCACTTTGTCGTTTCCATTCGAAGGCCCAGTGGGTGGTCGTTTCTAAAGGGGGCCTCTCTCGTTTCGGGACTTGGAATGATATATTGATGCAAGGGGTACGAGTGTATTACGGAACTCAGAAGCTTTTCAAAGACTTACCTGTAGCGCAGCCATTAAAGCTTCTTCGTAGTATACCTAGGCATTCTCTTCCTTTGATGTCGGGCTGACAGACATTGTATGCTGCTTGAGGGGCAGCCTATTACTCAGAAAGGTTCTTTTTCTTGCTGTAACGCGTTCCTAAGGTTTGAGAGATCTTAGTCTGGAAGATTAGGCAGTTTTATTTTTAATTCTGTGTTGCTTATATATTAACTTCCGTTTACTTGCACTTAGTCGAACAGAGGTGCCTCTCTTTGTAGCTTAAAATTGGTTACTTGATAGTCGACCTGCGAAGACGACGGGCTGCGGTAGAGAAGATTTCACATATATTTCAACAACGACCACAATTTAAAGCATTTAGTAGCTCTAGCTATGGCGTCACCATAGCGATACTATTCTCGCAACAAAAAGAGAGAAAAAGAAGGGGGATCTCATGCGTCATTCTATTATTAATGTACATGTAATCTGTAAAGCTATATATGAGTCCATCTTCATGCTGTCGTAGCAATGCGTATTCTAGATTTTCCCCAAGTCCTCTGATATATTGAGGTATATAGAGTTATTTAAATTCTGATGAACGCGTTCCCAACTTGCTAGCAATCTCGTCTCTTCTTTTTTTTTTCTAATTTTTATTAAGAAAAGTTGAACGCTCGCGTCAGTTAGCGAGACATCATGTACTATGCGCTATGTTAAGTTAGCGTATGTACATTATAAAATTGCTGTCTAGGTTGTTGCATTTCATTACGATAGCTATGCTATTTTTGAGATGTATCCCAAAGCTACAATTCTAATTGTTAACAATGTAAAATCTTGCGTATAACAGAGGGATTTATTTTTCACCGTATGCCATTCTTAACAACTCGCTGGAACAGCCCAAACGCACCCATTCTTCAGTATTTGTTTGCTAGAAAGGTTTAAGTACTGTTGCATGCGTGTTAGATCAAAAGCTGTTTTGAGATCACAACAAGGACCACGTGCACCGTATACACAGTTGTCCGCCACCACTGCCGCCGTTACCACTGCCGGGGCCTGTTACCAATATTGCACGAAAAAAAACTCAATAAATAAAACATTAAAGACAACAATGTGATTCGAACGCGGCTTCCCTGCGTGCCAGCCCAGTATTCTTCCACTGAGCCACGCCAATATTTTTTTTTATTCTCACATGGCATTTTTTTTACAAATGTAGGTTACGTATATACATAGCATACAAAATACTTAAGACCTTTTCGACAAACGCTCAATAGGCATCACAAACCAATGCCACATAACAATGTTTCTAAAGAGGTATTTGAGCAGCACACTTCATTAACTCTTGATGCCATTCCGGTTGACTCTGCAGTTGTTTGTAAAATACTCTTAGCTGCACAGTCATTTGCACAAAATGGGATCACGAAGACACCATTGCATGGTTCCACATGCCTGTCTAACAAGGGAGTTTTTCATAAACTATGCATGTCCACCAACAAAAGCATGTCAACTGGCATATCATTGCATTTGGGTAGTACAAGATAATGTATAATATGAGAACTTAAATCAAATTATTTCTTATAAGCCCTCTGCCGAACGTCTTAAAAAGGATGACGTCCTTAAAACTAATGAAACAATGTTCTATTTTTTTTCTGTAACTTTACAAAGGCTGCCGTTAAATGAGGACACATAGATGCCTTTGGTGTTTCACCAGGCGCTTACACGTATTGCATGGCTCTGTGTACAAAGTATATACAAAGCACGCCGATGCTTGGAACACCATTGTGAAGTCGCGTTAGGCAGGCTTGATGTCGGGAATGTAATCATGTTAATATGAGCAATAAAGCATTTTAAAACAGCAGCAAAGTATCAACAAGGTGTCACACAATGCAAATTTCGCAACGAGTGGGTCGTCATATGATCCAACCCATAAGAAAAGCTTGATCTTGTGCACTTATTGACTGTGGCACATACCCACTGCGGAGGATCCTAAGAGCTTCTAGCCTAATCTTCATCGTGATCAGCCACAGCACTAAAAAATGCGAAAACTTCCTTGCAAGTGTACAGTGGTTACTAAGCTTCTCCGAATTATGACGAAGGACGGCACAGTGAATACCTGCCAACCACACAATAATTTATGACGTAGTGGGTACCCTGAGAATGTGCTTGCAGCACCTACTCAAAGAGTGCTGAAAAAAAGTTTCTGAAAGGCCGCTTTTCCAGCTTTCACTATGACAGTGCTACATGTTCCACGCAGGCCTGGCGGTTTTTTGAAGGTACAACAAACATATTTGGCTTTTGTGTACGTGTCACCTAAATACATAAGCTTCAAGTGGTGAAGTTTCGCTATAAAAAAAGTCAAAGCCTCAAAGGTATTACGTTACACTGCTCATTATAGAATGAAAGCAAACATTTATACTTTTTTTAAATTTATGCCCTATCTTATACACAGTTGAAAATAAAGGGCATTCTGAAATGCAGTTGTGAAAGTTAATTGGTGGAAAAGTAACGTTAGCTTTTGCTCAATGGCTGGTAACCCCGTTTATTGGACACTTGCAGGCTATTCAGCTCTATAAAAAAACTGCCTTAAAAAAGAAAGGTACACATTTGGGCGAGTAATTTTGGTTTCACCATGACGTATAAATAGCACAGAACAACAAGGATACAAAATATCGACACCGCACCCGCTTCTAATATCCGTTCCCATTCTATGTCATTCTGGTGTTTCGATGGCTTCGATTTACCATGAAGCTGTTCATTCTGTATGTTCAACAAAGACTGCAGTGCGAAGCGTCACAACGTGAACTTTTCTCTTGAAGCAACGCTGTCAGCTCTTCTTGCAATACAATCGCGGATTTAGCCTGTGTTTCATACACTGGTTTCAATAGTACACTTAGTATGCATATCCCCTTTAGCTGTGGTGGCTTTGTTTGTGTATGCGACTTTTCTTATGCCAGTTGTGCCTACTTCATGCCAAAAGAAAACAAGATATATTGTTAATTAGATGTCAGTCAGTATGACGTCATACTGACTGACATCTAATCATAATAGTCAGTATGGCCTGACTAAACATCGGTGTGCTTTGGCGAGGGCGATATGATGTTCGACGAATTGTTCAACATGTCGCGTTTTTAATTCCAACGTCAAAAGTGTTACCTTTGTTCTCTCAAAACAAATGCAACCAAAAAAAACGAATGACGCACACATCCCGACTCAATAATTTTTTTTTCTATTTATGTCGAATGATACATGAATGACGGCAGGATGATAAAGTATTTGATTACATACTAATTACAATTGATTGCTGAAACTTACCCAAAACAACATAATACTTCAATTTCTTTCATGCAATGTCATATTGAGTGACTTGGAATTACGTTATGTGAATTTCAATTCGCGTATGAACACCTGAGGTAATGTTCAGTGTCCTATGTGTTCATTTTATGCTGTGTGTCTTTGACGTCAATTGCGCGTACGGTTTAGTTTCATCAGGGCATCCTGTAGAGAATGCTGACAATAACGCCAAACATATCTAGGTTTTATTAAAAAGCTCCAACTATATGTTCCTGTAACACACTTATTCTCTCATCTTCCATGTATCTTTTCGAAATGTTCAAAGCGTGCCGCAGTTGTATTCGGGCGTGTAATATTGACGCCATGGCACCCACTGTGTTAAGTGCATCCTTGGCGAACACTGAATAGTAAGTTAAAAGAACACAAATTCACGAACCGTTTCCCTTCACACTTTCTTGCAATTTTTTTTTGTAAAACTATCTGCGAAAGGATCTTAGGCTCGTACCGCTACTTATGGAGATTCGGAGCAGCTGAGCTTTGATTAAATACTTTAATTTTGTAACGTCTCCTGTATCTACAGGGCAAGCCAAGAGCTAAACCTTTTGGGTAAACGTTGAAAATTCGATGATCTTAGAAACACAGGAGGTAATGAAACTCTAGACTAACGGAAGACCCGGAAATACTAACTAGGCGATCCCTCTCGCGTGTACGTGTGTGGTGTTTCGTCTCTTACGCCACCCACTCGCAAATCCCAGCATTGGGTCACTCGTGTCTGGACAAGATGCAATAACTTTCCTGCCGGCGCGCTGGGCAGCGTGGGCCCAGTCGTGCGTTTCATAGAACAAGTCGTCCCGCAAGCATATACCGTCACTCCGGTCATTGGGAGTATATATATACACACACTGCGTTGCATTCGCATTGGGAAACCAAAGTGCGCCGTTCTTCGAATCGGGCAGAAGGGAGCTGCAAGACTGGCGCGCGAGCTGCGATGCTCAGCATCAGGGTTTTCGGGTTCGAGAGCGGCATACCAAAACTGGAGCCTCTTTATTTCTTGTTCCTCCTCGTTTATCTGCTTTTTTTTATTTTCTGACGCCGAAACGACGGACATTGTCCATCGCATCGGCCATAGCCGCTCTGCTCCTACCAGCAATGCCGGTCACGAAGGCGGCACAAGCCGCCCTGAGGTCCGAATACGAGAGCCCGCCACGCGAAACCCTAATCACCGGCGCGCCAGTCGTGCTTCCCTCCGGTGCTCGACGTGCGTCTCTTCCCCGTTCTTCGTTCTTCCCAACTGAATACCCCTCTCCAAGGCTCACTCCGGTAGATTCTTCAGCACTTGTCCGCTGTACTCTCTCCCCACTCCCTCGTTTTCGAGGGACACCCTGTGTATGCATTGGCTCTCCCGTCACCGTTCGCTTCCCTCTTGCTATGCCAGTGCGACGAGCAGCCCTCCTCCAGACATCCTATGTAAATGGCGCAAATTGTATCACGCTCCTCGGCTTCCGAACGGGGTTTCCGGCCAGTTGGAATCCACGAAAGGCGAGCGAAGAAGCGAAGAGGGCTCCAGTTGCGGCCTGAATGCGATGGAGGCGAAGGGTTGGAGTGGGAAGCACAGCCGGTGTTTCACGCGTTGTCCTCGCCAGTTCACTGACTGCCTCCAGCCGCCCACGCGAGTGCCTTTGAATGGGGTTTAACTGGGCCGATTCCGCTGGGACCGAGGCGTCGCGGCGCGGGTTTCAGCGCTGACGAACTGTCTTTGAAATTCCGGCCGCGGCAACCCGGGCAGAGAAAACTTGACAACAGTCCGCGTCGCGTTTCAGAAGCGGCAGCAACTGTCGAATTAGCTGTAGGATTTGGTGCGCAGAGGGCAACTATGCAAGCTGCGGAGTACTCGAAAATAGAACCCCATCAAACAGCGTTCAAAACTATGGACAGTATAGTCTCTAAGCTATTGTTTCATTTCGAAATTTCCAAGTCAATCAATTACCGTGTCAACCAATATCATAAAAGAGAGTGGTACGCGCTCAGCGTCACAAAAGCAGCGGCCCAATTTGATATGATGGTGGGTTCGACGGTGGGCAGTCAGTATCGTTCGTTGAGTCCATTAGTCCAACGTTTGAACTATTCTTAGGCCATGGACTACAAGATGACCAGTATTAGGTTAAATGGAGTTAAGTCTAGAAAACAGGACCTACTGTTCGTACAAGTATTTAAAAGCTTGCCGTAAGTTACCAAAAGTGAGATGTATGTAATCTACCTTACTACCGGTATAATATACTGTGTTCAGCGAGCATGCCACAAACCGGTTAAAGCTGCAAAACATTGGTATACCCAACTTAGCTATGAACTGTCATGTCATGAATAAACTTTTTCTAAACGCACAGATGTGATTGAACATCTAAAGGGGAAATAGTTTCCGAAAACCGGGAAGTTTGAATACTGGTTGAGAAGACTGCAACTAAGCACACGGAAAATGTTTTCAGATCACATCTCCGTGATGATGGATTCGCGTTTTAAAAATTATCGGAGCCCGTACAGTGCACAGGCTGCTTTTTTATGGAGCAGAAAGTCGCTTGAACTGGACCAGCAACCCTGGAACAAGGTTCACGACTCTGTTTAAACATCTATAGCGTTGTTCCAGTGAAGTGATCTCTTCCCTGGAAACCTTTGGTAAATACCGACAAACGCTTCAACCCTGATTAGGCAAATGGTCTCCCACGATCGCATTATCACCGTTTACACGCTGCGACTCAGAAGCAAACGACGCTTACTAGCCGCGACATGAACGTGCGTATACTCGCACGAAATCGCTTTTCCGGTTTAGCCGGCACAATGCAGCGGCATTTTAGCGGGCAAAGATAATCTGGTCGGAACATGACACGCACCTGCGTTTGTTCCCAGACTGAAGTCCCTGATCCCGGCGCTAACAGGATTTCAACACCCCCACCTCCCTTCATCTCTCTAACTCCTTTCTCTCTCGCACTCTTCTCTCTCTCGCTCCAACTCGAGGTAGCCGAAGTGAACCGCGCTTGCGCGCGCACTTAATTCGTATCCAACTCGCGTGCGCGTCGCGTTGTCAGCTTTCGAGCGCGCAGTGTGGCAGCAGAGAGAATCTTGGCGGATTCTATTACGCGATGCAATTTCTCGGCCGCCATAATTACCGCATTTGCATTGCATATTCGCGCGGCCGTTTCGATTAAAACGAAGTATACGAGCGCGTTAGCATCCGAGCTCCATGTATATTTGAGAAAAGTTGGCGTCTTAAATTTTTCGTGGGGGTCCGACGTCTCGCCGACTTAATTACGCGGTAAACTTCGTTACCGCTAAGCGTCAGGAGCATTACACGTGTTGTACGTGCAAAGTCCGAGACTACCTTTTCCTCTTTCATGAAAAGCGCTTTAATGGATTCTCATGGCTGAGGCATGGAATGTGGTTACCTAGTAAAACAAAAGGCAGCCCTCTCCGTAGGAATGGTCACGTCGTGGAGTCGAAGCAAAAAACGAAGTGCTCATCAAAGCTGATAGTGACGTGCGTTATTAACTTGAAATAGGGAACTATTTTTAGCATGAAGTTCAAACAACAACGCCGTGAGGCATACTTCAACCTTTATCCTGCTCGACCTAAAACTCAACGCTGCAGTACGCTATAGAAGAAAGCTTCAGCCCGTGTAGCCAGGGCTGATTTTTCCCTTAGCGACCTAAATCAGACCTTGATGACATTTTGCCGGAGTGACCATGTGTTCAAGCCCGTGCGATTAGTACGTAGATTGCCAAGGTTGCGCGCAAATCCTCGTCCTGTCCTGCAGACCTGTTGTACAGCATTGCGGGGCTTCAGAGAGATGTAGGATGATTAATCTAACTCGTATTTTTAGAAGCGGAGCTTTTTAAGCTATTCTTAGCTTCGGGTAACGCTAACAGCTTTCATCGTGAATCGGCCGAGACTCGCTTCGCCCTCCTCTACTTGTTGTGCTTCGTTCCCACAATACGTTTGCGGAGTTGTCTGGCTTGAAATCCAGTGACTATGATGTGTGAGGCTGTCACGTGGCTAGAAATAACGTAACAACTAGTACTAATGAGTCATGTTACTAAATATGACGTAACATCTAGTCATGTGACGTAAATTACATACCATCATGTAACAAGTGGTCACTATACTAAAAATTTTGAAACGTTAAGTAATTAGTCAGGTGACTAAAATCGCGAAACATTGCTAAACCACCTAATTATCATATCACGTACCAACTAGTCATTTCATTAAAAACACCTACCATCATGTAACAAATAGTCATGTGATATGTTCCCCTCCAAAAACCACCTAACTGTTCGTCACAGGACTGAAAATGTGTGACATCTCGTAACAACTTCTCATGTGACTCAAGTCCCGTAACGCCACATTACTACTATAGACACGAAACTAAGATTTTGTACCGTCATGTAAAAGCTAGCATGGCTAAAATCAAGTAACATCGCATAAAACTAAGCGCATGAGACGTTCCCGCCAAAATCACGTAACGGCTAGTCTCTTGACATGTTCCAGCCGAAATCCACGTTATGGCTTGTCAAGTGACTAAAATCACGAAACATCTATAACAACTACTGAAATCGCACAACTACTTACGCAGTCTGTTCGCGCCAAAAACCTTTGGCTATTGTGGTGTCGGCCTTGCGTTGGTGGTGTAGGAAGAGGCCAAGGACGCGGATCTTCTTGGCCTCACGGATCAGTCCCGAGGGAAGACTGATATGGAGCTGAGTTGTGTCCTGAGGGGAGGGACGTACGTGAACAAATTCTGACTTAGCCGGGGCACACTGGAGTCCGCAGTAGGTTGCGTAGTCGTCGACTACAGTCGCTGCTGCTTGCAGGCATGACTCCATGTGACCCAGGTTACCTTGCGTGGCCCAGATCGTGATATCATCCGCGTAAAGAGCGTGATGTATCCCTGGTAAAGAAGCCAATTTGGAGGCAAGATGAAGCATGGCTATATTGAATAGGAGGGGAGAGAGGACCGCGCCTTGAGGAGTTCCCCTCGAGCCGATGACGTAAGGCCCATGTTCCTCATCTTGTATGCGTATGTAGGCTTGACGGTCTGTAAGAAACTGTCTAACATAATTGAATGTTTTATAACCACAGTTGGTCTGACTGAGGTGGTCAAGGATTACCTCATGCTTCACGTTGTCGAATGCCCCTTTAAGATCCAAGGCCAGGACTACCTTGTCATTGTGGGGGCATTCAACAGGATCTAATATGTCATGGTGGAGCTGTAGAAATATATCCTAGGCTGACTTCTGAGGGCGGAATCCAAACATGGTGTCCGCAAAAGTGTGCTGTGTTTCTAGAAACTCGGAGAGTCTGTCGCGCACCATCGTTTCCATCAGCTTGCCGACACAAGACGTGAGGGAGATGGGGCGAAGGTTCTCCACGTCAATAGGTTTACCTGCCTTCGGGATGAAGGTCACGAGAGCTGATTTCCATTCTTCTGGCTACTCTACCAGGCAGAGACATGACCTCACCATAACCCCCTTTCCCACACACAATAATTGCTTTAAGTATTCATTTTTTCCTCGCACCATAGTCGAGTGGAACAAACTAACTAATGCAATTGTTTCAGCACCCTCATTGGCATTGTTTTCCTCGAAATTAGAAAGTGCACTAACCAGTTGAATTGTTGAATCGTATTACATACCACTGTACATGCTTGTATAATTGTAGTCTTCTATTTTTTATTGTATGATATTGCCAGTTGAAGTTGTATTTGCCCTATAGACATTGTATAACCTGTATATATTATATGACATTGTACTTGCCATCTTGTTCATGACTAACTTCATGTACCACCCTGCTAAAATCACCAAAAATGATTGCAGTATCTGTAAATAAAATAAAAATAAATAAAAAGAGGGAGAGGAGTTTCTCCGTCCCAAATGCTATTGATGTATTTGAGGAGCGTGGCGTAGGCTGCGTCGGGAAGATTGGCCAACAGTTTGACCGTAACCTGGTCACGCCCTGGTGCAGTGCCACGCTTCATCTTGCGTAAGGCTGCCTGGAGGTCGTGGAGCTGGAACGGGGTGTCCAACTGCGTGTTCTTTTTGCCTGCGTAGGAGTATGCGGCCGTCCGGGGGTCCTTGGTGGTGCACAGGTATCAGTCTCTGAGCGTGTTTGCCAGCTGTGTTGTCGTTCCTGTAAAGTTGTGCATGACCTTATGTAAGTGACGTTGAGTTTCCGTGCGTGTTTGTGTTGGATCGATGAGAGCGCGAAACAGGCGCCACGTGTTGCGACCAGACATCTGGCGTGCAGCCGTGTTGCACCTGTCCGCCCAGTTAGTGTCGGCTAGCTGAGCAGCATATTCCACAGCTTGCTCCGTGAGTTCTAGGATGCGTTTCTTGAGGCGTCTGTTATGTTTCTGTTTTTCCATCGTTTGGTGAGGCTGCGGCGGGCCTGCCAAAGATGGAGGAGGTGGTTGTCTACGTCCGTTTGAGTTTCCGTGAGCTGTATCAGCTGTTCGTGTTGTTTCAGTGTAGACGTCAGTGATTTAGACCAGGTGTCGTATTCCGACTGGAGAGAGTCTACAGTAGGTAGAGTGGTGCAGAAAGTTGTCCAGTCTGGGATATGAGCTTGTGTAAGTGGGCGTTTTAAGGGACGCATGTACACGGTTGTGTTTAATACACAATGATCACTACCGAGAGTGTCCTGTGTGTTCAGCCAGTCGGCATGGCGTATGTTGCGTGTAATTGTGAGGTCCGGGCAAGTATCCCGTTGAACAGAGTTGCCTACACGTGTGGGTCTGGCGGGATCAGTGTGGAGGGTGAGTCCAAGTGTAGAAAGAAGTTCCGCAAGCTTCCTTCCACGCGTGTCCTCCCGTGGGTAACCCCATAAGCTGCTTGGGGCATTGAAGTCGCCGACGATCAGGAGGGGGTCCCGTCCTGCCACCTGCATAGCTTGTGTGAAAGTTGCGCTGAACATGACGTTCTTGAGCTTTGGGGGACAGTAAATGTTTAAAATATGAACAGGTCGGTCAGATCGCCTTATAGGCAGCACCGACACCATAGTGTATGGGAAAGGCGGTGTTGTGCGGAGTGTGACTTCCTGGGCTGTATATTGCTTGTGAACAAGTATACATGTCTCGGGTTGTGTTAAAATGTAGTGTAATTTGTGAGTTTGACGTCCGTGCCGGGTTCCTGAAGGGCAACCACGGCAACGAGGAACTCAAAGGTCTCAAGATAGAGGCGGAAATGAGCCCGCTTCTTGTGGTTCTTGAGACCTCTGCAGTTCCACTGTGTTAGTAACAACGGCTGAGTTGCTCTGGCTCGCGACCTAGGGTTGGAGGCCATGTTCGGAGATAGAAGGTGCGGTTGTGTTGTTAAGATTACTCAGTTCACTAGCACCCTGTGCTGACGTACTGGAGTCTTCAGAAAAGTCCGACTCATCTGGAGTCACTCTGTTAAATTTTGAGGGGCGATTAACGCCCCTAATTGGCCCTACGCGCTTGAGGACGCGTGGATTGTCTTGTATCCACTTTTGGATAATGTGAGTTACTGTTTGTGTCACCTGTGCGATGACAGTCTCCATATTACGCGCGATGGTGTCGTGGATAATTTTGGGGAGGTCGGCCAATTGTGTTTCTATTGCATTCACCTGGGTCTCCAGGGCCGCGACGCGACTCTCTACAGTAGTAGGAATCTCCCTGTCTGTTATATTTTCCTCTTCGTCGCTCAACGAGGGCTTAGTAGTGAGATTGGTTCTGAGCGAGTCAAGTTCGTTGGCTAGTTTTTCATTCTGAGATCGCAAAAGGGCGAGCTCATGCCTGAGTTTTTGTGTTTCGGTAGTGCTTGTGGCAGAAGAAGGTGGAGAGGAGAGAGAGGAGGGAGAGGAGGCGACCTCCACCCAACTGCCTACCTTGGGTTGGTTGCATGCAGCGTTGCGAGAAGGAGCGCCGAAAGCTGGAGATTCCGCCGCGCCAGGTGGCAGCGTTGCCGTTGCTGCTTTGCCAGGAATTGGCGCTTTGCCAGTTGACCAGCGCTTTGGTTTGGTTGGGGTCTCCGATGTCCTCGACCCTGGTTGCTGAAGCCTGATTAATTTTTCAGTGCATTCGCGGGAGCTGGTGAGGTGCGGACCCCCGCAAACTATGCACGTTGGGTTGCATTCGTGGGGGGCCATCCCCTCAGGACCAGCGCCCACGTTGTGGCCGCAAAGGCTGCATCGTTCGTTGACCGGGTTGGGACAGATATCCGCCCGGTGCCCCAGTGCACCACAGCGGTAGCACGCTGGCACTGTCTTCTTGTACTCCCTGACGGGAGTCAGTTCTGCGTTATAGTGGACGAAACGCGGAACGTTCCTCCCTGCGAAAGTCAACACAGCTACGTTGGAGTTCCCCAGCTTGCACGCATAGACTAGTTCACCGCCACACCACTGCACACTATGTTTCAGGGACGCACTGGTTTCGAGGTTGTGCACAGAAATCACGCCACGACACACATCACCGGTGAGCTTGAGGTGACCGCGAAGCGGCAGCGGTCCTTTGCTGGTGTTGATTTGAAAGTCCGACAGCAGTTTCTGAACCACCTCGTTATTCTGCGTGCCACAGATGAATATGTTTTGCTCCCAATTGGGAGAAATGGTGATGTCATTCTTGTGATGCCTTCCGATGAGTTGGGAAATGGCAGCGCCGAGCTCACCTTGTTGAAACGCTGCCTTGAGGGCTACTGTGATGCGTGGCTTGAGCACGATCTCGTAGTCGCCAGGATTCATCCTGACCGTTGGTTTCGGCGTCCACTTGGAGACTGGTGAAGTCTTTTGTGGAGCTTTAGGAGATGGAGCGCGAGCGTCTCCAGTGGCTGGATTGTTGAGAGGAGTTTTCAGTGCAGACGCTCCTTCCGCGTTTCTTCGGCGGCGACGCCGACCCTCGACGAGTTGAAAAATGTCAGCTTGCTCCGCCGAAATGGTGGATGGGCCTTCGTCTGATGGATTTGTCGGGATATACGACCACGACAGAGTCGTAGGGTGGTAGCCACGTTGTTCAGGCAGCGCCATGTTGAGGAGTTGAGCGAGCGGCGTCTCCGCATCCAGCAGCGGCGGAGCCGCCGCCGTGAGGCTTAGCTCGTTCGCTACGTTGTGATGCAAAGTTGCTCGAAGTGACCGAAAATTGGGCGTACCTGGGTAAGATCGGTGTCTCCAGAATCTTGCTGACTTGGCAGATGCAGTCACACAAGTTTTAGAGCAGTCGCATTGAAAAGAACACGGTTTCAACCGAAAATCGACGGAGCCGATGAGCGTCGCGTCCGATCACTTCGCGAAGCGCCTGCGTCTCCCGTGAGTTGGACGAGTACAGTATCACGAATGTCGAAGTGAGTGAGTGAAACAACTTTATTGACGATCCGGCATAAAGGGGGAAGAGGTAGGGGGATTAAAGCGAGACACTAGCGTGCTCGGACGTCCCGGAGCAGCAACCTACTCGCGTCAAACCCGTGGGGGCGCCGCTTTCGGCCGCTGGCGTTCCAGGATGCTAAGCACGTGCTGGACCACGTCTCTTTGATTGCCTGGCTCTCGGCTGATGATTTTGCTGCTTATGGCAGTTGGCATTACTTCTTGGTTACCCGGCGGTGGTGCACAGTCCCAAAGGAGGTGTCTCTGGGTGGCTCGCGCCTTCTTGCAGTGTTGGCATACATCAGTGGTGTAAACCTCCGGGCAAACGTGCTTTGCCCAGACGGGGGTCCATATTGCTTGTACTTGCAGCTGCCGTAGTGTGGCTGCTTCTCTGCGTTGTAGGTCTCGGTGAGGCGGTGGGTAGAGGCGTCTGCTCGTTCTGTACCACTGCAGAACGTCGGCGTAGGTTGTGATAAAATACTCTCCGTCTTCGGCATCGGGTCGTTGCGGCTCCGAGGAATGCGTTGACAGAGACCCGCGGCTAGTTAGCGCGTGTGCCTCCGTATCTGCCTCCTCGTTGCGGTTCGGGCCCACGTCCAGCTCCCCGGCGTGCGCAGGGAACCACTTGACGGTAATGTTGGTTTCCGGTCTTGCTATAGTTGAACATACTCTTGCAGTGGTTCCATGGACGTTGTTTGTAGCAAAGTTGGCTATTGCCGTCTTCGAGTCGCTGAGGACCGTGCGGCAATCCGGGATCGCTAGTGCCAGTGCGATTGCAAACTCCTCGGCTTGCGTGGGCGACTTGCACCGTATGCTTCCCGACGTTGTGAGTACTCCAGTGTCTGCTGCGATGACTGCTGCTGCGTACGTGTTTGGCCGGTGGGGATACTTCGCCACGTCCACGTAGTACGCACGCGGATCGTTGGCGTGACCTTTTGTGATGGCCGTGGCTCTCGCCGTTCTTCTTTCTTGGTGTACTTGCAGATGCATCTGCTTCGGTAAGGGTGGAACCCTCAGTCTTTGTAGAACGTCCCGGGGTAGCTGCTTTGCTACCTCCGGAGTCGTCGCTGGCGCGTTGATTCCGATGCGTTGTAGTATCGTTCTTCCCGTCTCGGTCTAGGACAGGCGGTGATACTGCGCCGTTCGCTGGGCTTCTGCGATTTCTTCCAGCGTGTTGTGAACGCCCAACGCGAGCATGCGTTCCGTGTTGGTGTGGGGGTATAAGCCCAGGGCCGTCTTGTACGCCTTTCTGATCATCGCGTCAATCTTGAGCTTCTCCGCCGCTTTCCAATCGTGGAACGACGCTACGTAAGAGATGTGGCTGACTGCAAACGACTGGGTGAGTCGTAGTAGACTGTCTTCTCGCATGCCCTGGTACCGCGTGGCCACCTTCTTGAGTAGGCGGGTGGCCAGCGAGAGCTTTGCGTGGAGCTTCTGTACCGTCACGTTGTTGCGGTTCAAGTCCTGGAGGTGCAGCCCCAAAACTCTGAGCGTCTGCACGTGCGGTATCGGCGTTCCGTCTTGGGTTACCACGTTGATGTTCTGCGTTGTCGGGCGTCGCGCACTTCGCGGTGAGATCACTAGCAGTTCCGACTTGGTTGGTGAACATTTGAGTCCGGTGGGTCGTAGGTGTTCTTCTACGGCGGCGACGGCTTCTTGGAGGGCTGCCTCGATCTGGCTGTCGCTTCCTCCCGTTGACCACAGCGTGATGTCGTCCGCGTAGATCGTGTACTTGATGTTTCTAACGCGTTCCAATCTTCTTGCAACGCCTATCATGACAAGGTTGAACAACAGAGGGGAGATCACCGAGCCCTGCGGTGTCCCCGTGCTCCCCAGCTGCTTGAGCGGTAGTTGTAGTTCTCCTGCCACAAGCCGCGTGGTGCGGTTGGTCAGGAAATCTTTGATGTAAGCGAACGTCCTCTCCCCCATGTTGAGGTGGGACACCTGCCGAAGGACGGCCGAGTGGTGTACGTTGTCGAATGCTCCCTGGAGATCCAGTCCGAGCACCGCTCTGTTATCCAACGTGGGAAAGTGTCTGTCCACGATTTCGTTCTTGAGCAACAGCATGGCGTCCTGGGTACACAGTTTGGCCCGGAACCCCAGCATTGTATGTGGATATATGTTGGATTCTTCCAAATAACGTTGCCATCTGTTGAGTAGGACGTGTTCAAGCACCTTGCCCACGCACGACGTTAGAGAGATGGGTCTCAGGTTGTCTATGCTGGGTGGTTTGCCCGGTTTGGGGATCAGGACCGTTTTCGCGGTCTTCCATTGTTGCGGTAGCTTGCCCGTCCGCCAGCACTGGTTGTAGTACTTGGTGAGGGCTTCGATTGCCGTGTCGTTCAAGTTCCTCAATGCCTTGTTGGTGACGTGGTCCGGTCCGGATGCCGATTTACAGTTGATTGTTTGTAGAACCGCTCGCACTTCCCATTCTTCGATGTCGGCATCTAGTCTCTCGTTGGTTGCCCCTTCGTAGCTGGGGAGTGGGTCCGTTGGCGTTACGGGGAGATACTTGGAGTCCAGGCGTCATTGCACCTCAGCCTCTCCCATTTCTTTGACGTCTTTGTGAATTGTCTTGTTCAGCATGTAATGCTGAGCTCCCTTGGTTGTCTGATCGTTGAGCAAGTGGCGTAGCAGGCGCCACGTCTTGCTTTTGTGTAGTTGACCGTCCGCTTCTTGACACACCGCGTGCCACTGCTGTCTGCAGAGGACTGCGCTGTGATGCTCGATGTCTCTGTTGAGTTGTGCTATACGTTTGCGTAGCTTTCTGTTGTGGCGTTGACGTTTCCAGCGCCGTATCAGCGAGTTGCGGGCTTCCATGAGGTGCGCTAGTCTGCTGTCCAGCATCGTAGCCTCCGGCTCCGCTTCTACCGTCTGAGTGGCGTCTTTGGTCGTGGCGTTCAACATGTTGGTCCATGCTTCTATGTTTTCAATGGTTTCCGTAACGTTGTCTTCTAATTTCTTTCTGTACTCGTGCCAGTCGATGATTTGCTGTTGCTGTGCTCTTTGCGTGTTCTCTGCGATGGGTATTGTAATTTCGAGTATGCAGTGGTCACTTCCCAACGTCTCCCCGGTGTTCCGCCACGTGACTCCACGCAGTGCTGAGGCCGTGCTTATGAAAGCGAGGTCCGGGTTTGTGTCTCGCTGCGACGACGTTCCGTTTCTCGTAGGTGCGTTGGGGTCGTTTAGCAATTGGTAACCTGCGTCCATTGTTTCGTCGTAGAGACTGTGGCCCTTCGCCGTCGTGTATGGATACCCCCATGCCGTATGTTGAGCGTTGAAGTCTCCACACAGTAGGGTTACGTTGGAGCCCGCGAGCTGTTGCGCTTTGTGCACAAGGGTGCGGAATTTTTGCTGGAAGTGCTTCGGATTGCTGTACACGTTGATTATAAAAGTGCTTTCACGGCGCTTGCGCTTCCCGGTGACGATTTCGACCGTGCTGTGCTCGATGGCAGCCGTTGGGTAGCAGCTCGTGATCTATTGAAGTTAGATTCTTCTTTACCAAGGTGCAGACCCCCTGCCCTGCGCCTTTCCCAACTGTTCGTGCGCTGGGGGGCTTCGCAAAGGATCTGTACCCCGGTAACGTCGGTGGGGTTTCACTGTGCGTCTCTTGTAGTATTATAACGTCGGATCTCTTGGTGCTTTGTTTTATGTACTGTTGTAACGATGCTTTTCTCCCCTGTATGCTGTTGGGATACCATTGCCATATGAGGAGATGATGCTGTTGTGTCTGTGCTCTGTTTCTGTGGTGAGCGGTGCCTGTTGCCGTTGTCCCGTCCATTATTGCGGTTGGGTGAAGGCCTGTTGGGGGATTAGTCCTGACGCCGTCAGCGCGTGTATTAGTGCATCCAACTTAGTCTGTATTCCTTGTACGGTAGACTGCATGCCATGTACGGGTGTCACCAATGTGTCGAGGCGTGCGTTGGTAGCATCGAGGCGATCGTTAGTAGCTTTGATGCCTTGGCTCAGGGTTTCGTAGTTGGCTTTCATGGTCTGTTCTAGTCGATCTTGACGTTCTTCTAGGCTGTCCAGTCTAGCGTTGACTCTTCGTTCACGTGCGTATTCGAGCGCTCGCTTCTTGGGTGCCGGTTCGCTTGTCCTAGCAACGTCGATCGTTTCGGGTTCTGCGCTGTTAGCTTCCGTAGTAACTGGGACTTGTACCTCCATGGCTGAGTTTGTGTTGTTTTCCTTTGGCGTTGGGGGTCTTGGTTGACTCTGCGGTGGCGACTGTGGCGGTGGCGGAGTCACCTGTCGTTGCTGCTGCTGCTGTGCGTTGATGAGTTGGTTCAACTTAGCGTTCATCTCTTGCATTTGAGCTCTCTGTTCAGCGATGCATTGCTTGAGCTGCTCATTTTCATTGCGTAGTGACTGGATGGTGTTGTCCTTTGCTTCAGCTACGTGGTTGAGTGGATTGCGGTTCGCCGCTTGCGGGTTGATTGCTTGGGCCCCATTTATCACATTGCCCGGTCGCTGCTGGTTGCGGTTGTAATTCATGTTTTCGCTGCGCTTGCCGTCGGTGCTTCTGCCGCGGCTCGCCGATTGTCTCCTGCTTTTGTCCCGCTTCCTCGAGCGGCTGCGTCCTCTCTTTGATAGATGCGCTTCGTTCTGTTGTTGCGATGGCAGCTGCGGGAAGTCTTGCGACGAAAACGCTGACGCCGCGTTTCTGCGCTCCCATCTGCGCTGAGTAACTACGAAGGGCGCCTCGTACTTGTTCGTACAGCCTTCCGTGCCCGTGGCGTGGGCTCCGTTACACAGTTTGCAACGTGGCTTGCACCGCGCCGCGTGGTCTGCCGTCGGGTTAGGCGCGCCACACGCAAAGCAGATCTTGGTTTCCGGCGTGGGGCATACATCGGCTCGATGGCCGATTTTGCCGCATGTCTTGCATAAGTTGTGGTGTTGTCTGTATAATCCACACTTTACTATAATGGAGCCATACTTTATGTAGTTGGGAACCTTTGTTCCTGCGAACAAAATGACGATCGAGGTAGTGTTTCCAATCCTGTGCGCTTCGAGGGCCTGCGGGTTTGCTTGGTTAACGATATTCTCGTGCAGATCTTCGGCAGTGTTCTCTACTGCGATGCCACGGATTACTCCTTTCACTGTGCCGTGAGGCGCGGTGCAGTAGGCATGCGTTTCGTAGCTACGGCCCCCAATGTACAGGGAGCGTACGCTTGCGTAGTAACGTGCTCGTTCTTCATCGGGCGTGCTGATCACGATGATGTTCTGCGTGGGATTAATACAGATCGTATCTGCTTTCGCTGTGGTCTTGGGAACGTTGGCTGCCGTTATGACTGCGGACATTACGATGTCAGCTTCCAGTTTTGCTAGGAATAGCCCTCTTCTCGGTCGTATTACAATCTTCTGCTCTTCCCGCGGCAAATTCAGCGGCATGCGGGACGCTTTAGTAATTCTCGCTACCATGCGTTTTGCTTGAGCTTCACTAAATTGCGGAGTTGGCTTGTTGCTTTGGGTAACTTCGTTAAGCTGGGGCTTATTAAGTCGTTGGCTTACTTGTTTTCCGGAGATTTTCTATCCCGCGATGTCGCTTGGGTGTAAGTCGTTGCCGCGCACCGCGACTGCGGTGCGGCCGGTGCTGCGTAGCACCTCTTGGTCGTTGATCGTGTCGGTGGTCGTAGTGTCGTTGCCGCCAGCACAAACGTCCATGTCTTCCGTAGCAAGGGCCGCGAAACGGTTGTGGGAAACGGCGTTGAGCTGCAATGAGGCCGAGGCCATCTTCGGCGATGAGGAGTCGAGCGTTGAGCCGGGCCGGGCGGCCGACGCAGTTGCGCGTCCCCGCCGTACTCGCGCTAAGCCTAGGCGTGGTCCGCTAGGCCCAGCGTCGCACAAGTGAAGAAAACGTCAAAAATTGACGAAAAGTCCGGTTGGCCGGAGCATCAATCGAGTCCAGGGATGTTCACGGACACAGTAGTGATGATATACAATCGATTGGAAGCAGTTAAGGCGGCACAATTAGCGAAAACTGCGGAGCTCATTCGTCGCCAACCCGGAGCGCCACGACACGTTGGTGACACTCGCGGCGCCGCAGTTTGCAAACTGAAAAAAGTATCTAGTAACGTTGGGTCGAGGTCATATCCCTCTCACGCACTCTTGCACAAAATTGACCCAGAAATTTAGACGTCAAACACAAGTGCACGTTGCTCAGACTTTGCCAGCTTAGGTCATATGCTGTGGCGTTCACCTGCGTTGCGGATTGAAAACGTTACATCGTTAAAGTTGGAGGCGGTGCTACGCAGTACGGATTGAACGACGCAGCAATGGGCAGTCCAACGGGCCCACGACGTGGCGGACAGACTATAGGCTTGCCTGTCCGGATGTGAGAGCGGCCCGCTACGTGCTAGTTGATGCACCAACGGACCTAAATAAAGTTTTTCTATACCATCAAGTGCGAAACTTTGATTGATTGATTGATTGATTGATTGATTGATTGATTGATTGATTGATTGATTGATTGATTGATTGATTGATTGATTGATTGATTGATTGATTGATTGATTGATTGATTGATTGATTGATTGATTGATTGATTGATTGATTGATTGATTGATTGATTGATTGATTGATTGATTGATTGATTGATTGATTGATTGATTGATTGATTGATTGATTGATTGATTGATTGATTGATTGATTGATTGATTGATTGATTGATTGATTGATTGATTGATTGATTGATTGATTGATTGATTGATTGATTGATTGATTGATTGATTGATTGATTGATTGATTGATTGATTGATTGATTGATTGATTGATTGATTGATTGATTGATTGATTGATTGATTGATTGATTGATTGATTGATTGATTGATTGATTGATTGATTGATTGATTGATTGATTGATTGATTGATTGATTGATTGATTGATTGATTGATTGATTGATTGATTGATTGATTTGGGCATGCAGCATCGATCTTGTTCCGAACATACCACTGTCTTCACAGTTTCCTAATTTCCGAGTGTCTATATTAAAACTCTACATAAAATTTTGAAATATCCCCAAAAAAAAAGTCACTTAGACTCGAAAGAGATAGAACTTTCGCTAGCACCACTGAAAAGACTTTAAATTGAGTGACTTTCTTGCTAAGTTTACATCCCCGTATTGACCATGGGCATCTCGTAGTGTCGGGGACTAGTCTCGTAATAGCATCACCATTCGATATCATCATGTCAATATCATTGACGTAACAGACCAACAAGATTTCTCACACCGCCATGACGTCATACTGAGGTCACTTGACATACCACTGCATGATTACGTCTTTACATGACAGCTTATCCTGGTAAAATGTGTGCCGATTCCGGAGGTAACGTAAAAACCCCGCTAGGTGCACTAGGTGCAGAGAGCTTTGGGGCGATGGGCATGGAGTAAAAAAAAAAAAAGAAAAGAGCGTGTGTGACGTCACGCAGCCTGCCTTGGCAAGTCATGCCGATTCGAAGCCAGCATTGTCGTCCCAACACGTGACCTTTTGCACAAGATCACGCCTGCAACGAAACTTGCCGATACTTCGGAGTATGGCGTCCGGTAGCTTTTAACCTTGTTCGGCCCAGACCAGCTGGCTCCCGAAGGAGGTTCAAAAACGGAACACCACCGAGAGTACTAGAACCTGCCACACGCTCTGACGTTTTGATCACGTGTTGGACTGACACTGTGGGCTTCACTCGCGTGACGTAATTCTCTATCCTTTCTTGCACCAAGATGGCGGGACAAGATCAGTACATCGACTGAGGAGGAAAGTAAGATGGCTTTCACTTTCGAGTCGCCCCGCCGCGGTGGTCTAGTGGCTAAGGTACTCGGCTGCTAACCCGCAGGTCGCGGGATTGAATCGCGGCTGCGGCGGCTGCATTTCCGATGCAGGCGGAAATGTTGTAGGCCCGTGTGCTCAGATTTGGGTGCACGTTAAAAAAACCCAGGTGGTCGGAATTTCCGGAGCCCTCCCCCACGGCGTCTCTCATAGTCATATGGTGGTTTTGGGACGTTAAACCCCACATATAAATCAGTCACTTTCAAGTCGTCCTAGGTGAATGCGCAAGGGACCCTGTGATTTTTCGTTAGCGTAATGACGACAAAAAAGTGATGATACAACAAAGAGGCGATAAACACTTTGAGGTGATAGCTATTCTTCTGTTGTTAGGTTGTGGTTCCACGCATGCGCTTTTTTTTCTGCGTAAGATAAGACCTGGTCATGTGCATACTGTGAATAAAGTTTAGTTTGAAGAGAGCGCTCGTCCTGCTCAGTCCTCCTATTTATTGTCTGTTTTTCACTCCTAAGTAACAACACGATACAATAAACACACGAAGAATGTTGGCGGAATGGTTAGCATTGTATGTAATAATACCAGTATTTGGTAAGGTGGTAATCCCAGAAAAGTATTTCAGAATTTCTCTGAGTGTAACTGTACGGACATATCTGAATCCTATAGGGGAATCTCGAAATTGCGTTACTGTTAAACTCGAAACACCCAGGCTTCCCTCTTAGATATTTGCACGCGCAATTCATACAAGCTACGGGTTTTTATTTACGTTTTATGCTTTCTTTGTGCGCTAGAGTGTCCGTTTATTTTTGGTGTACCACTAATATGTGCTTTAAAAAGAGAAAAAAAAACACGTCTACCCCTTTGTGGGACTCCCCATTAAGAAACACGTTAACTCTCTTTTGGCCGCCTCGCGACTCTCCCAAGAGACTATAGTGATCTCCAAGGAGCATTCCCGCATTTCCTTAATGGGATTCATATACGCGGCATGTCGACAGTCACAGAAAACAGTAAAATTTTGTAGAGTGTAAATATATTCTGGGTAATCATGCATCGCTTTAAAGATGGTAAATTCAACCCACCATGGGGGTCTATCGGTTTTGGTACTCGACTGTTGGCCTGAAGGTCACGTTATCCGACCCCTTCTACAGCGGCCTCATTTTTGATGGAGAAAAGAATGATTGAAACACGTGTAGTCAAACTTAGGTACACGTTAAAGAATTCCAGATGGTCGAAATTTCTGTAGCCCTCCACTGTAGCGTCCCTCATGAACATATTGCGGTTTCGGGAAGTTAAACCCCGGCTATTATTATTATTATTATTATTATTATTATTATTATTATTATTATTATTATTATTATTATTATTATTATTATTATTATTAGTATTATTATTATTGTTGTTGTTGTTGTTGTTGTTGTTGTTGTTGTTGTTGTTGTTGTTGTTGTTGTTGTTGTTGTTGTTGTTGTTGTTGTTGTTGTTGTTGTTGTTGTTGTTGTTGTTGTTGTTGTTGTTGTTGTTGTTGTTGTTGTTGTTGTTGTTGTTGTTGTTGTTGTTGTTGTTGTTGTTGTTGTAAAGCAGGAGCAAGGAAGCCAGCTTCACCAACACAGGCATTCATGATATCCCGCGGCTTTTCAGCTTTTCATTCAGTAATAAGAGAGTTATTGTAAGATTCTTCATGGTTGAACGTATGAACAGCCGAAAAATAAAGGATAGTGTAGGCGAAATTAATCATAAATTATAAAAAGTGAAAAAAAACGAAATAGGCCCTGCCTGCTGCACCAGAGTATCACAGGCTGACGAATAAAATCAACAAAATTAATACGAAAAGCGTATTTATTTTTCCAAAGAAAGGTAACTAAGGGCAACATATGCACATTCTTTATTGTGAGGTGGGAATAGAAAAAAGCCTCAGCCCGCACCATAAGAATAACGCATGATAGGACAGCAGCACTTGTACGTGTGCAAAAGGGAGTCGTATACTCTCCGCTTTCATCACTGTCTCGGTAATATTAGGAAATCGCGAGAAAAGAACGCCGATTTTGCCATCCGTACACGTTCTTGTGGATCAATACTATCAAACGCGTTAGAGCACGTCTGACAATTTCTAAAGCAGCAATCAAACTTCCTAAAACACTCGCACTTCGAGATCAAAGCTAACGAGAGAAACGTGTTTTAATTTGAGTATAGTGATAACTACCTTAAGGCTTCACAAGTGACACGTATATTATTCTGAAGTTAATTTTGATGACCTAAGTTAACTAATAAGTGCACAAGTCGAACAGAAGGACAGCCTAAAAAAATCGACTGCAATAGAAGCTTTTTATCTGTACTTTATTGTGCTCTCTTTTTTTTCCGACCTGTATACATATTGTTCTATGAAAAAATATAGTAATACAATAGAAGTGTACGGAGGCATCATTTAAGAGCAATTATTTCTATCAAAACTCTACCAAAAGAAAAACAAAGGCAAGTAGAGAGAAAAAAGTACAAACTTGAAAACGCAAGATATTTGTGCCGCCGTACCTTTTGAAGCTTTACGTTGAAGATTTATATAGGCATATTCTGTCATTTCTTAAGAAAAATGTAAAATGCAGATATAATTTACTTTTGCAGACGTTGTACATCAGTTTGAATGAATTGTGTCTAATTTAGGCGATCAACTTAAGAACCGGTGACTGTAGTTAGTGGGAAAGCTGTTAAGAGATCACAAAACGGATCTTGTGCGCGCCGTAGTTGTCCGCTGCTGCCACCGCCGGTGGGCGTAACCACTAACGCATAAAGTAACAAAAAAACTCAGTAACTAAAAAAACCAAAAGCACAATGGAACTCGAACCCGTGTCACCTGTGTTTCAGACTAGTATTCTACCACTGAGGTACGCTGGTGCTTGGAAATCCTTTGCAAAGTGGTCTTAGGCAAGCTTGATTTTGGGAAAGGAGTCTCATTATTATTAGTAACAAAGCATTTTTGAATAGAAAACGAACAACCAGGTGTCAGATAATGCGAATTGTGAAACGATTGGGTCGTAGAATGTTCCAACCCTTTACAAAAGCTTGCTCTTGTTCACCTATTGAGTGTGGGGCATACCCACTGTGGGGGATGGTGGGGATTACAAAAGCTTCTGGCATAATTCTTCATCGTCGCTTGCTACAGCGAAAAAAGTTCCCCAAAGTTCTTTGCATGCGTGCATTGGGTACCACGCTTCTACGAATAATGACAAAAGATGGCTTAATGAATCAAGGAAACAAACAAACACACAAACAAACAAATCTCTGCCTAGTACACAATGATTAACAGCTTTGCGGGTATCATGCAAGTGTGCTTAAATCAGCTATCCAAAGAGTGTTAAAAAAGGTGCTCTGAAAGGCCACTGGTCCGGCTTTCGCTGTGACAGTGCTGTGTGTTCTATGCAGGCCTGGTAATCTTAGCGAGCCTGTATTGTCCTCGAAATGTTTTTATTTCCAGAACTGCTAACTTTGAGAAAACTTGAAGTATAAATTTACTGATGAGACACTTTGCACCGATAATAAATACTACAGTTTTGTAAGGTACACCTTTTAGAACACCTGCGGCAGAACAGTGCACCATATGTGCTACATATTTTTGTCAATACCTCACGCTACACATTAACTAACGAGTACTTGTCCCCCAATAAACTGAAACTCACGTGAAATAGTCCTAGACACAATCTGACACCCTTCCATCCTCGTGCTAGCTTATTTAAATTCAGCTTCTTTCCGCACACTATAGAAAAATGAAATAGTTTGCCGAGGTAAACCAGATCATTGCCCTTAGATAAACTGTTGAACAAATGTACTGAATCGCACTTTGTTTATTAAGAGTGTTAACACAGCTTTTTTTCTGTTTTAGTTTTTTTACTAATCCAATGTTGCATTGTCTTACTGTTTGTAATCTGATGTTGAAAAACCCCTCTTCTGCGGCAGCCCGAATTGGGCTGCAGTATGTTAAAATAAATAAAAAATAATAAATTAATAAATAAATAAATATTTCAATATATACAGCTCAAGTTGAAAAACAGCGTTTATAAGGGTGCCACTTACTTTCAGAGTACTTTAAAAAAACATTGCCAGTACAATGAATCAAGTTGTTAAACTGTATATTTGTTATTGAATAAACTTTTATTCTGCATTACCATTTTTGGTCCAAAAATTAAGAACACGGTGCAGCATTTTTGCTGCGTTGCTGTGCGTTTCAGCTACTTGCTTTTGAACTTATGGCCTAAACTGAAAATTTTCTTCACAAAAATCTTCCAAGCTTTCAAACGCAGAAAGACGCACTAGTGTTGCCGCAGCAGTTGTACGAGAAAGCTAATGTGTTATCAAAATACTTTGCGTGAATTGTTAACATGCTCAGATATTCTGCTAGGTACCAGAAGCTTCTTTCCAGGAACCTACATCTCTTGCATACTTACCCGCTAACACTGGCAATACGGCGTGGTCTGAGCTCAGTGGTCCGATACCAGCAACCTCCGGCAACGAAAACCGTGGCCTGAGGTAGCTATATCTCCGTGCCCGTTGGCGCATCGCACTTGCCACATCGACAATGTTAGTTAGCAGTTATAAAGTATGCACCCACTAAGCCACTCCGATTGAGCTTGACTGACAGCGGTTTCTTTCTGGCCTTCAGTGCACTCCCTGCAGACGCTATAATTTGGAATTATTTAGTTCTGCATAAAGCTAGTGCACAATGCTAACACAGGATGTCGTGCTTTTCGGCTGTCTGCCGAGGCGGAGCATTGAATATGAGGCTCGGCTTGTAACCCGAAGGTCGCGGGCTCGAACCTGATCGCGACGTTCGCATTTGGATGGAGGCGAAGTGCTACAGAGCATGGTTTGCTTTGTGTGATGTCAGTTCACGTTAAAGAACATTGTATAATCGACGGGGCTTAACGTCTTCGAACCACGATACGATTATGAGACCCCGTAGCGGAGAGTCTATAGAACGTATTCGATCCATAGAAGATGCCGCCGCAGTGGCGTGAGTTTGATCCTGTGACTTGAAGGTCAGCAGTCGAGCACCAAACCACTCAACCACCGCGGCGGGTCACGTTAAAGAACACCACATGATCAAAAGTTTCGTATTGCTCCTCTACAGCGCCTCTCATGATCATTCCGTGGGTTCGGGACATGATTCAGATATGATACTATTATCAGCTATACGGTGTTATCATCACTTTCGTAGTTGCAAACACCTTAAATGAAGAGAAATTCGATTGATTGCACACGATAGTCAAGCGAGACAAAACTGGATTGGCACGCAACAAACGATAGCAAAGCATGTAAAGTGAAAATTCACAACTGAATTCTTTTGTGTATGGAGCTATACTGAGAGCTTGTATACAAATAACGTAACGCGAATCACCCTCCTGGTGTCAATAAGTGCGCTGAAAAAAATGAAACAAAAAACTGAAAATAAAATTGTGCTCACGTTGGAACGACATATTACCATCAATCTCAAAACAGTGACTATAAGCCACAGCAACGAACACCGCCTACTTAGCTGTGAAATTTGAACACACTTATTTTTATTTCGCCGACAGAAAACGCATCACTCTCACCATCGTCAATAACATCCGTCATAGGAACTTCTTGCTGTACGACTTCACCCTCGTCCAGAATTTGCTGATTGTCGACACGACGTTGTCGACGAGCCACATCACTTTACCTGGATAGTTCTCGAGAGCTCGCGCACCGGCGGAGTCCAGCGGCGGGTACTTCAAGTGCCGCTTCCAGTACTGGCATCGGTCTCGGCGCAGCTGCGAGCCCGTCGTGTATCGCCGCGGCCGCAGGGACAGATAGGAGCCGTTGTTCTTTTGAAACTCGTCCCAGTGAACGTCTTGAGTGCTTGGGTTTCTGAAAGGCAGCAGAACGAAGGGCGCCACTACTTGTCAGTGGTCTGACGTCACGAAAACGATGACGAAAGCGCCGGTGTAAGAGGAGTGCCGCGATAGACACTGATAACTGGAAAACGGGCGAGCAAGGAGTTACCGACCAGAGCGCGATACTCTGTTCGTTTTGCCCTGATGGCACTATTTGCTCTTCGGACGCAAGATATCTGGCTGCAGCGTCTGAAGGCGCGCTGGCTAAACCCCATCCTCTTACGCATGGTGACTTTCTGTTTGACGCAAGATATCTGGTCGCAGCGTCTAAAGGCGCGCTGGCTAAACCCCATCCTCTTACGCATGGTCACTTTCTGTTTGCCTTCCACTTCTTCGCTGCCTTTGAGGAAGAAACTGGAACGTCATGTGATCTTGAGTGCAAGACAAATGTCATAGAATGCTATCACAGTATGAAAACGGAGTCGCGGTAAAAATGGGATTTGTCGAGGGAGCAAGGAGCCTTTCACTTTCGAAGTGCTCGTGAGTGGAAAACCTTCATGTTGGGCGATTTATGGCAGGCTGGAAAAATGAGGACCGCATGGACTCAATCATGTACAAATGCCAGCAGCACCGCGCCTACAGCGAAATGTGTAACAGTAGAGACATAACACTCGTACTTTTAATCTCCGCACCTGAAATTAATTCTCAGGCTTTACGAAAGAACAGTAAAAAACAACGAAAAACAACACAATAGAAGACAACGGCCATTTCAACTGCGCACTCAATTTTTTTCTCTCTTTTTTTTCGATTGAACAGGTTGACGCCACAAGTGTTACTGTGATTATTTACAATGTGTTAATGACTCCTTGTTTCAAGTTGTGCTGGGTGTAATAAGCAGAGGGGCAAATAAGAAAAAGCTTCTACCACCAATCACTCGTTATAGCTTACTCGTATAGCAATCGAGCGTAAAAGCATTCCAAGGAGCACTCACCCAGTCTTGGCGAAGCTGACCCACATGTCCATTATGCGCTCGGAGAATCGTGCCTCCTCGTCTGTGTAGTGCTCGGGAAGCCTCACTGGCATGCCGAAGACGTACTGCACTTCGTCGCTATGCGGAACGCCCATCCAATGGCCCCAGATGCTAGACTCGGTGCGGTGCTCGAAGGAGTAGTAGAACACGCGGTTGCCGTGCCTTGTGTACGTGTGGGCAAAGTGCACCGACGGACAAACGAAGAACAGGTCGCCCACGATGTCAATTAGCCGCTTACGCAGAAGATCGTCCTCGCTAAGTGCGGGGGCCCTTTCCTCAGCATCTAAATACACGTCGAACACATCGTAGGGCACGGGCGAGTGCAGAGCGTGCAGCAAGATGCGCGCCACTTTCTCCGTGTCTTCTCGCGACACGCTCTGCGTCGTCTTGAGAGGGTAGAGATGCGGGAAACCGAGGAAGAGGAAGAGCGATCCTTCGTCCGCGTTGGTCCCGATCAGCACTTCGCCTCTTGGATCTGACCCCTTTCAATCTGCAGCAGGTGGGATTTCGGCATGAACTCGTCCCCGTGAACGGGCATCATGCTAATGATCTTGCCCCGCGAGAAGGCGATGTGCGCGCGCAGGATCGCGTCGGCACTCTTGGAGCGCAGACAGTTTACCACTAAGGCCGGGTGCGACAACATGTCCTCGTCGATGCTGCTAGCGCAGCCGAGGGTGCTCGCGAAATCGTTTCGAGACCCGTATAGCTTCCTCGGTGGAGCTCATAAAGGTGGCCGAGTAAAGACTCCCGCTCTGCAGGATGGCGCGCTTGAACAGGCCGCGGCTCAGCGGCGACAAGAGGTGCATGTTTGCCGAGATGGCTCCGGCGCTGACTCCGAAGAGAGTCACCTGGTCTGGGTCACCCCCAAAGTTTCGGATGTTGTCGCGCACCCATCGCAACGCTAGCAGCTGGTCGTGAAGCGCCATGTTCCGGGGGCATCCTCCGTGTCGGCGGTGAGAAAGCCGAACGCACCAAGCCGGTAGTTCATCGCGACCACTACCACGTCACCGAGGGCGGCGATCACGGAGCCGTTGTTGTAACTGTGGCTGGCCGATCCCATGATAAACGCGCCTCCGTGGAGCCACACCATGACGGGTCTGCTAGCAGAGTCGGTTTGAGGAGTCCACACATTGAGATAGAGGCAGTCTTCGCTGTGTCGACTCTCGTCTTCAAAGCCGGCACTGAGGAAGACGTTTTCTGGTTGCATGCAAGAGTGAGGCATTGTCGTCGCGTCCAACACATTGTTCCAAGGCAAAGCGGGCAGGGGCTTTCGAAATCGAAGTTCCCCTAATGGCGGCCTCGCGTAAGGAATTCCGAGAAAACCGAACACCGTCTTGTCTCTCACGGAAATTGGAATGCCGCGCACCATACCACCAGTGGTGTTGACTACGTGCGATGACGCTACCGAGGCCAGGGTCATGGCCAGGAGCGTCACTGCAAGTATCCTGTTCATTGCTGAAAGCAATACAAAAGAAAGTGTAAGAACTCTCTAATTTTCTTCACCTCCTTTAGGTATAGAACTTTCTCTCTTTTTAAGAAATAAAGATAAGTCTGTTAATAAAATAGTTGTTTTCGTTAGACATCATTCAAAACACAGTGCCTCACTTTCTCTAAAAACTTATAAGAAGCCCGCCTTGATGGACTGCCGTTAAAGTGCTCGGCTGCTGAACCAGCAAGTAGCTGGATCGAATCGCTGCTGCCACAGCGGCCACATTTTCGACGGAGGCAAAAATGCAAGGCACCGTGTACTGAGACTTAGATACACGTGAAAGAACCCAAAGAGTTCGAAATTTTTGGAGCCCTACACTACGGCCTCTCTTATAATTATATTGTGGTTTTTGGGCGCTAAGGGACAAAATTTATATCTCGTACGAAAGTTTTGAGAACTTGAGAACTCATTGTATGACCGCAAATATTTTATGAGGCCTCGTGAGCTTTTCATATCAGGCAAAAATAAGACAGCTGTGCGAATTTGGTCAGCACAGTGACATTTTGGTGAGCACTAATTGGTTAACCCTACTTGATTTGGGATTACATTTTTTTGCTCTCAGTCCTATCGGTGTTCCTCATGGACACGGCGTTCCATTCATTGGGTCAAGTTCCAGAACCCACTTGTTTCCCAGAAGTGCAGACACTCTTCAAACGGAGAAAGTGATAGGTACATCCTTATCGCAGCCACCGTTGAAGCTCTATGCAGTGAAAGTACAGTATGCACTGGGACGCAAGCCAACCTTGAAACGCACCTTCATCATTTCTGTATCAAATTTACACTCTCAAACTAAAAGAAACGAGCGGAAACAAATAACCTTCTTATTGATTTCTTGAGATTTTAATAAGGAGCTGATCCACATTTTTTTTTTCAATTCTGATTATTCACAACATAAGATAATTATTTGCTTTACGCATGGTTACTAAGAGACGAAACTGCTCTGTCACCGGCACTTTTTTTGCTGCAGAGCGTGGGTATGTCGCATTAATATTCATCATGTATATGTATTGAATAAAATCGTGCTTACGTACAAATACCATAAACGCGCTGCTTTTTTTCATTTCCTGGTCTTACATGACAACACTGAAATGCATGATACACAATAACACCGTGTACTGTACTCCGAAAATCATGACTCTTTATAATTCCCTTTGATACGGCATCTTAAAGCTAGTAGTTGTACTTTTAATGCTTGACGCGACGCAAGTGTAAGCTCGGCGGCAAAACTGTGATGTGCAGCACAGTGTATTCAATCAAAAATTCATCACATAAAAAATGGAGGTGCAAGAAAGATCTTTACCTGCTTGTATCCTTCCTGAATTTAGCCGCATCCCTTCCTCTGTCGGCAAATACACTGATCCAGATGTTAGGTGTCGTCGAAGCGTGTCTCTAGGAGCTGCTGATAACGTGTACGATTTGTTTGCGGATCGATAGCTGCTTTCTTTTTTTTTTGTTCTTATCACGAAGACTCGTGCTGTGCCGGCAGCCGTTATCTCTGCTTGCATTTGCGTAAAGCCCGACGTGCTCATTCGCACTTGCACGACGTCAAGGAGAGATATTTCAGAAAACAAGCTGGCTTTGACAGTCACAACCGTGTAACTCATTCAATTATCTTACGACTCGCCTATGTATGGTTTGTAAACAAACGTCACGGAAGTCTCCTGTGGCAAAGTTATTTAAGTTCTGAGCTCTGCGAAGAGAATTCTAACTGCCCTAAAGCTATGCATAAATTGCATACGAAAGCCGTCAAAAGTGTCACAAAGCTGTCGAAACGAAAGTTCGGCGCTGTCAGACGTTGGATCTGAAGTAAAATGCATGATTACGCAGAGTTTAATAAGTGCAGCGTAATTCCCTAAATTTTAGTTCATTGAAATATGCTATTTTTGTTATATCAGTACGAACGTTACTGCGAAACTTAACGTGTCAACAACAACAACAACAACAACAACAATAATAATAATAATAATAATAATAATAATAATAATACTAATAATAATAATAATAATAATAATAAAATAATTCTTTTAGAGGTTGCACGTAAGTGTACATAAATATTCAGTGACAGCACTTGGCTGGCATAAGAACCGAACTATTATTCATTGACGTTGAGTGAATATTATTCCCGAAGTTTTTGAATAATAAAGAAGTGTGTGTGTTGTACGTTTTAAAATTACGTCAAGCAACACTGACGTATTGTCAAGTTGTATTCAAATTTCTGTCAATGTATTTGTTTGTTTTCACTCCTGCATGGGCCCGAGAGGGGCCTGCAGTATCTGTATATATATATATATATATATATATATATATATATATATATATATATATATATATATATATATATATATCTATATATATATATATATATATATATATATATATATATATATATATAACCCCGGACCAAACTAAAACTGGTCCGGTGTCCCGTAGCACCTCTTTGTCAATGTACATCAAGGAATTTTTTTTTCGAAATTATACCAAGTCTTCGCCAGAAGAAGATTTGGTGATAAACGGGATGAAATATACAAGAACATAACATAGCCCCATTCGCTTGTCATACCTTGCAAAAGAGCTGTACAAAATTTACTATGTTTTTGCTTCAATTCTTAATATGGGGGCACAGTAATGAGGCTACGGAGTAGTCAAAGAATATATGGAGCTTAAGTGAATACAGATATACATATGTACCAATATTGCACAGATACTGTAGTTCTCCGCAGGAAAGGCGGCCAAACGCCGATGACCAGCGCAATCAGGTAGAGAGATAGAAAGAGAAGGATGCAAGCAAGAGCAGGGCGGTTGAGACATGCAACCCCTTCAATGCTGTTCACTGCCTTCTTAGATCTCTTCAAACTATTACACTGGGAAGGATTACAAGTTAGGATGTCACTTCAGTGAGTTTAGGTTGTGCAAATGAAAGTTAACTGATCAAAAACGTTCTAAATACGTTTCAACAAATGTTTGAAAAGTTGTCAATGCAGAGTTGGTGTGTGGGAATGAATATTATTGTGCAAATGAGGAGGCAATGTTCAATGGTGTGGGAATAAAATAATCATTTACAAGTGATCGTTCGCAACTGGAAGACACTTGGGAGCACGTTTATCGATATGAATTGTTCAAGACTATCGTTTGAAAGCGTTACCAAATGATCACCGGTAGTTTGGTATCCATTAAAACGTAAAATGTACCTTCACAGCATCGTTGCATTCCGTCAGTATTACACGATACGGGGTATAAACTTAGAGCCGAAGAAAGCTTGAGAAGTATATAACAAGCATGGAATGATGAATAAAGTTTTTAACGCTATATGACTGTCGCATTACTGTAAGGGTGGAGTAATAGTGATATAGCGGTGTGTAGTGCCTAATAAAACAGGAATATATAATATACTAGTTGGCAATAAAAGGGAAATAAATTGTTGCTGGACTAGTTAGTAAATGAGTACGGACACACAGCTGATTGTCTATCAGAATTACAGTATTCGATACCAAGGCAAAGTAAGTAATTGAAAGGTGTTGTCGACGTTGGAAACCCGAAGATGTTTCAGGTTTCGCCAGCAAAAACCACATGAGGCATCAAGTTACGAAATTCGCAAACATGACTGAATCATTTAGAACAAAACAAATATAATTAATGGTAGCCAGAAGATGCCTAAAAATGTAATTGTCATATTAATTACGGTGGTGATTATTATGATAATGATGACGAAGACAACAATAACCAGGCTACAAATATTGTTAACTCTTATCGAACAAAGAATGCTTTATGCTGCAGACAACATTTTATCAGGAGACTCAGCACAAAGATTCATCGCACTGACGAATTATGGTTTCTTGAGAGCGAAATACCTCCTCAAAGTATATGTCACATGATATTCAGTATCGTGTGACTTAAAGAGAGGTGAGGTTTAAAAAAAGCGTTGTAGTATTTTGTAGCTTAGGACAATTTTTCGCTTTATATATTGGCATTCATTCTCATTTCAAATCTGTATTAGTTTTTGAGTAAGTTACACAGTTTTATTTTTATATAATGACGTTGTGTAACGTTTAGTTGGTTTCGGACAATTTTTTGTACCACTAAATATTTATACTTTTCAGCCATTAATGGTCTATATTGCTTTACATTAACTGCAGAAGGCAGATTGCTATCAAGAAAATGCATATAAGACAATTTAATAGACAGAAAAGTTGTAGTGGAAAATACCAAGAACACTACGCCCACACTAATTGTTCACTTTAGGTTCGCAATAATTATACAGGTGACATCAAGTGTTAAAAAAGGCACTTGCACTCTTCACATTTTAAAGAATATTTGAGCAAAATTTCATCCAAGTCAAGCTTTGGGAAACACCGAAAACACAATCTCTTAACTCAAGAAGTTGCCCGAAAATGAATCCTGAGAAAAATGCATTTTATAGGTACACGTGAAAGCTCATCTATACGGAAAAGATTTGTTTTTAAGATGATTTCTGTCATCGTGAGAGCTTGGCAGTCAAGGTTATTTTGAGCATGGGGCTTTAGTGAACTGATGTTAAATTTAATGGCAAGTATGCAGGTGACAATTTCCAGAGGACTCTAGATTCCTTTGGTTTTTAGTAGCCACCTTGCGTTCTTTAAAAGCAATTTTAACCTACTTCGAGTTTCATTGCTATCTTAAGTTTTTTTTATCGTAGAAGTAGAGAAAGTATACTTGTCAGAGCAAATAAAAACAAAAATACGTAATTTTACAGAAACGCGTTTTTATACTCACATATCTCCTTAACTCTGCCTTATGTATGGTGCGAAGATTACACGGAGTTTCATTGTTGATTTCGGATAGATTTAATTCCAGCGAATGTGCTTTCACAAATATTTCAATGCGTCTCATTGCTGTCTTTATTGTAACGACGACTCTTTCGGGAAAACATTTAAGCGAATCAAATGCTCATCTACACAAACCGCCTATGTATCTTAAAGGGCATGTCATTTAAAGTATTCGTTAACATTTCGTTGTAGTTATTGAAATATTTCACCTTTTTGACATCATATACGACACGCGTGTGCCTATTTTCCTTCTCTCTCGAAGGTAACGTGTTTTCAACCCCATGCACTGGTTTACTTCCTGGTTGCATGGGCAACAAAATGCGTGAAAATCAAAACCTGAATAAAGCTACTCCACATCGGTCTTAAAAAAGCGATTCCTAATAGATATAGATGACACTGACCGTGACTGCATGCGGAAGCGAACACATCCCAGATACAGCGGCAAGTGTTGCAAATAAACTGTAGGTCATGTTAAGGAGCGGCCTCACAAGACTGGCCCATTTGAAGGCATAGGCTGTCTTTAGATGCCTGCAGTGTGATGGGAACTCTCCTAGGAAACATTTACTCCATTTGAACGCTAGCGTGTATACGTTCCTCATGGCTGTCAGATCCCGTACTGGTGACCAGAAAACCGGCGATGGCGATAAAATTGTACGAATCTCAGCGTTAGCGGCATCTTTCTCTTCGATAGCGAGGTCAGTCTGGGCCGACCATTCGAGTAGCAGCAGCCTCTTGAGATAAGGAGCAAAGGATAGCACTGGAAATGCACTAACCTGACGATGAGGAAACCGCACATCTTTGGCCACGGCCGAACACGTCATGCGAAACGTTGTCGATAACTGCGGAAAGTACAAACACAAGAAAAATCACCCAACGAAGGTTAATACGATGTCTGAAAAACTAACCGTACCTGAAGTGGAGCGCTTATAACTTTTGTCATCTTCATCTTATTATGACATCTTTCCGCACAATTCCACAAGATTATTAATGTTGCGGATGACTGCAACAGCAGGAAGCCATGAGAGGGTGAGAAGTACAGCCACCTTCCTCTGTTTTCACCTGCAATCACCCCCCCCCCCCCCACTTGCACCGAAAAAGCAAACATGTGGATCCCGCTGCCCTGGTCTTCCCACAAAGAAAAAACTCGCTTGTCATTGCCCCCCCCCCCTTGAAAAATCTCCACACCTGTATCGTACATTTATATTATCGCCTAAAATAACTAATTATTTGTCAGATCAGCTGATTATTTAAGAGCTGTATTGTAGAAGCCTGCTATTTTCTCTTTTTGTCTGTTTACACGAGGTACCAATTCATAACACGACTGAAGATTTGATGAACCAAACGGTCACACTTCCTAAAAAAGGCATGCAAGCACTAGTGTATTCCACCAGGGACCTAGCCAGGGGGTGACACAACAGGCCCGTGCCCCCCCCCCCCCCCAAATTTTTTTCTCATGACATAGACAGCAGAGAATGACCATTTCGAGGGGGTTCCCTCCCCTATAATCAAGAAGGTAACCCCCCCTCCGAAAAAATGTGTGGCTACCCACTTGATTGCAATCACTAAGATATTCTTAAGTAAACAGAAAATAGGTTCTTGTTTTGTGCTAAAACGTGCATTTAGTCAAGCAAATTACACTGATTACGTTACTTTATTCTAAGCGTAAAGTTAGAAGCCTCACGAGAATGCTAGAAAGGTAGCGTAACACGCAGCTTGACGTGTTCGGCGATACATCTTACCTGAACAAAGTTCGCTGAGAGGCATCCACTTCAAACTCGAAAAGGCCATGTGATTGCCGTCACGTCACCATCAGTTGAAGGATTCAAGAGCGTTGGCTATACCAACAATATCGTCGATTTTGTAGTACGCTCCCGCGATGTTGTATAACCTTAGCAAAGAATTTTGAAGGTTCATATCATTACTGCCCTAATGTGGACCTTGTCCTGTCCCTTTCTTCTTCTTCTTCTTCTTCCTCTTCTGCATTTGGATCTCAAAGAAGTTGAAGTCAACAAGCCTTTGGGGCCTGAAAAGCACGAGCTTCAGCTGCACTTACTGAATGGCAAACTTCTTGTTTTCTGAAAAGCTTCATACATATAAAGAGATTTAGTTCACTTCTCTACTGGTGATCCTGCATAATTCCTGCCATTTACCTCGGTCACTACTTTTGTTTCATTTCATTTATTTATTTATTTATTTGGTTTTATTTGTATTTAGGATGCTGTACTACTGACCTCTAGGTCACAGGTTCAATACCTAGTCGCGGTGGTCACATTTACAATGAAGCTGAAAACGCCAGAGGTACTTCAAACTCTCTTGGTTCTACCGTGCACGTATCACGCGCCGAATCCCAGAAATGAATACGCCTATGTAAGCCATATAGTATTAACACTACGCATTTTTTGGTGGTTACAACCTGATATAAATAAAATCTTTTGTACAATATATTCTGGTATAATATTATTACTGACGCAAGTTCTGACGATTCTACATGTCAATTACAGTGACAATACACCCAGGCCTGCATTTTCATTTGAACTTCTGAATTATATGAAGTGTATATTTGGCCCGCCTAACATCGCTCAAGCATATTACCTCTCAGTAACTTTAACATTGGCCAATATTCTGCAAGAAACAAGAATCCTTGCACAAAAACAATCTCTTCGACGCAACAGAAGCATAATCATGAAAACAGGCATGGCTTGTTGTCAATCTTGCTTACGTCATTTAAAATGCCTTCGTCATTAAAAAATGATATGCTGTTATTGCTAGAATACGGTCTATTTACCTATTCAGTAAAATCGTTTCTTTTGCTTTGGTTACACTGATGAGATCAATTAGTTTTCTTTCGCCTAAGACTTACCGCTATGCATGTCCCATTGAAGGGAGTCTTGTTGGGGCGTAAAACAATAAATTCGTTATAGTAAACCTTGCTTGTTAAAGATAACATTTATTCAACTATAGAAAAAGTTTTCTGTGCACTTCACACTTCTCTAACGTTGCACTATCCCGAGTGCAAAGGCGTATCACAATGAAGTCATTTGTATATTATTTGGAAAACATTTAGTGATGCAACTAATGAAGAGAGCATTTTGCATTCGCACATGCGTTTTGAAGAAAGCGGTGGTGGTTGGTTTGGGCCATGTAAATGGTTGGCCTACTTTGCCAAACTCTAATGGGTAGATAGCATTTTTTTTTATTTTGGTGTCAAAACGTTGAGAATGTCCATGTTTAAGTGGGAAGTATAAATTTTGTGATTTCATATATATATATATATATATATATATATATATGCAGGCATGGCAGTAGAGTGGCCGTAGCGTTGCAAGCAGTCAAGTAGATCCTTCGTCGTGAGAAGTCACAACGCAGTTTATTTGTTTCAAAGTTTCAACTAGTGTCTGGCCTTATATATATATGAGGAGGAAAAGATGCTTAAAGTTGGTCGATCAAAGATTTGATTGATTGGTATGTGGGGTTTAACGTCCCAAAACCACTATATGATTATGAGAGACGCCGTAGTGGAGGGCTCCGGAAATTTAGACCACCTGGGGTTCTTTAACGGTGCACCCAAATCTGAGTACACGGGCCTACAACATTTCCGCCTCCATCGGAAATGCAGCCGCCGCAGCCGGGATTCGAACCCGCGCCCTGTGGGTCAGCAGCCGAGCTACCTTAGCCACTAGACCACCGCGGCGGGGCAATTGGTCGATCAAAGATCGTAAGGTTATGGCAATAATTGATTGCATCCATAAACGCATGTACATTAAAAAAAAAACAAAGGCGAGCACAGTTATATTGCTCTCTGCTATTGTTTCGTCAGGCTCCTCTCTTTGCAAATACTAACATACTGAACCATGCGCGCTCTGTCTTTCAGTGCAGTTAATCATGCATCTTTTCCACGAGCAACGATGTTGCGGTAATCTTGTTCAAGCGAATCATAGCGCGGCCCACGCAATGACACGACTCCGGGGTCGTGCAGGTTGTTTAAGTCGCGACTTCTACTGTCGCTAGGTTTAAGCTACGTTCGTGAAAATATGGCCTCCGCGGCGAACAATCCAGAACGTCGGTGCAAAATCTTGGAGGCCGCCACTGAATCGGCTGATCGCCGCTAGATGGCCCTACGTTGATAAAAGAAGAGCGGGGTTCCCGTGTGCCCGAGTACGGCTTGCCAACGAAACTAGGCACGTGCAATGTGGCTAACCTGTTAAAGGGTAATGTGATGAGAGATGATATAGGGTATTCAATTAACTTCGACGTGTGCCTAAATGTAAGAAAGTTCGACAGTTAATATATATATATATATATATATATATATATATATATATATATATATATATATATATATATATATATATATATATATATATATATATAAAGAGAGAGAGAGAGAGATATAAAGTGTATATGTGGGTAAATTAGTGATCAACCACCAAGCTTGCATTCCACTCTCTGCACTCAAACCTAAACTGTTTATAGGTAACGTCAACATATACCGATGTCCATGAATGCCAGAACTGTTCTGTTTGTTTTTCTTGCTGCCCCGAACTTCACTCTAGAAGTCAAGTCCGCGTCACTTTGCCTTCAAAAACAAAGGAGAGAGCATTTGCCTCGAGCTCGTATCGCTGTACTCCTTTCAAGTCGCGTCAGTTAGCCCATAAACTGCTGCGCCGCCGTCCTCTCGATATACAGCAGCTGTGCTCTGATAATGACTCGCGTTTATTGAAGCCACGACTCGTGAAAGAGCAGCTTCTTATTTTTGTTTCGCCCGTTTTGTTCTCTTCTTCGTCGCCAGACGAGTGCGTGACGGTGATGAGTTCTTTTCAACTGGTGTGGGGATATTCAAGTCTCTGTCTGTCGTTTTGTCCTCACAGCTGCTATGTCGTAAATTCCTGTTAATAAATATTCTTACAAGAAACGTTCGATAAATATGACAGGCAACCGCTAACGCGGATGAACCAAACGAAGCAGGTAGTAGTATTGAAAGGAAGAAAAGTGAAAGTGCCAGAGTTCAACGTGTAGCATGCAGTACAGATAAGCTTTTTGGGGGGTGTTTTATTTTATTTTGTTCTGCTGCTTCTTTTCCTGAAACATATTTGAAGACGCTGTCTTTTGGGGCCTCTTCTGCCCGCATTCTATGACGGATAATAATATCCAATTTCAGATAGTAATCTTTAATAATAAAACAAAGAAAGTGAACCAACCTAGTCCCAGAAAGTAGACCCTCCAAGAAAACTGTTGATAGAAGTCGATAGGTCGACAGAATATAGCAAATATAAAAAAGGTGTCTTGTAAACGTATAGCAATGAACAAAGTATTTTCTGACAGTCACATGTAGTCGTAATATTTCAGGCTCCTTAAAAAGAGCGATAATGTATTTCGTTCGTGGAAGGAAGTTCGGTGCATCGTAACGGTTTATTTTCTTGCGAATTTGGTGTAGTGTGGAAACGGCTGACACTAAATATAATACAGCATATCCTGTCTTTGAGCCTACAAGTATACACAGCTGCAGATAATGTGATCTAATGTTTCGTCAGACCCGCCACTAGCAATAACACGGGAAAGAGGGAGAGAGAGAGAGAGACGCAGGAAAAAAGGCGGTGAAGTTAACCAAGCTAGGCTGAGTTGGCTACAATGTATACACGTGTGGTGGGGTCTGAACTATTCATCATGTACCTTCTATAGATTACCTTTGCTCAGCTTCCCTACATGTAGTCATGATTAAGAAACCTCACGGGGCGGTTAAACATAAGAGTGCACATAGGTCTGGCTGGCTGTTTTGATTCGAACGAACCGATGACACTGCTTTGAAGGTATCGATAGTTGAAATGATTATCATGTAATAGTAGAATACGCGATTGTAGTGAGGTTAGCGAGTGTCTTGGCGCAAGCCTAACCACGTGCAATTGAACAAGCTACACACGGATGACCCGATTACAGTAGCGATCAGCTTGCCACGTGTTGGCCGTGTGTGATAGATATTATATGCTCGTCGGCCATGGTGTGTCTGTAAACTAATCAAACCTTCCACTTTAGGTTGTTTTGAATAATTCATGAGGGGTACAGGTGTTATAACTCCCCTTAGCAGGAGTTACATGTAGCAAGGACAGATGAAGTTCTAGATGTTAAACATACACAGGAGCGTTGAAAATGTATCGTATTAGAGTATTCATCTTGCTTTCATAACTGCGATATGCCTGGTAAAAGATTCAACGGAACTTGAAATAGGTTTTGGAAACACGCGCATATACGCGTGAGGGCTCTCGTGTCCCTTTCGAAAAACACCTTGAGAATAGCAATGCAGTAATCCATTTTATTCACCTTGCCAAATAGAAGCCCGTACAAGCCTTACAAACAAGGAAGCCTTCTTTTTAGTCGCCCATGTTTTCTACCAACACAGAAAAGCGTGTTTTACCAGCCCGCTTGAATAAAACACGGACCCTTTATTATACATTCACAAAATATACGGCTAATAGTTTATTAGAAGGCTGTTTGCGTCAGAAGAGATGATGATCGCTGATTATACCTAAGCAATTTCTGGTTAGTGCAAATGGGGTGTAGCAACACTGATGAAACTCTGGAGAAAAAAAAACGTTAGAAAATTAATTCCCAACTAAGTTTCCTTAGACGAAGAGTCACAGTTGACGAAGCACTTTGGGTAGCGATGAAGGGATATGATAGTAGCTGAATAGGTTATTCTGTTAAGTTAATATAAATGGAGGCAGTGGACATCAGTCAACATTAAGGAAACTACTGGGCAGAAATTACGCAACAATCAGGCAATGATAAGCTAACATTGATTGGTGCTTGTAGTAGTGCCTAAAAGGGTTTGCATAGTTGCGTAATTTTTAGTTCTTAATCACTCAAGTATGTGTATAGTTGGTGTGAAGCCTATAGCTATGATAGGGTTCGTATATGTTATATAATGCTATGTATACATTGTCGTAATTAAAGTTGTGTTAGATTTTTTTTATATGCCTCAATTTCAATACTAGAAATTCCATCCACATGTCTTGGAATATGAATTTTCGACATTCACATAACATCTGAACAAATATTTTTTTGTCTTCTAAAAGGTTAGGTATGTTCTTTTTATAGAAGTTTTAATTAACAGGTCGTTTATAACAAAATATTCCTTAATATTTCTGCGTTTGCAGCGAATGAAGTCGCACCGCCCTTGAAAAAAGAATCCACGACCCGGTAGCCCTCGAATGCGTAGTGCCTTTTAAACTCACGTCCTTTACACTCTGCAGTTATATTTACGGCACAATTCAACCGCGATCAAAAAAAAATATGAGCTCACAGGCAACCCTTTCTAAAGCAGGAACTAGTGCTTCGCGGGAGCGAAATGTCATCGTTACAACGCGTCGCACAGGACACCTGCACCCTTTGGTAACGAAAAGGATTCACGTCGCCGCAGAGATTTTATGGCTTCTCCACAGCTTTCTCTCGCCAGCTGACCTGTCAAACACGCCTCGCCGACGGCGCGCACGCAAGGCGTCGACTGAATGCGCCGCGCAAGAAGAGACCCCAACTGTGAGCTCGGCGGCCGCAGCGAGCGCCGCGGTGTGCTGCGTCGTACGGCGAGACGGTTTCGCATGGGAAAGGTAGGCATAGACCACTCCCACATGAGCTTTTTCCAAGCATTCGCTGGGATAATATTGCCAGGTTGTTACCGATTGCCGCAAACTTGCTCTAGTTTCTCTCGGAGTTACGTGGTGTGTGCTAATGATTGTCAAAGCCCGTCGCAATAGACGGGCATCCTGGTGAAGCTCTTAGTAACTAACCTGATCGAATCAAATCGAGCCTAACCTAACCATCCTTGTATATGAATGTGAATGTGCATGTCCATTTCACATGTGAGGAGTTGACGAGGCACGTCGTGCTTAAGAGAGCAAACTTTGCATCTTCTTTGATTCAGAAGTCAGCTAACGAAGGTATTATGCCCAATAATCTGCGCACTTTTTGACAAAGGCGCGCAGTGACCAGCTATGGCGTGACTGAATGATTAGCAGCACTTTACAATGATCCCTTTATGTGTCAGTCATGTTTTATTTATCTCTACTTTATTACATTTATTATGATTGATAATAACTCCTTCTTGACCACCCAGACCCTTCGCAGTTTCACAGCTTCCCAGACATTGCAGAATTGTTGTTCAGCGGACAATCGACAGTCAGCTGACGGGTGATATGGCCTCACTGTACTTAATGAATTTCCAAGATAGTGTTGCACTACTCTAAGCGAGTTGTAGATTTTATTCTTTTGAAGCACAGAATTTCCTTCACGTAAAGCCAAAAGTATATACAACCGCACATTTCTCCACAGATACCTGATTCTTTATACGGCATTGTTCCTCTGTCCTTGTAGAGTCAAGAAGTCTTCTGCCAGACGTACATATGCCCTCTTCGTTCTGTAACCATGAAGAAATGCCTTCAAGTACTGCCCAAGCCAGGATTGTGGTGTTATTAATATGCCTCGTCATAGGAGCTATCCTTCTGTACAAGCGCCAGCAACGCCTCGAACCATCATCTAAGGCTACCGTACGCCGAGTTCCGATGAGAAAGGTGCTACCACGTCTCTACAACCACCCTAAGGATTATGTCATACTTCCTCCAGCCATTTGTGGCATGCGTTCAGCGCACGAAAGCGTGAACTTCTTCGTCGTGGTCGTCTCTGCAGTCGACCAGATTGAGAGGCGTCAAGCGATACGCAGGACCTGGGGCCGTGACTTGAAACTTCGAGGGAACAACAGTTTGGTGTTCCTCCTGGGAAAGGCGGAGAACACTGAGCAGCAGCGACGGGTCTTTGAGGAATCGGGTGAGCATTTCGACATAGTTCAAGGTGAAATGTGGGAAGGATACAGGAACCTCACTGTCAAGTCTGTGCAGGCGTTGCACCTGGCCACCACTCACTGCCGCCAGGCTTCGTTCTTACTCAAGACGGATGACGACACTTTCGTGAACTGTTGCCAGTTGTTAAAGACAGCGGCCGAATTACGCAAGGACGCCATTACGGCTCGATCCATGCCAACAATTCCGCCATCCGCGACCCGTCCATCAAGTGGTTTGTGACGTACGAGGAGTACAAGCCAGAGTCGTATCCAGACTTTGTCAGCGGATCCGCTTACATCGTGGGAGGAGAGGTGATCGCGCCTCTTTACGTGCAGACGGACGTGTGAGGCCTCTCTGGTTGGAAGACGTGTATGTCACAGGGTTGTGTGCCGAGGCGGCTGGCATACCTCGCAGTCGGCTTATCAACGTTCAACTCGGACGAGGTGTCTTCGGTGTGTGAGCATGCGGAATATGGTTACATCGCATTACGTGACGCCGGAGAAAAATGTTACTGTTCTGGCATGAGCTTCGAACCGCTGAGCTCAAGTGTAAATAACGAATGCACGTGAAACATCAGTCACTATGTGGCACATTTACAATCTACAAATTATTTAAATTAACTCGAACAAAAAAAGCTAACCTATATTTCATAACGATTCGTGAGGTACTACCTAATGAAAATTTATTTTTTCGTTGCTGTTTTTACTATATTAGCCAGTTACTTAGAGTGTTCATTGCTTGATACAAAATTCTTATGCATGCATGTACGCAAAAGTAGATATAGAAGGAGATTCGTACGTCGATACAAGGTTTCTATAAGTTTTCTTACTCATAAGAGTTGCGACAATGTATTCTGTCGTAATCTCAAAGTTATTTCCCGGTTAATGAATTTGAAAGTTTGTAAATACCATTGTTGCTTGTTTTTCCATCTTGAAGACCACGTATGTGAAACTTTATAGATTGCAGATTATAAATAGGACGCGCCGGCGTTATCTTATTGCTTTACGTTTATGCATATTCAGATACCCCTATGGGAGAGAGAGAGAGAGATAAAGATGCAAGGAAAGGCAGGGAGGTTAACCAACCCCTATGGGAGAAAGTAGCAGATAACCAGTGGCGTAGCCAAGCAGTGGCACAACAGGCCCAGGCCCGGCCCCCTCCCGAAATTGTTTTCGACAAGGACAACAAAGCTCAAAAGGATCATTTGGCAAAGGTTCTCTTCTTCCTTGAAAAAACATTTTGCTTATGCGCCTGCAAAAAACTCATATTTCATAAATATTCGTAGATATTCTCTTGCTACAAAGAAAGCCTTAAAGAAAGTGTTAACTTAATATAAAAATGTTCTCATGCTCTGACAACAAACAGTGGCACGATTAGAATGCGAAATAGCTAAAAAAATAGCACAAGAGGGTGGCGAAAAAGGGATGTGTTCCGACGCATTCCCACAAATTGATTTGTTCTCGCATTGTTGTGTTTGAGTTCAAAACCTGGTAATCACAGATAATCGCCACGTGGCTACCGGCAATCTTACACGTGGGCGCTTGTTCGCTTCGCACTGAGGAGTGTGACTTCCACAGGAGAATATTGGCACACCTCTAATGCACCCAAAAAGAAGCGTAGCTTGTGCTGAGTCGTTTAAGGTGGGGTCACAGCACAACTGGTGGGCCCGTTTGAGTTTCTTTTCTTGTACACAATGATTGGGTAATCATTAAGTGCATGCAGGTCATGATGATTACAATTTCTTATCTACGACACAGAAAAAACTTCGACCATGACAGCTATTCTGTGGAAGTCGCACTTCTTCGACCAATAGATTGAGAACACCAACTCTCGCACCATAGCACACTCCAATTTCTACTTAGTGCTTGAAGGCTACTGAACCGCTCACTGAAGATCGGTAATAGATACGTGATTGTTCGTATAGGCTGTTCCCGAGGTTATCAAATTAACCAACGCGAGACAGTTCGTGTGAGCGTAACATGCGTTTTGCCCTTTGTTAGAACGCTGTTACATTTCTAAGTATATGCCATTTTTTACTGAATGCACCAGCCCTCAACCAGGTGACATTAACAATTATTGACTGTCGATGGCTGCTGTCCTGTTAAATAGCTCAAGTGTTGACGAGGCTCTCAACACGGGTTTGAAAGTGATAACTTCTATATCTTTCATTTTGTTCCCACCAGGAAAATGGAAGGTTGGGTTCACGAAGTTCTTACAAGCGTACAAGATCTTTATTCAAATCTTCAAGATTCCAAGATTATTGCTTATTTGCTATAATGTTTGTTCGTTTTCTTCGACCACCACGTGCACACACGTACGCCTGGTGCGACATTTAAATGGTAATTATTTATTAATTAAAGTAAGATGATAACATCATTAAGCAAGCAAAGAATAACGCAACGTGAGATATATGGGTTAAGTTATAAGTTTGGTAGCCCAAATAATTTTTTTCTTATCAAACAATAGGAATTCGAAAAACACTTCCCGATTATTTTCCAGTTATTCGTTGTTGTGGTTGGGGTCACTTCAACGTGCACGTAATGTACTATTCAATGCTCTGTTTGCATTTGTAACCGTCATGCTCAATTTATCGCTCGAGCTTTTCTTTTTCCTTTTTTTTACACCACCATATGCATGGACAAAACTGAAATCTAGTTTTCTGGTGTTTCTTTTTTTGCTTATTATTTACAGTTTTTTACCTATGTGTGTGCTCGCAGTATACCTAATAATAAATATGAACGCGTCATTTTGCCATCTGGATCCCATTTTTATATAAAGGGGCTTTTGTATTAAAGAGTACGCAACTTGCGGTGACCTGATTGGACAAGTGTTTTGGCGCACAGCTGCATTCTCCGAGGGTACTTTCTATCTACGGGTCTATATAATGAAAAGTCCAGTGTCGCAGTTTATGTTATTGCCTACATCCATGACCATCGGCTGCGTTTTGTCTTAGGGGAGCAAACCCGTGTTGCATCACGGTGGGGAGTGCTTTTGTTTTATAGGGCAGAGACCCAGTACGTCTTGGTAAGCTTTAGGGGAGGGAGTACCCGTTTTTCATCCCTCCTGCCCCGACCATTCATATACTTGCCTGATTAGTGCCAAACAATGCTATGACAAACGTCATTAAATTGTGTTCGTGGCTAGGGATGTGACGATCGCGCCAAATATTTGAAATAGCTACAGTCCGCGTTGTCACGTGATAAATGAGTACGTGACTGCTCCTGAATTGAATTCTGAAATTTTACATGCCGGAAACCCGACCTGAATAGAAGGTACGCAGCAGTGGAGGACTTGGAAATAACATTGGCGATCTGTTGAGTTTATTTAAGCGCACACAAAGCATGGCCTGCATACGCATTTGCGTTTCAGCCACCACTGGCACGTGGTCGCTGGAGCCGGCATTTTGATACGGTCACATTGCGCTAAACAGCGCAGTGACGCAACGCCGTGACTAGCACGGTAGATTTTCAACTTAATCTATAATAGCATGGCATTGTTGAGTTTTAATGGTAATTATAACGAACTAAAAAGAAAACCAAGACAACCTTAAGGGTATGGGATGTTCTTTGTAGTGATTATGATGTAAAGGTGAACAAATTAAAGTGGATGAAAGATATCTTCCCACTGGTAGAGGCCGAATCTTCAGCCTTCGAATAACGCATTTTATGCTTTACCATTGAGCTATATACGCCGCTACAAATGACGTCCCGTATACCTTCCTTGGTTTTAACGACGATAGTCTTTTTTGGGGATCTTCGGCGCAAAAAACTTCGGTCGGTCTGTCTGTACATTTGTTTGTCCACTCTTAATGGCACCGAGTACTCGAAACGGCCGACCCCATCCGCAGCGCCCACCAATGTTGCTCAAGGTTTAGCGTTCATACTTGTGCAATTGTCAATAAAATAAGCAATTATTGCGCAAGTCTGGGGCATCCTAACGACACGTATTATTCTGCATGTGGATCTTTTACTAGAAAAGGCATACATACGTAATTTTAAGGACCGTAGCGCTTATCAGGCTGCGCCTACCATGCAACGCTTGCACGGAACGGGGAGTGTTTCCAACGATTTGCTAAGACGCGATGGTGGTGGCACCTATACCCATCACCTTGCGTTCTGCACCTTATAACCTCTCAGACGGGCGTGCACCACCGCCTCAGAGCCACGTGCTTCGTTTCCCAAGAACACTGCCAGGTGGCGCTCATGTCTCATGTGTGACGTGACTTAATGCGCTCGTTCGCCTCCGCTGCACGTTCGAGGCACTCTTACGCAGCGCCTCCAAAAGACCATTCTCCGATTTTCTCACGCAGAACATCAAATAAATTGTTCGCTCTCTCCACACGCAAGACTGTCGTCTTTCGACGACATTTGCAGATTACTTGCAGATACGGGGCCAATTCCTTTCTGGTATTTCTAATAAATGTTCTTTATAAAATGTTGTTTATAAAAAAATAAATCAGCCCCTAAAATTCCCTTTCTTTGCGTTGTGTTGTCAGATTCAATCCACCATCGAACGCATAATAATAACATGATCTGCACGTTGGCTGATTGCAGCAGCAGCAACAGCCGATTTATCGCGTAGCACGCTGAAAAGCGAAGAAAATTTGCAGGGTCCCTTATGCGTTCGCCTAAGACGGCTCGACGACGACGATGACGACAACGACGACGACGACGACGACGACGATTATTATGATGATGATGATGACGATGATGATGATATGCCTCAAACATGGCTCCTACCTACTCAGGGAGGGTCGGCCAAGAATTGAAAATCGTATTCTTCTTTTTCGTTTCCGTGAATGTGGTTGAAGGTAAAAAACTTGGAGGCACTGCGCCGACGAAAGTAAAAGTTTAAAAAGAAAAAAACAGAAAAAAGATGCTTCGGCTCCCATGCGGAAGCTTTGTTCACGGTAAAATAAAACCATGTGTAAAGCAGTTGGCCTTGTATATGTTTCAATGTATCCCGCAGGCATCGCGCATATACTGACGGCAGATTACCATCGCTCCTGTTTAAAGTGCGCGGAGTGGTTTGTATCACAAGTGACTCAAGATAAAGGCGACGTGACAATCCATTTCTCTAGCGAGAACACGTGCCTTCCCTTAATCGATTGTGTGACCCCCTGACGCATGCTTGGCCAAGGCACAGGATTTAACATTTACTTTCTTAACGTCCTATATGTGCTGTTTGAAGCACCGTTAAAAGTCACTACTTTCACCGATATACACATCGTCACTATCCGCGCACGGCACAGCGTACACCACACCGGGGAACTTCACTTTGGCTAATCTGTCTTTCACATTTACAAGCTATTGTCGTAGCTTTTGGTCTGGAACGTGTGTAACATGGACGCCGTAGGAACGCAGAATACGGCCGCAATCTTCGCTTATTGAGGAAATATACGGTATTCCCGCAAGTTTTTCAACAGATGCAGTACAGGGCAATTCTGGGCGTGCAATTTGTCGTTCGACCGCGTTCAAGGAGGAATTCGAATAGCCACAAACCGACAATTCACGCCGCACCAAGTCTACGTCGGCTGCGTAGTCTTGTGGAGATTTTCTGCGCGCGTCGTAGAAGTGTAGAAACCACGGCCCTTTTGTGAGAAGCGGGCTGAATGCTGTCAAAATGCAAGTAACGACCTGTGTGGGTCATCTTCCTGAACACGCAAAACGACATATTGGGTCTTTTTCTTTCAATGAGCATATCAAGGATTGGGAGCTTTCCTTCAACTTCCATCTCCACCGTGAATTGAATTGCTACTTCCATGCTGTTCAGGTGTGAAATGAACACCTGAACCACCTCTTGGTGAAGGATGCAATAAATGTCGTCCACATAGCGGAAAAACACCTTCAGAGCTGGACTGAATGAGGAGAGGGCTCGACTTTCAATCGCTTCCATAGTCAAATTAGCAGCGGTTACTGCTATAGAAGCACCCATAGCCGTACTGTGGATCTGTTTGTAAAACTTCTTTTCGAAAGTAAAATACGTATTCAACAAACAGAACCGTAAAAGCCAAACTAAGTCTGGTACGCTCACTGGTGATCTTTTCGCTAGATCTGCATCCAACTCCAGACTCGTCCTGCACACATCCACAGCGAGTTCTGCGGGCACACTGGTAAAAAGCGATTTCACGTCAAATTACACTAAAATATCATCTTCATCGAGGACGACGTCACGGACTTTGTCCATTAAGTCGTATGAGTTCCGGATGTGGGTGCCACGGTGTCCTACAAGAGGTGAAATGACAGGAGGCAGAAATCTTGATAGCTTGTGCAGGGGGAAGCGGTAAATCCACAATTGGGCGCATGGGAGCACCTCGCTTGTGGACCTTAAGTAGGCCGTACAAAGCCGGTGCTGAACCACTGTGACAAAGAAAGGTGAGGTACAGTGACTTGCTTTCAGGGGGAACCACACGGAAGACATCCGCCATGAGCTTCTGGAAGTTTTTGTTTTTTTGCACCTTGGGGGCCGTAGCACGGTCGAGAGGCACGTATACGTGTTCGTATCCTGTAACAGCGTCAACATCTTCCGCGAGTTGTCGGTTCTTCCAACAGAACAGTTTCCCTTCTCTCTTCGGCGCGAAGGATCACGAGCTTACGGTTGCCACGAAGCCTCCTGACCGCTTGACGCTCCTCTGAAGAATAGGAAGACGACGGGGGTGCCCGGAGTCCCGAAAGTCCCGCCCGGAGTCTTTCGCGTTTTTCTTGAATGCGGTTCATGTATGCGTGCGGGTGACTGTGGGCTACCTCACGTGCGCACCAGGTTTGCAGTTCTACCATCACTGCCATCGGAATGTTACAACGACTCGGCAAACTGGTAAAAGATGTTTTACCAGGTGGTGAGTGCTCCTTCGTTTGTGGTGTACATGCTAAAAGAGAACTGCACTGTTCTTTGTCGCGCATTCATATCTGTTCAAAGGGAGCCGGATTACCTACCTTTATGAAAAAAAAATATTTATTCGCCACTGACGTAGCTACCCACCTTTCTGCTCTCCCTGTCTGACTCCGTAATCATGAGTTGCAATTCGTCCCCTGAGTTACTCAGCAATGCAATGTCATCGGCGAAGCGCAGGTTACTAAGCTATTCTCCATTAACTCTTATCCCTAACTGTTCCCACTCGAAAACGAAAGTTATGTACAACAACCTCGGAAAGGAGCAACGCTTCGAGATAGGTAATAGTGCACTTGAAGTTGTAAAAGACTATGTCTACTTAGGGCAGGTAATAACCGCAGAGCCGAACCACGAGATTGAAGTAACTAGAAGAATAAGAATGTGGTGGAGCACATTCGGCAAGCACTCTCAAATTATGACAGGTAGATTGCCACTATCCCTCAAGAGGAAGGTATATAACAGCTGTATCTTGCTGGTACTTAAGCTACGGAGCAGAAACCTGAAGACTTACAAAGAGGGTTCAGCTTAAATTGAGGACGACGCCGCGAGCAATGGAAAGAAAAATGGTAGGTGTAACCTTAAGAGACAAGAAGAAAGCAGAGTGGATTAGGGGACAAACGGGGGTTAAGGATATCATAGTTGAAATAAAGAAGAGGAAATGGACATGGGCCGGGCATGTAGCGCGTAGACAGGATAACCGCTGGTCATTAAGGGTAACTGACTGGATTCCCAGAGAAGGGAAGCGGGTTAGGGGGAGACAGAAGGTTAGGTGGGCAGATGAGATTAAGAAGTTTGCGGGTATAAATTGGCAGCAGCAAGCACAGGACCAGGTTAACTGGCGGAACATGGGAGAGGCCTTTGTCCTGCAGTGGACGTAGCCAGGCTGATGATGATCACGTAGCTACAAGGGCGCGGTTGTTAAAGTCGCTGAATTTTACAGCGAAAGCTCTTGTTAGATCACAAGAACCGACTACGGCACCATAGATGTTCACCACCGTCGGTGTCCATGTTAACTATTGCACGAAATAAAAAAAAACATACAAAAAGCCATACGTGTCTTACTTGGGAATTGAAGCAGAGTCCTTTGCGTAGCAGCAGAGTACTTTACCGCAAAGCTACGGCAAAAGTGTGTGCCGCATTCTAAACTGACTTTATGTAGGCTGCATATCGGGTAAGAATTTGCGTTTACGTGTGAAATAAATCGTCTGAGAAGAGTGAAGTAACAACCGTGTGTCACACAACGCGTATTGCGCAAAACATTCACCGTTATCCTCTTACCTCAGGCATAACTCTTCATTTGGGTTATATTCACCGAGACTAATCGGGCGATTCCATGCACAATCAAGGTCAACGAGTGTCGCATATTTCACCAGCGTAACGTGAATACTGAATGTTCTCACTTGGTATCCGGTCAAAAATTCCGAAAATTTGCGAAATGTGAATGTCGCAAGACCAAATGAATTGATAATGTTCGCTCTGCACTTTCCGCCACACGCTGAGAAAGAACGTCGCTCTTTTTTTTTTTTTTACTACGTTGTTTAGTCGGTACTTACGTTGCACTTCGTTGGCAATCGGGCAGAAAAGCGGCCTTCAAGCACTGCGAACAGTGCGTGAAAGACGCAAGCCAAGCTAGTATGTCAACATGCAACACGATGAAAAAAAAAAAAAAAAACACGCCAGTGGTGTCGCTTGCAGAAACAGAGGGTGACTTCACCGCATAGCTGGTTGCTAGCCAGGAGATGGCGGACCTGTGCGCTACTCTGGTTCCATAGGGACCATATACAGTTACTCTAATTCTGTGAATTCGCCATTTGGTGTTTCTGTTCAGCGCTGGCTCTTTTTCACAGGCATTTTCGGTGGAGGCGAAAATGCTCTAGGCCCGTCGGCTCCCATTTGGGTGCACGTACAAGGACCTCAAGTGGTTTGAATGTCCGGAGCTCTTCACTACAGCGTCTCTCATGATCATATGGTGGTTTCGGAAAGTTAAACCCTGCGCATAAATCTATCAATTTTTCACAAAAAATGGAATACGTGTGAAATTACTGCAATCAAAATGAAAAAAAAAAAACATTTTAAGTGGTCGATGATTTACGTTTCAACGATTTCACTTTAAAACTCACTATTCCCGCCTCGGAGCAAGTATGTTTTAAAAATTGCCTAGCTGTCATTACAAAGTTTCAATCTTTCAAACGCATTGTTGTCTTTTAGCGCCATCCAGCGCCTCTAGGTTGATGTAAAGCTATTGTTAGTTCGGACACTAGCCGTAACGTGGCTGCGCACTTGTTTGATCAATAAAATGCAACGGAGGAAGGCTGGGGGGTCGCTATGAAGCTATATAATGAAACGGAGTGAAGTAACATAGCTGCTTCATGGCAAAAATTTCAAAACTCTAGAATACGTCTTTTTGACACAGTATTTGCGTGCGCCTTTTGTTTGTGGTACTACTTCGGAAGGCGCGATATTTAAACCTAGCATATATTGAATTTCATCACTTGGCGTATTCAGCAGTTGCCACGGAGGCGAGATATGCCAGAGTGATTTTTTTTTATTTGGACTCGCTCATCACGATCACTACTTTTATTGAGAGCCCAATTTCATGTCTGTCTGCGCAACAAGCTACGCTCACTTCGGCTTCATTCTGGCGTGAGACAACAGTAACTAACACCTAATTTTGAGAACATAGAGCATTTTGCGTCTGTAATAAAAGACATCATCGCATTTTTAGGCTGTGTAGTTGTTGTATTGTTTGCAGGTTATTTTAATGTTCGAGCAGACACTGCCTCGCACAGATGGAATCCGTTTTTTTTTATCTAGCATGAGCTTAGCAAAACAATTGTGAGCAAAATTTAAATTGGCACTTTTCCCGACTTTCAATGGAAAGGTTGTGGCTATAACTTTTACTCAGAACAACGCATAGGGACCGGAAGCAATCATAATGGACTAACATATCAATAAAAAATAAGTTGGAAGCGAGATTAACCACGTAAAGACTTTATGTTGGGAAGGTCCCCATCACCAGGGCCAGCGAGTGAAGTATTGTCGTTTCCTCATCTGCTGCGACTCGTACAACAAGTGCAAATGAGTTCTGCTGAAACACGCAAAGTGGCGAAAGGGTTGAGAAAAGGTAACTAGACAACCACCGTTGGGGCTCGAAGCCACAAGGAAAACCGCACAAATTTCCCTGAAAGAAACGCTTCTTAGTAGCTGTGAAAAGCTTCTTGGTTTTCGTATATACTAAGAGAATACGTACGGATTTCCTTGTGGCTTCATGCCACAAACAGGCAGTTGTCTGATTCCCATTTCGTACAACGAGTTGTTAGTAATATTTATAATATGGATTACCACAGGTGCTCGAAATAATCGTTTGGAAGTACAGCGCCCCTTCTGTCCCTCGCTTCTTTGTTACTTTCTTGCTCCACGCACTTCTCAATAGCACGAGCCCCGAGAGACGCACTTGTTTTTCTTCCAGGCACATCTAGTCGAGCAATCACTTCCATTTTTCCTAAATTTCTGAAAAACTTTTGTAAAAAATCCAACCGGTACAAAATCGATGATCCTGGACTATGTATGTATGTATGTATGTATGTATGTATGTATGTATGTATGTATGTATGTATGTATGTATGTATGTATGTATGTATGTATGTATGTATGTATGTATGTATGTATGTATGTATGTATGTATGTATGTATGTATGTATGTATGTATGTATGTATGTATGTATGTATGTGTGTATGTACGTATGTATGTATGTATGCATGCATGCAAGCATGTGTGTTTGGGTGAGCGTAACCTTACTAAAGGTTGAAAATTTTTAACAAGATCAACGTGAGATCAGGCGTTTTTTTTAATAACTCGGGTCGTTGCGACACCTGGTGGAGAAGATCTCAACCACGCGCTTCTTTCTACGTGACCTCTGAGATCTTCTCCGTCAGCGCGACGAACAAAACACTAAGTCATGCCAATAAATAAATACACCAGGGCACGAAAACGCCGACGCCTGAGAGCGACTATTGGGCATCTAATTCAAAACTTAAGATCCCCTCCCAATTATTCAGAATAGTGTTAATTCGTGAAAAAGTTATTTATACGCACGCTAGCTATCACTGGTTCCTCAAAGTCGTGCGCTGAAGAACCACTGACGCAATGGACGGACTTAATATTGAAGCGGTGCTCAGTACTATGTTCAACTTACGAAGTGATCTTCTCCTCCTAGTCTGCAGCAGATGACCGCCATCTTCTACCTCAGATATTCCCTGTAACTAAGAGCACCCGCCAGTATTTCTTCAAGTTTCTTTAGAACCGACCGCCCTGATGACTTTGGTTGATCCCATGATTACTGCGTTTCATAAGTCACCATTGAAACGTTTGCAGAATTCTATGTGAATCTGGCACATTATTTTGCACACAACATTGATTAAGCATTGTTCGGCGTATTGAACGATGCGAGCATTATTAACAACCTAACTTCTGATGACTGTGAGTGATATCTACTTATTATTTCGTCTGTATAAACCAAAAACACTTCTGTGTTTTGATGTGCCACCGCAAGACGCTGGGGAAATAGGGGAAAAACAGCCTGACCACTGCCAACTATAGGGGCAAAACGCCTGCCTGCTCCTTCGGGAAGGGGAGACATAGAAGACGGCAAGGCAGGAAAGAAGGAAAAATAAAGACAGAGCAGATGAAGAAAAAACAGACAAACATAAATACACGTAAGCACGAATTAATATTCACATTAAAAACATGCCTATAAACGCAAGGCCACACTGGTTTTTCTTAACATTTCTCATAATTCGATGGGCCTGATCACACGTAATAACGCATTTTTCTTGACAGAGGCAATAGTCGTGATTATTCATTGACGCAGCCTTTCACAAGAATATTTTACACTGTCTGCAGGGAACAGCCCTCAGTAGGCAAGACTCGTGTACAATACCCGTCTCAGATTTGATACGTTACATAAGCATGTCGATCAGAATTTTATTTTGATTTATATAACTAGGCCACAAACAAATGAACAAATAGTGGCTTAGTTACTAATTTGGAAATAGACCAAAACTCTTTTCTCGTATTTGTGTTTTTTAATTATCGAATTAGCAACCGAAATCATTTTGATAAGTTGGAAGGAGGAAAAAATTTGTGCGAATCAGCACTAAATGGGACGTAACTGCTAGAGTTTGTCCGCAGCGGTGGATAGATGGTTATGGTGCCCCGATATAACTGACCCGAAGGTCGCAGGTTCGATAGCAACTGTGGTGATCGCATTTTGATGGAACAAAATTGGTGAGGGCCTGTGTATTGTGCGTTATCACCCCACGCTAAAGAACATCAGACCGTCAAACTTTCCAGAGCCCCCTACTACAGCGTCCCTCATAACAATATTATGGTTTTTGGACATAAAACCAAGAATATAAAGTTTGAACCATCCAGCAGGTCCTGAAAATGGCGGAAAGGCTAAACCTTGCCACGAACACCTGGGCGGCCTAGACCAAGCTACCAATCTGAAGGTTTTAGATGAGTTTTTGTACACTCCACTTCATAATTCTTTTTTACTTCCAGGCGTGATCAAGGGCAGTGTATTTATGTGAGTAATCTCAAGTATTGCAACACCATTCCTTTCATCATATTTGAAGAAACCAAAGGCCCTTTAATGCCAGGTCAGAGATCAGTACAGTACCTGGTAGACTTCGTACTTCGTCGCCTCACAAACTAGGCACTCGATTGATATGCGAGGTTTAACTTCCCAAAACCACCATATGATTATGAGAGACGCCGTAGAGGAGGGCTCCGGAAATTTCGATCACTTGGGGTTTTTAGACGTGCACCGAAATGTGAGCACACGGGCCTACAACATTTCTGCCTCCATCGGAAATGCAGCTGCTGCAGCCGGGATTTGATCCCGCGACCTACGGGTCAGCAGCTGAGTACCTTAGCCACTAGACTACCGCGGCAAACTAGGCAATTGACTTGCTCTATAACAAGCCCGTGTCGCTTTTTTTTTTATGTACACCGTTTCTACCTCCCACGCGCGATCACTTGGTGTAGGAAGAGGCGCGAGATGCCTCCGAAGACGTTTCATCAGTATTCGGGCATCGACGTCGTGACCAGTTGAGATGTTGTTGTCTCGTTTATTAACGGACCCGTCCACGACTCAGTTTTATTGGGAAACGCATTTATGACCTCGTGGGCAGCTGCGGGGGGACACGCTTTCAGCCGGTGACGACATACGCTCCTTGAACGAACAGGCGTGAGGGCGAGCGGTCACTCATTCACACGAAGTCTCCTCGTGTACTTGGGTACGTACACCTTTCCGCTGTTTTACGCTCACGAGCGACGAACGAATCGATTGACAAGAGTGCGGAGCAACTTGAATGGCGTTCAACTGTGCTTTTTACTACAACTTACGTGCACGCTCCATTCAAAATGAATGCGTAAACGAGTCACATCTTAGAAATTTCTTTTGCAAGAACGAAACTTGTAAGTTGAATAGTTGACAAGTCATTCTTACTGGTCATTCTTACTCGTCTATTTTTTTATAATTAAGACAAAAAAATATGAAAATTGTCTTCTTAAGCTTTGTAACCCACTAGACTTTAAAAAAAAGTGTATTTACCTGTGCGTCACGTAACAGTTATTAAATGAAGTACAATTGTCTACCTAGCTGCGAATACTTTACATACTAGTACATCTTACTCTAAAAACCAAAACAACAACAACAACGTAACCGAAAGAAGGCGGGACCTCCATAATTTGAGCTATAAAGCACCGCTACACTATTTGTGCTTCTTTTGAACATGCTCATATCGCATGTAAGGTAATGTGTATGCCTATTCTTTTGTTGTTGATGTTGTGTGCGTGTAGAGTGGGTGATTTTTGTCTATGAATGCAGTGAATAGTGACATGGGACGAAATGGGAGTACGAGTTGTTACAGTGTTGCGTAGATTTGAAAGACCTTACAGTCTAATATAAAAAATATGCAAAACTGTAAAATTTGGTTTCAATTTTTTCTTCTTAAGGGCAGCATGGTTGAAAGGGAAGAGGATGCAGAGGGATACAGAGAAGAACGGCGAATTCCAGCACGGAGTTACATCGTAATTCAAAAACACAGACGGTGGTGGCTCAAGAACGCAACGCGAACCAAAAAGCTAATGGCGAGTAGCTCAGACATGGCGTTCACATCAAGATCATCACGGTCGGCATTTTCAGCCACTCAGCGTCACACATTCAGCTTTAAACATGCGTTAAACACAAGTCTGCTCACTTACGTAATTTGGTGAAGCACATTTTGACAGTTTGCACGTCATAAGAACCTGCGTCTACATTGGTACTGTGAAATGTTGAAAATTAAAGCCAAGAAATTCCAACTTCTTGTTTTTGCTGTTAATTTCTATTGCACGAGAAGAAAAAGGAAAGAGAGGAAAGGCAGGCATGTTAAACCAGTTTAGCATAATCACAATTAGCATGAGATACCGGAACTTTCTTGGTAGCTCAATCAATATGATGCTTGGCGGCTGCGAACGAGAGTGCTGGCTTGATTTCCGAATGCATAGGTTGAATTGCAACGATAGCTGAACACGAGAAAGCTTATTTGGCGTATCTCATGTGAACGCTAAAGAAGCCACAAGTGAGTTGTCCTGTCCCACTTGTAATAAATCTTGCTAACACATTTGTGCGAAGGTGCGAGAGAATACACCGAACCACTAAGCATAGCCTTCATGGATTACGAGAAGGCATTTAATTCAGTAAATATATATAAGCAGGTATGCATACACTGCGAAATAAGAGTGCCGACGAAGCATATACAAGCATCCTGGAAAAAATCTACAGAGGATCAACCACCAGCATAGTGATCTATGAACAAAGCGACAGAATAGCGATACAGAAGGGTGCAAGACAAGGGGATATGATATCCCCAATTCTATTTACCGCGTGCTTACAGGAGGTTATCAGAGGCCTAGAATGGGGAGAATTAGGGACGAAAGTTAATGTAGAGCACCTTAATAACCTGCGCTTCGCTGACGACATTTCATTGCTGAGTAACTCAAGGGACAAATTGCAATTCATGAATTGCATTACATGACGCACCAACTATAGCCCGAACCTCCACGCGTCAATGTGTCATGTAGTCATGGTAAATACATTAAGAGTACGCACCACGAAAACGGGGCGAATACCACTGAATTGTCACCGGTCCGTACTATGCGTGTTATGAGTTAAAAATTCGTCGTTGCTGCCTATAACATTATGTTTGGCTCAGCAGCGGTGTCTGAATGCCCGGCGGCAAAATTTGCGAAGACACTCAAGTTTGCTCACTAGGGAGTTTGTCATTCATCATCATCATCATCATCATCAGCCTGACTACGTCCACTGCAGGACAAAGGCCTCTCCCATGTTCCGCCAGTTAACCCGGTCCTGTGCTTGCTGCTGCCAATTTATACCCGCAAACTTCTTAATCTCATCTGCCCACCTAATCTTCTGTCTCCCCCTAACCCGCTTCCCTTCTCTGGGAATCCAGTCAGTTACCCTTAATGACCAGCGGTTATCCTGTCTACGCGCTACATGCCCTGCCCATGTCCATTTCTTCTTCTTGATTTCAGCTATGATATCCTTAACCCCCGTTTGTTCCCTAATCCATTCTGCTCTCTTCTTGTCTCTTAAGGTTACACCTACCATTTTTCTTTCCATTGCTCGCTGCGTCGTCCTCAATTTAAGCTGAACCCTCTTTGTAAGTCTCCAGGTTTCTGCTCCGTAGCTAAGTACCGGCAAGATACAGCTGTTATATACCTTCCTCTTGAGGGATAGTGGCAATCTACCTGTCATAATTTGAGAGTGCTTGCCGAATGTGCTCCACCCCATTCTTATTCTTCTAGTTACTTCAATCTCGTGGTTCGGCTCTGCGGTTATTACCTGCCCTAAGTAGACATAGTCTTTTACAACTTCAAGTGCACTATTACCTATCTCGAAGCGCTGCTCCTTACCGAGGTTGTTGTACATTACTTTCGTTTTCTGCAGATTAATTTTAAGACCCACCTTTCTGCTCTCCTTGTCTAACTCCGTAATCATGAGTTGCAATTCGTCCCCTGAGTTACTCAGCAATGCAATGTCATCGGCGAAGCGCAGGTTACTAAGGTATTCTCCATTGATTCTTATCCCTAACTGTTCCCATTCTAGGCTTCTGAAAACCTCCTGTAAGCACGCGGTAAATAGCATTGAGGAAATGTGTCCCCCTGCCTTACACCCTTCTTGATTGGTATTCTGTTGCTTTCTTTATGAAGCACTATGGTAGCAGTTGATTTCCCTGTAGATTTCTTCCAGAATGTTTATATATACTTCATCCACGCCCTGATTCCGCAGTGTTTGCATGACGGCTGATATTCTACTGAATCAAACGCCTTCTCGTAATCTATGAAGGCTATGTATAGTGGTTGGTTATACTCTGAGCATTTCTCTATTACCTGATTGATAGTATGAATGTGGTCAATTGTTGAGTAGCCTGTTCGAAATCCTGCTTGTTCCTTTGGTTGATTGAATTCTAATGTTTTCTTTATTCTGTTAGCAATTACCTTTGTAAATAGCTTGTATACTACAGAGAGCAAGCTGATCGGCCTGTAATTCTTCAAGTCCTTGTCATCTCCTTTCTTATGTATTAGGATTATGTTAGCGTTCTTCAAGACTCTGGTACTCTTCCCGTCAGGAGACTCCTCGTAAACAGGGTGGCTAGTTTTTCTAACACAATCTGTCCTCCATCTTTCAGCAGATCTGATGTTACCTGATCCTCACCAGCAGCTTTGCCTCTTTGCATGCTCTCCAAAGCTTTTCTGACTTCTTCTATCATTACTGGTGGGGTGTAATCTGGGTTACTGCTAGTTCTTATAGTATGAAGGTCGTGGTTGTCTCGGCTACTGTACAGATCTCTGTAAAACTCCTCCGCTATTCTAACTATCCTATCCATATTGGTAGTTATTTTGCCTTCTTTGTCCCTTAGTGCATACATCCGGCTTTTGCCTATCCCAAGTTTTCTGTTCAATGCTTTGACACTTCCTCCGTTTTTCAGAGCGTGTTCAATTCTCTCCATGTTATACCTTCTTACATCGCATACCTTACGTCTATTAATCAATTTCGAAAGCTCTGCCAGTTCTATTTTGTCTGTTGTACTTGACGCTTTCATAATTTGACGCTTCTTAATTAGGTTCTTCGTTTCCTGGGAAAGCTTGCCAGTGTCCTGTCTTATACCCTGCCTCCAACTTCCACTGCACACTCCGTAATGATACTCGTCAGATTATCATTCATTGTATCTACGCTAAGGTTGGTTTCCTCACTAAGAGCCGAGTACCTGTTCTGCAGCGACACTCTGAATTCCTGTACTTTCCCTCTCAGTGCTAGCTGATTGATTGGCTTCTTGCGTATCAGTTTCTGTCGTTCCTTCTTCAAGTCTAGGCGAATTCGAGAGCGTACCATTCTATGGTCACTGCATCGTACCTTGCCAATCACTTCCACATCCTGCACGATTCCAGGGTGTGCACTCATTATAAAGTCTATTTCGTTCTTATTTTCGCCATTAGGGCTCCTCCATGTCCACTTGCGGTTTTCTCGTTTTCGGTAGGGAGTTTGTCATTAGGGAGTTTTAGAATAGCGCACCGCGAGCCCTTGCGGTGCGGTCGCTGCCACTGCGCATGCGTCGTAACGCGAGTCGGCGTTCGCGTTCGCGGACCGCACGCAGAAAATTCGAAATTGCGTGCGGTGATGACGGCCCGCATGTGGCCTGCAAGTGCTGGATTCGAGGCTACGGTGTCGCTGCGATCGTGCAGTTGCGGTTTGCAGCAGGGCAAACGCTATTCTAAAGCTCATTTGGCACCCGCAACGCCCGCAACGCCCGCAACGCCCGCAACGCCCGCAACGCCCACAGCGCTTACAAACGTCGTTCTAAGACTCCGTATTTACTTGAAATGCAACTTCTTGAAGCAACACCGGCGAAGTTATGGGGCGTTAGGGTACCGGTGGAGAGTAAAGCCCTAAAGAGTAAAGATTTTGTTGCGGTAAACATCGGCGCATACTGCATGTTTACCCCTCTTCAAGTTTCAAGTTAGTGGGGCTGAAACAAGCTTGCTTTGTCATTGCGTAGTGCATCCTCTGAACTTTATTTTCTTTAGGTGAAGGTCAAGATTAGATAAACACTAAACAGACGTAACTATGACAAATTTATGTTTCATGGAAGAGATTACTCGCACCAGGTGTTCGTATAAAAACTTCCCGCGAAAAAGTGCGTGGTAATGTCGGGGCACCCTCCCCTTCCAATCGTAATTCCTGCCTCCGATCAATTGATTGATTGATATGTGGGGTGTAACGGCCCAAAACCACCATATTATTATGAGAGACGCCGTAGTGAAGGGCTCCGGAAATGTCGACCACCTGGGGTTCTTCAACGTGCACCCAAATCTGAGCCTGCATCCGATCAAGAAATACCGAGCTGACCTATGGACGCTAGTGCGTTGAAGTATGTGTGAGTAGACGTGAGTGTAACGTGAGCCGATATAAGGTTGACAGTAATGCTGGAGTTGAGAAGATAGGAGTGGAGGAGAAAAAAGTATCGGGGGCTCTAGGTTGCAGTGTGAGGGGCCACGCTAACAAGTGTCTTCTCGTAAAAAAAACACGATACAAAGTAAATGTTATTGCCAAGAATCGGTTAGGCAGTGCACGAATTGTTTCACAAGCGATTGTCATAAATATACAGCGTTTACGTCCAACAATATTTATTTAAAATTTAAAAAGCAGTGGCCGGATAGACAGCTTACTGCGATAACTATGATCCTCGATCAAAACTTGTTTTTATTAAGCAGACAAGACTTAGCATAATTTTTATTTATTCCTCTAGACGGTGCAATTGTATGTGCCGGTATACGATACTTCCGCAAGCTGGCGCAAGCGGATAAAAATAATGACAACAAAAGAATGAAAAGGTGGTATGAACGCGCATCGCAACCGCGGTGCTCTCTGATTGGCTAAAACCAAGGTTACGTGAACTTCAAAAAACAAAAGCGCGCAAAATTCACTCAGTTTTACCCAGGAAACTAGCAGCACATGCGCCGGAGTTGCTGCCGCATCATTTATTACAAGACCTCAGAGCGGAGAGAGATGTGGTGGCGATAAAACTAACCCATTGAACACACGTTCTGTCATTCGCTTAAAAGGGGAACGTAGAGGTGCGCTTTAATTGCGTTTTAAGTGCTGCAGTGAAAATGAAGTCTCGCTTTCTGAACAGGGTGAGTTAACGACATTTCCCAATAACCGCTTTTTAGTGATAGGTATTGTTACGTAAATAAGTTTGTTATACGCTGGATGCGATGTAGAAAACCATTCAAAGGAGCCAAATAGCAAAATTGAAGTTCTTTAGTTTGTAGCAACAGCCTCTTTTTGGTAATACTTTTAGACTTAAGTTTGTATTGTTTTTCGTGGCTTTTAAGGACCATTTCACGCTTACCAATTAGATACATAGTCCAATAATGTGGTTTCTAACGTGTTTATCACAGCACATACACCTGATGTTTTAAGTGCTTTGAGTTGGTATTGACGGGTAATTTAGAGGTAAAAACATTTTCCTTCCTTTCTTAAAGTTACAGTGACCTTGCTTTATTTAGTGTCATTGCGTTCCAAAAAGAAGATGCAGTGCCAAAGAGAAGTCAAGTTCATTTGGCCAAGTATATCTTTCAGTATATATAGTAGTTGTCACATCATAATTTTTGTGATTATATTACGCGAATTTTACAGAGAATAATGAGGTATCATCAACCTTTTTTCAATTGTTCTGACAATCTCAATTTCTGAACACTGTTTTTTGAATGAAAACGATGTCTTTTTCTGTGTGCTCAGTCTACATTAACAAAGTTTTAGAGTGAAAGAAAATCTTTCGAGACTAAAGATAGCGTCTTTCATTGATATTGGTGTATTAACGAGAGATAGCGTCCACAATTTAGTGGATATTGAAGTGAAAGTAAGTTGAGGCAGTCGAGAAAGAGCAATCGTAATTTATTACATTGGCCTCTTTTTATTCATTTACCTATTTACAAATACTACAGGCCCTACTCTGACCAAAGCAGGAGTAGGATCATCATTTAAACATAGACAATACTGACAAGAGTAATTAGAATTGTTGCTAACATATGTCCTAAAGTAAATGTAGTGTACAACAAGCAAAGAAAAAAATAAATGTGCTTTCGCAAGTCATACAGACAGTAATGTAACACTGATAAATCATACCGATAAAACAATTCAACACATCAGATAAGTTACAAAGGAACGCAGGAATTAACTTCTTACATTGCTGCACATAAACTTAATTTTACATGTTCAAGTAAAGATTATTTGAAAAATGAACAAATGTTTCTTTTGTATTAGCGTTAGCGACTTCTCGTAATTTATTACATAGTGATACTTGCATTTCATAGTAATACTGAGTACGAAAAATCATAATTATGTAGTACCATGGTGTCGGGGTTAAGTGAAACACACCCTTGTGTTCTTGTTTCCTCCCGTACGCGTAAATTCCGCATGATATAGGCGTGGCCTAATTTGAGGCATGAAATATGATCCCCATGCAGTGGCACGTGACAGTGCTGTCAACTTTTCACAAGCAATCTCTACTCTTTTTCTTGACTTTTTGTTCACGTTTCTTTTACCAACCACTGAAATTGAAGTTAATCGTCTTCTATTTTGTAGTTGTATCTCACGAGTTTAGTTATCACTAACGTCTCTCAAACGCCTCTTTCTGTGTTCTCATTACTGTAGACAGACCGATCAGAAGTAAATGAATACGTCTACTACCATTATAAATATTTGTGACTGACCGGAGAAGCATAGAGGGTGACGTTTAGCCCAAAATAAACGGCTTGTGCTGTAGTTCACGCAGGAAAGTAGTTGCAATGAGCGAGTTGTGGTCGTACTAATGATCCATGTGGGTACAAAAAATTGAGAGGCTGCACCATTTCTGGAATTTGGCGCCTTTCAACTCATCGCCTTCGCACGCATTGTGTCTTTCTGTTGTTCAGTGGTTTTTGTAGCAAGCTTTATTTATGTGGAACCGATCGAAAACGTTAGATTGTGTGATAATTATCGCTATGATATATTTATTTATTTCCTCATTTACTTGTAATGAAAGAGGGCTGAATAACTAATCGTGGAAAGAGAAGCAGAGAAAATAATATGGTAAAACTGCGTAAAACAATGACATTAAAAAGTGAATTAAGTGGTGGGTAATATCGCATATTCCAGATTTTATTAAGGCATGAACATGTAAGCTCAAAGCACAAATGATTATCCGGTAATATTTTTGCAGATCTTGCCGCTGCGGCCATCAGCATGGTTCCAGTGTCGCCTCAAGATTGTTGCCAGTGCAACGCTACTAACACTTCTTGCCTATTTCTTTCTACGCCTCGTCGCACCTGTGATTAGTGCCATCTTTGCAGAAACGCCTCTCAGGTGGTTCCATGACCCGAACATCGCCAAACAAAGCATACCGACCGAAAGGTTGCATAACAAGCCACATCGCTATCTTATAAATCCTCAGGGCATATGCCCGATAGGTCAACCAATAGACTACCTCTTCATGGTCTATTCGGCACCGGAGTACGTCGAAGCTCGAAGCGTTATTCGACGAACCTGGGCAAGCGACGCCAAGAGGTACTCTGGAAACAAAGTACTCTTTCTCTTTGGCAAGCCCAGTAACGACAGGTTACAAAGTGTCCTGGAGTTTGAGTCCCAGCAGTACGGAGACATCGTGCAAGAGAGCTTTATGGACACGTACCGCAACCTAACCCTGAAGACTGTAATGATGCTTCGATGGGCATCGCAGAATTGCCCTCAAGCCCGCTTCGTGGTCAAAATTGACGATGACTGCTTTCCTAACCTGGCCAACTTTTACCGTGCCATGCATGGTCAAGCGGAAGACACAATCTACGGTGAACTGAGGCATCGTGACCGACCCTACCGCGAGATCGGACACAAGTGGTACCTTTCGCCCGAGGAGTTTCCCAGGGACGTGTTTCCCGATTACATCACGGGAGGCATGTACGTCGTAGGTGGCCGTGTCGTGAATCTCCTGTACAGGGCCACGGGACAGGTTCCATTCTTCCGCGTCGAGGACATCTATCTGACCGGCATGTGCGCTGAAAGAGCAGGCATTACGAGGGTTAACTTGGAGGGAACGTACAACTTGAAGCTGTCCACTCTGTGCGAATACAAGAAGGCCATCTACGGTCACCACGTGACACCCGTAGAAATGAACGAAGTGTGGCACGCCATGAAGCGCCTTGAATACAAGTGTCGTCGACTGTTATTCAGCGTTCACTTATGCTACTGCCGGCCCGTAGATACATCAGCTGGTTTAGTAATCGAAACGCCAGTATTCTGAACTTCGCTTACATTTTTTGTAATTAAACAAGGTAATTTTTAATTCACCGTCACAAACTGTGTAGAACTTAAGAATAGAACAGCATTTCGGTGAGTGTGATCATCGTCAAGTCAACGTGGGAATGAGCGCTTTTACTGTCTTAGTCTGCTTTCCGTACTGACGTGGCTTTTTTTCTGCGCACTCATCGTGGAATACGAACTCGCTCAGGCAGCTACCTTGTATTTACAAAATGCAGCTATAGAGCGAATGTGTGACGTTTGTATCTCACTTTATTTCAAGATGGCGCTTGCATAAGCTCTCTGAATAACTTATTTGTTGCGGTTGTGTTCTTTTCCAGGCACTTAGAAAATTTATTGAAGGAATGAGAATAATGTAATACAAAAACGAGATGTTCAAATAAACTCTGTTTTTCATATATCTCGTTTCGCTTCGCGGGTACAGTGGTCAACTAGACCTGCTAGGTCTTCAATAGGTTTAGATGGAAGTACTATACTCGACCTACCCATTGCTGCCGGTTATATAAGTTTAGGACGAACAGGCGCCAGTAGTTTGTTATAAAGATGGTTTGGGGGGGAGGGGGGGCATGCCTGCGAAAGACGAAAGAAGAGCACGCCTATATACAAAGTGTAACTACAAAAGGCAAAGCAAGCTTCACAGCCTAACAAAGCTATGGCTAGGTTGGCCAACCTAATCGTGGGGTGGTGAAATAATAAATGGGATAGACAAGGAGCAAGTTATTTTGCTGAGCTGTGTACGTGCCACACAGAATATGAGTGACATCAGCACTTTATCAGTAACAAACATCGGTCCTTTCCGCTTGAAAAGAAAAGTGCGCCTGCAGGAATTCAGGAGCCATTTAATTACTGCTGTTGAGCATAACAACACACGAAAAGTATGGTATACGCGTTTAGGCACTGCGATCTATACTAGGAAAATCACCGTTAAATTCGTCATATAGTTCGACTGCTAAACCACGATTTGATTAAGAAGCACGCCATGGTGAAAGTATTTAAACATTTCGACCATCTGGTGTTCCTCAAGAAGAACGGCTATTTGGGCTATTAGTTGGTTAAATTCTACTGTAATCAAGGTTGCAGTGCAAGCACGAAAGTGCTAGAAGAGAAGTGAACGGAAGGCACACACGATTCAGCGCTCGTGTTGTCGTCTGTGCCTTCCGTTTTTCGCCTTCCGTTCACTTTCCTTCTAGCGCTTTTGTGCTTGCGCTGCCACCCTTGCATTCTTCAACGTGCATTGAGATCGGAAAACGCGCAAGACTGCCTCCAGCAAAGTCCGACCACTGCGGCATAAATCAGACCCGCGACTTTTGAGTGAGCGGTCGAGCGCCGCAACAACTGCACCTCCGTGGCGGACAGAGCTCCCCATGTTCATCATTGATTCAAACATCTGCCCGTTTGTTGGACATAAGGCTTCCTGCCGCTGAAATGAACCTCGAAGGCTATCGACCCTACCACACAACCACCCCATCCCTAGTATCCTTTCTCGTACGCGCTCGCTTCTCAATACTTGTGGCACGAGGACATAGTTGGCTTAGTTTGTTGGGGACTGAAGAAAGACAGCACGGACCTTGTGTTTGGCTACGAGCTCATCTAGATGGTTGCTGATTTTGTGCATGGACGGCACAACATCAAGATTAGTGACGTCCCTTCTATTAACTTCAATGTCGACAATCTTTATATAGTGTATCAGTGAATACATTCACTGATTGATTAATAGGAGTAAGGTATGCGATATAAGGTATAACATGGAGAGAATTGAACACGCTGTGAAAAACGGAGGAAGAGTCAAATCAGTCAAGAGGAAGCTTGGGATAGGCAAAAATCAGATGTATGCACTAAGGGACAAAGAAGGCAAAATAACTACCTATATGGATAGGATAGTTAAAATGGAGGAGCAGTTTTACAGAGATCTGTACAGTAGCCGGGACAACCACGACCTTAATACTATAATAACTAGCAGTAACCCAGACGACACCCCAGCAGTAATCATAGAAGAAGTCAGAAAAGCTTTGGAGAGCATGCAAAGAGGCAAAGCTGCTGGTGAGGATCAGGTAACATCAGATCTGCTGAAAGATGGAGGACAGATTGTGTTAGAAAAACTTGCCACCCTGTTTACGAGGTGTCTCCTGACGGGAAGAGTACCAGAGTCTTGGAAGAAGGCTAGCATAATCTTAATACATAAGAAAGGATATGGCAAGGAGTTGAAGAATTACAGGCCGATCTGCTTGCTCTCTGTAGTATACAAGCTATTTACAAAGATAATTGCTAACAGAGTAAAGAAAACATTAGAATTCAATCAGCCAAAGGAACAAGCAGAATTTCGAACAGGCTACTCAACAATCGACCACATTCATACTATCAATCAAGTTATAGAGAAATGCTCAGAATATAACCAACCACTATAGCCTTCATAGATTACGAGAAGGCGTTTGATTCAGTAGAAACATCAGTCATCATGCAGACACGGCGGAATCAGGGCGTCTATGAAGTATATAAACATCCTTGGAGAAATCTACAGGGGATCAACTGCTACCATAGTGCTTCATAAAGAAAGCAACAGAATACCAATCAAGAAGGGTGTAAGGCAGGGGGACAGAATCTCCCCATATCTATTTACCGCATGCTTACAGGCGGTTTTCGAAAGCCTAGAATGGGAACAGTTAGGGATAAGAGTTCATGGAGAGTACTTAAGTAACCTGCGCTTCGCCGATGACATTGCATTGCTGAGTAACTCAGGGGACGAATTGCAACTCATGATTACGGTGTTAGACAAAGAGAGCAGAAAGGTGGGCCTTAAAATTATTCTTCAGAAAACGAAAGTAATTTACAACAACCTCGGAAAAGAGCAGCGCTTTGAGATAGGTAATAGTGCACTTCAAGTTGTAAAAGATTATGTCAACTTAGGGCAGGTAATAACCGCGGAGCCGAACCACGAGATTGAAGGGACTAGAAGAATAAGAATGGGGTGGAGCACATCTGGCAAGGACTCTCAAATTATGACAGGTATATTGCCACTATCCCTCAAAAGGAAGGTATATAACAGATGTATCTTGCCGGTACTTAGCTACGGAACAGAAACCTGGAGACTTACAAAGAGGGTTCAGGTTAAATTGAGGACGACGCAGCGAGCAATGGAAAGAAAAATGGTAGGTGTAACCTTAAGAGACAAGAAGAGAGCAGAGTGGATTAGGGAACAAACGGGGGTTAAGGATATCATAGTTGAAATAAAGAAGAGGAAATGGGCATGAGCCGGGCATGTAGCGCTTAGACAGGATAACCGCTGGTCATTAAGGGTAACTAACTGGATTCCCAGAGAAGGCAAGCGGGTTAGGTAGAGACAGAAGATTAGGTGGGCAGATGAGATTAAGAAGTTTGCGGGTATAAATTGGCAGCAGCAAGCACAGTACCGGGTTAAATGGCGGAACATGGGAGAGGCCTTTGTCCTGCAGTGGAAGTAGTCAGGCTGATGATGATGATGAACACATTCAACTACTGCAGGGACGACCTGCTAACTGGTGTCATCTTTTAAAAGCATAGTGATTTGGTGGGAAGACTTGCCTGCATCATGTCAGCACATGGCTCCCACAGCGCTAGCAAGACACGTAGTAAAGTCATACCACGTGACAAAGCCTACCCTATGAGTTGCCGAATCGTGCGATAGCTGTTCGGTCATAACATGTGGAGGCAAAGCCCACTGGTTTAAGTAAAAACGCGAGGTTCATATCAGGTTAATAACTGGCAATTAAAAATTAAACGTCATCCCAATTTACATCGTCTACAATCAACTGAAGCTATATCGATGGCACTCCAAAAATATATAGGACAGTCCCGTCCTAAATAGTTTAAAAAGTTAATCATGAATTTTTCTTAACAATCTAAAAACAAGAGGTGAGATGTCAAAATGCTGCGGTAATTTTTTTAACAGCTGACATGTGCTCATCAAACTTGGGGCATATCTCTTCTGCAGAGTAAGGGCAAGAAAGTTTGCAAAATTGTTGGGCAGATAAAACTCCAACAGGGGCATAAAGTTGCTGTATGTCCAGCTTTACTTACACAGACTGCTCCATCGTTAATATAGAAATGTATTCCAAGACTGTTTTGAAGAGTTTAAAATGAAAAAAAAAACGCAGTCAAGTAGGTTCTTTATGTCCCAGATGTGCTTGTCGGACGCAAACATGTTACAGCGTTGACATATCTTCGACATTGCGAAAACGTCTTGTGCTGCGTGTGGGCAAAAATTGCGACATCTCCCATCTTGTGCGTGCGTGTATGTGGGCGTTCGTGCACGTGTGCGTGCACATGTGTGTATGTGGGCGTGTGTTTGTGTATGTATGTGCATGTGAGATGTGCGGGCTTGCGTTCGTCCTATTGCTTGTTCATCTCGGCTGTGCCCCGATCAGCCACGTTCAGAAAACCATTAATTGTCTAAAAAAAAAAAACTTCACAGTATGCTGATCTACTATCATGCTTTGGCTACAGAGTAGGTCATGGTTTTGAATATAATTTGGAAAAGGTTGGCACCCATCGCATCTCAGGCTTCAACGCAGACTTACGGTGCACGCTGAAAAGCACCGTGTGAGAGCGCACAGAGGGCGTCTAAGCCTATGCATGCAGTCTGTATAGTTGGTTTTTCATTGCAGGTTTTACATGCGCCTCTTTCCTGTCAACTCCTTTCTTACACTTTTCGTACGTGGCGCTATAGTCAAAAACCTGTAATAAAAATCCATCTATCCTGACGCCATTGTTCGGCGTCTTAGATTTGGATGCGTGTTAAGGAACCCCAGGTAGTCGAAATTTCCGCAGCCCTCTACTACGGCATCTCTAATAATCATGTCATGGTTTTCGGATGTTAAATTCTAGATATTATTGGGGGTGTCATTACGCCCCGTGTTTAAAACTACAAGATTTTTATCACTTGATATGCGTAACAAGAAATTTCAACATAGGTATGAATTTGGAGCGATAGAAACTTCATTCTCGGTAAATATTAGGTTAAGGGTAACCGATATGCAAATGCCTTACAATCGTTCAACAATGCGGGGTTTAGGCATTATCGGGCCTGCACCTCCATCGGTGCCCCGGATTCTTTACCACTACTGATAACGCACGTACAAGCAGCTGCAGAGAACTGCTGATACGCGTACCTATTATGTTTCCAACTACGCGTACACTCTACTTCCCGCGGGGACACTGTTCAGGCACCTGGCACTGACAGTCCCGTACAGCCACGTTGCAGCAATTGTACTTTTTTCCTTCATTTTTCTTTTTCTATTGTGTAGATGTGGAGTTGCGATTGCTTTCGTATCTGACGTGTTGTTCAGGCCCACAAGACTACACAACGCTTGCAGACTTAATCGTTTACACTAAAAATTATTCGACGCACTTGAGTGGCCTAGTCCCTACATTGACCGGTAGACTGTGTTCTGTTTGTGAATATAGACACAATTGCACTTCAATGAGAACTAGTGAGACTGTCTGGCTGTGTTGTGCAAGTGGCAACGTGCGTATTTGGTGTTCGGGTAATGCTCCTCATAAAATCAGCTAAAAAGACAAAGGAAGAAAATATGCACAAAAAGAACAAGGGGACAAAAAGAAAAGCAATTCGAGTGTGCTATTATGCAAAACAAAAAGGCCGAGTATACGATTTACAGGGAAATGAAGGGAGGACGCCACTAGTGATTTGAAAATCGGCGCATAAAAATTCTCGCAAGGCACAAGCCTCACACGGAGGATCAGCCATAGTTTAGAGACGTATAGCGCTGTTAAATACCGAGGACATGGGTTAGGTACCCGGTCATTGCTGCCAGCCTTGCAATGAGTACGACCTACAAGAATACTCTCATACGTAAACCTATAGGTGCAAGTTATAGGAACTTTAGGTGGTAAAAATTGTTTCGGAGTCTCTGTCGCTATGCGACATATGTCATAATAATATCGTAGTTCCATGCACGAAAAAACCCCATAGTTTCGTACGACTGCGCATATTGAGTTGCGCATCATTTAATTGGCGTCTAACGAGCGTCAATGTTACCACGGGGTCTCCTTTCTTTCTGTGTTTTATCTTATTACAAGCTGGCAGCTGACCAATAATCTATCACACACTACCTTAAGACATCAAATCTACTGAATGTATTGCGGTTTTCTTCAGCGTGCATCTGCATGTATTGACCTGGCCAAAGCAAGTGGCAGGGGCAAGATAACTTGGAGGATGCTATAGTTTCGCCTTCAATAGTAGAGCACGACGGCGTAATCAGGCCTTCTTATAATCACATTCTTATTTGTATATAACCACATTTTGCTTCCCGGTGGACACCTCAACCCTGCCGCGAGGAAAAGATCGTGTGTGCGCTTGACATTGACCATTTCCAACTGTCTTGAAATTCATATCTGCATTAAGTACAGTTTCGAAGGATACACTGCGCTATAATTATTAATCTTGAGGATTTGCGAAGTATACACCGACTGCGCGTCCGCAAGGTCGCACGTGCACCTACACAAATTAAGTTAGCACAGACTGTACATCTGGGCCTACGCAGCTGCACGCTTAATTGATGATGTGTCTCGCGACGATGATCACTTTCGTCTGAGCGCCTTGCAATGGGTGGGCCTTTAAACCACCAACTCGTTGCGCGATGAAGATGGTGCGACGCCTGGCGCGATCCCACTCTTCTGCCACGCAATGCTTCATGGGTGGACCAGTCTCCTAGAATTTCATGACGCAAGCCCATGATTTTTATTATCTGCCGCCATCGCACTACTTCGCTCACGGAAAGCGCCCATTTTTCGCTCACAAACAACGACGATGACGCCGGAAATTTCGCGACACGGGCTATTTAACGCTATCGCGGCGTTGAGAAATCTATAGTCATTTAGCAATGAAATGCCTCGCTGTTCGGCCTTTAAGCGGGTAATCAGCTCCAGCTGTTCCAATGATCTCACCGGTGAGCAGGAGCCACTGGCATGCACGCAAGACGTGCACACCACGAAAACTTCGAAAATTTTCATCTTGCTTCATAGCAACCAGAACAAAGGTTTTTGAAATATTGATTAAGAGTTCATTATTTTACTCACAGATCATTTATTTCAGTCTACTGCTGTAAGCAAAACATTTTCATGGCACGTGGAGTCGTTGCCTCTTCTACATATTTACTAACCTTCCAAGTCCATCCCACATCTCTCCTGCAATTTCGTAATAAACACTTGAAGCACGTGTCTAAGGTGTCAACGTTGTCATTGTTATGTGATCAGTTAGGTTTTTCGCGGTCTTTTGTGAATAAACTAAAGGGTATTTACAGATAGCACAAGACTAATCATGTGCTCCATGAAACCGCACTTTCCATCTTTCTGTGAGACCAGTATGTATTTTATCAGGCGCACAATTTGTCATTCTTTTAATCTATTTATTTGGCTGTATCAGCTCTTCTCAACTGACAGACTTTCAGCTGTGAGACGTATTTCCTTGTCATTTGTGGCCCTTTTTCTCTTGGAACTATGCGCATGACAGCTGAGCAGCAATACCACGTACGTCGTATCGTCGTTGTAATCTTTCACCCACAGCAACACTGCGTTTCCAACTGCGTTTCCTGGAACTTTGAGTAAGCGGCCACTCGTACATTTTTTTTTTATGTTTCAGGACAAACGTTTGCATATGCGTAACCGACCAAATGAAAGTATAAAGAAAGCGAGAACATTTCTGCTCCATCAAGGGAGCCATTGCAATAAATGCGAGGGCTTTGAAAATGTGACTCAGCGCACAGTAAACAGATGGGTGATCGTCGCTCTTCTGAACACACACGCTTATGGCGCATTCATAACTGGCCTCGAAACGGACAAAAACGACAAAATTCACTATGAACCCGCTCACTTCTTAGTGAGTGGAAACCCACATGGCGCGCGTGATAGACCTCGGACTAATATTTTCGCGACAAGCCTTACTTTGGCTGTGCTTGCATATAAAAGCCACGTCCTCCAAACATCCGGCAGCAAATTCAAAATGGTGGCCAGGAAGAAGGTGGTAATTTCCACCGACGCAATCGCAAGCTAACACGGCCGCGCGAAAAAGTCACAGCCCCCACAAGGACGTGTCTTTCAGGCACCTGATTTGGGTGAACACTGCCGAGAAGGCATGAATGAGCAGAAGGTGCACATGTGGGGACGTCCCAACATATCTCGTTCTTGCACAGCCGGGCGAATCCATGGTCACCACTGCTAGGCCTTCTGATGAATTGCCTCAAATACGTTTCACAAGATTGGATGAGTTTCTTCTCCATGTTCTACATTCGTAACTTTCATTCGGCATGAACTTATGAGCTCAGGAAACAAGAGGGGTGACATGTATTCTCTTCGTTTGTCACAAATAGGCGATTGTATATAGGTGCGAAGGTGGTAACTCCTGACGAAAAACAATGAAAAACGTCTGAACTAGTAAAAAAGAAAAAAAAAGTGACTGAATTCTCTATCTATTGGAATCGGTATATCACTGAAGTGAAACGTGTCTTAACAGACGTAGTTGAACGTTTATTCTGAATTGTTTCAGCAACAGCAAAAAAACGTGCATTTGCTATACATTATGCATTGTTTAAATGCGGATGCGTTAAACATTTCATGTCTCGTCCATTGTTGCTATCGGATTTAATGACTGACGAATCAACACTCGTGTTCTGGGATAGTAGCCGAAGGAGAGGAAAAAAAGAAGAAGATAACGAAGAGAACGCGGTGGTTTGTGAAGATGATAGTTTTTTTCTCGAGCCACATGGTACACTACATAATACATGGTCTTGCTTTTTTTCTATTTATTTAACATCGGAGCTGCTGAAGCTCACCGCAATTGGACTGTCGGAAACAGATGTGACCAATCTTATAAACCACCGTGTGCTGTCTCTATCCTCGTGCGCCTCGGTGGATCGGTGACTAAAGTGCTGAGCTGCTGACCCGAAGGTCGTGGGTTTGATCCCGGCCATGGGAGTCGCATTTAATGGAGGTAAAATGAAAAAAGGCCCGTGAACAGTGCGATGAGCAGTGCACGGTAAAGAACACCAGATGGTCAAAATTTCCGGAGTCTGGCACTACGGCGTCTCCCATAATCATATTGTGCTTTGGGACGTAAAACCCCACATATTAGTGTTTCATTTGACTCCTCTAAAATGTGGCACATACCACTTTAGGGGAATGGCCAAGGCAGCGTATTGTACTTTTTCTATGAGCACTACAACAAAATTCATGAACGAATTCATATTAAATACAAATATTGCAAGAAAAATCATACAAATAGAGAGAGAAAGATAGAACGAAGAAAGGTAGAACAAAGTTGCGTTTCCTTCTCTTAACCATTCCGAATCTATGTGTTGAAACACTTTCTGATATGAGACACAGCCAGTTACAACCGCTGGATACATGAAAACACATTCCACAAGACACTACTTCACTTCATACACAACACCGGCCTGACGGTGCACATATAACAAACGTACTCGCGAAACTATTATGCCTTGAAGGGCAGTCTTGTCGCAATTAAAAAAAAAACACACAACAGCCCTTATTCGAGTGGGCATTTAAAGTGAGATACGGCAGTATGAATAAGATTGCAATCGGCATTGAATGCGTCTCTGTGGCACTGATGTCCCAAAACATAGGCACTAAAATTCAGCACGATTTCCACCGTCAACCTAGCACCTACGTATCTTCAAAAAGGGAATAACAAGAAGCCTTCTTCTACGTAATAAGTATCGGCGACATGATTAAAAATAATGTTTAACTGTTTTTAATCCTTCACACAATGCACAGAGTGGTGATATCACCTGGCCAGCTCTGTGTAAATAAAAATATAGAGGAAAGACGCAGCCTCGAAATTTAGTAGTCATAACTTCGTGCTTTCTGGGCTGACTTTACAAAGGTTGCCATGAAAAATTCGGGGTGGTTACATTCGGTTTATGTAGTTCCTCTTCTTCATAGTGTAGCCCCGCCGTGGTGGTATAGTGGCTAAGGTACTCAGGCTGCTGACCCGCAAGTCACGAGATAAAATCCAAGGCTGCGGCGGCTCCATTTCGATCGAGACGAAATTGCTGTAGGCCCGTGTGCTCATATTTGGGCGCACGTTAAAGGAACCAAGGCAGTCAAAATTTCAGGAGCCTTCCACTATACGGCGTCTCTCATAATCATATGGTGGTTTTGGGACGTTAAACCTCACATATATATTAATTAATTGTAACTGACGTAATATCAAAAATGATGTGTGTGTGTGTTGATCGATTGATCCGTAAGGTTTAACGTTTCAAAACCACCATATGATTATGAGATATGCCGCAGTGGAGGGCTCCGCAAACTTAGACTACCTGGGGTTCTTTAACGTGCACTCAAATCTGAGCACACGGGTCTACAACATTTCCGCCTCCATCGTAAATGCAGCCGCCGCAGCCGGGATTCGATCCCGAGTACCTTAGCCACTATACCAACGCGGTGGTGTGTGTGTGTGTGTGTGTGTGTGTGTGTGTGTGTGTGTGTGTGTGTGTGTGTGTGTGTGTGTGTGTGTGTGTGTGTGTGTGTGGTGTGTGTGTGTGTGTGTGTGCGCGTGTGTGTGTGTGCGTGCGTGCGTGTGCGTGTGTGTGTGTGTGTGTGTGTGTCTGTTTGTGTGTCGGGGCTATACGCCAATGCAATTTATTGCTGCGAATGCAGCCGCTGAAGCAAGTGACTCATGAAAGTACTAAGACAGAAACAGATAGTGTTTGGAGGTCCTCATTGCTATCGCCACATGTTTTAATGAAATGTGCCTTGCTATCGCTTCTCCGCTGTTCTAAAATGTGCAATTTGCAATGATTTCGAAATTCGTGCTAGTTGTGGTTCAAAATACAAAGCAAAAGGAAGAATTATGGCCCCGTCGTGTATACGGTTGCACAATTTGACGGTGCTACAGGTGTTTATTGTAGGACATCCAAACCAGCCTATGAGTGAGGAGCCAGAACATGTGGTCCGCGTAGTCGTTGTAGCTAGCAACCATCAAGGCAGTCTTTTTTCGGTGCCTGAATCCTTTGTAGAAAAAAAACCTGTCGCTGTCATAAGTTTTCTGCAATCAATGTTCTTCTACTATTATCTGCACACTGCGGTGAGTGCCTTTGATTACTTTTGTTACTGGAAACAATGAGAAATGTGGCATCTTTTTAGTTGTACTCAAACCTATTGTCAATGTATCGAAACTTGATTCGAATCATTTAGTGTCCATGAAAAGGAACCTTTTCTGCGGGGCTCATAAACGACATTCGCCTTTAATTGGTAACAGAATAGTTGTTGTATTGTGTCCCAAAGCTACGATATATATGATTATGACAGACGGGGTAGTGGAAGCTTTATTATATTTCACCTTTGTTTAGTATAGCCTACTTTATTATATCAGTTTATGATCTTGTGCTTAACAGCGCTTCCAATGAAACCATGCAGAGAAACATATGCAGCGCCAGATGTACTTATAAACTTGGGGGAAAATCTATATAGGCAAGTAATGTGCTGATTTCTGGCAAATTGATAATTATAATGGCCGCCACACTTCAACAGCCTTAAGGTTCGTTCACAGCACTGAGATGGACAACGCAGTATAATTTTCGAACTTGTGCAGCACATCCCGGTATCACAAGCAAAGGCAGAGCCAGCCAGACGAATGGACATAGCGCTTACTTCCAACTGGTTGTTAATGGCATACTGCATCAGATACACAGTCTTTCGCAAAACACACAAGGCCACGAGTGTCACGTTGAGAACGGACAGCACCATGGCCACATGACAGAACAGATATTCATACACAATGCACCTTTGTGCCACGAGTCAATGCAAAAACCAGACGCATGGGCACCCGCAGGTCATTATCATGAACCGATCGATAGTCAGATGGCTTCGTATGTGTTTTGGCGTACTACACGCATTTCTAGCGCTTCGGTTATTGCGTAGTCTCGTCAACCAACTTTCCTAGAGTTACAGAAACCTGTAAGCACTACTTTCCATTGGCGACACAACACGCGAATCAACCACTTTGTTGAGCGTTTAAGAAAAAAACAACACAGCAAGTAACCATGAAGGTATAATGCAATGTAAACATTTAGTACCCACTCATGTATACTAGCCAACATCAAGTCAGGGGGTGGCACACCTGGCCCGTACTCCCTCTCTGCTTGATTTATCTTTTGCCATTGCACTGGGGCACCAAATGGCATTATAGCATGGCATTAAGGCACACATCTTTCTGTCCAGTCGACATCTTCCATCAAAGTGATGCCTCTCCCCCCCTTCCCCCCCCCCCCCCCACCCGCTTCGGAAAACAAATTTTTTGCCTACAACTCATCCTTCATGACTACTCGCCATTCTAGAAATTATAACTTCGATTCCGGGATTTTCAAAGAAATGCGTAATGCCTGTCATCGTAATTTAATAACCAAGTTTAGCCCTTTTTTACACAAAATATGCTGATCGTAATAACGTTTACATTGATGAGTCATGTAGGAAACAATGTTCTACGTCAGCTTTCCGCATATATTGAATTCCAAAAAAAAAAAAAGCTTTTCGCCTCTGTCACTCTACAACGTCTACAACGGCAGAACTATTTACTGTATCTACTTTCTGGGTGGCGCTTCATATGTGGACTGACAGGACATTTTCGCTGGGTAATTTTAAGCGACTTACAAGCCTTATTGGTGTGTAGAAATACATCAGTTTAGAAAAAAAACAGATAACAAATCAACATACGAAACTATGTAGCCATGCACCTTAGCAAAAGCTTTACATCATGGTATCGAGGTTTTACATCATGGTATCGAGGTTTTACATCATGGTATCCCAAGTCACTGTGAAGTCGCCGGAAATGCTACAGCTAATTATACGACACATACACGCATTCTGAGAACGATTTATTTCTACAACCTCTCGCTGTGAGCGATGCATGAAATCTACCCGCCACGGTGGTCTAGTGATTAGGGTACTTGACTCCTGACCCACTGGTCGCGGGATCGAATCCCGGCCGAGGTTGCCGCGTTTTCGATGGAGGCTAAAATGCTTGAGGATCGTGTACTTAGGTTTAGATGCCCGTTAAAGAACCCCAGGTGGTCTAAATTGTGTAGCCTTTTTCTACGGCACTTCTCATAATATTATGACCTCTTTGACTCCTTTGTATTGTCGCTATTTCTAGTCCGTTTAAGAAAAGTCAAGCAAGACGCCTGAAGCGAGAGTCATTTTTTTTTCAACAGTGCAAATACTGCGTCACCCATGTAATAATTGCTGAAGTGGATATTTTATTCATACTGGAATATAGGGAATTGTGATACCGAAGTGATCGTGCTGAACATTTTAAGAGTGGAACTCTATAGGCTCTCCGTTGAACCTGGTAGGGTAAGCAGGAATTATCATCGCAATGTACCGATACCTGCTCGCCTCGTCATCCTCAACTTTTGCTTTGCTCCACCGACACGTGTGCCAATTTGTCCGGCATCGAATACAAAAACTATCATGCATTGGCGAGTCCGCTTCGCGACCTTAAAACAAGTGGTATCGCGGAATAACTAGTCACGTCAAATCACGCTAAACAAAATCGCGAAACGTCACTTAAACCTAGTCACGTGACTAAAATAACGCAACAACACCTATGTGAGGTCACATAACATGATGTAACCAGTCACGTAACGAGAATAATGTAATATGTCTTAGTTGGTCACATGACTAAAATACCGTAACACCATGTCACGCCTAGTCACGTGTCTAAAAATTCCACAAAAGTTAGTCGCCAGACTAAAATCACGCTATACATCGAGTAATAGCTAGTTACACAAAAATTTTCGCCATAAACACGTAGCAGCTATAGTGCCATGACAAAAACCACATCACATAAGAGGCAGTCAGGGGACATGTCTAGCCAAGCCTAGCAAAATTTTGTGCTACTTGCTAAAACTTAGCACTTCTAGCAAAAGCATGACATATTACTATAGCAAAACTTAGCTAGGTCGAACACAAGCTCCACAGATGGTTCCAGTGTCACGCCACTATGATGCAAACTGCGCACTTTTGTTTACATTTTCGGGGAAAGGCTGTTGAATTCAGCCATTTAAATAGAAATGTGGAAGTGGTTTCCAACCATGTCAGGCCAGTTTGGTGAATTTTACTGGCCTTGGCTCAAGTTGGCTAATGTAAGGCTAGTTATTTCTATTTTTCTATTTCGTTGTCTTTTTGACCTGGAAACTCTGCCTTCTGGTGTACGCACTAATTGGTTGAGTGAGTGAATCAATCAGTGAATAAGTGAATATCTTCTGTTTACAAAAGAAAGCAAGCAGAAGTCAAAGGCAGGGTGGCTTGACAAGCGTTTCTGCTCCTAGAGCGATTTTGCTCGAAGGCCGTACTTTGTGCGCAAATCATACAAAATATGCCGTCAATACATGATTCAATGAAACTAAATGGCGTTCTTTGTTACCATAAGACAAGGAACAAGTCACGCTCACTCGCGACAAAGAAGTCAGAGTATTATAACTGCAGATAACGATGAAGATAACCTCGAATTTATGAGTACATCAAAAAAAAATGGCAGCATATCCACGGAGTCAATGATGGATAGTGGGGCGAAGCATCCGTACGTCCATTCGTTCTTGCTTCCGTCCATCCATGCGTGCGTCTGTGTGGCCGCCCATGCGTCCATCCGCCCGTCCGTGCGTGCGTCTGCTCGTGCGTCCACACGTTCATCTGTGCGTCCGTCCATGCATTCGCTCCTGAGTCCGTCCATGCGTCCATCCGTTCATGCAGCCATCCGTGCGTCCGTCCATGCATCTGTCTGTGTGTCCGTTCGACCACTTATTCAACACTCCAAGTACTACCATCTCGCAGCTTTTCATCATATATTCCTCATATAGAAACACCGCCATCCAGCGGACATTCCAAGGACTAAACGAGAGGTGGCACACGCACACTTTCTTACGGCTTGCGCTTCGTGTCTACTTCCCACCTTCAACCACCTCGAGTTCATGGTATATACTAGTTCACTGTATTCATGGCACTGCGGCCCAACACTCGCTAAACCTTTCTAAAATCTAAGAGGTTATGCCCAGCGAGTATAACGTAGCAACCATTTCTTGTCTTCTGTGCGTTGTTGAACAATAAAAAATTCACAGCGTGCGCGTTAACTAAAAGCCGACTTGTCCTGTCTCTCATTCCCCCTTAGCAGCCATTGGCATGTACATTGAGCACTATTTTTTATTTTTCAACAACGCACAGAAGTAATCTCTCACCGGCACCACCTTGGTGGTCAAAATGTTATACTTGTTACACACTACTACTACGGCTACGAGGGACGAACGGGTGCCGCTATAAGGAGCTTCGCCCCTAAAAAGCTCGTTCAGCAGAACGCACTCCTTTTTTTTAATGTTTAAGGCAGTCTGTATGCCCGTCCAATTGGTTGAATTTCGTTGTTTTACCATCTGGTACTTTTGTAGAGAACGCCGTATGCCTTATGCAAGCCCAAATCGTATGCACGTGCTTAGTGTGCGTAGCTGGTGTGTCTAAAACCCGACAGTGCTACGATTCAGGTGGGGTTAAAGAGGCAGGATGTGGTTTGTCTGTATAGCAGTGCAAAAACCATGCATGCGAGGTAAAACGCACGCGGGAACGTTTGCCAATAGCGACACGCGCCTTCTGTGGTTGGCTTGCTCATCGTCTCGGTTTCGGCTTCCACATGTGCGGTGCAACTGGTTGCTGACTGGTTTTGAAAGCCGCATGTGGGATTGCAAATATATATATAGCAATTACAAAACACTGAGTCGTATTGTTTCATTGAGGAGACGAAGAAAAAAATTAGGTCACGCGTCTGACTATTTGACGGGCTGTTCGGAGAATTGTATGGAGAATTGCCACATCGCTGGTATGAGTATGCCGCATTCGTAACGGTAAATTTGTCTAATGCTTCTACAGACGCCACTGAGAGACTTCCTGTGGAAACCTGCACTATGTGTGTGGTGTGCAGTGTGTCTCTTTTTCTCTATATTCCTCTCTTTCTCTCGTTCTCCCTTGTATCACTCAAGTGTCGCATAGTAAACTGGACGTAGTACAGTTAACTTCCCTACCTTTCCTATACTTCTCTTTCTCTCTCTCTCTCTCTCTCAAAGTTTCTGAAGTGCTTAAATTCGTTAAATTGACGAGTTTCGGTCGGTAGTTACCACATCTAACAGTGTTAATATTTGCGTGTATGTGTGAGTGTGTGTGTTGCTTCTCTCACTTCAACATCTTTTATTTCCTTCCCCACTTTCCACAACGTAGAGTATTCAGCAAGCCGGAGTTTCCTATCTGTTTACTTTCTTTTTTTCCCCGCTCCATTTATAATGAAGTACTTGGTCGAAGAACACCAGAACAAAAAAAAAAGGTCATGCATATTAGCACTTTACTGTAGCAAAATGTCAAGAACACACTTTCGTAATGTCTATGTGTGTAAGCAACCAAAGCAGCACGAAACACCTAGAACGGCAAATAGTGGCAAAATGCATGCACATTTGTTTATTTTCTTGATTTACACGTATGCGTGCATATCTGAGGAAAAGCCAACAACCAACTATTTCTTTTCTTGATTTACAGGCATTTCCCCTGAAACCTGCAAAATGGTTGCATTGCAGAATCGAGAGATTGGGTGCGGTGTTCCTCCTAATAGTATTTGTATACGTCACCATCCAGTCCATAAATCTGCCATCGAGCAATTTTTTCCACGAAAAACCTTTGAGGTGGTTCCCGGAGGTAATGACAAACGATCTGTACATGGAACGGCGGTACAACAAGCCAAATAAGTACATCATCAACCCTCAGAATGTGTGCCCCTCAAACGCACTCGTAGATTACCTGTTCGTCGTCTTCTCAGCGGCTGAACATGTCAGAGTCTCGTAGAGTTCTCAGGGACACATGGGTTAAGGACGCCAGGAGGTCCTCTGGAAACAGGGTGATTTTCATCTTCGGCCAGCCGGGTAACGCCAAGTTACAGGAGTGTCTTGGAATTCGAGTCGGAGCAGTATGGCGACATAGTGCAAGAAAGCTTTCGGGACAGCTACAAGAATCTGACCTTCAAGACTGTGGCGATGCTTCGCTGGGCTAACATTCACTGTCCCCAAGCTCGCTTTGTTGTCAAGATTGACGATGATTCCTTGCCGAACCTGGCGAACTTATACAGAGCGATGCACGGGCAGCTGGAAGATGCCATCTACGGGGAGCTCAAACGCGGTTATGCTCCAGAGCGCAGCCCGACTCACAAGTGGCACATCCCTTACGAGGAGTACCCTAGAAGCGTTGTCCCGGATTTTATCATGGGAGGCATGTACGTCATCGGTGGTCGCGTGGTGGATCTATTGTACCGAGTCACCGGTCAAGTCAAGCCCTTTCGAATGGAAGACATGTTCTTAACGGGAATGTGCGCAGAAAGGGCGAAGGTTACCAGGAAGCATTTAGTTGGCACTTATATAGAGAAGTTGTCGTCTCCGTGTGACTACAAGAAGTCCATTTACGGCCACCACGTGTCTGCCACTGAAATGAAGGACGCGTGGTATGCCATGAAGAGCGTCGAGTACAAATGCATTCGCCTGTTTTTCAGTGTTCACTTCTGCCGCTGCATCTCCAAGTACAACATGCCAGCACTGGAAGTTGAGACCCCTGTCTTCTAGTGCACGTCAAATATCTTGTTAGAGTGTATACGTCACTATTTACAAAGTCTGCTCTCTAAGATCTGCTGATCAGGAGGAACACTGTAACACAAAGAGGTGTTAGCACTAATATATATTACAAAATAGCCTGAATGAATTACAGTTATATGCAGCATGTGTACAAAAATGTAAACCAGCCGTAATAGCTTAACGGGCTACAGCATTTCATGGCTACGCACGCGGGCACGGATAGCTGAAATGCGAATGCGGTCAAGTAAGATTATGGCGCCCGGTAAAGATTCCCATTTGGCAAAAAGCATTCCAGTATACCTCACTACGCCATGCCAAGCGTAACGCTAGTATGTTATATGTAACGATGACCTAAAAGGTGTTCTTTAGCTTATGAAATCAGAATAACCTTGTTTATCTAATGTGACTTAGCACCATGAAGAAGAGCAATGAAAAAAATTGGGCCTTATTTTTGTAACCAATGTAATAAACGACTAACAAACGAGTGTAACAAGTTAAACTGGTGTGCTTCTTGAAGCCAAGAGACAATGAAGCCAATGATTTTCTGGCTTCATTGACTGTTGGCTTCATTGAATTATATCTAACAAATAAACAAGTCCTTCTGTCACTTTGCCTTCTTGCGTTCTTAGCGCCTGCTTATTTGAGGAACAAGCACAGAAAACTTAAAATATACATTAAACCACAAGCTCCATCGAAGGAAATACTTGAATAGCCAGGCACAATCTCACCCAGCAGTGACAACGTAGACGAGTAAATTACCAAAGAGGAATTATTAGACGTAAAAACAGCGTACACGTACAGGCAGCCGGTTTAAAAACCAGATAATTACCACGATTTGGCAAACAACAGTGCTCATGTTTTTAGCTAGACGGCTCATTTTGCTCTGCATGTTGTAACTTCGTTTTGTCGTATCTACAGTTAGCGTGTATACCTTTGTGTATACCTTTTCAAACCTAATACTCAAGTTCTATTAAAGACGGTGTCAGCTGCTGAATGAGCGTGTCAGCTGTTAATTAGTAGCACGAACACCGAGTTACACTCATATGTTTCTTTTCCAGGCACTTCCAGTTGAGCACTTCTAGTAAAAGGTATCCTAAAAATTAAAACTGGTACAAAACCAATGGTATTGGTTAAAGTAAATTGTTATATTCAACCAGACATCGTATGGAGCAAATGTTCATCAAAATAATTCAATGAGTTCATTTGAAGGACCTACGCTTTCCTTGTGAGCAGGTGGCTTCATTGCGACAACTTTTGGAGTAGATCTCGAACGCGCGCTTCTATTTTTGTGGTCTCTAAGATCCGACTCCGGTAGCGTGGCGAAACACATAGTTAACCCAAGGCCCACACAGCTAAGGTATCCACCAAGGCACACGAACGCCGACGTTCGGGTGCCTTTACCAGACACCTAAGTCTTCGAGTGAACTCAACACCTTCCCGTTCACTTCATCGAACAACTAACAACAATTAGCAAGACTGATAGTTGGGCTAGTTGGTGATACATCATGGGCGGTAATAGCGCACAAACTCTTGGGGCGAAAAGAAAGGACACAAACAAGCACTGACTCTCAACTGAAGATTCGTTATTAAGACCCAGCCATCTTGGCGGCAAGAATGGCCTCTCGCGAATGTCGCGCAAGAGTGCTGTCATGGCACTTGCGCCACGGAACATGCCCAGAGGACCTAGTGGCCATGTGCGGTAGGATACGATCGTCGGTAGGACACACCAAGTGAATGTGCCGAATTTGTGAGCTATGGAACCAGACAAGACTGCTTAAGGACTGCCTAAGGACAACCTGTTTACTACAGTGTGGAAGAAGAGAGGAGAAAAGAAGATATGACGAGTGGTGTCGAACCAGCGATTCCTTGACTGAGTTTCTTCGGATGACAGCCAGATCACGAGCACCGAAATGCAACAGGAGGACAAATCCTGCGGGCAAGGTCTTGAACCTAGTCGATAAAACAATACCGGAAGAGCACCTGAAGACACTTAAGCTCGGCCCAAAGTTCTGCGTGGAACCGAGGCTCAGTGCCGTTGAAAAGGTAGCCTTAGCGAGGACTGTTTCTAAGCATGTTACGGAGGATAAGAGGAGAAGGTGTGCGTCTGAATGTACAGATGTCATTGTGCGTAGTCCAAAAGAAACACAAAAGAAAAGCATGCGGTAACTACCTCTTGCTGAGTCCTTGAAAGAAAAAAGTTGAAGTTGATGACCGCGGATAAGGAAGGTTTTTTTGTATTGTTGACTGAGGGACAGTTCTTTGAAAAAGCATCTGTTGCTCAGATGAAAAACTTCCGGGTAGTGAAAGGTGAGCCGAAAAAAGTTAAGGAAAAAGCAAAGAGCCTCTTGCAGGAAATGAACCTAGAAAGTCTGTCTAGAAATGTATCGAATGCTCAGGGGTTACAACTGGGCCATTTCTTTTCTATAAAGACCCATACACCGGAGCAGATTTTACGCAGTATTGTTTCCGAAAGAGACAGATGGCAATTGATCGTTTCAACCTTTTTTGCAGGAGCAACTATAAAAACTAAAAGTGCAGTATCCATTGATAATAACGAACTCAGGTAATCGTTGAAGAATTACGTTGTGCAAAGTATCACGGATGCGCAGCATTTATTGTAAACGTAGTAGAATTATATCATTCCCTTCCACAGCGGCAGCTAATAAAATGTGTAAAAGAATGCATGACGGAGGACAACGAGGAGCGAAATTTCCAAAACGAATGTGGTTGGAAGGTGGAAACGTTTCCAGAGTTATTGATGTTCTATTTGCAATCAACCTTCATTGTTTGGGAAGAGAAAACGGTGGTTCAAAAAGCGGGAGTCCATAATTGGATCTAGGGCGGCACCAGTTCTCAGTGACATCTTTCTCAAGAAAGTTGATTCAAGAATATAAAAGAAATTGGAGGGGAAGGTGGTTCGTGTCGCCCGTTATGTGGATGATTGCCTAATAGCAGTGCCCGAAAATTAGAAGCTCATGAATGCTGAAAAGGTCCTGCGGATCTTTAAAAAACTGGGATGAGGCTGAAATTCACCAGCGAAATGCCTTCACATCATGCCTTACAGTTCCTAGACATAAAGATAACCTTTACTAACCAGCAATCTTGTTGGGCGTATAACCCAAGATCAGTAAAACCGTCGCTTAATTACAAGTCTGGTCATTCAAAACTAGTGAAGAAAGGCATCGCTACGTCTCGCCTCGGGGCTACGTCTCGCCTCGGGGCTTCGTCTCGCCTCGATTCTGAAGTCGTGCAGGCACAAGGTGGAAAAAAACTTCTATGAACAGGTGTGTCGTCTTCAGGTAGCTGGCCTCCCGACGCCTGTTATCACTTCTGTTTGCGAAGTTTTGATGTGTCAGATCAAGAAGGAAGAAAAAAGTGTTAAAAACAAGAGAGGTCAAAGAAATGTGCCACCATGCCCTACAAGCATAGATTAGCCCATGGACTAAAAATGTGGCATCCCGATACGATGAACAGGCTTTATTCTCAGCAACAAACAAATTAAGAAAATGGTGCCTTATGGTGAACAAAAAGCATTATAAAAAGAGTTCTAGCCAAAATGCAGTGTAAGACACAGGGACGCTTCACTACTCTGTGTACTAGGGGTGGTGTACGGAATTCCCTTAACATGCGGAAAAGTTCATATCGGGCAAACAGGGCGTTGTCTCTATGTACGGCTAAAAGAAAACTCCAGGACCTTCAAGACCGGTACGTACGCGAATCTGCATTCGCACTGCCACTCGTGTGGGTGCACGCCTTTGTTGAATGAAACGACAGTTCTCTTCAAACATAGTGATCAGATCACAAGAGAACTTGTGAAAGCATTCCATATAAAAAAAGAAGGGGAGTCCTGGGTTAGTCAAACATTGATATCTTTACTTGAAAAAGAAGAAATACTAATCAGTAGAATGTTTCTTTGAATGTAATTTGTAGCGCCTGCGCAGTTACCCATAGCGTAAAATTGTTAATGACGTCGACACGGTTCCTCGCTGGCCCCTATGCGCATGCTCTGTGTTTTCATCTCATGTGTTCAGAGGATTTGTATGTTTCAATAAATCTTCATTTGTGAGTCAGCGCTTGTTTGTGTCCCTTCTCTTCGTCCCTCGAGTTTGTGCGCTGTTACCTCCCATAACAATAATTAGACAAGCATATGCACTATTGCTCAAACAAAATATCTGGTCAGTAGTCGGGCTTCTCATTACCTTAACACGACAGTGTTTAACGGCAAAGTAACCAATATATATCACTAGTGTATTTCTGTCATAAAAATATGCGAGTGAAATATACATGGCAAATAAAAACCACAAGATTTTTTTTTCGTTTAAATAAACTGAGAGTCAAGCCTACAGCTTGTCGGCTCGTGATGATGGATGCCGGGCGCTTTACGAACGGCGTTACCGATGCCCATGACGAGATTTCACAAACTCATCTGGTATCTTTCACACTTTCTCCCTTTCAGAGCAGGGGCGTGGTGTCGCCATTTGGGATCACTGAGCTAAAGTACGCCTGGTACCGCGTCATGACACATACGAGTGCCGACAGTGAGCGCTTCGATAGTTTCAACTTTCGGTGCAGCCTATACACAGGGACATTTAATACACACCAGCGGGAAGCGCCTTCTCGCGTTCACGCCTACAAGCTACGAATTCTGCCTCACTCGTTCCTGGAGCGCTGTGTGGAATGTGCATGAGCACAGGCGTATAGGCCACATTATTGGTGGGGACAACAGTCCTTGACGTTTGTCTCCTCAAACGACAACACTTTGAATGAGCGCGTATCGCGTACCAGTGTGCTTGCAGATGCCGCCACCTTTGTGTCAGATTCGGCATATGCTGCGTCCAGGCGCGTGATAACTACATCAGTTACCACAACAGTTAAATAATCATCTTTGACGTTAGTCGCCGGGATGGAGATGTGCCACTAGGCGTCAGCATCAGTGCATCCACGTAAAACGGTCATATAGCTGCCAAGCACAAATTGACATATACTAGATTTCGTAATAATTAGTGTACATTAAACAATAAACCATATTCCTATAAAGAAACGGTTCGCTTTCATATCATACCGATTCCTACGAAGGAGGGATCAATCATGTTTTATATGACCCATTATCCCGGTGGATGTTAATCAGGTGCGGCTTCAGCCCCGTACACACTTCCTCCAATAACTCTACTATGCACACTAAAACACGTGACGCCTCCCCCTCTCTCTTGCTGTAATGCACTGCATACGGCAAATCGCCGCAGTCATCGATACAGCATCTGAGTTCACCAAGCCCAGCGTCAGGCCCTGTGTCAAAAACTATGCGGCTTTCTGGCACGTCAAACGTTCGTTAGAATACGATATAAAATATCCACACACAGAGCTCACAAGAACAGGCAACCTGCACTCTTTGGAATAACATGAGAGCACACTAAGCTCTAGAAAAGGTAGTGGAGCCGTCACGTTTTCTATAAACCGATTCGGAGCACAGAAGCCGTGCCGACATCTGCGGCAAGATATACTCTACTGTCAAGTGTAACTGCACCAGTTGTAAATGTAAGACGCACCTCGTCTTCAAGAGATTCTGCTAACACGCCAGAGTGACGTCACTTTTGCCGTCCAAGGTGAGTGTAGTATCCCTTGACGTTGCTAATCCATTGTTTCAAACCTCCTCATAATATTTTTCACATTAGTAGGGTTGGTATATTCAAGCTACATATATAAGTACAAGCTTACATTAGCCGGTTAAAGCTTAAGAAAGAGCAAAGCTGGTAAATCTTAGGGGCTCAGCGTGGCCTTCTTGGCTTATAATAGATCTCTCCTTGACTTGGACAAAGTATAGTCAAACCACAACCTGTCATAAAGCATGCAAGTTTGTCCAATCTTAGGGGCTCAGCGTGGCCTTCTTGGCTGATATTAGGTCTCCCCTTGGCTTGGACAAAGTATAGTCAAACCACAACCTGTCATAAAGCATGCAAGTTTGTCCAAACTGGAAGTGTGTCCAAATTTGTATGCGTATACATCTTACACTTTCCCCCAATTACAAAGGTGGACTCCTGCCCCTAACTCTCCCAACCAGTCGTCGCACCTGCCATCTCATCTTTATAGACCTCACCTCTGTGGCTCGAGGAGAGCGTATGGAGCATGCATATACATGTGCTAAGATATACGTGCTTCTTGTTATGGAAAAGACACGACCACTTGATAATACACTGACTGCAGTGAGTCAGTGATACCCCTGTTTTTTTTTTTTACTTCCGGTTGTACGTCACACACACGGGGGCAACGGAATGGTATCACAATACACAACAAACATGCACAGCGAAAGGGACACGACAAACAAGAGATCAACGGTAGCATTGCCGTCAACCAGTGCTTTAACAATAGTGCGGGATAAAAGTTTTTTATAGTTAGTAAGCCTTCTACGCTTTCCGATCATAAACAAATGGCGGTGATCCTGCTAGAATACCAGCAAAACAGGGATTTAAAGAAAGCATAACACGGTTTATCGAGTCAGAAAGAACAAAAGAATATGTTCCTTATCAGCGACACCCCGCGTTTCAAGGATTTTTATCTCAGACATAAGTATTCATTATTTAATAACTGCAGTCGTGAAAGCACGAAACTCGCCGTACTTGTAATGCCCACTGTATTATATTTGTTACATTGAATATAATGCCCCCAAAACATAATAAAGCTCTCAAATGTTATAGAAAACCAGTTATTGCAGATTTAAAATGGTATAAGTTACAATAAGTTACATACCTAGTCAAGGTAGTTAGTTATTTGCAACCCAAACTAATTGTTATGCCTGAAAATATTTTTGTTCATTTTTGCTTAAAAGTAACTTTACACAGTCAGACTTCTTTCCCAATTTTCCTCTATAAGCATAACTGTTTGTGGGCATTACAGGGTTATTAATAAAGATGTCAAAATTAAAACTGTGCGTACTGTGTTGTAGTAATTTTCTCTCGCATGTACATAGACCCTTTAAATTGATCCTGCCTGATATTTTAATGAGGCAAAAAATTAGCGCTAGACTGATTTGAGTATTTATTTGTCGTACCTGCCCGGCAGGAAAAGAAAAGAATGCGTAAGCCATCCTAATTTATATAAATATGGGTCAATTACCCGTACGTCATAAACAGTAATGACACGGAGTGTTACTGGAGGCAAATTATCGGGTATTTGGGTGACGTTTATTTTACTCTGAAGTTGCCTCACGTTGTTGTGAAGCAGTATCCGGTGGCATCACAGATCAAATTCCGAAAATAGAGCCTTTACATATTGTAAACTAAAACATTCTCGTCCGGGTCAAGCGTAGATAAGCGCACACGCACACGAGGCAGAAGACAATCGACAAACAACGTCGGCCTAGTCTGGTGCCGAGCACGTGGTCTATTCTCGCACACGAGGCAAGGACGTGGTCTCTGAGCCAATAGAGTGGACCCCCTTGCCATATTCTAGCCTTCTTCGTGTAGGTAACGTAACAGCCCTCGAAGTGAGCCAGCTCAGCACGACGTGCGTAGACGCTGTCAGCGAGGGTACCCGTCACGTAGAGGTCCTCGGGCGGCGTAGGCGGCGACTGCTCCGTGGCCGAGGCGTACAGAAGCGGCTCGACCACGTCTGCGGTGAGGACGTACGCACAGCCGACGAGGTAGCCCAGGACCCCGCTGCAGTTGCGTATAGCGAAGTTGTCGTCGGTCGGTTCCTGGCAAGGCCTCGCTCCCAGTGGCACGAACGAGCCAAACATCTCGTAGTCCATCGAATGACCCACGAAGAAGTCGTACGAGTCTTGCAGGAAGCGGTAGTTCACGTGGGCGCCGTCGTTGACCTTGACCAGGAAACGGGCCTGGCGGCAGAACTGAGACGTCCATTTGAAGATCATGAGGCTGGTCAGCGTGGCGTTCTCGGGCGTCGCGTAGTAGTCGCCCACCACGATGTCCCCGTAGCGATGGATCTCGGAGCGCAGCTTGGCTCTAAGTCGGAGTGACTGGGGCAGGCCTAGAAAGAACAGCAAGAGTATGCCCTTGCTACTCGTCTGTGCCTGTTCCCAGGCTTCGGCCCGCATGATCTGTCTGAGTGCGTAGTTATGGGGCAGCGAGTTGACGGCGACAAGGTAGCGGAATGGCCGTGACAGGCCGTCCCCGTTACAATCGTAGTCGACGTTCCAGAGTAGGCGGTAGGGAAAGAGTGGCTTGCGCAGTGACTTTTCGGGATCGCTGCTCCTTATCGAGGTTGGCGTCGGGAGAGAGCAGTTGCGGCAGAGCACGGCTTCCGCCGAGGGACCGGCACGGGCGGCGGCGACTCGCCGTGGCGCTGCAACAGGATGACGCGACGCCCGAAAGCGATGACTCGGCCCTTCACCACTGGCGACACCAGGGTTCACGATGGTATAAGCGAGACAGACGAGGCACGCTGCCACAGTTAGCACCTGCAGCTGTGAGGGTGTTACAATGAGTGGCAGCATGCCATCGAAACCGGCTATATACCACATTTATTACTTACTTGCTCCTAATAACAACAATGCTTTCCAAAACCAAAAGCATGCAGAGGCAGAGAAGTGTCATCTTCGTCAGTGAGGTCAGGTACGACTGTACGAGCTAAATCATCAACTAAATTAAAAACTTGCTCACCATAGTGAACCTAACTGTACAATAACGAAATACTATATATATATATATATATATATATATATATATATATATAAATGAACTTTCTTTGAATATAATTAGAGATCTTTGGCATTGTTTGTTTCAAATTTGTGGCCAGCTTAATAAGCGTCGAGCCCGAATTACCACTGTATTAGCGAAAAGCGAAATAGGTGAGTCGAGCCCAGTTGATAGTTTACTGCAAACATTTACCAACTTTAGAGAATTCTGCCACGTTGCCTCGGTCAACTTTATCGAGATTTGGCGCTCTTCATTTCAGGCCAGCTTGATAGTTTTGACTTGATGGAAGTCTATCGTTCAAGAGGTGCGGCAAATTGGAGTGTCATATGAAGCTCGGAATAAAGACAGCAGAATGCAGACCAAACAAGCCATATAACAAGAAATTTAAATAATGAAATTCTGTGAAAACATTAGAACAACCCTAATTCAAGACAGCATTTTTTGTACTAAGTTTGATGCGTATAGCGACGCTGCGAGCATGCACTCTGTTTAAGGTCACCGAAGTATATTATTATTATTATTATTATTATTATTATTATTATTATTATTATTATTATTATTATTATTATTATTATTATTATTATTATTATTCAAATATTCCTAAAGCCACCATTAAAAAGCTAGGACAAGTGGGAAGATTAATACCAGCCCCAGCCACTAATTAAGCCTCATAAGTGAAGATCTAATGATCTGCTTCCAAAGCGGAAATAAGGTATCCAGAAGCGTTTTCCAGTTTTCTTTTACTGACGACTGATCCAAAGATATTGTACATAACACACACCAATCTCGAATGTCCTTTCCTGTTACAATAGAAATACCTCTGCCACGCATACAACGCTTCCTGTACAGCAACGACAACCACTTTAAGAATTTTGGCTTGGTCGCCGCACGTAATCTATACAGATACCGTATATGAGTGATATATATCAGCAAAAAAAACTATCGAAATATTAATAACCTACGCAATCTCACTCGCGACTTCAAAGAAAACCTCCATGTTATCATCGGCACCACACACATAGAGGATTGGTTACTACCGACACCGGGGTCATACTACTGAAAACAACTGCTTCATTGTACAGAATATCGACTGTTAAACAATTTTAAATCGGTACTGTATAATTTCCCTGTGTACGACCTTCATAGAAAAAACGAAAATGATGTATGTAGTTTTGATACAGATTCGTGTTGTAATATTTATACCTATTTGATTTAGTCGCTTTTTAAAAGTAAAATGACTTTCAAAACATGTTAAGGCCCAAGTATGCTCATATATATATATATATATATATATATATATATATATATATATATATATATATATATATATATATAATATATGGTTTTGTGTTTGTATACAAACAGGGTATTCCAAATATCACACTGCATGACTTTTTTAAAATATAGTAAATGCGTTGCGCAAGCAAACCTAGTACCTATTCTTTCAAGTGCATTTATCCAGCTATTACTTATCTTTTCTTTTCGCGATAATTTTTTAATTGGTCATAATTATACTTGTAACTCTAAAAGTGCTCACCTAATTACCAGAATGTCAGTGAGGCATATGTGGGCAAGTTGCAATAATATGTGCTTTTGCCACTTTCAACAACGAACTATTTGAGTTATATCATGTTTCATGTAAATAAAATAGTATTATTATCCGTTGTTTAGCATCCCAAAAACACAATGACTATGAGAGACGCCGTAGTGAAGGGCTCCGGTAAATATTGACCACCTGGGGTTCTTTAACATGTACGTGAATTTTGCAGGTGGTCTAGTGGCTAAGCTGACTCGGCTGCTGACCCGCAGGTCGCGGGATCAAATCCCGGCTGTGGCGGCTGCATTTCCGATGGAGGCGGAAATGTTGTAGGCCCGTGTACTCAGATTCGGGTGCACGTTAAAGAACCCCAGGTGGTCAAAATTTCCGGAGCCCTCCACTACGGCATCTCTCATAATCAAATGGTGGTTTTGGGACGTTAAACACCACAAATCAATCAATCAAATCAATCGGTCGTGATTCTCGTCTCTGAGTATGACGTTTTGAATGATAGGGCTTTATTTACAGATTAGTGCTTAAGAAAATGATAGTTCGCCGTGGAAAGTGTTGCAAGCAATGGCTCACAACTGAGTTCATCGTTCCACGCTTCTACCCCTTCACACCGATAGAATGCTTCAGTGCCGTCACGCGCTCACTTTCGGCATCCTGTCGACCTGACGATATTTCAGTTCAGTCGTGCACCCGCGTAGGCATCCTGTTTTTCAGAAGGTAATTAACATATTTTCTCAGTCGCCATTTGAGGTCATGCGCGAGCAAAAAATATATATATATTCTAAATGTTTCACATTGCCCGCTCGCGTAGTTGACTGCCGTCTCTGCGCAGCGCATCGCCGGCTTGGGAGACGTGCAAACGAGCGCCAGCACCCTCTGGCGGTTTCCTCCCAAGGCGTTACGCGCTAGCCGGCGCGTTCACCACACTTTGGTATTCTAGCCACTGTAATAGAGCTTCGTCCTTTGGAACGCCGAACAACGCAAGCTTTCTTTTAGCTGACTTGTAGCCTGTAGTGAACCCCGGGACGAAGCAATGGCTTTGTTTTTGCGCCATGAGAGTACATACAGAAGTATTGGTGTCAGAGTGCCACCGCAATTGAGAAAAAGGGGGCGAACGCGCCCGACGAAACTGTCGGAAACGTGCAAACAACGTATGAACGATTGCGCGCGCCCCCGCATATGGTTCCTCCTCGGAGGTTTTCAGTGCGCTCCGTAGGTGCCGCATGCTGCTCATGACACTTTCCTTACCAACCACTGTAGTAGCGCCATGAGCGTGCAAGTATACTACAAGTACACTGTTATGATCAGAAAAATAAAACTGTTGAAAGTAGTGCCATGTGGGGGCATCTGCAGCAGCTTGGCGTCTTGTCTTGCGCTTTTGCCGTCATATATTTTATAATTCAAAGAACCTTACCTTGAGCGTACCGACTCTCTTGAGCCATATTTTCCTGTCACGCGACGGCCCACACAACACCGCGAAGATGGTGAAGCACGAGCGGCACCTGAAGAGGTATAAATACAATCATATCAGTAATTAGACAAGAAGCGTGCTCGGAGCAAGGATCAGACCCCTCTTCTATTTCACTCTCTTCTGTTATATCCCACAATCCTGATCCTTTCTCTCCCCAACTACCCATGGATCCCCCTTGTAGCGTTGTTAAGGAGGCCTCTATAGAGAGAGACAGTTACGGACGTCACACTTTTCTCCATTCTTTCAAAGCCGCTTGGAATCGTTCTTTAAAAACTATTTACGTTTATGCCCGCCTTTCCTTCACGTAGACTTGGAACTGTATGGAACCTAAGAATGACTCTTGCGCAGGCACTTAAGGTTGTGCTCTTGGCTCAGTAAATTTCTAGTGTGAAGGGATATGTGGCGTAAGATGAGACCGTGTGCTTTTGCGAGAACAGGACCCTTTGTGAGTGTTGACAAATATACAATTAGAACGCCAGGGTCATCTCGCAACAAAGGTGGCATTTGAATGCCGACTAATGCAAGAACGTAAAAAAAAAATTACTGCGTAAAAAAACAGTGACGATAGTTCGCAGACGTACATAAGCCTATCTGAGCAACATATGCATAAAAACAAGCAAGTTGCTCTTTTTGTATCACCTTGTCCTCCTTTCTGTTAATTGTGATAATAAATACAATAATGATGTATGACTAAGACCTTTATATCAGCTGATGGACAAATGTAATGTGCCTATAGCCCGGAAATATGTAAAATAAAAAAAATACACTTCATTAATAGACGCACACGTACACATAGCCGACAGTATTATTCTGCAGTTTATGTTGACACGAAATGAAGGTGATTCCGGTGTTATTTTAGGTTGCCTGCAACAAAATATAATGTATAACTTATTCATGAGCTCTAATGACTGCTAATATGAGTGAGTAAAAATTTCGTAGAACTGTTTAAGTCTTGTGCTATATTGTTGAAGGAATTAATGCTTAAAGTGGTATTGCTTAAGCGCAGTTAAGTTTGCGCTGCAGAAAAGATGCTATACGCTCAAGGAGAGGAAAAACAAACAAACAAAACAGACGACAATATGCGCGCAATATGCCTTTGATTATATAGCGCCCATACTGTCGCCTTGATTGAGCATATGAGCTTTATATGCTTTTGAGCACATAGCGAGTATGAGCGTTTTTTCCCCTTCTTGACCGTATAGCATCTTTTATTCACGCTCAAAATGAGCTGTGCTAAATCAATACCATTTTATCATGCAACAATAACTCACCCAGTAAGCAGTAAATGCCCAAAGGAATAGGTACATTACCATTATTACAAAAACTTGTCAAGTGACTAAATGTCATGTGAGCAACTCGATCGTTTCAAAATGGGCCAACAGGGTAGTGCACGATACAGGATGAAATACGAGAAGCTTAAAATACTCACAACAGTACTTTGCAGAACCGGATTAAGTACATAATTCATGCGCAGAAGACTGACGTTGACGCTGGTTAAGCAGGACCCGCAGCAGGCCTTCTTCTTTCTCTTCGTGTTTTCCTCACTCTGGCTCGCACCCGCTACAGGTAGGAGCTAGGTTAGGTAGAGCGCAGGCGCTTAATTACGTTGAGTTTTCAAACGGAAACAACTCAGTTTTTTTCACGAAGCTTTATCCTGTGTTCAATTAACTAATGTACTTCCGAGAGTGCATGTCAAGATTTGTTAAACTTCTGCAAGCGCACGAGTCGATCTGTACCTGAATGGTTGTCGATGGTGGAACCCTTGACAGACCTCAAAGATCTTTAGAATTAGTGTCTGTGCAGTAGGACTAACACTATTTGTTGTTATTACCTGTATGTCATAGATGATGTACATAATGTTTAGGAACAGGCAATAAAGCGACAGAAAAAAAAAATGGTTTAGCCATCTTACAACGCATGCACTGGGAGTGCCCTTCGGTACGTGGCACTGATACGGCATGGGCCAGCAGTGTGGCTCTGATTTGAAAAGTCTTTGGGCTGTCCAGAGGGGCCACGATGTAGCTGGACAGAGGGCTGTCCAGAGGGGCCACGAGGGGCCACACAGAGGTCTCGGCGTCTTGTGTTCCATCTTGGGAACGGCTCGCCGTGTGCTAAGCGGCACCGTGTGCTAAGGGGCAATCCTTTGAGCTTTTATTATGAAGGTTTTCCCAAACCAATTATTATTTTTTAAAAACTTCTTGGTTGAAGTATCTATCTATCTATCTATCTATCTATCTATCTATCTATCTATCTATCTATCTATCTATCTATCTATCTATCTATCTATCTATCTATCTATCTATCTATCTATCTATCTATCTATCTATCTATCTATCTATCTATCTATCTATCTATCTATCTATCTATCTATCTATCTATCTATCTATCTATCTATCTATTTTTTTTGAGCTCGTACATGGCTCCAAAGTTTGTGGGTTGTAGCTCGAATCTGGCCAAAGAGTTTCGTATTAGGGAGTTCTCGAATAGCGTAAGCACCACTCTGCGCACCGTGGCTTTGCGTAGGCGTTTCGCACCCTTGCGCATGCGTCACACGCTAACCACCTCCAGGTCTCCTTTAAATGACGGGAATAGCGGGCGACCGCTACAAACGTTAACAGCGTATGCTATTCGAAAACTACATGTTGTATGGAACTCAACAATCCTGGCTTTTCATCTGGTTTCGATATGTTGTGCCACCTCGCGAAGAAAACCATTACGCCCTCTACAATAGCTAGCGGCTACGTTAAAAGATGGCGACACATGCCTCAAAAGTGCCGCATGCAATAAATTGTTATGTGTGATTTTTTTTTCTTTGTCGTCAAGGCTGGCAACTTGAATCGTTTGGACAACCACGTGCTTCCGGTTGCGGAGCATTTTCCCGCCAAAGTTTCACAGCTGTTTACGGCACGGCGCTGTGTGTTGTGCCGAGGTGCTACTTTGTTGGCCGGTGATTCGGTGAACGAAAACTTGCATACCAACTAGAGTCGCCGTGGACTTCTCCATGCGATGAGTGAATCGGTATCGTCTTTAGTCCTTTCGGATATCCAGGCAGCATGCAGTACACTTGGAGGATGGGACGAAGGCAAATACTACAAGGAACCTGACTGCATAGGTACGCGGCCCACTGATATTCTCTGCATTTGATCGTTAATGTCTTCGCAGATCCTGTTGTTTTGATACTTGGACTTTTTTCGCTGCTACGTTCGCTCACGCGTTGTTGTTTTCATAGAAAGCTTGAAGGACCTCTTAAGGTATCTGAGGCGAGATGACGAGTCCCACGAGATCCGGCGCATCTTGGGCCGCATTCAAGTTCTCAGGACGGATCTCCTGCCCCTGCTCAAGTTTTATCCAGACGACGAAAGGTTGTTTGATGTCATCATAAGGTACGAAAATGTGCTTTGTACGAATCACGTCATCTTGATATTGCCATTGCACACGGCAGAAATATCGAAACTAAATGCGCCGCTGTGCCTGAAAGAAAGAAAAAAAGAAATCTACACAAATAGTGGAACATTAGTGACAGCAACTCTTGAGAAAGTATGCACTCGATGTATTGACATGCCATGCGTTTTGAGCAGAAGTTTTAGGTAGCTACGCCACGCTTAATCTTAGGCCGAGGCTACTTTATAGCTGATCATATTGTTTTCCAGAAGATTTCGTTGACACTTTAATAGTCGGTTCGAAATAGGGCATTCTTTCAGCTCAGCACACTGCTGTGGGCATATAAAGGTGCACTTCAGTCGAATGGTTTATAGTACATTTGACAGCTATGAATAAAGTGAGTTACACTCGGGCATGATAGTTTACTGCGTGTTCTCAATTGAACACAATAAAAAAAAATGGGGAAAACAATGTTGTAAGCACAGCCTTATTGCAGTATTCATGTACTCAGATTTGAAATAGTGGAGTGCTTTCTAATGGTGTCTGGATAAGTTTGTGGCCCCAAGGCCATTGCGTGTGCTTGCTTTGGGTAAAGCAGGAGCTAAGAGTTTTTGAATATGGTCTGCATTGCTTTGGACACTCCCCTAATTCTAGGTCACTCTAGGATTGGCCGAGGGCCGTCACTTCAGTGGGTGACTTCACGTTTGTCTGCTGCAAAGCTTTTGGGGCAGGCCTTAGGGTTCCTGCTAAATTCGAGAAATAGCATCCCCAATGCAAAACCCAAATCCTGTTTGGGTCTCGCGCAAGCACAGTGGCCTCGATGCTATTCCTTTGGGGCCCGAAACGATTAGAGCCCCTATTCCAAAACTCCCGAGTATTGTGAGATGTGGCACACTACTTTTGTAATTCACCGAGTAACCGGGGCCTCATTCATTGTTCAGCCTGAAGTTTGCATCTGCATCATCACATTGGTGTGGAACCTATAAGGAAAGAGAGTGCCAATTATTTCGCAGCCAGTGCCCATATCCGGAAAATGAAGTATGCAGTTCGTGCTTATGCTGCATAGATACACTGTGCCCTGATTATAAACTCTGTAGCTGAACAAATACCACTTTAATTTTTGGAAACTTCCTCTTTCGGAATGCATTTTGATAATAATAATATGTGGGGTTTTACGTCCCAAAATCACGATATGTTTTTGAGAGCTGCCATAATGGAGGGCTCCGGAAATTTGGACCATCTGGTGTTCTTTAACATGCTCTGACATGGTGCAGTACACAGGCCTTTACCATTTTGCCTTCATTTAATTGTGACCGTCGCGACTGGGATCAAGCCTGTGACCTTCGGGTCAGCAGCTGAGCACGCTAGCCACTGATCCTTAGAGGTGGACGAATGCATTTCAATTCGCGTGTGCTTTACGGTTATACCCCTGTCACACGGGACAATTTAAGTGTACCTCATTGCTATTGTCATTCCCACGATGTCACTTGGGAGCGTTTATTGCCACTCGCTGCGAAAGGCACCTGTTGATGAGTGCATTTGCCAAAGTCACTTCACTACGAGTGTCTAGCCTCTGTGGCAGTGGCTAGAGAATAAGTAAGCTATCATCCAAAGACGAGTTCATAGGATCATTTAAACTATTGTTTTCATTATTAGGAATATTCTTATGCATTGAAACATACTATGTAACACTAAAAACTGCTCTGTTGTTCTCTCTCTATACTGCCACAACCGCCAGGGGCACGCCAAGCGCATTCCATGCAATGGCCGCTGCGGCTGCATTTGTACGTAAAGTTTGTTTTAAGGGCTGCTCATAGCTGCCACGCATTAATATGTAAAAAACATTGTGAAAAATAACAATTATCTCTGGTATAATGTAATTACTCAATGCTACTACCATTATTTACAAAGTAAACTTCCCTTTATTATGTATAAGTGTTTTGCCAAAGTTAGTTTCTTGGCGCATAAGTGCACTTGCTTATTATATGACACTAAATTTGCCAGTGTTACTAGGGTATGAAACTCACGGACACATGTGGCCCTGTATTCACTGGTCCAAGTAATAAGTTCATATACGTCAGCCTTCGATAAAAGCTACTGACAGAAATAGTAAAAGGCAGTCTGAACTTTTAACATACCACCTCGTTCATGCCATCTTATGTTACTAGGTTGCTGGTGGACCTCACAAATCCTGCCATATTGCTGTACAAAGAGGAACTTCCAGTCGAGAAGTTTGCCCGGAACAACTACTTGGAGATTGTAACCCACCTTCAGTTGTACAAGCTGGCCTTTACAGATTCAAAAGTGTGGATTGCCATCACCAAAAAGCTTGAGTCACTTTTGCACAAAGTATGAAAACTTTTCATGTCTCTTGCCTCAAGTGTTTCACTCCGCTAATGTTATCTGCATCGACTTCATGTTGAAGGTCTGTCCCAGTGACCTCCAGTCTGTCCCATCTTGTGTTGGCAGACTCCTTCCTGCCAGCGCTAGTTATTCATGCCTCTTATAGTTCTTGTGATTGCTCATTGACCAGACTGACGGGTAATCTGTCAGCCTAAGAAAGGGCTAACAAAAGCTGTGAGGTACTGCTAATTTAGTGCTAAAAATGATTTCAGAGAGAAGTGTAAGTAACCTGTTAGCTGAAAGAGGATACTGAATCTGATGCTGTGTTGCTTTGGAACTGTTCATATTTTACATAGTACTCCTATTGACTTATTTTCCTCATCAATTTTTATTAAAAAGCACTGATGGCTTGTCATTCAATTGCATGTGGAAATAATCTATTGATAATTAGAGATGTCTATGTAAAAGTCAAGTACTTGCTTGAAATATATTTTTTCAAGAGACTAATTGGCGAGTAAATAACAACATTTAAGGTTAAAAAAATGGTGTGAAAGACAAAAGGTTGACGTTGGACGTAAACATGTGTGCTAGTTGCTTCAAGTAGAGGATATATCTGCATCATGGGGCATACCTGTGTACTTGCTGTTTGAGATGAGTTTGCACGGCTACGAACTATGCTTTTATAATGCAACAGCTTGACTTGTTGGCTGCTATCATTTGTGCCTATTGACGGGAACTTGGCAAACTATTGCAGAAGCTGTTCATGGTAATCAGAAACCCTCATTTTCTTACTTCTTGATGTAATTTGTGCCTGATTGCATGATGGTGAAATGAGAAAGATTGCAACAAAAGTAGAAACATTGACGTAATACCATATGATAAAGGTAAATGTTTGAGTGATTGTTTTTACCAAATGTGTAACTTCTTCCTATGAGGAATGGTATGATTTACAAGTGTGCTAAAAATACAACTTTTGCAGTTTGAAACCATGAAGTATGTGATGATGGTTAGATGATATACCTAATTGATGTGTTATAAATAATAGATGAACTATTTGAAAGCAAGTTGGCATTATAAAAGCGCCAGTTGATATTTTTCTGTTTTTTTTTTTTTCACACATCTAATGTGATTCTGGAGAAACCCAAAGCTTTTTCATATAATTTTGTTGTAGCATGTCGCAAAACATACCGAGACATCTACTAAACTGTCTGCAATCACGTTTTTGCAACATAGGCATAGAATTGTTACCTATTGTGAGGTAATACACCTAGTCTTATTTACAAAGCTTGTCCTTATGCATAACATGGAACCTAGGTGTTCTCTCTCCTAGAATTGGGAAACAAGACAGGAGGAAGACAAGGACACAATTGAGCGCATCCTTGTCCTGGTCAGGAATGTCCTTCATGTACCTGCAAACCCATCTGAAGAAAAGCGCACAGACGATGATGTCAACATACATGACCAAGTTCTTTGGTATGAACTTCACTTCAAATGCTTGTGTTTTTCTTCTAATATTGTACTTTATGCAATACCAAATGGAAGCACTGCTTAATGGTAAAATGACTATATATAGTTTTTTTGTTTGTCTTATAGAAACTTGTGCCATGACATTGCTGATGTGAATTTAGTTTAGTGAACGAAACGTTTCTGTGTGGCTTTCATTTATGGGAACATGTTTCATTTTATTGCGTAACTTTACAGTAAGCCTTAAAGCAATGGTATTGGTTCACTGAAGCTCTTTGATTATGACATTTCAAATCCTTTGCCTTGTAGGCAGTAAATTTCAAATTGTAAGGGCACAAGAGAAGCATCTATGGAGCTGTTTACATCTTCACAATCTCAGGCAGGGGAAAGAGCTGTTGCATTGTTTTTCATGTGCATTAAAATGTAGGAATGACGTCCCTGTAAACCTGACTATACAACTAATAAAGAAAGGATGTATTACACGAGCAGGCTATGGTATGAACACTTATGAGCCTAGGGCATGCTAGTTGACACTCATAGGGCTGGAATGTCCAACGAATGTGCTGCTTTTGCAGGTTATGTTAGTGGGATATGTTGCTTTACGTTTTTATAACTCTGCAAAACTTGTATCCACACCTAAAATGGCGCAAAAAAAGCACGGACAAGTAGACATGGGATAGTAGCTAGATGCCCACTTGTCCATTTTTCTTTTGCGTTATTTTACCTATATATATGTGTCAAGTGAGTCTCATTGATATGCTGTTGATAGGGGTGTGTGAATGTACAGGAATCTTTAGTAATGAAGCAAATAGTGCTTTGTGATTTACATACATATGCTGTTAATAGGAGTGTGCAAATATTCAAAAATCTTGACAAATAAATCGAATAGTACCTCATTCGATTAGGTACTCGAAGAAAGCAGTGCATATTCAAAATACCAAAAATTTTTAGAATAATCAGGGATGGCGAAAAAAAGTATGAAACGTTGGAACAATGAGGGGCAACATTCCTTGTTTTCATGATTCGTTGCTAAAATGCATGCAGCCCATGTTTTACAGGACCGTGTACGCTATGATGGTCACAGCATGAAGGCATTTTTGTTTAAAACTACTTTCATCAATCTGCTATCTTCACCATGTGATATTCATGATGATGTTAACTCCTGAAAGTTAACCATGAATACAACAACCATGTATACCAATTAACCATGAATACATTAACCAAATACATAAACTGTGTACTTCATCCTGCAGTTGCAAAATATTTTGAAGGCTGTAGCTCTTGTGGTATGCTGAGGTTGCTTTAGTTTAAGGATTGTGGTATTTCTGTTTAATATTAGTGATCGTAATGTTTCTTTGTTCAAGCTTGTGAGAATTTGTTTCAAATAATGGTAGTATGTGGAGTTACAGAGCTGTTTTGAACATTGTTACCTTACCAGTCTAGGGCTACATTAAAAATGGTTGTTTCAATACGTGAAAACTACTTGAAGAGTATTGGTTAGCATTCGTATTTGAGTCGTCTCAATACGTGAAAACTATTTGAACAGTATTGGTTTGTATTCATATTTAATTTCGTGTGATCACTCTTTGATTTGTACTCGATTCGGTTCTAAAATTTACTATTCGCACACCTCCAGTCATTGAGCATAGCTTATATAGTTCCGATATGTTATGAAATTGTAACTAGCATAGATTACATCAGTGGAGCTACCAAGAGTGGGCTAACAGCAGATGTCCACACAGTGGATATTTCAACTAGGGGGTAGATGTATCTTTCTTGAGGCATAGAATCTGTTTGAACCAGATATCTAGAGCGGTGACATTGGCTCCATATCGCAATGAAGAAAAGTTTCTGTCTAAATGTTGCTTGTTGAGACATTCTTGTTCAGCTGCGGTTGATTTGAATTTCCATGTGAAGATGTTTTGTTTGAATTAGAGAACTGAGACCAGACATGGATCTCAAATTTTTAAATGTGTGACTTACGTTGAACATCAGAAACATCCCATAAAAGTTTATGAGAAGGATTTTGAAAGTGCTTGGGTCTGACCTTGGTCAGGGTTCAGTAAAAACACTATACCACTTCTAGTATAGTGAATTCACATAGATATCTATATATTTTATATCTTTTGTGGAGCATTATTATGCCTCATGTTACCTCTATGTATCCACTCCTGCATGGGCCCGATTAGGGCCTGCAGTATGTACAAAAAAATAAAATAAGTAACTAAATAAATTAATCTGTTCAATGTAGCTGAGATTAACGGTATCCTTTACACACTTGGATTGACAAGGAACATGTGGGTTTTTTGTCTATAAAACATCATATAGTAGCTGTATGCGCTTGTTATATATAACTTTTATATCATGTAATACACAAGTTGTAGGTTTGGGGCTTCACTGATGGGAAAGGTGTTTTTTCATCTACTTCAATCTATTTAGTTCAGGTTGTAATTGCTGCACTAGAGTTAAAAACTGACAAATAATGTCCCCTACATTTTTTCTTGGCTTAATTGTCTGTTCTAATCATTACGGTGTGTCTGGCAAAGAAACTAGCCTCTTGGACAATTTGCCTTTTCAAGTTTTTGTCTACTGTATTTTTTCTTTCTACAGAGATGAGACTATACTCCAAAATCAAGGTTACTGACATTTAGATTTATTTTGCTTTCTAGGGCAATGCATCTTGCTCACCTTGAAGATCTGTTGCTCTACGTCACCAGCAGTGATGACGAAACAGACTACTGTTTCCATTGTTTGGAAATTTTGTCCTTGATGCTACGAGAGCAGGTAAGGCTCACGTTTATGGTGAAGCTGCTAGCCTCTTTCAACACAAGAATTGTGTGAAATGAGCCACTAGTGGTTCATGATGCCAAAAGAAGCATCCGATATGCTTCTTTAAAGGTTGTTTTTAAATGCTGTTGCATACCAAATGCATGAAAGCAAAATATACAAGCACTTCTTGGAAGAGTACGATTGTATTATATACGAAAGGAAAAAAAAAAATGAAAAGTAGAAATTTCAGTGGGATCAACCCAATTTGAAAAAATGACTTCTCATAAACAGACATATGTTGCTACATCGTAAAATGGCTGGTCCATTATTACATAAACTGTAGCCACATATCTTACGAATAGGAAGGCAAGAATGGCTTGTTCTCTTGGAATTTCAATGCATATCAGTGTATCTGAAGCAGGTAGTATTAACAGAATTAACACCTTGGTTTTTCACATTTGCCTAGCATTTTAGTATGTATGTTTTTACATTGTTTTGCAATATATAAGGCACCCAAAAGAGTAACTGGATGCAAATCGCTGAGACGTGAACTGAGGCCTTGTGAACTTTTCCATAAGCAGTGATCGTCGAGCTTTTTTGATAGTTATTTTACCATTAAAAAAAAAAAGGAAAGCATCACCAAAGACGTGTTGCTTCTAGCTCACTTACTTCATAGGATGGCCCCTATCTGTTCATAGCTTACTCGTGTACTCCCACAAATTTTTATTCCGTTGTAATGTAAAATTTTCTTGCTCAGTTTTGCAAAGTGAAAGCCAATGAAGGCAGAAGAAGTTCGGGGGACATTAATTGCCATTTTTAACAGTAAATTAGGAGAAACGAGATTAATTGAAAGGACAACTTGGCCCAGATGGGAATTGAGCCCACATACATTATATTCGTCGTGCAGGACTGATACAGCTAAGGGCTGCCATACACTTAGCGATGCTCATGTTTGTGGCGACATCCACTTGCTAGACATTTGCAAGATGCATGCATTTTGCTATAATGTGAAGCGGAAAACTTAAGACTATGTGGGTGCAACGTATTTTGTAACAAACCCGCAATGCCCTTTGCAACATTAAGACAAAAAATGCAAGATCTTGTGTGCTAAGGTGGCTTCATTGTTGCGCTTCAGAGGTACGCGGGGAAGTTAGGCTTCGGGACACTTCGCGGGGATCATTTTCAAAAACTTTGCTGAGGATGCGTGTTATACGCGACAGAACACCGTATATGTTACAGTTAGAGCCGGACTCCCAACATAACATAACATGCCATAGCATGCCTCATTTCTTGCTTGTACCACTTAACTGGCGGTACTCGTTGTGGTTTCGATGCAAGTCGACCCCCTAGCTTCGTATTTCAAATTTATTTAGAATGGTTTGACGTATGATTGTGTAAGTACAGTATGCACATTTATATATCTTTTCATAACTTTTGTTCAATGCCATACACACATGGCAAGCATTATTCTTCTCACAACATGTTCGTAAAACAGTTGCAACAAGTAGCAGAAGCAAGATGGATGGACTTAATTCTACACATATTTTGAGCACTTTAAATTTAGCAAGGTTGCCTTTAATTACCGTGAACTTCCCTTGTCAGACTGATTTTCACAGCATTAACACTTGAATTGCTCTTATTTCCTTCAGTCCCCAGAAGTGCTGGCAAGAGCTGAACAGCCAAGGACCGCTGCTGAGAAAGATGAAGATGTCCGGTAAAAATTGATATATTACAGTATAGCATTCCTACCTTTGCATTGCCCCGCTGTGGTGGTCTATTAGCTAAAGTACTCGGCTGCTGACCCACAGGTCGCGGGATCGAATTCCGGCTGCGCCGGCACCATTTCAGATGGAGGCAGAAATGTTGTAGGTCCGTGTGCTCAGATTAGGGTGCAGGTTAAAGAACCCCAGGTGGTCAAAAATTCCGGAGACCTTCACTACAACGTCTCTCATAATCATATGGTGGTTTTGAGACGTTAAACCTCACAAATCAATCACTATATATATATATATATATATATATATATATATATATATATATATACACACACACACACACACACACACACATATATATATATATATATATATATATATATATATATATATATATATATAAGAAAAGGAAGAAGTTTACACTGTGTAAAGCTTAAGAAACAGTGAGCCTGGTTGATCTTTAGCGCTAAACATGGTTTCTGGGGCTGATGCTAGGTCTTTCCTTGGCATAGACTGAGTCCAGTCGATCTGCAGCCTGTCGTAGACCATGTAAAAATGTCTGAACTCCAGTGACAGAAATTAACGTGCAAACCTGGTTGTGTCCCCCCATTAAAAAGTGCGGACCTTTCGTCGGTCATATGCATCTCACGCCACCACGGGTATTTTCGGCACGGTGGCTGCACGGTTCATCTTTGTCTGTAGGTGTGACTTGATGGTGGCTGCTCCTCGAATGCTTCGAATATTCGAACGAATAGTTGAGTATTCGAATTCGATTCGAATTTAAATTATTGAGTATTTTTGATGTATTCGCAATGAACGTATACATGTATAATAAACTGCATGTTATTGCCTGTAAAGGCGGTTTCACTGCATTGTAGGGGTGCTAAGCTGTGAAAGCATTTATAAAAAAAATTCGTTTTGCCGCGAAGCTTTCCTTCAATTTTAAAGGGGCCCTGCAACACTTACTGCACATGGTCAGAAAACACTGCCGATCGGTAGTCGAGGCTACCGAGAACACGCGAGGCAAATATTGTAGCACAGCACAGGGCCTGGAGTTTGAAATAAATTTTCAAAGCCATAAATTGCTTTCCTTCCTCGGCAAATGACACTACAAGCTCAAAAATCACTTGTCACAGCCAAGCAGGAATATACAACTTTATTCACATCTATCAGCATGGTGCGCTTGTTGTTACCGGGGCCGCCGCTTGTCCACGAGTATGTGCGCAGTTGTACTGAAAAGCAGCGTATTCGAAGAAAAAAAAAAAAAAGAGGTGCTCAAGGTCACAAGGTGCATGTGACGTATTTTTTTTTCGCCATGCCATTCCTCCCTGCTTAGCTTTCAGCTATTTCATCCGGATTGCAACGTGAAACAAAATTTTCGAACTCCGCTCATACTGGACTGATTCTAGAAACGTCGTGGCGGTAAATTTGTGAGGCAACAAGCATGTTTACTGGCTCCATGGCTATTTGAAAAAGTGTTGCAGGGCCACTTTAACTCTTTCGTTACCACGCCTATTCAATTCGATCACCTGTGATTGACGCCTTTATCGATTTCGGCATGTTAATTTGTTTCTCATGCACCCAGCTCTTTCTCATAGTTAAAAAGGCCACTCAACTTTCAGAAGCAATTTTCATTTGCGCATTTTGGCAACATGATGATTTCTGACAGACCTTTGCGCGTACAAATGTGCGAGTATTATTGGAAAAGTGCACTAGGCTGGCGAACTTGACAGAAGTGCGTGCCCCTCGTGATTATGCTACAGTAACATCGGACTTCTGTAATGAAAAGAACCTTTGGAAGCCAAATATCGAATCAAAGTGTCAGCTTCGCAATTCCACTATGTTGAGCATTTACGTTTGCCAGAAATTCATGCTAGCTATTCAATAGATAGCTGTTCCTAGGAGTCAGAGAAAATTTGGTCTACAAAAAATATTCATAAAGGTTCGCCGCATGTTGAAAGCGTCAAAATGGCCTTCTCTGACAGTTCCCAGTAGCTTTGGCTGTGCTTGCATCATTATATCAGACACAAGGTTGCATCTAGTGGCACTAGTCGCTCCTATGAGGTTGTTGTCATGCACGCATATAGCTGCGCGTCAGCACTGAAAAACACATGCTCTGCTCAAAACTGTCTGTCAACTCCACCTGAACTGAGTGAGGACGAGCTTAGAGTTCGAGGATGACAGCATCTCAGCTTCAAGTTTTACGGTGACGATTTTCTACGTCAGCCTGAGACATCCGCAGCTGTTCAGGGGTTTGTTTTATTTATTCTCAGATTGTCTCCTTGTCTGTAGCTGTGTACAGCTTCGGACCTTTGCACACAATCTTATGGCTATTCTGGTTACGTTCATGGTCCACAGTTCACTAGGACGCAGTGTGTGGGCGCTGGCTGCAGAACTTCTCCTAATAACAAGAAGGCCTCCGGAGCACATCTGGGCCCGGCTACGGAGAAGTGCGAAATGGTTTAGAGCTGTGCGCATTATTGTGCTTTTTTTTTTATACAATATGCGCAAAAATGCTAAGAAATATGCTTGGATGCATATACAGTCGAGTTCACATATAACGGCCACACTTAAAACGAACTTTCGCTTAAAACGAACAATATCCGCGTGACCGTGAAAATATACATTGGTTCAATGGCACAAAATTGCACTTACAACGAACGTCTCCAAGTGCCGCTGATCGGTTATAGCGAACGGAGTCTGCGCTCTGCAGACTTCCTTGGAAACCACTTCCGACCACGGATCAGGCATCGGTGAGGTGCTCATACATTCCTATTTTTAAACGCCGACCCTGCCTCTGCGCTCTTCTAGTTGCCACTCTCTCCGAACGCTTTTTGTTATGCACCCCTCCGTCCTTCGTCCCCCCGCTACTCTGAGCACCACGCATCGCCAGGCGAGGCCCTTGTTTTCAAACTGCCATCGATCTTTCGAAGTCTAGTTGGCCATCTATCCTGTGTTTGATTGCCTGTACTGTCTTTGACATCGCCGGCCTGGAGTGACCAGACCATTTGCCAACAACGTCGGCCACCGACTGTATCTGATCGTCTGCGTCTAGTGCGCGCGCGTACGCTACCCCATAGACTCTGATAATTTGCAATCATTTCGTGTTTAGGCCTTGTTCTCGCTCACTTCGCACTCGGCTCAGCATGCCCTCCGCACGCGTGCAGAAGCGCGGAAACGGCTGTTAATTTGCGCAGAACGAATCGTGAAATATCGAAGTTGGTGAGGCCACGCAAACTCGCCGGCGCGAGTTTCAAGTTCAAAAACTCTCAAGTTTTTCTACGTGCGAGTTGCACATTTCGAGGACCTTTCAGGCAAGCTACCCAACCTGCCTCCTTTCCATGTGTTTTGGTTTTTTCAAGGTCGCCCTCCCGCTGCATCCTCCCCTTTCTATCCCAACTCCTTGCCCTTCTCTCGCAAATCTGCTTTCCTCTCTTAATCACAACCCCTTCACCCGTCTCCACCGCTCTGCGAACTGCCAGCCACTGCTGGCTCGAATTATTTCAGTTTTCCGACTAGAAACGGGCCCAGAGCTGTTCCATGCGTTCTGGCATGCGTGTCGCGTGTGCGCATCTTGCTCGCTCTTGGTGTGCAGTGTATGGTCAGGATGGCAGACGGGAGGACTTGCACGTTTTTTCTTGCCGCTCAACAACACGTCGTAAAGTGTGACCGCTTGGCTTGGTCGTAATCCGCGCGTTAGGTGCCGCGTCGCGGAGTGCTTCCTCATAGCTGTTGACCACCTGGCAGCCAACTTTCCGCTTCGGGCGTCCCGGTATTCAGCTGTGGAGATGGTAAATATTTGGTGGGCGGCGGTGATAGCTACATGTGCGCGAAACTGTTTTCGCGAGGCTGACTTCGTCGACGTTGGACCCGATGCTGAGCCTGAAGCTTCTGAACAGGATCATTCCGGCAGCGATTTGTGACAGCGTGTCGTCGACTCCGAGCTGGATGGATTAGGGCGTTGTGAATAAAGTACGTGGCGAGAGCGATTCGGAGGAATCGGATTGTGAGAACGACAATACTTCTGAGCCAGTGCTTCACGCAGCTTATGCCACGGACCTCGGCGAACGAGCACCTTGGCGTTTTAAATGAACTCGAGACCGCCCTTATCACTTCTGCTTTTCAGAGCACGTTCATCACGGACTTTTTGGGCAAAAAAAGTTTGTGTTTCACTCGCAATGTTATTAAAGGCTGTGTTTCACTCGCAGCTTTTTTAAAGACTGTGTTTCACTCGCATCTTTTTTAAAGGCTGTGTTTCATTTACTACGAACTTCGAGATACAGCGCACGGATGCCGCATCAGGCTCAGATTCGTTATAAGCGGGCTCGACTGTATTCGAAAGCCAACCTATGCTGAGTGAGGTGGCTCATAGAAAGAGGTGACGCTAGATTAAATAGCGAAGTTCATTGGACATTTCATTTATAGAGGGAATATTCACATCATGGATATCCATCTATATTGGAACACCTAGAGACTCCTATCGCAAGACAAAATAAAGTTACTGAGAAAAGTGTACGAGTAAACTTGTGTCTCACAAAAAAACCATGCAATGCTTCACCGCATGGCACAAGCAACCAAGCAGCACCTCGGTTTGATTTTTTTTGTCTCTGTGAAGAGGAACAATGTGCAAAATTTATTACTTTTATAGTGTTCTGGGTCAATTATCCACAAAATGTATATTCAAAATTTTCTTTGTTTTGAATGTTTTTGCTTAGTGGTTTTGGGACGTTAAGCCCCACATATCAATCAATTGAATGTTTTTGCATACATAGTGTTTTTTATTGCGCTGTTTACCAGCTGGCAACCGGAACTTTCACACTGGTCACATTTTTATTCATTCTAAAATAATTTTGTTGCTCTAAAACATATATTTTTTGGAAAGAGCATTTCATTGTGTGAAGTTTAGTATGCTGCAATGCGTGCCGGAGTACTTTTCAAAGTGGCAGAAATGATTTCCCTGAGACATATGAAAAACAACAATTTTCGCGTGGTAAAGAAAGAGTTAAAGGAACATGTTGCCCTCATAGTCAATTCTTAATTTTATTAAGCTTGCATACAACGGCTTATATGATTCTAGTATAATAAATTTTAAACATTAAGTATCTTATCACTCGCATTTTACTGAAAATACTACTCAAGGTTGTTTCAACTTACTTTGAACGAAAAAAAAAGGCATTTGCATATAGCCTCTATTCAAATTCAAAAGAAATAATGTGCAGGTTTGTTACGTCATGATAAATATTACCTTTTTTATATGTCATACGTACCATTCGAATTCAATTTGAAGTTAGTCGATCAAAATCGCTATTCACTTCCAACCTAAAATTCACTATTCGGCACAAGCCTAGTTTTTGCAGACACCCGACGTTTTTTCTTAAAAGTGTGGCACGGCAAAGTTTTAAAGAAACATGCAGATAGTTGACACAATGAATAGTTTTTGCTAGTCTTGATACCAACAGTGTCTCTGATTTTTACTTGATCTTCATGAACAGCATGAAAAATGTCTACATATTCTAGTTACGACTTTTCATTATCGTTGTTATATTCAGAATGAACGTTGCAGGGACGTGGTGGGCATGATGTTTTGCTGCCGAGTTTGATGTGCTGAATTTTCAACAATGGTGGCTACAATTCGATTCCAGTGGAACTGAAATATAACTGTACATCACATAGATCACATCTAAGAGTCCAATGAGTTAAAACAGTCTGAAGACCTTTACTATGGCACTTCTAGGCCCTGTGTGCCACTTCAGGACTCCAAGATCCACAAGCAAACATATAATTACTTGCATAATAATGGGAACCAAAGTTTTACTGCTACCTGTGCTGTTGCTTTTGGCTTTCACTTATGGCATTCTTGTGCCAACTTCAAGGATAGGGCACACAACACATTTACGAAACAAGGACGCAACCCTTGTTGATTCCCTGGATCGTGTGTTTTCTATGCCTTACTTGCTGTAAAGGCAGAATTACTGCCTTGCCCATTCTCAAGTGGATGAAAATAACTGGTTACCTTAGGTGGTAATTAGCTTGAAATGTTTTCGATGATTTCATCATGCATGGTGATTGTACTGCCTGAGGTACATGCCAGTACTAGTAGGTGAAGTTTGTAATTCGAACGAGTATACATTTGCTTTTTTGTTAAGCTAGCCCTCCGATCTTGCATACTGTTTGCATCCTACTTCTGAGCGATGTTTGCCTCTAGCGTTTGAAACAATGTATGTTACGCACACAGATGTTCATTTTCTTGTGCAATAGTTAAGGCAACCATTCAGAACTGAAGCTAGGCTAGAAGGCAGTGTATTCTAGTCTTGAAGGTGAAACTCAATGATTCTTTAAGTTTTTTTACAGACGTTCGCTTTTTCAATTTGTTGCATTTCAGCGAACTTCTTAAAGCCAGGGAGGTGGAGCTCGCAAGAAAGAAAATGCAAATGCAGGCAAGGACAAAGAGGTAATTATCTGGTTGTTGCATAAGGTATTAGAATTAGTCGTACTGCTTTTCTTCACTTCAAATAATGTAGGTAATATGCTCACGTAGCAGAGTAAAATACCAAGTTTTGTTAATTTGTGGCATCACGTTTTAACGGCAAAAATGACCTTCCGTGTTTGCACAAACTGATCCACATCTCATTAGGAAGCATACTGTTGTATGCCGACTGAAGAGCATTGCTCGCTGTGAGATGCGAGGGAAAGTCACAGTGCTGAAAAAATCTGACCCTCTTGCTTAACTGTGTGACTGTGTGGGTTGGTGATATGAGGAGCTTTTTAAAACTGTGACCGGCAACATGGCAGCATAGCGAAGGACTAATGCAGCTTTACCCGATGAGCACGCAAGCATTTGTTACTAAGCAAAAACTGGCACCGTTTCGTTAAAATGTGGCTCCATTATTATCATGTTCTGCTCTAATGCTATTTCTTTTTTTTATCAGGCACCCTCGCTTTGGTGGAACATTCACCGTGAAAAATATGAAAGGCATTGGTGACAATGACCTAGTTGCTCATGACACTTTATCCAAGCTTTCCCAATTGAGCTTCGATCGATCCAAGCCGTTCAAGGCCAAGCCCAAAAACAGAAGGCCTGTCCTGGCAGCCGATGACGTTACGCGGAGGTCCACCTTGAACATTCGGCTGTTTCCTGAAGGGTCTCTGCACTGACTTCCTTAAGTGGTGCTACAATCCCATGATGCGGACTGTCAAGGTATCTCTCCACTTGGAATTCTCGCTTTTTTGTTTCTCAACAGATTAGTGTATTAAGCATCTTGTCAGCCCATGTGTGATTGCTGTGTTTTCTAGAAAGTGTTTATACAATAAATCAAAACATCAGTTTCATAGTACTATTAGTGCATGCTCCTCAATTCATTACAGCATAGGGCTTGTCTGCGGCTCTGTGTTTCAATTAGCATATCATCCAATGTTAAGAAAGCATTATAGCAAGAACCAAATTGTAGGGCGATGGCACAAGTTGTTCATTTTCATTCTAGTCAAATGCATTTGCATACTTATAGTTTTAAAGTTGCAACTTGAGCAGACGAAAGGATTTTATTCACTATCTTCCCATATCACATTATAGACAGCACTGCTTGATTTTGGATCATGTTTCAGGTGTCATGAAAATTGTAAACATAGTGATAGGGGTTAAAGGAGGGCTGTTATAACGCGTAGGAATAAGAGCAGCTCGTACATTTGTACAGCCGTGTTTACTATATACACTGTGCATGCGCAGTTGAAGGCACCGTGAAGTGCAACAATGAATAGGCTTAGATTGATGAACAACGCTTTGAGAACTTTAGTGTCAATAATTTCACCAACGTACGTTTATTAGTAGTGCAGGAAACCAAGTTTAAAGTTCTATTCAAGTTTAAAGCTCTGCTTTAAAAATATGCACCGAAATCATTATGCATTACCGCACATTTTAGAGTAGTTTTCGTATTTTGGTGACATTTGCACTACGAAATTTCCAGAAACTTGGCATGTTAAATTTATGGCGCCCTCACAGGACAATGCTTCATTTTTACTTATTAGGAACTGCAGTAGACTCTCACAGTAAAATCAGGTTCTCTTCACAATGTAGAAGAAACCACTTCTCCCCACTCGGCGCCCGAGGCACACCACCCGCATTGGTGTAGCAAAGTGGGAGAAGAAACGTACGCCGCTATCCCAATAGCGGCTATTGGCCTGCTGGTCGCTTGGCGATGAAGCAGAAGCAACGCTGAAAAAGTTCTAGATGGCTGAGAAAAACTTGTATTTACAGATTTTACAAAACAATGGACATCAATGTTACCAAAAAAAGAAAAGAAAAACAACTTGGAAATGAACCGACTTCTGTAGGGTGACCCTACGGGGTTCGGCGGAGCCGATGGTGCCTAACACCGCAAGCTCGGTTCAGAACACTTGGCGGAGCCCCGGGGCCTCTTCTTATCCCTTCCTGGCGCTCCGCCCTTACAACACTCTCGGCAAATAATCACCTGCTTGTCCTTTGATTGGACAGTACAGTAGGCAGATCAACAAAAAAAAACCGCCACGAGGATGCCGCCTTCGTGCACGTGGGACTCATGCAATCGCCCCAAACAACACAACAACCAAAACGTAAATAAAACCAAACTAGCAAAAGCATAGAGGCCAGGGCCAGCTTCGCGGCGCACAATTATCTAGACAGAGCCAGCCGTACTCGGTATTGCGACCGTAGGGCGACTTCCCTCTACCACGTCAATTTCTTGACGACAGGGCTATAATCCTCTAGCCTCTGTGCGCCGTACGAGGAACCGCTCGCTGACCGCGCATGTTTCTGCTTACGAGCTCCTTTGCCCGGATAAACGGGGACGCAGTCGAAGACATGCCCGATTCAACAATAGGCAACCCAGGCGTCGAACGGGCGGCCGTTGCCATTTCCCGTGTCGCGAGCCCGCTTCTGAGAGTTACTGGACCAAAGCCGGACCGGCAGTAAAGGTCGTCGGTGACTTCAGAGTTTTCGCAACGCGCCGCCGATTCTGCAGACGCGCAAACAGTACGTGGCCGGGCCATACGCCGAACCGATGCGAGGAGTCACCGCGGTGCGCAGGGTCTCGGAAGAGGCGCGTTGATGCGCCGACTGCCAGTTCCGAGAGGCAATTAGGGGGTCGTCACAATGACGTTTATAATCTCACCCCTTTTGTTGCCCCGGTTGGTTCCCTTTTCCTAGAGTTAATGGTAACTCGAAATGCTCGACCATCTCTGGCGTTGAACAAAGCAGGGTAATATGCTGGCGCCGTGTGTCTGCGCTCGCGGCAAAATCGGTTAGTCGCGCTTCGACCGCTTGTCACTCAAGCAACGCTGGCTGCCCGCGGCTGACATGCTGTCCCAAGCTTACGCCGCAAAGCAAATAAAAGCACACAAAAATTGCCGCGCTACGAATTCTTACCGCGGTCCTACACCCCCCATCCAAGACTTCGCAACAACTTGCCTACAGTGTTGCCGAAGTAAACCCACACAAAAAAAACCGACCGCGCTCAACCAGTGGGTGTAGGGCGGGTTAACAGCTGCAGCCAACGGCTGGGGTGTCCCTCCCACTACGCAGTGGTCGCGCTGCACCTGGCCGGCAGCAGCATGCGCAAATTCTCTCCTGCAAAGGAAGCGCGCAAAAAGCCCCACTTGGTCTCGGTGCTCAAAAAAAAAAAAAACAATGAAACAAACCAGTCTCCAGCGCCAGCTGACATGACAAAGCTACTTAGTAAGCTGCCCTGCTCTCTTAATATAGCGAGCCTATTCAAAACATCATGCAGCGGAGACACGGTATCTAGTAGACCCGACCGAACGTGCCAGAGCTGCTCGCTCCGCACGCCTTTTCACCAAACGCTTATGATGCATGCAACATCTGACATTCCCTGCCGTGGGCAATTCCTTGAACACTCTGCAAGAGTTTTCATTAACATGACACACACTGCAACACATGCCCCAGAACAATCGGGCGCTGTTGGCCCACCCAACATAATAAAAAAACGCAAGAAATATTGGCACTTAAAAGCAAACAGACACCACACGCAGTTCACACCACTACACTTGGTAATTGTCACACACTGTTGTATGATGTTCAAAAGTTCCATCAGCATTCTGAAGTGTTATTGCCATGTTTGCCCCACAAATCCATCACTTAGTCCCATGGCACATAACACTCGTTCCCCCTCCTTCACTGATCGCCGCTGCGGGGCTCTCAGGCTACTGCACCTCCTCCCAGCATTGGTTTGTCAGCCGGGAAAGCGCGTCGGCATCAGCATGTGCTGTACCCTTTCTGTGTTGCACTACCACGTCGTAGCGCTGCAAAGCCAATGCCCAACGTATCAATTTGGCCCCTTGTGGCGAAGCTTGAGTGAGGTACGCGAGTGGATTGTGGTCGGAGACGACAAAGATTTTGGCCCCTAATACCCAGGTGTCGAACTTTTTGAGTCCCCAAATGACACCAAACGCCTCGCGCTCTATCGTAGACCATTTCATCTGAGCAGGCGTGAAGCGATGACTGGCAAAAGCAATCGGGCACTCGGTACCGTCATCGGCCATTTGGGCCAAACAAGCTCCCACAGCGATAGCGGAAGCGTCCGTAAAAAGCCAAAACGGCTTGTGAATGTCTGGAGTGGTTAATTCAACAGCGCTGCACAGGGCACCCTTGAGTTTTGCAAATGCCTCGTCGGCCTCGGGCATCCAAGGGATGTGGTTAGGAACATGTTTAGCCGTCAATTGGGTAAGGGGCTTGGCAATGCCAGAAAAATTGGATACGTAACCCCGGTAATACCCGCACAGACCTAGAACACTCCTTAACTCTTTTTTATTATGGGGTACTTGCAGCCCCTCAATAGCCGCGAGCTTGCTGGGGTCCGGACCGTGCTTTCCCGATCCCACAATATGTCCGAGGTAGCAGATAGACGCGCACGCCACCTGACATTTTTCCATGTTAGCTACTAGACCTACGGACGTTAGGGCGGAGAACACAGCGTGGAGGTGCCGGACGTGCTCCTGTAGGGACCTGCTGAAAACCGCAATGTCATCCAAGTAGGCACAGGCATACGCCTCATGGAGTGCTAACAGCTGGTTTATACTCCGCTGAAAGCTGGCTGCCGCGTTCCTGAGCCCAAACGGCATTACCTTCCAAGCAAGCTGACCTAGGTGCGACACGAACGCGGTCATGCGCTGTGACCCCTCCGCTAAGGGAACTTGCCAGTAGCCTCGTCGGAGATCAATGAGGGTTATATAACTAGCCTGACCTACATTCATGATCAATTCTTGCGGGAATCCCATTGGGAATGCGTCTGGTTCGGTTATGGCATTCAAGCTTCTGTAATCGACACACAGGCGCACCTGTGCCATCTTTTTTCGGGACGCACACAAGGGGGTGAGCAAATGGACTTTCGCACCGGTATATTAAACCAAGCTCGAGCAGTTCCGCTATCTGTTTTGAAACCTCGTCCTTCAAGGCCACTGGCATGCGGTAAGGGCGGCTACGTTTCGGCGTGGCCCCTTGCATAAGCCTTATCTTATGTTCGCCGACTTGCGCGATCCCCACTTCTCTGCTAAATAAGGCCGCATGGCGTTCAAACACCTCCCGTACTAACACTCTTTCAGGGGGCTGCAAATGAGCCAAGCTACCCGCCGGTAGGATAGATGCTCTGTCGTGCGAGGTGACAGGACGCGGCACGTATTCCACCTCCCCGAATTCGGGGTCATCATGGATTACCGTATGACACCAATGTCAGCGACACGGCACGTGTACGGGCGCAGGTGGTTGGCATGCACTAGCATACGCTTACCCGCCGGCCTCTCTAAGTAATAGGAGTGTTGGTGGTACTTTCCTGTGATCCTGCAAGGATCTACTCATTTCGGTTGCATCTTACCGGAACGGTTGCTATCAAAAACAAGCACCTGCTCCCCCAGTTGAAACTCCTTTTCTTTCGCACGAAGGTTGTATTGCGTCGCGTACGCCCTCTGCTGTTTAGTTGCGGTCACGTTAGCAGCTTCCGCGGCTATCTCCAACTGTTTCTTCAGTTTTCGTATATACTCCGCCGGCTTGTCTGCCACTGTCGCGGGCATTTCCTGTTCTCCCGTCCAAGCCCTCGGTAGGATCGCGAGCGGACCGACGGGTTTTCTGCTGTACATCATCTGGAACGGGGACACGCCCGTAGTGTCGTGAGGAACTTCTCTGTATGCCCACAGTAGAAGTGGCACGAACTTGTCCCATTGTCGCCCCTGTTCAGATATCACATGAAGTAGCATGTTTTTGAATACTCTGTTCCACCGTTCGACCGCTCCGTAGCTTTCCGGGTGGTCCGGTGTCGAAAACCGAGGGGAACAGCCGAGGCGCGTCAGGAATTCGCGGGTCAGCGCGGCGGTGAAATTGGTCCCGCAATCTGAACATACTACCTCTGGTATCCCGCTGCGGCTGAAAATTTCCAACATTGCGTCGCAGATAGCTTTAGCTGTCAATGACTTGAGACATATGACCTCGGGCCAGCGGGTGCAGAGATCTATCATGCACAACGCGTAGCGGTGGCCGCGAGTTGTCGGCGGCTCAATTGGTCCTATGACGTCGATATTGACTTTCTGAAAGGGGTATCGGGGCCTTACGAGGGGCGCTATGGGAACTCTGTCTGTCTGCCTCCTGTCAGCCCTGATCTGGCACGCGTGACAACAATTGCAGTAGTCTCGGATGTCCTTTTCTATACCTGGCCAAAAAAAACTAAGTTTAATTCTCGCTTTCGTCTTACGAAACCCCAGGTGTCCGCCCCAATACGACTCATGTGCCAGGCTGAGCACATCAGCCCGCCGGGTGGTCGGCAAAACTAACTGCTTGATCGGTTGACCCAATACCTGTTCTCGGTGATACAGCAACCCGTCAATCACCAGCATTCCACCTCGCCCTTCCGCGGCGTCTCTCCATGCCCGGCCCAACGTTTCGTCACTCTTTTGTTCCTCACGCAATGCCTCGAAATCACCCCTCTCGCCACTTGTGCCACCTTGCGACACGCAACTTGCCTCGTTCTCGGTGGTGTGTGGTGTTTTCTCTCTAGCGTTACGCTCTCCTTCCAGCCCTGATTCTCCCTCCTCTACCTCCACGGCTGTAACCACTTCTATCTCCCGGGTGCGTTCGACTTCTCTGGGCTGTAGTACGCTTCCCTCCGCTGACCGCGGATAATCCGGAGTCGGTCTACTCTGCTCTACTACTCTCCCATCTAGTTTTGCGGCCGCCTCTCGTTCGTCGGAGAAGTTTCGGGGGGATAGTGTCGTGTCCTGTTTGTTGTATTCACACTGGCTCTGCTGCAACGCGGTCCAATCGCTCGCCGAGAGCAGGCATTCACTCACGCTTAGTTTATCTGTGACCGCACACAAGACCGGTGTGGCCTGTGAAACTTCGGCAAACACCGGTTGCCCCTGTTTCAGCGTTAGCGGGAGCTCTACTAGTTTGGCCTCGACTCGTTCACCAAATGCTGCCCGGAGGCTTACGCGGCCATAGGCCTGGACAAAATTCTTCAGGAACCACGCTTTCCTGCACTACCGTAATCTCGGCGCCCGTGTCTACTACTGCATTCAAAGTTTTATCTTTGCAATTCAGAGTTACCTTCCACAAGCGGTCGGCAGGCGTTACATTATCTAGGCAGACTCGAGCAGTGAGTTTATCATTTCCCTCCGAAGCGCTAAGATTCGGCGCCAACCTTTCAAGATAATGCGGGTAGTTGAGTCTAATATGAGTGTTCGATCCACACTCAAAACATCCCGTTTTCCTCGGTTGCCTATTGGAATTATACGAACCCTTCGGTCTCGTGTTCGAACCCTTACTCGGACCCGATGGGCTGCTACTCTGGTGGTCGGTTGTCTTCTCTACCCCTTTACTGCTGGCATTGCGTGGCTGTCCTTTCTGCGCTTCCGCACTGCCGTTCGCGTCTTCAAAGGTGTGGAAGAGCCTTGCAATTTCTGTGCTTTTGTACCACGCTGCCCCCTCACGTAACCTCAAGTATTTTAATGCCTCTTCAGACAACACGGCTTTGAATTGGTCCACTACCAGTAGTTCCAAAAGCTCCGCGAAGGTGGACACGTCTCTTGACGCCACATAAAAATTTAAGTAGCTGCCCAACCTTGTTGTAAAACTTTTCCACGTCTCTGTTTTTCGCTTACGTGCCCCTGTGAATTTCTTTTGGTATTCTAAGGGAGACAGCTTCAGTTCATCAAGCACTACTTCCTTCACGGTCTCATAGTCCCGATGTTGGGCGGGTGTGAGCCGAGTTGATAAATACTCTATGCGCTCAGCCACGAGTAAAAAGACTATTTGTCCCCAATAACTTCGAGGCACCTCATATGCCTCCAGAGTGTGCTCTACTGACTCGAACCAAATTGGGACCTCCGCGTCTGCGAGAAATTTCGGGAAAGCACCCACTAATAATTTGGCGTATTTGCGCCACTCAGTGTTGGAGCAGCGCTCAAATGTTCTGCCAGCATCACTCACGCTACCTGATGGGCTTGCCGGACGTAATTTAGCGAGCTCTAACTCCAACTTCATTTGCCGGCTTCGTTCGCGAGCCATCTTAAAATCATGATCTGCTTGGTCTCGTGCCGTCCAAGGGACGTCACCACTCCCATCCTCACTCGCCCCATCACCACCCTCCATCCTGCTGAATGTGGTGCTAGCCTGTTTGCCCCGCAACAACAATACAGCAATGAGAAAGGGAACTCACGTTAGCTCTGTCCCGTTGTCGTGGCGTCGCTCTGGCTCACTGCTGCAGGCTTCTGGTCGATGCCCCACCTCGTCGTGGACGTGCCTTTTGGGTGTCGAGAACTCGTACGAGGACCGCTTTGACCCAGTCACTCCCTCGGTGTCTTTCGGGAACACCAGGCTATCTGCAGCTTCCAGCTGCCGCAGCTACTTGCTGCAGTGTCTGTCCGTTGGTCTGGTGCCGATTGGCGTCTTCATCTGTTCTTCGTCTTTCCTCTCAGCCAGCTTCTTCCTTCTTCCACTCCGTCCACAGCAAGCCAATCCTGCTCGACTGCGCCAGTAGAATCAGGTTCTCTTCACGATGTAGAAGAAACTACTTCTCCCCACTCGGCACCCGAGGCGCACCACCCGCGTTGGTGTAGCAAAGCGGGAGAAGAAACGTACGCCGCTATCCCAATAGCGGCTATTGGCCTGCTGGTCGCTTGACGATGAAGCAGAAGCAACGCTGAAAAAGTTCTAGATGGCTGAGAAGAACTTGTATTTACAGATTTTACAAAACAATGGACATCAATGTTACAGAAAAAAGAAAAGAAAAACAACTTGGAAATGAACCGACTTCTGTAGGGTGACCCTACGGGGTTCGGCGGAGCCGATGGTGCCTAACACCGCAAGCTCGGTTCAGAACACTTGGCGGAGCCCCGGGGCCTCTTATTATCCCTTCCTGGCGCTCCGCCCTTACAACACTCTCGGCAAATAATCACCTGCTTGTCCTCTGATTGGACAGTACAGTAGGTAGATCAACAAAAAAAACCGCCACGAGGATGCCGCCTTCGTGCACGTGGGACTCATGCACTCTCCCCAAACAACACAACAACCAAAACGTAAATAAAACAAAACTAGCAAAAGCATAGAGGCCAGGGCCAGCTTCGCGGCGCACAATTATCTAGACAGAGCTAGCCGTACTCGGTATTGCGGCCGTAGGGCGACTTCCCTCTACCACGTCAATTTCTTGACGACAAGGCTATAATCCTCTTGCCTCTGTGCGCCGTACGAGGAACCGCTCCCTGACCGCGCATGTTTCTGCTTACGAGCTCCTTTGCCCGGATAAACGGGGACGCAGTCGAAGACATGCCCGATTCAACAATAGGCAACCCAGGCGTCGAACGGGCGGCCGTTGCCATTTCCCGTGTCATGAGCCCGCTTCTGAGAGTTACTGGACCAAAGCCGGACCGGCAGAAAAGGTCGTCGGTGACTTCAGAGTTTTCGCAACGCGCGCCGCCGATTCTGCAGACGCGCAAACAGTACGTGGCCGGGCCATACGCCGAACCGATGCGAGGAGTCACCGCGGTGCGCAGGGTCTCGGAAGAGGCGCGTTGATGCGCCGACTGCCAGTTTCGAGAGGCAATTAGGGGGCCGTCACAATGACGTTTATAATCTCACCCCTTTTGTTGCCCCGGTTGGTTCCCTTTTCCTAGAGTTAATGGTAACTCGAAATGCTCGACCGTCTCTGGCGTTGAACAAAGCAGGGTAATATGCTGGCGCCGTGTGTCTGCGCTCGCGGCAAAACCGGTTAGTCGCGCTTCGACCGCTTGTCACTCAAGCAACGCTGGCTGCCCGCGGCTGACATGCCGTCCCAAGCTTACGCCGCAAAGCAAATAAAAGCACACAAAAAATTGCCGCGCTACGAATTCTTACCGCGGTCCTACACTCACTAACCCCATATCTCTTAAACGGCACTTCTGCTTTGATGGAACAACTGCCTCTGATATGATTGGTTTCATACTTCTCTTCTGCTTCCTTGTTTATCTCTCAATAAACTGCTGTCGTAGTAAAATGAACATATTGCTGCATGCATGTTGACATATTGTGTGACGATGCGCGTGTGTGCTTGACGAAGAGGACGAAGAGTGGTCTCGGCTTGGTGTCTGGTGAAACGGTCACGCCGCTGCTGCTGGTTTGAAATATATTTCATCCACAGCCTCGTCGATACAGCGTCCCTTCTCTTTTGTAACATATTTGGTGGAGGCGGAACGTTCCCCGTTCTCACCACGAAGCTTCGCAGTGGCTGCACCGTCCAGTCTCTGGCCATGGCTTCCAATGATAACAACCCGTCACCGTCACCGTTTTCAGCTGGAGCGCTAGCTACTACGTACCTTGCGATGTCCCACCCTCGTGATCCCGGTACGTTCTCCTCCCAGCTTTGCCTTGACGTCGACTACTGGCTCTGCATGTACGAGCGCATTAGCCTGTCTCACCGATGGGACCCTACCATGATGCTCGCATACGTAATCGTTTACTTGGATGGCATCTCACGTGTATGGTTCGACGCTCATGAGGCCGAGCTCACCAGCTGGGAAATCTTCAAGGAACGACTACGCGAAATCTTTGGGGACCTGTCCGGTCGACAAATGGCCGCACGACAAGAACTCGCCACCCATGTACAGTAATCAACCGATTTGTATGTCTTGTACATACAAGGCGTGCTCACGTTGGGCCGCAAAGTGGATGAGCAAATGACCGAGTGCGACCAGGTGAACCACATACTCAAGAGCATTGTGGACGACGCTTTCAACTTGCTCATGTACAACAACGTCACGACTGTAATCTCATCTTCGAAATGGCCAAAAACCATTGAGTTCGGCCTCATTTTTCGCGGCTCCCAAACATGGCTGTCACGTGAAACCTGTACCGATCTCGGTGCCACACCACCCTTGCACGAGAATGTTACATGCATCGTTGGGCGCGAGCTTGAGGCGGCCCATCCGGCGCCGTTTCATCCACTTTCACTAGACCAGGGCACCGTGCAAACACCTCCGGCGGTGTCAGTTATTCAGGTAGTCGTGCGGCAAGAAATTGTTAACCTTGGTTTTCCTGTCGCCTGCTCCGTCTCCGGACCGGACTACAGACCGATGCCAATAAATGCACCATGCCATGACCCATACTTTCTGCCCAGATTCCACAATCCGATAGAATGGAGAACAGCAGATGACAAGCCAATCTGCTTCCTCTGTCACTGAGTTGGCGATGTCTCCCGCTACTGCCGCAGCACTTGGACGCCCCCCCCATTGGAGCCAATTTTCTTCTCCTCGGCCATACGCGGACCCCCGTCAGTATTCGCCCAGCCATGAGTACCCTGCTTCCGACGCACCTAACAACCGCTCTACCGCTCGTTCACCGTCACCACAACGCCGCCGTTCTTCGTCGCCCCAACCCCGCCGCTACCAATCGCCGACTAACTATGGATCTTCTCGGACGAAAAACTAGAGTATGCAGCTCCTGGAGATAGGGCTGCATCAAGAGCAACTGACCCAAATCTTCCGTTGACGCTCCCTACTAATAAGAACTTGCTGAAAGTGCATGTGGACGGTGTTTCTTTGGCGGCTTTAGTTGACACTGGAGCTCAGGTGTCTATAATGAGTGCTCGTCTCTGTTGCCGCCTCAAAAAAGTACTCACTCCTGCCGCAACACAAGCCGTCCATGTCGCCGATGGTGGAACTGTAACCGTAATTGGAATGTGTACCGCTTGTATTAGCCTTGCCGGCCGCCATGTTCCTGTTTTATTTACCGTGATCGACAATTTCCCTCATGACCTCATCTTTGGAATGGACTTCTTATCGACGCATTCTGCCCTGATCGACTGTTCCGCCAGCACACTCTGCTTAGAACTTCCTCTTCTTCCAGATTCTAGCCCCGAGCTGCCAAAAAGCCTCTGTACCACAGACTTCAGTCGGATACTGCCAGAAGCCCTCAAATTCATTGAATTGGCAACAAGTTCACCTGTTGTGGACGGTGATTATGTCGTCACGCCTATGTTTGATGTTCTCCTGGCGCGCGACATCACTGTGCCACACTCCATCGTAACCATGGCCTCTAACCGAACATGTCTGCCCATTATCCATTTCGGTTTCACCCTGCAAATACTACCACACGAAATTTCAGTCGCCACGCTTCGACTCTTAATAGACGCCCACGTCACCGCTTTTGCGGCAGATGCATGCTCCGATCTTCCATGTCACCCACAGGATGCCACATTCCTCGATGCGGCCTTGCGCCCCGTGATCGACCCGAAACTCAAACCTGCCCAAACCAATGCCCTATTCTGTCTTCTGTCTTCCTACCGCGACATATTTGACGTTGACAGCAGTCCACTCGTTCAGACTTCCCTCGTGAAGCACCGCATTAATACTGCTGATTCTCCTCCCATTCACTGCTGACCATACCGGGTGTCTGCCAGAGAACGTAAGGTAATTCAAGAAGAAGTCAACGAGATGCTAGCCGAAGGAATTATTGAACCCTCCTCGAGCCCTTGGTCATCTCCTGTTGTTCTCGTTAAAAAGAAAGATGACACCTGGCGCTTCTGCGCTTGGGCATCTCCTGTTGTGCTCGTTAAAAAGAAAGATGACATGTGGCGCTTCTGCGTTGATTACCGCCATCTTAATCGAATCACGAAAAAGGACGTTTATCCTTTGCCCTGAATTGACGACGCCCTCGATTGTCTTCACGGCGCGCGATACTTTTCTTCAATTGAACTACGTTCTGGCTATTGGCAGATGGCGGTGGACGAGAAAGACCAAGAAAAGACTGCGTTTGAAACTCCCAACAGCCTATACCAATTCAATGTGATGCCGTTTGGGCTATGCAACGACCCAGCCACGTTTGAGCATATGATGGACTCGCTATTACAAGGGTTCAAGTGTTCAACATGCCTGTACTACCTGGATGATGTCCTTGTATATTCGCCTACGTTTGAGACACACCTTCAGCATTTGTCAGCGGTTCTCGACATCTTCCGCACTGCTGGCTTTCAACTAAACTCGTCGAAATGTCACTTCGGCCGCCAGCAAATTACGGTGTTGGGCCACCTTGTCGACGCATCAGGTGTGCAGCATGACCCGGGGAAAATTCGTGGCGTCACGAGCTTTCCTGTACCTCAGTCTGTCATGGATGTCCGGAGTTTTGTGGGACTTTGTTCCTATTCTAGAAGGTTCATGAAAGATTTTGCAACGATCGCTCGACCACTCACCGACCTTCTGAAGAAAGATGTGACTTTTACGTGGGGTTCCACTCAAGCTGCCGCTTTTTCTCCCCTCATCACCCTCCTCACGACTCCACCTATATTGGCCCACTTTAACCCGTCCGCTTTGACAGAAGTCCAAACCGATGCGAGTGGTCACGGGATTGGAGCCGTCCTAGCCCAACGCCTGCGGGGACACGACCGAGTCATCGCCTACGCTAGCTGCCTTCTCACAGCTGCCGAGCGCAATTATTCTATAACAGAGCATGAATGCCTTGCTCTTGTTTGGGCAGTCACGAAGTTCCGCTCATATTTATATGGCACGAATTTCTCTGTAATAACGGACCACCATGCGCTATGTTGGCTTTCGTCACTGAAGGATCCTACTGGCCGGCTTGGGCGCTGAGCTCTGCGACTGCAAGAATATACTTGTACAGTCATGTACAAGTTGGGACGCCTACATCAGGACGCAGACTGCCTCTTCCACTACCCGGTCGATGAATTGAGCACCATCCCTGACACCGGCACCGATACTTGCGTCTTCTCCATTTCGCAACTGACCCGCATCGGTGACGAGCAACGCCGTGATGCATCCTTGCGTACTATAATTGAACATCTCAAATCACCATTTTCTGACAGGTCCCATCACTAATTCGTCCTCCACGATAGTGTCCTATACCGCCAGAACTTCTACCCAAATGGACCAGCCCAGCTGCTCGTTATTCCAAAACACCTCTGCTCGGCAGTTCTCCACGACCTCTATGACCTTCCAATTGCGGTCACCTTGGTGTGTCACGCACTTACGACAGGATTCGCCTACGCTTCTTTTCGCCAGGGCTTTCACGCTCAGTCAGAAGATACATTGCGGCTTGTGATAAATGTCAGCGCCGCAAAACACCATTGACGCTTCCTGCCGGGCACCTTCAACCACTTGACATTTCGTCAGAACCTTTCTTCTGCGTTGGCTTAAACCTCCTGGGCCCTTTTCTCTTATCTTCTTCTGGCAACAGCTGGATAGCTGTGCCCACAGACTACGCCACATGCTACGCCATCACACGAGCACTTCCAACGAGCTGCGCCACAGATGTCACTGACTTCCTCATCAAGGACGTTACCTTGCAACATGGAGCTCCACGCCAGCTGCTTACAGACTGTGGCCGCACCTTTCTATCTAAGCCATAGCCGATATCCTTTAGTCATGTGAAACAAGGCACAAGCTCACTACATCGTACCACCCGCATACAAATGGATTCAGGGAGCGTCTGTATCGAGTACTTAAACATGCTTGCGAAATATGTTTCTTCCAACCACCCTGATTGGGACCTTGCTTTGCCATACGTGACATTTGCATATAGTTCTTCTCGCCATGACACTGCTGCTTACTCCCCATTTTTTCTGTTGTTCGGCCGAGAACCTACATTACCTCTAGATGCAGTCATTTCGTCTACCGCGACACTCACCAGCGAATATGCCCTTGACGCTATTACTCTAGCTGCCCACGCACGCGAAATCGCCCGCACTCGCTTTCTGGCCTCTTAAGAGAACCAGCGGCGTTTGTACGATCAACGGCACCGGGACGTGCACTTCTTTCCTGGTTCATTGGTGCTGCTGTGGTCCCCAACCCGTCAAGTCGGCTTGTCCTTTCCTGCTACACAGGTCCATATCGAGTCCTTCGTGAGGTTACCCTGTGACATACGAAATTGCCCCTGCTGCCTCATCGCCTTCAACTGCCCCACAGACCATCGATATCGTACATGTGGCACGCTTGAAGCCTTACTACTCTCCCACTGACGTTGACATGTAGATGTGCTGTGACAGCACTTCTGCTGCCGGAGATAATTCTACATGCAAGTTGACATTTTGTGGGACGATGCGCATGTGTACCTGACGAAGAGGATGAAGAGTGGTCTCCGCTAGGTGTCTGGTAAACCGGCCACGCCGCTGCTGCTGGTTCGAAATATATTTCATCCACAGCCTCGTCGATACGGCATCCCTTCTCTTTCATAACAATAATTTACCGGCTCATTTAGGTTCCATTTAATGAGAGTCTATTGTAGTAGGATCTAGCCATTGCGTCCTAGAAAAAAAACTATGTCTGAGATGTCGTCAGCTTTGCCATTAGATGCACGCTGCCACGCGCTTTCGAGCGGGCACTGTGTGGTGGTGCTAGCGACTCTACCACCGGAGCTGGCAAGAACGACTGTGTTCGCAACGTTGTGTTGGTAGCAGTTTAGCTGGCTGCTTTGTGCGGGCGTTTGATTGCGCGCTCGGGGTGTATGCTGAAGGAGCGCCAGTTTAGCAGGTGCTTCTCATTTCCTTTCAGAAAGTTTGGCTAAAGCTAAAGCACATTTCGCTATAGAAGTTTCCTTTCAAGCAACTTTGTGGCAGCATTTTAGTTGGTTAGTCCTTGCTGCACACTGCAGGGTTACATGTTGGCGCTCAGTCATCTATCAAAATCGCCTTGAGTCACCGTTCACCGCAAACTGCTCACCGAAGGTACCATCTGCAACATTTTTCCTGAGGCTCGACTAGCGTTCGGGCTTGTAACAAAACTGGAATTTCTGGGCAAGGTGAACGTAAAGCTCAATAACACGTCACCTTTTCCATGAACTGCACGAAATCGAAGCCAGAAAAGCTCCCCAAGAACGGGCCTCGTAGCCTTTTTTCTCGTGTGTTTACTTCTCTCATGATCTAATATTGCAGCACCATTTTAAACTCGTTTACAATGTCACATCACTACCGCATTCAAGATGTGTTTCATCGCGCTCTAGTTTGATCAACCATTCATTCGTTTCAACAACGCTGGCATTCTTGCCGTGGACCTGCGTGTTGTCATCTATTTAAGTTGCCAAACGCACTGCAGGTTGCATGGTGACTGTGCCAAGTGGAAAGGAGGGTAACAGAAAAAGTAGGGCAGTGCTTCTGCGTGTCATGTCCCAGGCATGATTTTTTCTAGGAGTCGTTGACCTAGCAGTCACTGTCGAATTCTGTGACATCACGCTGTTTTGTGCCGAAATATTAAGGTGGAGTTTTCACTCGATTTTCTGTTTGCACATTTGCTTGCTTACGAACTATATCTCTTTGTGGCAAGCAGGTGATTTAGAATTTGTGAAATAGTAATTTACTCTTCAGTGTCTTATTAAAGTGTGAGGGGCAGTGTGTGTTTACTATCTTTTCTTCAAGTTATTTATATATGCACCTTTTATATATACCTTTTATAAATGCACTTTTTATGTATTTATGTATGCACCATTAAGGAAGAGTTCTTGCAGCACTCACAGGCCTTGCCCACACTTATCAGGAGATCACACCGACCAGAGAGTAGACGAGTTCGATTTGAACAGCCAATCATAAACTTGGCGTGAATGTCCAAATTTCAATGAAAGAAATTCGCATTAAAATCTCGCGTTGGCACCACCAATAGAAGCGCGAGCATGGCACCGCTAGTACTCAGCATTCTGTAGGCCAAGCGTTCTCGTACTCAGCATTCTCGCCAGAGACAAGCCTTGTTTCATGGTGTGCTGCTGTTTTTTTTTGGGGGGGGGGGGGGAGCACATATTTTCTTTGGTTGTCCTGTGGCTGTATCTTAGCGAGTGGCGGAAACGCGGGGGGGAACTCATTTTTGTGAAATGTCTTTTTCGCCTGGCGTAGCTTAGTGATAGCAGCTTCTTGGTTGTCACTACCACGCATCTCATGGCTGTATCCGATCAAGCGGCAGAAAGCTGGCCTTTTGTAAAACGTACATGCTTAAGAGCTTTGATCTTAAAAAATGGAAAAGAAAGGAATGGAGAGAGGGAGAGATAACAATAAATACTTTATTTTTAGGTCTAACCAGCCTTTTCTGTGCTAAATATTGTACAGAAATTACTGAAATGCAGAAATTATTGAAATGGAAGGAGCCAATGATTGGACGTGTTTTGCAGAGCTTCCTGATACGCAAGAAAGGCCTGGCACATGACGAAGGCTATTACTTCTGGGCGTTGAAGTTCTTCATGGAGTTCAATCGTCACAATGGCTTCGACGTCAGCCTCGTCAGTGAGACTATATGCAAAGAGGCGTTCCACTATGTGCAGACAGGAGCTCGAACAGTATTACGAAATGATGGTCACCGACAAGCGCAAGATTCACATCTGGTCGAAAAGGTTTGTAGCGCTCTGTGTTTCTTTGCATTACACTCATATCTCAATATATCAGACCTAGATATAACGAATTATCTGTTATGACGAAGTAAATGAAGAAAAGCTTTGTTGTAAACACAGTGCTTATAGCGAATTTTCAGATATAACGAGATATTTTTATGGCAGGTGTGACTTTGTTGTACAGTAAAAGCTCGTTAACCTGGTTCTCACGGGACCGGTGTAAATATCGCAGTTAACAGAATTCTGGATTATTAAATTAACCATCAAAACAAAAAGAGAAAATGTACGCGACACAGACAAACCTTTATTTCATGAAAAACTGCATCAACTTTGCCTGCCTCGTCATCAAAATTAGTGCTAGAACGATCTTCTTCAACCTTATGTGGTGGTGGTGTGCATGCTCGCTGTCGCGAGTGCCGATGAAGAACTTCGCGAAGACAGCGAGGGCGCTTCGGCGGCCTCCTGCACGGTGCGAGCAAACCAGCAACGGCCACACCATCATCAACGCGCACAAACACAGCCTGACAATGTAACGAGGGTTTTCATGTCAAAGCGCCAACTCGCCAAACTTCTTTGATGTACCCGAGCTGCAAATGCTATGCGCGAAGTCACAACGCAAGGAAATTAGCAGCGTAGGTGTTGCAGGCAACTTGGGTAGCGGCGGCTGTGCAAACTGTCCCGTTGTTCGTGCATGCTGTCCCGTTGTTCGTGCATGCGGCGTCATTGCTTTCGCCGGGTGGTGACTAGCGCTACCTGGCCACCTCCCCCCTCATTCACTATCATCGTGATCATATTCTGCTTCCGTTCGTTTGGTTTCAGTTTCTCCAAAACTTTGGTTCCACCGTCAATTACGGTGGCGGAGCCAACCCTCCATGCTTTCAGTAACTGGAATCGGTCACTGAAAGCATGGAGCCCCGATAGCCCTCTCTGGAATTGTCCGAGTTAACTGGTGCGCGTTTAAATCCCTTCGGATTAAAGAGCATTTGACACCATTGAAATATACACAGTTTTGCCGGGACTGCACCGCGTGTCCAAGTAAACAGAATTTCGACTAACGATATCCAGATAAATGAGCTTTTACTGTAATGAGGTTTGAGTGTATCTCTAGGTGTGCCGCATAAAACATCATGTGTAACTTTTTAGGTAGGCTGAAAGAAGTTGCATTTTCTGGTAAAAAAATTAAATGGAAACAGTTCTTATCAGAGCAGGAGGCTTATTGCAAAGTTGTATAATGTTTCATGAGGAAATAGAGGCACGAACTGAGAGACTAGAAAAAATAAGTAAAAAAATAGGACGGCAGACTTTCAGCTTGTTAATTTTCTGCACTATACCTTAACATATGTACAATGTGGTGGTGGTGGTGGTGGTGAAAACGTATTTATTATTTATTTACATGAAATTTTCTGCGGAGAAGCTCCGAGTAGTCGGAGATGCTTGGCTTGCGGTGGGGGGGCCTTAGTCCAGGGCTCCTGCTTGCAGCAGCCGCTCTGCGGGCCCGGTTGATGAGGCTCAACTGATCTTCCAGGTTCTCGCTGGCCAGCAGCTCCTCTCATCGCTCCGCTGTTGGATTTTGTACTGGTTGTAAGGCTGTAATGGCCTGACACTCCCACGTGACGTGGTACAGAGTGGCTTTAGCTCAACACCATGGGCAGAGAGGAGAGTATGCCGAGGGGTGCATTTTGCTCAGGATATGCAAATTTGTAAACGTGCCAGTTTGAATTTGGCTCCAGCTGACCGATTCCTCTTTATTCAGTGTTCGGTGTGGTAGCGAATAAGCTTTCCTAAGTCCTCTGTAATGGTTTAGGATGGCCAAATAGTCGCAAGGGACCGGAACGAGTTCCTCAGGGGCGGAGTTGGAAGGTGCTCGGCTCGCATACCCTCGAGCTACCCTGTCCGCTGCCTGATTCCCCTTTAGTCCCATGTGGCCCGGAGTCCATATAATCCGATGCCAAATTCTGAGTGGATGTGTAATGGAATGCTCGCCAGTGTCTGTAACGCTCATGATGACGTTGAGAGCGGGTTGGCTAATGCGCCCCTGTAGGTAGTTGCGGCAAGCTGCTTGAGAGTCCGTGAGAACTGTCAGCGACCTTCGTTGTCTGTAGCTGATAGCGAGAGCGAGCGTATGGCAGTTTCTTCAGCATCGGTGATGTTGTGGCGCCGCACGGAAGCGCTGGTACGTTCTGTGAGTGTGTGGTCCACGACTGTGGCTACAGCCTTACTGTTTGCATGGTTGTAGTTGGCGGCGTCAACATAGTACGTAGTGTTCTTGTGTGCATAAGTTCGCTCGAGGGCTTCCACTCTGGCTTCCCTCCGGCCCTAATGTAGTCGGGGATCCATATTGCGGGGGATGGGAGCGACCTTATAAGTGGCACGAAGTTGGTCCGGAATGGGCTTGCGACGAGCTGCGTCGTGAAACTGGCTGATGTAGCCAAGGCGTAGGAGCAGGTCACGGCCTGTAGGTGTTTGCGTGAGCCGTTGCAGCTGTGTGGCGAGTTGCGCTTCACAAAGTTTTTCAAAGGTGTTGTGTAGGCCCAATGCGAGGAGCTTGCTAGAAGGAGTACCTGGTGGTAGCTTGAGTGCCGCTTTGTAGGCCTTATGGAGCATTGCGTCTACTTGGCCCTGTTTGCTCTTGGTGAAGCGTCGGTAGGGCAAACTGTATGTCACCCTACTGATCACGAGGCTACGTATGAGTTTCAGGGTGTCCTCCTCACGCATGCCATGGCAACGAGTGGCTACGGGAGATATCATTCGGGCCACTTGCAGTGTAGTGGTGCGGAGAAGGGCAATTGTGTGATTCACATGGCGGTTCGACTGTACCCACATGCCTAGTATTCGAATGATGGATTTCTCTGGGATGTGTTTGCCAGCAAGGACGACCTGGAGGCGGGAGCCTTGGTTGTTCTGCGCCGATGGTGGGAGCCTGCGTCTATAAATTCGTAGAAGCTCAGATTTTTCTGTTGCACAGGCCAGGCCTCGTGCCTGTGCGTATTGTTCGGCGCATGTGGCTGCCTGCTGCAGGTTATATTCTTTTTCTCCAAGGGACCCCCGCGTGGCCCAGACGGTGATATCGTCCGCATACATTGCGTGATGAATGCCATCGATGCGGTGGAGTTCATGTGCCAGGCCAACCATAGCTACATTAAAGAGTAGCGGGGAAATCACTGAGGCCCTGCGGGGTGCCCTTGTTCGGAACCCTGATAACATGTGATCGGATGGAGCCGAGACCGACTGTGGCAGTGCGGTCCTGACAAGAAGGCGTGAACATAACTGTAGACGCGCTGCCCACAATGAAGGGCCTCGAGGCCCTCAAGTATGGCCTGGTGGCTAACGTTATCAAACTGCGTCCTTAATGTCTAATGTCAAGATAATGTTTTCTCCTTGCTGGGGGGCAGTTATCAATGACTTCTTTTAATTGTAGCAGTACATCCTGCGTTGAAAGATGTGCCCGGAACTCGTACATTGAGTGCGGGAAAAGGTCATTGTCCTCAAGGTAATCTTGCCCGCGATTAGTGATGACGCACTCGAAGAGTTTACCAAGGCAGGAAGTGAGGGATATTGGTCGGAGGTTTTCGATCTGAAGTTTTTTGCCCGGCTTCGGTATCATTATGACCTCCGCGTGCTTCCATTCAGGAGGAAGCGTGCCACGTTACCAATGATCATTGAAAAACGCCGTGATTTCTTTTACGGCGCTGTCGTTGAGGTTCCTGATAAGAGAGTACGTGATTCCGTCTGCCCCAGCAGCTGTGTTGTGATTGCTGCTGCGAATGGCTGCGTAAACTTCGTCCACTGTTATTGGTCGGTCGAGAGTGTCATTGGCACGTTCACGATACACAGCCTGAGATGCGGGTGGGTGGAAATCCCCAAAGCATTTTCGCCGGACTTGATCCAGCAGCTCATCGTCAGTACCCTCAAAGGCGTGTATGAGGCGCATGACTGGCTTATTCGTCTCTTTTTTTTGTTCGAGTGGGGTCCATCAAAGCGCGCAAAGTGTGCCACGTGCGGGCCGTGCCCAATGAGCCTCGAAGAGAGTCGCTAAACTGGGCCCAATTGAGTCGCGCCAGTTCTGTAGCGTACTGCTCGGCCTAAGTGGTGAGTGTGGCGATCCTTAGCTTGAGGCGTCGGTTATGTTTTTGCGTCCTCCATCTGCGGATGAGGCTCCTTCGGGCTTCTCACAGATGTAGCAGATGGCCGTCCACTTCCGGCAGTGCAGGTGTTCTGTTAATGGTGGTGGTCCAACGCTCTCCAATTTCTTTAAGTTGGGTGCACCAGTCAGTGAGGCTTGTTAGGCTGTTGAGTGAATGTTCGCTCTCACGACGAAAGGCGTCCCAGTTTGTGATGCGTGCTTCTCCAATAGACCGACGCGCTGCGCTCTCTGTAACTTTTGTGCAGAGAATGAAGTGGTCGTTGCCCAAGGATTCCTGCAGGTTGTCCCAGTTATAGTTTGCACGGCCACGGGCGAAGGTGAGATCGGGGCAAGTGTCCCTGCACACACTGTTACCGATCCGGGTAGGGAACGCGGGATCCGTAAGCAGTTTAAGCTGAAATTTTTCAGTGGCAGCCGCAAGCTGTTTGCCTTTGACATCCGAATGGTTGTAACCCCAGCGTTCGTCGAGAGCGTTGAAGTCGCTGAGCAGTAAGAGTTCTTTTCCCTGGGCCAATCGGCAGGCACCTTGGACGAGGGCATGGAAATCAGTGGTTTTGCTTTGGGGCACTATATACGTTGACAATGATGATACTTCGCTTTTCTCCTTTCTTTTTTTGCCTGAGAACTAGCTCCACAATCACATGTTCTATGTTGGTGTCTGGGATATTGTCTATGCCAACTGCGGTTAGCGCTTTGTCAATCAGGATGGCCGCTTTGCCCTTTGTTTGACTGTTATAGGACTCATAACTTGAAAATATGGGTGGCGTTTCGGGCTCCTGAAGCGCTATGACATCTGGCCGAGCAAGGTGTGTGTTAATGTACTGTTGGAGGAGGCTCCGCTTTCTGCGGAAGCCGCGGCAGTTCCATTGCCAGACTTCTAAATGTTCGCCAATGAGTGGGGCTGTGCTGCCTATGGTTAATTCGTTGAGTGGAAAGGCGTGGGTATCGGAATCTCGGCTTGCGACGCCGATGTAGGAGTGAGGGTGAGGGCGCTGGGTGTCAATGCGGGGGCAGCGAGGATTTCGGATGCATGTGATTCCAATCCTAGTCTATGGTAACCTTGATCTATCGTGGCGTGCGAGCTACGAGTGGCCCTCTTCCTGCGTATGTTTTCGCCTGTTTCAGCAATTTGCGCCTCGAAGCGTGTCTCGAGAGAGTCGAGGCGTTCTCCGAACTGCGTGAATACGGCACTGAATTGTTGCGATAGCTGCTGCGCGAGCGTTGAGAGCATTTCGCGTAACTCTTCGCGTGTGATGGTGGTGCCCGACGCAGCAGGAATTGATAGTGCCGTTTTAGGGATTTTCTGTATCTTGGGGGAGGTTGGGTTTTTTTTTTTTTTTCGGGGGAGTCGGGCGGCGATCAAGACGCGCCATTAGGGCATGAAGTTGAGAACTGTCCTTGGCTTGACGTGCCCTGACGGCCGCCAGCTCCTGTTTGAGTTTTAGGTTTTCTGCGAGAAGGTGTTCGTATGCGGTGGACAGGGTATTGAGTGGAGCGATGGGAGGATCTACATTTGCTGACCAGCTCACCTTATTGTCGGCACCGGCTGATGGAGTGGGATTGGGCTTCTTCTTATGTTTGCTGGAGGCATGCTGGGACTGTTGACAGATGGGTTTCTGCTGCTGCTGCTGCCCCTTGGTCATCTGGTTCTTCGGATGCTGTCGCTGCTTTGGCTGCTGCTGTTGGCCAGGTTCCACAGAAGGGAGGGGTGGGAAGGACTGTGACCTCGAGCGTGAGCGGGAGAGGCTGCATGAGGTCTCGTTTTCCTTGCTGAACCGCCTGCGTTTGGGAGTGGGTGGGTTACGATGGAGGTTGCGGCCCCTGGCTGGTGCTGCTGGTTGAGGAGGTGGCCGTGGGCGCGGGGCCTTCAGTCTCTGAGAGCACTCTTTGGCGCCCGTTAAGTGGGCATCTCCACACAAGTGACATTTGGGAGCACAGAAGTGACCGTCAACGGGGTTGAGGATGCCACACTGCCGACACACGGGAGTGTTTGGCGTGGGGCATACGTCTGAGCGGTGCTCCGGTTGTAAGCAGACTTGGCAGGCTTGTCGCGTCGGCTTGTACGGGTGACAGGCCACCTTCCCACCGTAATACAGTACATATCGGGGCAGAAGGGGGCCTTCAAAAGTGATCACGGCAGATTTGGTAGCACCAAGTATTCGTGCACTGTGCATTGTCACTCCCTGCGTGTGCACGCAGAGGTTGGCGGTGAGTTCTTCCGGAGTTGTGCCAGGGTCTATCCCATGAATAACTCCCCGCAAGGTGCCCTCAGGGGCCGCCACATAGGTATTGAATTCGTAGGTCTTCTTCTCAAGCGTGAGGGTGGTGATCCGACGAAGAATTTCGGCCGTCTCAACATGTGGCGTGCTGGCAATGATGATGTTCGGCCCGGGGCGAGTACGTATAATGAAATGATCACCAGTACAATGTTGTCGAGAATTGCCCGCCACTGCTACGGCTCGGGAGATTTGATGCGTAGTGAAGTTTCGAATGGCCAGGCCCTTTTTCGGGCGCATGATAATCTTTATGTCCGTGCGTGGAAGCGGCGGCGGCTTTCATCGTAGCTGGCGCGGCTTTGTTACGGGTGGTGGTGTTCGCGCCGGTGCGACGCCGGCCGCGTCTGCCTGCGCAGCAGGAGCGCTCGCAGCCACAGCCTGCCCCGGCGTTGACGTGGCCGGGCGGAGTGCTTGCAGGACCGGCCGGCTGCATCAATTCCACTCGAGCTTTGTCGACTTTTTTTGGCGTTGACGCTGGCGACGGGAAATCGCCAGTTTCCAGTTGGCGTCGGTGTCGCTCGCTGGTCCCAGCAATGCAGACGATGTGGGGTGGTGCACGGCAACTTCATCTTCGCTTGCCGAAGTGAGCTCGTCGAGGTCGAGAGAGTTCGTGTTAACATGGGTGTCGTTGGGGCTGAATGCAGGATGAACGCATCCGGTAGTAGTCACGTCAGCAGTTGGCGTATTGCTAGCGTCCATATTGTTGTGGAAGGGGTCCCGCCGTTAGGCCAAGTCCCCCGTACTCGCACAGGCGAGCTGGGTCGACGCTTAGGCCCAGCGGCCCAGCGCTCACATGGGTTCTTCTGAAGGCGATAGAGAAAAATGGAGATGCTCTACAGCCTCGGGAAGGGTGTGCGGTTCCCAGGACAGTAAAAACTTGGTGATCCGACACAGTGCCGGCGACGATATCGAAGTAATCCGGTCAACGAGAGCACACGTTCGGCGGAGCGTATGCGACGCGCGTCCGCTCGCTCCAGCGTCCACCGTGCGTCTCCTGTACAATGGTCCCTCGATTGTGCATTGCCCGGTCAGGCAACAACCCGCATTTTGTGACAAATTGATTTGGTCCCGGCAAAAGCACCATAGATGTGATGCATAAAAAACCTCAATTATTTGGTGAAATTTTGCGCTCACCCCCACTTTCTGATATCATCTGAGATGAAAAAAAGAAGCACTTTTTTATTCGAATTTTATGCTGACCAAATATTGGCTAATGCATAAAAAAAACTTGCGTACAGTTAGGATGAGGTATAAAGAGTAAAACCGACACAGCATGCCTTCTTAGAACGAAAAATTCTTCTGGCAGCCCATTTGCTTCTGTAATTCAGTTTTCCTGGCTTTGAAATCGCTTCTGGATGCGTCTTGAATTGCGAGTGTATTCCAGGGCTGTTACATAGACAAGCTCTATCTACACTGAGTAGGTTCAGCTAGTCGACAAGCTTGCATTCGAGATGTACATTTTTTTGTTCATATTTTCGACCAATGTAAACTTTCCTTGATTGTTTCCTAGTTGACATGCCCTTGAGGATCTCCTCCTTTCGTTTACAGCATTCACAGTTATAGGCCTCCACCATGCAAAAATGATGCAATGCATCTATTTTCAGCGTGCAAGTTAGCTTTCCCTTGAGATGAATGTTCGTAATAACTGCTCCACTTCAGCAGTTGCACTTCACTAGGTAGCAAATATGATGGGCATGGCTCAGATGTGCATGAAATCATCCTGTGGTACTTCACTACAAAGTTTACTTTGTAGCCACCATAAAGAAAGGAATACGGTACTACTATAAACGTTTTTCAATGCAAAGCCAAAATATTAGGGCGAAATAATTTCCCCAATGATATTGCTCTGGCCCAGCGGGCTGAGTCCCGTTTCGTTGGATTCGGATTGTCACGACACGTGTGTCGTGCATTTCACATGGTTTTCGAGCCGGAAAGGGAGATCGCTAATTGCATGTAAATAAGAGAGCAGAATCTGTTCAGTCAATATGGCCGACTTATGGCTTCACCGCGGCTTTACAGAGAGTGATGTCAGGGCCTCTCCTTAGCCTTTCTTCCCTTCGTGGTTACCATTATGTGATAGTGACGATACTAAACCTGACTCTTCCCCACTGGGATGGCTGACTGTTCAGCCCACTCGGATGTAGGAGCAGATGTTAATTCCATCAAGTGTTCTGGCATTTCGTAGCGTGTTCAGTGGGGTGGCATGCGAAAAATTAATCGCCATAGCATTCTTTCGCGGGTTCACCTTGAATGTCGATGATTTCATCTTGCACCAGCCCATCCAGCAGCACCGAAACAGGTTGCCTGTTGAGGCGCTTCATGTTGCCATTGGGTTCAGCAGGAACGAAAATGATGGGTGTTGGCCTCGGGCCCTTGCGGCACACATTCATTCGGTGCGTTAGGTGATGAAGAGGCCCTGGTGTTACGTCTTTTCGTCGTTTGGCTTGTTACAAGTTCGAAGTTGTCAGATAGCCTCTCACCTGTCAGTGATTAAACACCAGTGTTCCTCGCTGTCGCAATAAGGGCCCATAGGTACACTTCCTGGACGTGGCCACCGTGAATGCCGCAGCAGGTGGCAGATATCCAAACTGGTTTATGTTGATCATTGATGAACACAGTAGGAGGCTTCATGAGGTTCACGTATTATGGTGCAAAAGACGTAAGAGATACTCAAACAGTGTATAAATCAAGGACGAGTTGACAAACTGTAAAAGGTTCCGCAGGACATGCCGTATACCTGTTGGTACAATTGACCATGCAGCAGTTCATGATTCCGTTATACTACCTGCTAGCGGGCGTTGGGAGAGCGTTTGGTTCTGCTAGGGCTCTCAGCAACTCTCTACTTCTACGCCTGGGAAGTGGCGCGCTAGTTGCAGTTGAAATAGTATATTAGATGATTACTTAATTAAGAAAAGTTTAGCAGGGCCCCACTAAAAGAATGTAATCTACTTTATTGGAGAAGGGCAGGGCTTGATGCAAGCTTCTTTAGACGGTCTGTGCCCATTTTTCAGACGATACTGAATGTCGATGCCTATATTTTCAGTTTTTTGATCTTACGACAGCCAAGTTATAGTACGACGATTTTGTATAGTCCCTTCAAAGTCATGCAATCAGGATTCCACTGTATTTTCAAAAATGCGCATGTGGAGAGGGCTCAGCACATGCAATCAAACTATCTCTCAGTACTATCGAATAACGTTCACTTTAGTAGAGAGAAACAAAATGCGTACTGATGCAGCCGTCGGCTTTCCTCATGAGAAATTCTTCATACACTTCACATGCTAACTTCTCGCTACTTCACCCGATCACACTCGTGTCCATTAACAGTGGCACACAGGGACATGAAGCAAAATCAAATGGCGGGTGGGAACCACACCATTCTGTTTTATGTTCCCCAGTGGTTGCAAACCAGGTTTTGCAATTATCATTTCACTCTACTAACATTGTTGATTTAGAGAAGGAAACAAACTGCATTTTGTATTTGAAGAAGTCATCACACACTGCACTAGCGTGCTGGGAGTCTAAACAGGAAGATGATCATGTGGCACCAATGCCATGAACTGTCGTCATAACGTGCACCTTGAAATTTTTGCGATTTGTGAACCTGTAGTGACTACAGTAGCTATGCACTTAAGATTCACCTTTGTACATGTACTTTTGTACAAGTGTGTGAAAATCGCTTTGGAACTTCTTCAAGTCAAGTCTCTTGGTTGCCTGGTTGAGTACGGTACTTTTGTTGCCGACAGAGAATGATGTGTAATCGCTATTTATCAACGATTATGTAAAATTTAGTATTCACAGATTGTTCGTGGGTTATGACATGCTGTTATACACATGGTTCCATTTCTATTTGTATTGGTTTGCCACTGCACTGCATCGATTTTGTAATCAAAGGGCAAGAGGCATTGTGTTGCACTGGCTGCAGGCCATATGAGTATTTGGGGTTGGTCTTGTGACTGTTGCATGATATTTAGTAAGTCTTCTGAATGGGAAAGTATGCAAGAAGGGTAATTGTCTTGAGCAAGTAAGTATTGTTACTCTCCTGAGTAAGTGAGCATGGCAACAGTGAAGTGTCTGAAGTCACTGTGATTGAAGAACAAGGTGATGGTTGTTCTAAGTTTTCTGCTGCTTGTGTGCTGTGAACACAGCTAAAAAATCACTACTACAAGGTTGGTAGTATATATCCCACAAAGTGTGTGGGCTCAGAGCAACCTGCAATTAGACGCATGAATTTCTTCCCTCGCCCTCTTGTTGGTGCGTCCACATGAATTTTAACGCTGGCGGGTATGCTGTTTTTTTTTTCCATATGCCTGTCTCATATTTTTTGCTTTCACTCCTGCTTTAGGCTTCACGTTGGCTTGAAAGCTTATCAGGAGTTGTTGCGAACCCTCGCCGCCATGGATAGCAGCCCTGAACAAGCTGTCCGAGAAGCAGCCAAAGTTCTGAAAGGCATGTGCTAAGATTATTCCATTTTTTTCGCTTTTCTTTTGAAAATATCTTCCTAAATTTCTCTGACTTCAACTTTTTTGCTGTCTTTTTGCTCATATACTTCTTTTTATTTTATTACTATACCACTCAGTTGTTTCAGCTGGTCGGCTTGGACTCTTGACTACTGTATGAATACTGCTTTAGGTAGATGTTGTATTTACATATCTTTCAAAAGTTTTTCAACAACAACAGCTGTTATGGGGTTTTACTTGGCTTTAAATTGTGCAAAGTGTAATGCGACGAAAAGCAGTGGTGGAAATTTAAATCAGTGTTCGCATGCACTAGGACAAGGTAGCATGTTATTCATTGAGGGTAATTGAAATGGGCTGTGCAAGTCAAAAGGCTGCACTTGTAATAGCTGCTTTGTACATTTGAACAAGTTGACTGCTAAGTTGGGAGGTTACGTTGCTTCTGACCAGGTTTTGTAAAAATGCTTTTCTCTACACTACTCATTGCTTATATATATGACTGTAAGCTTTTGTTTCTTGTCATGACACATATCTCGCTATACCTTGGAACCCCTTTAGAATTATGAAAAGGTGAATTTTAATTTCCTGCAAAATTGTTAGATGCACTGCTGCCCTTAAGCTTCACACTCTGTCCACCACATCGAAATTTTGAGCCTTCTTTATAGCATAGTAACTGGCGACATAGTATTGTTTTTGTACTCTCAGAAAAGTGGTTGTGGGAACATGGGATACAGTGGAATCTGGTTGATACGATTCTGCATAATGTATTTTTCGACCAAATGCATTTTTTTTGACTGACGTTAATCCCAGGGTTCACACAATGTTTGCATAACACGTTTCGTTTTCCGTTTCGCACGAAAAATTTATCGATATTTCAGCTGTATTAATTAAACGGGCCAGACTTTCAACTTTTTCTTTTGCTCTGCTACCAAGCAAGTCAAGTGTTGTGCTGCTGCAGTGGAGCCGTAACAAAAACAAACACTTGGCTTGTAACTTGTCTTCTTACCTTTGTTGTGTTGCAGTTCTGCATTGAGAGATTGATTAAGAGAATAACCACAGTGTTGTTGTAGCTGTAGTGATACATTCTGTAAGCTTGTGGAGCAAATTACAAAAAAGTCGAATATTTAAGGCCACAGTCTTAAATGCCCGATGGTTGCAGAACTACTAATTATAGTACCTTCTTACTGCATTCCTGGCTCTTGGTCTAAATCGGAGATCGAGATGGTAATCATGTGATAAGTAACGGCTATAGGTGTTCAGTATGTTCACTTGCACTTCCTTATATTATTGCACAAGTTAGTTCTAGTTAAATTTGAAAACTGTGGAATGATGGCAAAAGACACTGACTGCACAAAAAAAAAAGAGAAGCACTATCGAAAGACTTGTCTTGTGTTCACATTCATGTTGTTTTTTATCACTGTTCTAACTTGTTCAAGGGTGCAGGAGGGCTAAGATGGTGTAGCAGTTTTATGTAAAGTGGCTAGCTTTGTCTTCACTTTGAGACAATTGGTTTTTAATAAAAAAACAAAAACAAATATTGATTGCACTTTTTACCTTTTCTAGGAACAATCTTCTACCTTCCAGAGTATAGAGAAATCGTCCTGCACCTTCTATTGAACTTTAATGAGTGCGTACAACCAATGTAAGTATGTATAGTCAGTCTTTGAGTTGATACTAAAGTATTGCAGTCCTAATATTAAGTGGAACCTCGTTGATATGATTCTGCATAATATACATTTTGGCCTAATACATTTTCTTGTGGCTCCCGCTCTGTGTTACTCCTTTCGAACCTGTTCTGTTGGAATGGAGTATTTTTCGGCCTAATAGATTTTCTTTGTTTTGGCCAATGTTACTCCCAAGGAACCTCTTTGGTTCCCGCCTATGTTAGTCCTCTTCAACCTCTTCGGCTAACACGATATTTGCATTATACATCCTATTTCCCAATTCCGCTGAAAAACGTATCCGCAAGATTCCACTGTATTGCCAGGCATGGAAAAGTGTTAAAATCTTGCTACTTATGTCCTTTCTGAGTACTTACAGAGCTGTGTAAAAATAACACAAGTTTATGCTTCACTGCAGTTACATTAGTGCCATAAAAGTAAGAGAAAGTGCCCTAATGTTGTTTCGATTTGAGTTTAGCCTTTGCTGACATGCAACTAAATGCTGTAGAAGTTACACCAATTTTTGCTTAACTATAGAGATTATGGGTATCGTAGGATCGGTTTATGAAGCGCCTAAATGCATACCTTGCATGCAATGGTATATTGATAAATTCGCTATGTTTACAATTTACCTAATGAAGATAATTTGCTTTGTTTTATTGATTGCCAGATAACAGGAATCAAGTGTTAACCTACTTGGTGTGGTTAACCCAGCTGTAATCAATTCAGCTTAGGCTATTTTAAAAATACTATTAATTCGCTCACAGACAGTATACAGGGGGCATCTGAAAAGTAATGTTGGTACATTAATTGAAAAGTTAGTGATCAGATTCAATACAACACATTGAAAGGTTTTGACATAGTCTATTACTGCGTCGACACATCGCTTCCAGCTAGATTTTCAGGTATCGCTGGCGTCACGGTCGGCCTCTTCCAGATTGTCTTTTAGAGCCTTGCTGCCAGCCTCTTTGGCTCTGTCACGAGATGATGTCTTTTCGTGGGATCTTTGACACTATGAAACAAACCATCACCATAGGCCACCCTTACTATAGGAAATGTTTACATCGCGAAATCGCAGAGTTCCACACTAAATATAGTGCAGATCCTTTCAGTTTTGTCAAACAAGGCCTACGTAACGCCTTGAACGGCAAATAAAAATGAGTTTCTCTGAAAAGCCTGTCTTTGCTCTTCAGATGGTCATAGGGGATGGAGCGAACTGCGTGTGCATAACTGAAGTTCACCATTCACCAATTCCAACTGACCCTTGTGTGCTGCAATGTAAAATCACTTTAAAAAGTTAAAATATAAACACTGAGATTATTTTTCAGACAAACCTTCTAGTCAACTCTTGTTATAGAGAACCTCGGATTAACGAATTTTTTGAAAATCTCCGCCCAAATGTCTACTGATTTAATGTAAAAATATTTCATTACTACGAATTTCAGAATATTGAATGACTCAGAATAACGAAGTGAATTTTATCCCCGTTAAATCTCCACAACGCTTCAAAATAACAAATAGCGACTCTAAAAGGCTACTCGCAGCTGTAAAAATAATACCCAGCTCCATAGGTGCCACTATTATCATCATCAGAACGCCCGCACATACCTCTTATCTGCCCACCCGTGTGACTGCCTTATTGTTCGACCAAATGTGCGGCTGCCTTATCGGCATCACCATCGCCTGGTACTTGTTTTTCGCGTCAGGCCTTGTCCTATAACCTTTGTTTTCGTCAGACAGCTTGACCTGCGTGCTTGTTACACGGCTGTTTTCTATCGTTTTGGTTGGCGGTTGAACTTTCAAGATGAGCTCTCGAAGCAGCACGAAAGGAATGCTATGACAGAGAAAAATGCGGTGGGAATGACCTTTGGGATGAAGTTGCCGATGATTACCCGTGCATGGTTTACTAAGGCTCAAGCAATATGCATAGTGCGACGACAAAGCATACTCGTGAACTTAGCTGACGACTGATAACATCCATATCATTTGCCGTCATGAAGAAACAGTGACGAGAGCGGAGACGTCTTGTCACTGTGAGCGGAGGTGTCTCTTATAAGCAGGTTACCACACATGAGTTTTATCAACCCCTATTTTTATGTAGGCACACTAGTATCTTTCATATCAAATTGTCTGTTACATCATGTCTCTTATTAAAGGGTTTGGCTGTTCTGTTACCCAGTACTTATGATGTTCATCATACTTGTGTGGAGCAGTGGTACGTCAAACAACAAAAATCGTTAATGCTTCAGTCCAAATGAGTGTCCACATACTAGTTATAAATACAGTAGACTCTCAGTAAATGAAAATCTGTTAAGTGGAACTCCTAGTTAAATTGAATAATTGCCTCTACTATGTTTAGTTTCGAGCCTGTATTCTGCACCCATGTTCATCTCCTAGTAAACAGAACTCTTGTTAAATGGAGCATATTCTCCCAGTTCCTTCTATTTTCGTTTACCGAGAGTCTGCTGTAGTAAAGATTAGTACTGTGAATCCCCGTAATTATCTTTGGACGATTGTGCCTTTCTATAATTGAAACGTTGTTATTAGTAAAAAGGCTGCTTGGCTAGTTGCTAGACGTTTATAGCTGAAAACTGAACGCATAGACAAGACAGGACAAATGAGCACTTGTCTACTTTTTCGTGTCCCATTGCATTTTTGTGCTCGGTTTTTAGGCAGAGGTATGTAGTGTTGAGTGGAAAAGAAACACCAACATCAATTTGTGATGTATGGCACTCCTGTGATAGCAATAACATCATACTATTTAAAAGGAAAATACACAAATAAAAACATTTCTTCTATTCATTTATGAGCAAGCAGTAATGTTGTATCAGCTGAATTAAAAGGAAACTCGCACATAGAAACTTTTTCTACTCATTTTTGAGCGTATAGTAATGGTGTGCGTATAAGGTGTGCCTGCTTTGATGTTCTCATATGCATTCTGTAGGTTGCAAGCCCCGGCTGTAATGACAAGCTTTGTAGCAGTCCTTGAAACCCCTGAAAACCCTTGAATTTCGAAATGGCATTTTCAAGGCCTTTGAAAGTGCTTAAATTTGTTTGAGGTCCTTAAAGGTTCTTAAATTTTGTTAATTGAAGCCATAATTTAGTGGATTTTTTGCTTGCCTGGCAACTGTGTGCTCTCAAGCCAACAAACCATTCCAATCCAATCTGTTTCTTCAGCCATAGTGCAGTGTTGTAGTACAGTGTACTCTTCAAGTACACTGTAGTTGTGGTAGCGCTTGCCTGGTTACAGCAGCAATGGAGCTAAGCCTGGCTTTTTTGTGGAAACGTAAAGTGTGCGCGGATATCCGCAGTCCTGTTGCTTACGGTGGAACTATGCCGGGCAAGTGCGAATTCCAGCCATCTTTGTCATGCACTGCTGCTTATAGGGAGTAGACTGCACAAGATACCTTAAACCCATATTAGGCATAGTCTTCCCATGTAGGAAGAGCTTTGACATGTCATCAAAGGGGAATCTGTTCTTAAAAGTCACATGAAGAGTACGAAACACATTGAGAACGCAAAAGTGACTACAGTCCATGGTAACTTGAGTACGTTCATGGTGCCAACCATACAAATAAAATGACGTACAAATTTTTATGCTCTAAAAAGTGGTATTGTCATTTTCTGTGGTTTCAAATGTTATTTTAGGTCCTTGAAAAGTATTTGTTAGGTTCTTAAAAGTCCTTGGAAAACCCTTGAATTTTGTTTCGCTTAGGTGCTATGAACTCTGAATGAATTGTGGTCAGAAAAATTTGCTTCATTTTTGGATATTGCTGATACTTATTCATTCTCTTGTACATCAACTCAGCTCCTATCTTCGGGACTTGGTGGAAATGGTTCACGTCTATGTCAAGATGCTTCAACACTTTGCCCAAGCTCACAGACACATTATAGTGAAAGGGAAGGCCAAGGCAAGAAAGAAGGCAAAAAAGCAGGCGGTGAAGGAAAATAATGCAAGTAAGTGGCAGAGCTGTGACATGTGTAAACTTAAGTGGCATTGTTTTGACAACGCTTGACCACTAGGAAAGGCCGTAAGATTCCTTCATCTGCTGTTCAAGCTGTCTGCGTACACGAATTTGGTTATTTATACACAACTTGTATAAAATGTGGTTTTTTGTTTTTAGGCACGGCTGTTAGTGAAGAAGCACGGCAACAGGAATGGCTTGAAGTGTCATCTGGAATATCCTTGGCTCTTCAAGGCGAAGAGGAGCTGCCTGACGACGTCGTTCCATACGACTCGACATTGGACAACACTGAAAATGAACAAAAGTAAGCATTATGCATGCACTTGCTTCGTATTTCATATCTCTGTAGAAGACTCATTATCACGGCCTTGGTGATCTCTGGCCATATTTGGTCCTTTCGCCGGTAAGCACTATAAATTAGGCTTGTGCATATACAGTGCAGTCCACTTATAACGATACCACATATAACGATATATCGGTTATAACGATGGGTCGACCTAACAGTCTCATTTTATGCATTGGGGCTATGGGGAAAAAAACCATATATAACGATATGTTATCCACCGCATATCGGATACAACGATGAAAAGTTTGCCGTGGACGGCATGTTTCATTCAGAATAATCGTAACATTTAGATTGATAAGTTCCTCTGAAACGAACTATGCCGAGACAAGACGAAAAGTTAGCGTAGGCGAGTACCTGCCGCCACTGCAGCACAGCGCCGGCAGCGCGTCCCAGCCGTGCAAAAAGCCGAGGAGAGCGTCGCGAGTTGGCGCGACGCGCTACAGATGGCGCCAGCTGTGTCACGTTTTGCGCCTCGCCGCGCGTCGACTGCGGAGAGGCTGAGAGAATTAAAAAAAAAAAAAATTGCGAAAAGCAAAGCGCCGCGCTCCGCGGCTCCCCGCCTTCTACAACGGCAAGCCGGCAAGCTACTCGTAGCTTGCCGAACCAAAGCGATAAGAGAGAGAAAATAAAAAAAGCGAAAAGCAAAGCGGCGCGGCGGCATCGGGGCGGGGCCTCGTTGGCATTCCGGCTGTGTACCTCTGGCTGTGCTTTCTTCCTCCCACTGCTCCCACCCCGCCGTCGGTCAGTCTCTCTTCCTCAGCGAACCCGTCATGCGTTCTTCGGAGTAAGAAATAAAGTCTTGTTTTTGACATCCTACTATCTACAATATTTATTAATTGGTGAAAATAGCGAAATGAAGCCTGGAGCTACAAAAGGTACGTCCGGCGACGATTTTTGGCGGCAGTCCAGATATAACGATCACCGGTTATAACGATCATATTTTTAGGTTTTCTCGATATCGTTATAAGTGGACTGCACTGTACCTCCCATGAACACAGCAATTAACTCTTGGACCTCAGTTCCCAACAGGTGTGAAGCGACTGCCCAAGGCGACAGTCAGACCTGGAACGCGGCATAGGGTGCTAAGAGTCCCTGGGTACGGACAGGCCGCCATTGGAATCTGAACATGGCTTCCTTCAACACTAGAACTCTATCTAGTAAGGCTAGTTTAGGTGTGCTTCGAGGAATAAGAGGGTATTAAATGGGATCAAATAGGGCTCAGCGAAGTAGGGAGGACACATAAGGCCTATACAGTGCTGAAGAATGGACACGTTCTATGCTACCGTGGATTAGTTGACAGAAAAGAACTAGGGGTGGGGTTTCTCATACACAAGAACATCGCTGGCAACACAGAGGAATACTCTAGCATCAGTGAGAGGGTGACAAGTGTCATAATTTAGTTTAACAAAAGGTACAAGATGAAGGTGGTACAGGCCTATGCGCCTACATCGAGCCATGATGGTCATTTGGTTGAGCGCTTTTATGAAGACGTAGAGTCAGCCATTAATGAAGCAAAAACACAGTATACTCTTCTTATGGGTGACTTTAATGCCAAAGTAGGCAAGAAAGAGGCCGGAGACCATGCAGTGGGGGAATATGGCATCGGCTGTAGAAATGCCAGAGGGGAGTTATTAGTAGAGTTTGCAGAACGCAATAATTTATGGTTTATGAATACCTTCTTCAGAAAACGGGCTAACCCTAAGTGGATGTGGCGAAGTCCTAATGGTGAAACTAAAAATGAAAGTCACTTCATTCTGTGTGTACACTCAGACATTGTACAATATGTATGAGTAGTTGGCAAGATTAGATGCAGTGACCCTAGATTGGTAAGAGCTGGTATTCACCTAGATTCGCAAAAGAAAAGACAAAAACTGATATGCAAGAAGCCATATAATGAACTGGCGGTGATAGGAAAAATACAGGAATTCAAAGTTTTGCTTCAGAATAGATTCAAGGCACTAAATAAGATAACTGGCATTAGCGTTGACACAATGAACTATAATCTTACTAGTACCATCAAAGAGTGTGCAATTTAAGTTGGAGGTTCAATCACTAGACGGGAAACTGGCAAACAGTCTCAGGAGACAAAAAATGTTATAATTGACAACAAACGATAAAAGCCTCAAATGCAACCGACAAAATAGAGCTAGTGGAGCTTTCAAAGTTGATCAATAGGCGTAAAGTAGCTGAAATCAGGAAGTATGACAAAAGAATTCAGCAGGCTGTAAAAAGCGACAGAAGCCTAAAAGCTGTGAAGGCAGACTTCTGTATAGGCAAAAATCGGATGTATGCATTGAGAAACAAGGAAGGCAATGTCATAACCAATATGGATAGGGTAGTCAATATGGCAGAGGAGCTCTACAGAGAGCTGTACAGAAGTCAAAAAGAACCAGGATGGTATTGTGAGAAACTATAATAGTCTAAGAGAATTCAACATTTTACCAGTAACGACAGGAGAAGTAAGGAAAGCCCTCGAAGGAATGCAAAGTTGCAAAGCCGCTGGCGAGGATAAAGTAACAACGAACCTCCTGAAAGATGGCGAAGAAATTGTGTTAGAAAAATTAGCCACCTTATATACAAAGTGTCTCTTGACGGAAAGGGTATCAGAATCTTGCAAGAATGCCAACATCATCTTAATTCATGAGAAAAGAGATGTTAAGGACTTGAAAAATTACTGGCCGATCAGCTAACTCTCTTTTCTCTATAAACTATTTACAAAAATAATAGCTAATAGAATTAAAAAGATATTGTAGTTTAATCAGCGAAAGAACCAAGCAGGATTTCGTACCGGCTACTCCACAATAGACCATATTTGTACTATCAATCAGGTAATAGAGAAATGCGGTGAATACAACCAACCCCTATGCATAGCTTTTATAGAATACGAGAAGGCGTTTGACTCATTTGAGACATCAGCAGTAATGCAGGCCCTACGGTATTAGGGCATTGAAGAACCCTACATAAGCGTACTGGAAGAAATCTACAGAGGATCCACAGCCACCATAGTTCTCCATAAAGAAAGCGAAATAATCCCAATAATGAAGGGCGTCAGGCAGGGAGACACTATCTCTCCAATGCTATTCACCGCGTGTTTACAGGAGGTATTCAGGACCCTAGACTAAAAGAGTTAGGGATAAGAGTTAATGGACAGCACCTTAGTAACTTGCGATTCGCTGATGAAATTGCCTTGATGAGTAACTCAGGCGATGAATTACAGTTCATGATTACTGAACTGGACTCGGAAAGCAGAAAAGTAGGTCTGAAAATTAATATGCACAAAACTAAAGTAATGTGCAACAATCTTAAAAGAAAACAGCACTTTGTGATACGTGGAGAGGCGCTGAAAGTTGTTAAGGAATATGTCTACTTAAGACAGGTAATAACCGCAGAGCCGAAACACGAGATTGAAGGAACTAGAAGAATAAGAATGGGGTGGAGCACATTTGGCAAGAACTCTCAAATCATGGCTGGTAGATTGCCACTATCCCTCAAAAGGAAGATATATAACAGTTGCATCTTGCCAGTACTTACCTACGGAGCAGAAACCTGGAGGCTTACAAAGAGAGTTCAGCTTAAATTAAGGACGATGCAGCAAGCGATGGGAAGGAAAATGAAAGGTGTGACCTTAAGAGGCAAGAAGAGAGCAGTGGGTCAGGGAACAAACCGGGGTTAAAAATATCATAGCTGAAATAAAAAAAAAGAAATGGACATGGGCCGGACATGTAGGACGTAGACAGGGTAACCGGTGGTCGTTAAGGGTAACTGGCTGGATTCCTAGAGAAGGCAAATGCATGAAGGGGAGACAGAGTTAGGTGGGCCGATGAGATTAAAAAGTTTACAGGTGTTACGTGGCAGTGGAAAGCACAAGACCGGGTTGATTGGCGGATCATGTGAGAGACCTTTGCCCTTCAGTGGGTGTAGTCAGGCTGATGATGATGATGATGATGATGATGATGATGATGTATTTGAATGCTCTGAATATTACAGTATTCGATTTCGTTTCAAATCCAATGATAAATTTTGAAAGTTTTGAAGTATTAAAAATGAACGAATAAATGTATATTATACTTTGTTTCATATATCAGGTGCAACACTGTTGATGCTATGCAAGAAGTTTGGTCAGCAATATGTGTGTCTATGCGTGTCTCGCACTTGGCTTTCGTTGTTGTGAACGCTCGTGCGAGACGAGCACAACACGCACGCACAGCGTCGCGAAATGCTACAAATAAAACATCAAGGAATGAGAAGAAAGAAAGGGCAAGTGTCAGAACTACTTATAGACAGTCGTATGACGGGGCGCCATCTCCGATGCAAGAGGCATCTTCATTTATCACTGAGCTCAAGGAGGAAAAGAAATCATGTCTGAGATGGAAAATTTATTGTACCATTTCTTCAAGTGAATGTATTCATTGCAAGAAGTCTCACTAGCTGCCACAATGTTGCACCTGATGTATGAGTACACTCAAACATTATTACATATAACAAATTTTAATCTTACACGAAAATAGGTTTGTTATACCGAAAGATTTGTTATAAAGGTTTACTTATAACACTTCATTTATTGCAAGACTATTTTTCATTTACTTTGTGATAACTGATATTTTGTTATATCCAATTTCGTTACGTCGAGGTACAGTGCGTACATTATTTGCACGTAAAAAAAATTGTAAAGGTGGTTTCACTGTAGTGTATGAGTGCTATGCCGTGAAGGCACCTATTCAATCCGTATGTAATCTTTTGTAAAAGTAATTTCACTGCGTTTAAAGTATGCTAAGCCATGAAAACATGTATCCGGGGTAAATCCACACTGGCGGGAAGCTCCTTCAATGTTTAATGAACTCTTGCATCAAATGATCATTTAATATGTTTAAAAGCTTGTTATGCTAGCTTATACTCTCAAAAAATTTTAAATTGTAACATGTTTTTCAGGCTATCATTTGCCTTCTACAGAAAGCCAATTTTTGCTACTGTTTAAACTTGTATACACTTCCTTTAAACTAAGAGGAATCACATTTGCACAGGCCTTGTTCCGATTAAAAAAAAATTTTGTACAGGTTAGTTGCATCATGAGAAATGTGTTCGTTTTCTTTAGTATGTCATATATACTATTTGAATTCTCGTCAGAGTTGCTATTCGCATTGAATTTGCTTCACACTTGAAATTCACTATTCGTACAAGCCTATTATAAATAATGAATCGTAACTAGCATCATATATGGCTGTTGTTCTTATTTCATAACAGCTTTCACTGCAAAAATTTTTCAGGTCTTCTTCTTCTGCTTCTTAGCTTATTTTATGCCATGCCGCTCTTGCACCGTTCTTCTTCAATGAATATATCGTTTCCCAGTACCTTCACTTCACTTGTCTCTTATTTTAAATATAGAAAGAAAGCTTGTTTTTTGGATTTCGATGGACCAGGAAAGATGTCCAGATTAAGCGAATACCGAATTATCGAAAGCATTGAGAAAACAATGAACAAGTGTGTGTTTTGGCGAATTTCAGTGGTAGATGCGGAGCAGCCGATGAAATTCTAGAGTGAGCACTTTGATTGCTCCAGGCCAAATCTGCCAGTGAAACATGTGAATGCTCCACGCAATATCGCTGAAGAAGCTGTTCATGCATACATCTTGTAGACCAGTTCCGGAAACTACTACTGCTTCTGCTCTGTGCGTTTTTATGGGTCGCCGCAGCAAAACACATATTTCGACCACGCAGTGGCGTAAAACAGGTGTGTCGTTTTTCTTGTGTTGCGGTGACAAATATGGATGAGTGCATGAAAATTTCTTTTTTGATGTAGCCGATAATTTTCATGTGTCTGCACAGCGGGTCAGGGAACGTTTCCTTAACATCATTTCGTAGAGCATGCACAGTTCGTCATCATCGTTGATGCTACTAATGTCAGAACTCTCGCTATTGCTCAGAGCAAGAAGCAAGTGAGCAGCTCACCCTCCAGGGTGAAACGACACCATTTTAAGAAAGTAAACAGGTGCACAATGTGATCAGACACAGCTTCGAAAAATGCTGAAGGCAGCCAGGGTGCTGGACTGTGCTGGAAATGATGGCACTGCATTGCCAGAGTTCCGGCGAAATCTGTCTCTGCAAACCAGAGCAATGTGAAATGCTTCATCAAAAAATGGGTTGCTCTGAATCTGCCAGTCCAAACGCTTGCTCCGAATTGACCTGTGGAGTTTGACCGTGTAAAAAGTTGATTACAGTTTGCTTTTCAGTAATGAGCAATTCTTTTAAGACTTGTATTCATTTGTAGTTTTAACCAGCTGGTTTTCTCACTCTGTTGTTGCAGGCTGGATGCCTTAGGCCGCATCCAAGCTGCACTTAAGGCCCGAGAAACAGCCAAGGCAGTGGCGTTGTTGCGAGCAGGCCAAGAGCTGTGGCCAGGCCAGAGCATGTTTGGATCTCAAGAGGAAGAGACCGAGTTTCAAGCCCTCAAAGAGATCTTCTTTGCCAACTTTGCAGGTGAGACTAGATTTACTCCAATGACAACTGCATGTCTCAAAACCAGAGATGTGTGAAAAGCCAAATTATGGGTGCAAAGGGAATTTCGGATGCAGATTTAGATGAAATTCTTGGTGCAAATTGAATTCAATATTCAGCACATTCTTATAAAATGAGAACATGAAAGTGTTTTTAATTTTTTGTTAGGTTGCTGTCGCAAAGAGGTGATGCACAATGGCGTGCCTGAGTTGCACTATGAGAAACAAGGAAATGTGGAGGCTAGGTTTGCGTTTATTCACATAATTTGGTACAGTATGACCGAAAGGGGTATCAACAACACTTTACATGTGCTCTTCCATTTTATGGTTGAGGTAGAAATCACAATGTTGACAACTCTTCTGCCAATATCGATGCTAAGTCTACAACCTGGGTATTGTACTCTCAGCAGCTATGGGTTGCGAAACCGCTATTGATGGTGCCTTCACGGAAGTTGAAGGACAACTGATGCGGTGCACAACGGTGTGATTCCTCTGAGTCGTGGGGTTTCTTTCACAGGGATTCCCTACTCCTACTTTGCTTCTGCTTATGGTTTTTGTGGCAGTTGTCATCGGTGTTAGTAACAGTGGGAGATAAACTGCAACACTAATACGGAAAAGTTGGCTAGTTGGTTTGGCTGCATAACGAAAATTCGCTACGCCGCTCACCATCCGCTGCTCGCTGTCAATCTCGTTCGCCCCCGCAACGCCGTCCTACCTCTCCGACCTATTCGCAGCGCCCCCGACCAGAAAACTAGGCAGTGCAATTTCTGGAGGTGGAGCTGCATTAACGACGATCGCTGCAAGAAATCCTTGTGTAACATTACCGACCACCCGGAATATATTGAACGTTACTTTAGACAACATACCTGTGCGTGCGTTGATCGATACGGGCATGCATGTGTCCATCATGAGTGCTGATCTTCGTCGCCGACGGGGGAACTGCCACCATTATTGGCATGTGCTCTGCCAGTGTGACTATTGCTGATAGAAGCACTGCTGTTCTTTTCACCGTTATCGAAAATTGCCCTCATGATCTAATTCTAGGTATGGGCTTTCTAACCTCTCACTCTGCCCTTATAGGCTGTTCAGCTGGCTGTCTCGACCTTGAGATGCCTCTACTTTCCGATCCGACCAACCCACCCCAAAGCCGTCTTTGCTGCATCGATTTCGTATGCCTTCCACCTAACTGTGTTACACACATTGACCTCTCCTCTACGCTACCTGTACTTGACGGCAATTACATGGTTGCACCAATTCATGCCGTGATGCTTACGCATGGCGTCGCTGTTCCGCACACGATTTTGACAATTGTTGGAAACCACACATGCCTTCCTATTGTCAATTTTGTGGCCTGAAGACGCACCAGTCTTCAGGCCACAAAATGCTCACTTCTCCTTGAGTGCACTTTCGAGAAGCCTTTTCTTTTCATCGGTCACGAATGCAGGATTCGTCGACATCGTGCCTCCTTGCAGCAGCTCTGTTGCCGATTTATTTGGCAGCAGCTATAATCTTGAGTTTTCTTTCGTGGTCAAAGATTGTCGCCGAGACCCACTCATGGTGCCTGACCAGACAAAGCTGACCAACGGTGTAAACTGGCTACACCCGACTCGAAAAAAGGCGCTGTCAAATGGCTGTTGTGACGCTGTTGACCAATTCAAACAAAGCACGTAAAAAGTGAATAAACACGCTACGGAGGTGATCTGTCTATGGCTTTTGTTGTCTTTTATTGGCTTTGCACCAGACGATGTCGATGGAGATGTGGACTGCAGGAGAGGCGATGCATTGCCATGAAGCCGACCTCTGCTTTCGGAATATTCGCAGATAACCCGCATCCCCACTTTTCAGGCAATCTTTTTCAATTTTTCGTGCGGATAATATGCAAGAAAGCACGGTATCTACATCCAGGTAATTCAGCCTCTTACCTCGGAATGAATTTTTCCACATTTTTTTTTTGTCCCTTCTTTATACTTTTCCATCACTAATCCTCTAACTAGCGCTATCTTTACAAAAAACAGCAGAATTGCCTGTATTATCTTATCAGTATCTAACAGTAACTTCACAATTATCCATTGGTTCGTAGTGCTTCTGGTAAGGTTAATGTTTGCGATGCTGAATGGAAGCTCTCTTTGTTTTTATTCTTAAGTAGGGTCTATAGTTAGGCGAAATTTGGAAGGCATTGATATTCCACCTCAGAGGTGGATGAACGCAAGAATGCACAAATCAACGAATGCTGTAGGCTGATGTCATAAGCTGCACGGACCATGACGTCACCATTACAGTGCAGTCCACTTATAACGATATCGAGAAAACCTAAAAATATGATCGTTATAACCGGTGATCGTTATATCTGGACTGCCGCCAAAAAATCGTCGCCGGACGTACCTTTTGTAGCTCCAGGCTTCATTTCGCTATTTTCACCAATTAATAAATATTGTAGATAGTAGGATGTCAAAAACAAGACTTTATTTCTTACTCCGAAGAACGCATCACGGGTTCGCTGAGGAACAGAGACTGACCGACGGCGGGGTGGGAGCAGTGGGAGGAAGAAAGCACAGCCAGAGGTACACAGCCGGAATGCCAACGAGGCCCCGCCCCGATGCCGCCGCGCCGCTTTGCTTTTCGCTTTTTTTATTTTCTCTCTCTTTCCCGCTTTCGTTCGGCAAGCTACGAGTAGCTTGCCGGCTTGCCGTTGTAGAAGGCGGGGAGCCGCGGAGCGCGGCGCTTTGCTTTTCGCTTTTTTTTTTTTAAATTCTCTCGGCCTCTCCGCGGTCGACGCGCGGCGAGGCGCCAAACGTGACACAGCGGGCGCCAACTGTAGCGCGTCGCGCCAACTCGTGATGCTCTCCTCGGCTTTTTGAACGGCCGGGACGCGCACCGGCGCAGTGCTGCAGTGGCGGCAGATACGTACTCGCCTACGCTAACTTTTCGTCTTGTCTCGGCATAGTTCGTTTCAGAGGAACTTATCAATCTAAATGTTACGATTATTCTGAATGAAACATGCCGTCCACGGCAAACTTTTCATCGTTGTATCCGATATGCGGTGGATAACATATCGTTATATATGGTTTTTTCCCCATAGCCCCAATGCATAAAATGAGACTGTTAAGTCGACCCATCGTTATAACCGATATATCGTTATATGTGGTATCGTTATAAGTGGACTGCACTGTACATGACATTATGTTGCAGTTGACAACATGGTATGAGTGCGGGAGAACTTCGTTAAGTACATGAGCAGACTACTAAGCACTCGCGGGCATGGGGAAGCTGCCACATGCCCGCGTGTGCTTTCATGATTACGTGGGAAGTAAGCTGTGCTTGAAGTCATGATGCACATGGACGTGACTTCTTTCTCCTCTGTCAGCCTTCTCAGGTTAGCCTCTTGTGTGCTCATTGGGAAAGCAATTACAGCTTGCAATGAATCTTATGTAACTTCACTTGTTTTTGGTGGATTTTAAAAACTTTATTGGGGGGTTGATTAGTCAGGCAATAAAGTTCGTTCATGAAGCTATTCAATGGTTACCTGGAAAAGTACTGCAGGGTCCTATTGTATTCGATAATTCAACACAAAGCCAATTCACACCTACCTGTCATAGAAATTCTCTTCCATCTTCTGTCCAGCGATTGTCGATTCCTCGATACACCGTCGTGTACCAAAAGCGCCATGTTTCTGGTGAATTTTTTATTTTAATGTGTGTCCATGTAGAGAGGCCATCATTTAACTGCATTTCCACTAGAGCTGGCACAATTTTGTTTGCTACTTCCCATTAATATTTTAGGTGTGAAGCTACAGCTCATGCAACAAAGTTTGATTGATATGTGGGGTTTAACATCCCAAAACCACTTTATGAATATGAGAGACCCCGTAGTTGAGGACCTCTGGAAATTTTGATCACTTGGAGTTCTTTAATGTGCATCCAAATCTGAGCACACGAGCCTACAACATTTCCGCCTCCATCGGAAATGCAGCAGCCGCAGCCGGTATTCGATCCCACGACCTGCGGGTCAGTAGCCGAGTACCTTAGCCACTAGACCACCGCGGCAGGGCCATGCAACAAAGTTTATAATGTGTGATAGGAGCTCCTAAAGTTTTGTTTATACATATGGATCAGTTTGTCGTCAGGGTTGTGCACTGTATAACTCACAATAGAACAACCTAAGTACATTCAGAAAAAAAGGGACATTTGAATTGGATATTATAAATACGGATTCGTTATCAATTCACTGTGAAAAAAGGCACTAGTGTAAAGGCGCAGTCTTCATCTGTGGGTGTGCACATCTGCTGCCAATGTTATGTTGTTTAGGTTTGTGCAATTGAATGTCATTTCTCAAACTTGTTCACACTTTGGTTCAGCCGTATTATGGCATTAATACGCTTCGTATGAGTGACGGTTTATCATAGCGTACACGAAGTCGGGAAATTTTCGCATGGTCTTCATTTGTCGACTGCTGCTCTCTATGCACATTGCATCCAAGAAGTGGAATCTAACAGCAGGCTACGGTTCCACAGTTATTGGAATTGGTAGTAAAGCAGCGGTCAGCTATTCATTTTATAGGCTGGCCTCCTTTACTGTACAGTTCACTTCATGTAGAGATGTTTGTGGCAGACCTGTTCAATGTGTGGATTACTAGAGTTTGTGTAACTTCACGGAGAAACATACAGTTGACTCTCGTTAATTCAAACTTGAAGTGATCTCTGAATCTAGTTTGAATTATTAAGAAGTTTGAATTAACAGAAGTTCTCAGATAGATGACTCTGGGTGAGCCGACACCGCACATTATGATTCGGCATTGATTTTATCACATGTAAAAATTTTTTATGTGTTCTTATTTCCTAATTGCACACAGTAAACACAAAGCAGAAGAGTAAAGCCCACAAGTTTATTGGCCATTTACTGCTGATCAGACTTTTCAAGGAAATCGTAAATTGCAAACGGCTTTATTGCTATAGGTATGTGCCTTCAGCACAAAGCTCTCTATACCAGTTGAGAAGCATCACGGCTTACCATGCGTGTGCTTTGTTTCAAACATTTGTTCACTTCGAAAGCCTTTTTTCTTGAAGGCTTCAGGGCTTATTTTTCATTTTTAGACTGTTAGGATTATATAAGCACACAAATGTTCAAATATTAATGGTAAAGCAGCAGATATTTTCTGTTGTAGACCTGCAAAAAGTATGAATTAAGCGAATGATAGAGTTTGAATTAAGGGGCCTTTAAATACATTGAAAGAATGGAGTGCCAACCAAAAGATTGAATTTTGTTTGAATTAACCCAAAGTATGAATTATCAGAGTTTGAATTATCGAGAGTCTACTGTACTAGACTTTTTAAGTTGTGTACCCTAATTCACATTGAGCTCTCAAACCTTACTTGCGGTAATTGTTGTGGCCCATTTTCGTGATGTGTCTATGTTTGATTCAATTAGATCATGTGAAATCAATACTAGCTTTTGCATCCTTTTCATGTCATTTTTAAAAAGCCTTCAGAGGCTGTACTTGCATTTCATTAATGTTAATTATAAGTAAGCATCTATTGCCATTCAACGCTAAGTTGATTCATCGGAAAAGGTAAAAAACTTGTTAAGAAGTGATGAATGGGTTAGATATGAATTTACAAATTAAGGGCATTTATAAATTTATAAATCAAGGTCCCTGGTTCGTTCCCAGGTTTCGGCACCAAATGTAACAAATAACTAGTCCGCAGACATTAGATGGAGACGACCCGTTCATTCAGCATGGAGCCAAAGCCGTCACCCCCTAGCGCGTGCCTATCTTCCTCTTCGTTTTCCCCATCCATTGAGCATGCTCCTCGATGCTCCGTTCCGGCGCCTTTTGCAACAGGGGTGTTGATATTGAAAGGGACACACTTGTTCGTTGACTTCTGTTTTTTTTTGATGAGTTTCAATAGCATCAAAGCTTTGAGTAGACACTTTATTCAACATGTATAAACATTCGCTGCATGATAGAAGGAAACGAGTAGACAGGAGCATTGTAATATACCATGCTGCCAAATAATTCTCTTCTTTTACAAAAATACATGCTTTGTGTTTATGTATCCTCACGCTCACACTCACTATAAGTCGAATTTCATAGCTCACTTCATGGAACCTTGTGAGTTTGTCTCCTGAAATTTTGGAATCATCAAGCTCTTTGCGCACGTCCATGCACACAAATTTTAAAAAGCTGGAGGCCCACTTTTAACAAGCACTGTTGTTCCTGTCATGGTCACACAGCCAGCTCGCCCTAACTGTGTCATGAAAGTTTTTTCAAAAACGTAGAAGGCCAGGCTGCCTGAGATACACTATATCTTTGGCACAGAATCTAAGCCTGCTTTTGCAAAGCACACATTTGGTGTATGTGGCCGTTGGTAGTCACAGTCTTTGCGTATCTACTTATGGTCACAAATACCATATCGCAGTAGACGTCCAAGTTTATATACACACGTGACCACTGCACCACTCACTGTCACTCAAGGAGCGAGGAATCAGTTCTTGTAAATGCGGTTCATTGGACACATCGTGAGGACCACCACTGTCGACTGCGAAGTAAAGCTTGTTTCGAATGCCGCGCTGCACGCTAGTCCTTGCATCAACCGTACCCTCTGACACAGTCAAGATGTTCACCTCGTCGTGCTGAGGACGGTAAGAGATGCTGCTGCTCCGCTGGATCCGGGCATACCGTTCACGGCAGCCCATGCAGTTGCGGCGTGCATGCAGTATAAACACTGTGGTTACGAGAGCAACGAAGAGCAAAAAGCTGCAGCCAGTAATGACTCTTGAAGTGACAGTGGAGTTTCCTTCAGAGCTTGGCTCTTGCTGTTGTTTTTCAGCCACTGGTGGTACAAGCAGTAAGCTTTGAGGCGCATTGAAGGACAAAGAAGTGTGGTTGTTTTGTGACAATGAGGGAGCTGGAACAGTTATTTCAGCTGTGGGGAGTTGCCAGATGTAGTGCAGCGTCGTCATCATGGTGTGCTCAGTGATCACTGTAGGAATAGTAACGTTACTTGAGCCGTCAGTAATGCTGCTGTCTGTTGCAAATGTTGCATTACTTTTGAGGTGAGCTACTAAGCTTCCATTGCTTGCTTTCTGGTCACCTGCCATTTGTGAAGTGATATTCAGAGCTTCTCGTGTCTGTGGGGCTTGAAACAAATCTTCAGCGTTCTCAAGAGCTGTGCCGCTGTCAGCTGGAAAAATGCTTGTCTGATTACTCGACGCAACTGTGTTTGTCTCAGCGGCTCTTAAACTTGTTCTTGTCGTGGAAATGCTTCTTAGTGTTAAAGGTGCAGTGGTGTTATCTGCTGTTGGTCTTTTAGTGATTTGTTCTGGGACGTTTGGCAGGGGAACTCTTTTGACCAAAGTAGCACCTCTGACTTGAGGCACTGGTGCGCGTTGTGTGGTGATCTCAAGAAAGTCTTCCTCCTTTAACAACATGACAGGCTTGAATTGCAGCGTGAATGGGGATGCACATCTTATGCTGTAGCTGCTGTAAAACTGGATGCTCGAGGTTTTTATCCATTCTGAGAACCACCGCACTTCAGGGCCACAGTGAAACGTGTTGCCTCCCACTTTGAGAACCTTCAGTTTGGGGAAGAAAGAAGGGAAATCTGGCCTCAAATGTGTGAGCTTATTGTGCATGATGTTCAGCTCCTGGACATTTCTTAAGCCATGCAGCGTTCTTGGTGACCTGATTATATCGGCCACTAGCTCGCTGCTGTCATACATTTCAAGCTTCGTTAGCATCTTCAGCGGATCAAAGACGTATTCTTGGAACTCCACTTTGTTGACTATTCGGGACATCTGCAGTGTTTGGAGTGCATCAAGTCCTTGAAAGCACTGGGGCTCCAGTAACTGTAGCAGATTTTGAGATATGTCGAGTGTCTGCACATTGCCAAGATTGCTGAAAACGTGGTTGGGCAGACATTGTATGAGGTTTGCCTGTAGGTCGAGGGTCTTCAGGTTTGCGAGATCACTCAGGGCACTCTCTGAAATGTTCCTGATTTGGTTTCGCTGCAAAAACAATTGCTCCAGTTTTGTCAGTCCAAGAAAGCTATTGGCTGGCAGCTCAGTTATCAAGTTCTCCTCTATGTACAGAGCAACTAGTGTTTGTGGCAGGTTCATTGGCACTCTTGTAAGCCTGTTGCCGTTTAGCCAAAGCCTGGTGAGGTACTCCTGTTGTCCAAGCGCGTCATCTTCCACGTCTTCGATGGCATTGTCATCAAGCACAAGTAAGCTGAGGTGTGGATAGCTGTCCAGGTCACCGAGAGTTATGTGAGTGATGTTGTTGCGGCTGAGCCTGAGGTCTCGAACATAGCGCGTGAGGCTTTGCGGTATGCGCTCAAGCCCGACCTGAGAAGCATCAATGTACTGCAGGTGCGAGCCAAAGAAATTGAGACGAGAGAGGCTTGTGAGTGGATTGTTGCTGAGAATGAGGTGTCCAAGATTTGGCAGGTTCTGGAAGGCACCCACTTCTACACTCGAGATGAGGTTCGAGTCGAGGTTCAGGTACTGGATCTGCTGTAGGCCCATGAATGTGTAGGTGTTTAGCTGTGTGAGCAGGTTGCTGTGAAGATTCAACTGCTCCAGGTTGCCCAGGCCCTTGCAAAAAAAAAAAAAAAGAGAGAATAAACACCATGAGAGCATAATTCAAAATGTGCATTTTGAATAAACCACTGGGAACATGTACAGTTTAGGATAGAGTTCCATGTACAGTGACAAGATCAATGTAACTTTAGAACCATTTGATGCAGCTCTTATCTGCCATAGGTACATACGTTAGAAAACTGTATGCATTTGAGCTATATCTCACTTTTAGTCTTGAAAAAAAAAACTTCCATTCTGTTGATTTCTTGGTATATTTAACAGGATATATTGTTTTTGTTGATGCTGATGTCCAAAGCTGAAAGCAAGTTATTTAATGAAGAATCTTGGTCCAATGTGCTAAGTCACTGTAGATTTTGTGCACAACCAATGTTTCCAACAGTGAAATGTTGTGGGGATTTATTGGGGAGTGGGAGACTGTCAGCATGTTATCATTTTTTGCGTTGCTAAACATACAAAAAAGAAGGAGGAGGAATGTACAGCAGTTTCCAGACAACTTGGGAAAAGAGAGGTGCTGTTGCTGCTATTTTGAAGTTCATCACGAAATGGTAATAGCATTTGGCCATTGTGGGCAGCACTTGGCTAGGATATGTATTAGTTTTAGCAGCCAGCTGATTACATTCGCTGATTAGAAATGTCACGATGGTGACTTGTGCTCTGGAAGCATGACGCATTTAATAAAGCTGGCAGACCAAAATCACTTGGTAAAATTTTCCTCACACCACAATTAAAGATGAATATGTATTTGGTTGTATTTGCTAATCGAATTTTCCTATGGTTGCAAGTAACTATTGCATGTACAAGAAGAACGAACAATGGGGCTTGGAGTTACAATGTTCAAAAGCGAGTCCGAATAAATGCTTCTTTTGTAATAACCTTGACATTATAAAACTACTTAATTCACTATTTCCAAGGCATATCATCAGTTATCTTTGAGGACACTTCTAATTAGAAAAACAACTTTTCATAATTCCTGCAAAATTGTCTTGAAGAAACTGCAGTCTAGGGCTCTGGTACTTACAGAAAAGGCACCATCAATGTGTGCCAGTTGGTTCGAGGACAGGTCAAGGTACTTGAGTTGCTGCAGTCCTTTGAACGTTCCCGATGTCAGATTCTCCAGCAAGTTTTGGCTCAGGTCAAGTCTTTGCAGCAGAGCCAGCTCAGCCAGGGCTCCATCTTCGATTCCCCTTGTTCTACTTTGCTGCAGCTTCAGTTCCTTGAGAGCTGGCACTTCGCTGAGTAGGTGCTGCACTAGCACATCTACGGCAAAGTTCCGTAGTTCGAGCCTCTCACTCGATCTGGGCAGGTCCTGCGGTGCTTGTGACACACTGTCCCCGACGCAGCTGACATACTGGCTTTCACTGTCACAGAAGCATGCACTTGGGCACTCTGCACTCGTTGCTTTGAGGAGGCAAGAGACAATGAGCAGGATGGCAATGCCTCTTTGCTTTCCATTTGTCTGATCAACTTGTATGAGTGGCATTCTTGCGAATGAACTTCTGTTGCTGCACCTAATTTTCTGGCCTTCTAGGGGACGTTATTGAACCAAGTATCGGACTCTTTTTGGGCTTTATTTTTGGTATTTCCACTTTTTTGCCTATCAGGACATCGTTTCATGGTGCATTGCCTTATGGAAGTGGGCCTGCATCTTCTTGCTTATCTAATAGTTCTGTGGCACTAAAGTGTGCAGGCTGGGTAACTTTATTCTTAACCTTATCGTTATGTCACACTTTGGCTTGACACGATGATGCTCTAGCAGGAAGTCATTGGACAAGGACTCAATGTAGACAAGCAGTTTGCCTGTCTTGCGTACTAGTATTGCCTGGCTAGGTATTGCCTTGGCATGTCGAAAGGGTCTTGACTTGGGCTTCTTTTTTTCCCTTTTAGTCCGTCGCCTCCGGAGCAAGGTGTAGCCACTTTGTGCCTTTACCGATGGCAGGAAGCACCAGGGAGCTGCAGTTAGCCTGAATGAAAAAAAGTGAAACAGTAATTGCAGGTTATTATATGGCTACAAAAACAAGGAAGGACCACTTAATTCAATTACCAAAACAGTACATAGGGAAGAACACTTGAAAATGCAGTACTGTTGTGGCTAGGCTCATCTGAAGATAGATGAAAAATTGCGTGCACTGACCACCAAGTCAGTGCACGCAACGCCAGTGCCATCATAATCATCATCACCAACCATTTTAAGTCCACCACAGGACAAAGGCCCCGCCCCTCCCAATTATCTACAGTATACCCTGTCCCGTTTGAGCTGATTTCATTTCATGCCGGCAAATTATTTATCTCATCTTTCCACCTAACCCTGCCATTTTGAGCTGTTTGCTGTCCCTTGATATCCATTACATCATTCTAATGGACCATCGGTAATCTGTCCTACTTGGCCTGCCAGTGTACAGCAGTTGGAAGACTCGTGATGTCGATATTGCCATTTGTTACTGTGTCATTAGAATATGAATGTAATCATATTATTATTGTATTATTATTATCATATATTATCATATTATTGTCATATAAGTATCATCATCATCAATAGACATCCTAAAGTCGGACACATCCTCTTGAAAGAAACTGAAATATCTGACTAGCTAAGATGCCGAGGTGGAATTTATTTTCACCTTTAGGCTTTCGTATTTCATGACTTACTAATACTTTTTCCTCTCTTAGCACATTCATTTTGCACATCTTGACTGTTTGTAACATGTAATGGGTACATGCCTGTGTAGCTTTGAATGCTTTTCCAGGGCCTAGGCTGTCCTATTTCACCATCCTGGATAATGAGCTGCAAGAACACAAAAAGTAGGAAAAGACACTTGTGACATCACATAGACATCCCTTTCGCACCTTTTGAATCTTACTACTTTTGTGTTTGTCAAGTGCTATAATTTCAGTATTATACAGGCCCAAAAACCAGTCATATATAGCAATGAATGAATATCCTGCAACACTTTTCATTTGAGCTTCTGCATACTCCAACAGTCCTCAACATTCAGACAATCAACCGTATCTGAAATGCATAAGCGTATCAGCTGGGGGGGGGGGGGGGGGGCAAGGGGAATGCGAGCTTCTTACTGGGAAAAGTTCGGGGGCCTGAGCTCCCCTTCCCTTGACTTGCGACAGTGGCCACTCTTGGCTGCACACTGGGGAAACCAACAAGTAAGGTGAAGTTGTCTTTCACAACAGTATTAACTCAATTATGTTCTTACAAAAGAATGAAAATTTACGAGGCAATGTTACAACATGGTGAACTTTTGCCAATATTTCCGTTGTGATAATTTTTCTTGTAGGTTCTTTGTGGTGCGGGTCTCCTATGCGGCGTTTTCGCGTCTTGCGCTATAGTATTACTGAGCAGGCAAGTGCTGAACAGGTGCTCTATAATATTACATCACTTGTTCATGCTTTTAATCTGCTGCGACTTGTTGATGCAGTTACAGATTGGAACGAGCAAACTTTTTATGGACCAGTCAAACCATTTGCAGCTTCCAGAAAATAATTTTCTTTAAAAAGGGTGTATCATCACCGCTGCTCTGTTGAAGCTGCTGCGAGCCGATGAGTGTGATGAATTGTTTTTGATGTTTAAGTTCTTCCGCACTGAAACGCCGAAAACTGCGTTCACTTTAGTCTCTGATAAACCTGATCAGCCTTGCTTCTGGTAACTTAGAAGTTGGAGCTATAGCGACAGTATAACGCGAAAGAAAAATGCGCCTTCACTGAGGTAATTGTATGTTTACTGTACATTGATAAATGAAGGTTTGCCGAATGTATGTTTTGGTGTTTGGCAGACATAGCCTCGTTTAATGTTTATATGTGTATCCTCGTTGATGCTTGGTACATTTCCATCCTGAGGACTAACATCCATGATAAATTTATTAAACAAACTATTGTGGTATGTGTAGATGTTAAGTGCCAAGGCATAATCAGAGAATGAGGTTTGATAGCAAGATGAGCGTCGCATATTAGAGGCGGAAATTGGGCTAAGGGCGCCATTCCTCAACTTTTTAAAGTGTGATTGAACTTTGTGGTATCTAAGAAAGCGTGTCGTGTCACTTCTGTGTATGTGACTTCATATCAAAGTGCGCATCAATGAAGAGAACTTCACTGACGTGCTGATATATATATTCTTATATATATATATATATATTTATATATATATATATTTATATATATATATATATATATGTACACCACTGCTAAAATACATCTCGTCATAAAAAATCTAGTCACTACAAACAAAAATCTGTCACAAGTGCAAGTCAGTAACTCTATATTGGGCCGTATATTTCTCAATGCTGTGTTAACCTTTATGTTCTACTGTGTTTTCTGTCGGACACCATAACACTCACTTTCCTGCATGTAACTTTTGCAATTTCATGGTGTTCTGTCACATGTTCTTTGGACTGCTTCCTGGCCTATATTGGTTATCACGATTACTTTCTGAAAGATCATTAAAGCCCATTCTCAGCAAGCTTTAGGGTGTCATTGAAGCTGGTACATCATGTGAACAATGATGAATTACGGTGGAAGAAGCAGATCGCAGTTACTGGGCCTGCTTGAATCTCTGCATGCGTGTGCTTTATTTCCCCTAGCTATTGTTTACGTGAAATTCCTTCTCAAGTTAGCATCCTACTAAACCAATAGTATTGCATTCCTTGGGAAGGCTTGCTTTCAGTTTACTTAGGCTACATTTCTGGTTGGATTTTTGTAGCTCTCGTGTAATGCGGCTAAAGCGAAAACAGAGATGAAAGGAACTCTGTTTTTTTTAAAGGCTCTTTCTTGGAGACCTTCGACGCAAAAATTTTTGTCTGCCTGTACTTTTGTCTGTTTGTCCGCCCATAACGGTACCCTAAACGGCACCAAAGTGGCCAAACGATACCCCCAAAGACCGACCCCATCTGCAGCGCCCACCAATATTGCTCAAGATTCAGCATTCATACTTGTGCAAGTGTCAATTAAAAAGCAATTACTGTGCATATCTGAGGCACGATAACTACACGTCAATATTCTGTATGTGTGTCTCTTACTAAAAAGGTATACACAAGTAATTATAAGGACCGTAGCATTTATCACCTTGCGCTGACCAGGCAACGCTTGCATGAAAAGGCAAGTGTTTCCAACACTGTGCTAAGACGAGATGGTGGTGGCACCTACCCGTCGCCTTGCGTTCTACACCTTATCACCTCCGAGAGGGGCGCGCATGGTGCGCGCGCTTCGTTTTCCAAGATAACTGCCAGATAGCTGCTCATGTCTCACGTGTGACGTGACTTGATGCGGCCATTCGCCTCCGCTGCACGCTCTGGGTATTCTAAGGCAGCGCCTCCACTATACCATTCACCGATTTTCTTGCGCAGAACATCACGTAAACGTTTTGTTCACACTCTCCAGATGCAAGACTATCGTCTTTCGGCGACAATTTCAGTGTAACATGCATATACGGGGCCAATTTTTTTGTGTACTATTCTTTGACGTGATGGAGAAGTGTGTTGTGAATTTCAAGTTGTGTCTGATGCCGTGAAGTGTTTCTGCGTTGTTTTAAAATTGAGTTGACAAAAAAACGAATTGTCGAGGCGTTGTGCCTCAGCATTGCCGGATAGCGCTTGTTTTGTAAAGTTGGCATTGCTGCATACATTGTCATTCTGCAGATAAGCCGGCTTTCAAGGGCAGCAGCAGTGTGCTTTCTGGGGATTATTACCTCGCTTCTTCACAAAATCTGAGGAACATTCCCACATGAATAAAGCTAACATACAATAATAATTTGGTACTTTCACTACGCCAATTCGTTGACTAAACGAATATATTGTTATTCAGTTTTATATAGTGTTACTTCTCGCCTCCTAGGGAAAACTAGTCGGCGGCGCCATTGGAGGTGAGGTCGCCGGACAGTCCTCGATTTTAACAGAAATACCTCCTTTAGCTTCCATGTTTAAAAATAAGGTTCGAGTGTTTATCGATGATGTACCAACAATGGCATTGGTGGACACAGGTGCAACCGTGTCAGTGATGAGTTTTGTTTTCACCCGCCTCCTTGGACGAAAGGTTATGTTTTGTTGGGACCGTTCTGATACGTTCGTTGAGTGAGCAGAGATGCGTTACAACTGTTGGTGTCTGCACTGTGACTGTTAGTTTGGCGTGCCAGAAATTTGTTGCAAAGTTTGCTCTTCTCCCTCATACTACGCATTATGTCATTCTGGACACGATTTCTTGAAGCTATGTGGTGCCTACTGTCGATTGCTGCACAGGACAAATTACAGTAGATTCCGATATTCCAGTTGCGTTTATGGAAAACTCGCCCTGTCAGGAAGGTGCTCTTTGCGTGTCCGTGGTCACAACTGTGCGGCCTTTGTCTGCAAAATGTGTCCCTGTTGTTTGTTCGCCTGCAAGCGAGAAAACATTTGACGCAACCATGGGGCCCATGCATCTTAGTTGCATAAAGAAGACAGTTCTAATACCCTACTGCACGCTATCGGTTGTGCAAGGGCATACTGGTTTATAGGTGATTAACTGCTCTGATCCTACAGTGCTGCCGGAAGGTCTGAAACTTGCAGAGATTCGTGAACATCAAGTATTCTCACTTGCCAACCTTGCAGAGAGCAGCGATTCCCCGGGTAAGGCCCGTTGCGATAATCTACACGCCAGGGACATCAGCATTATGGCTATGATTGACAAGTCACTCAGCACTAACGAATGTAATGAACTGGCAAGTATTCTGCGCAAACATGCTGGTATTTTTGATTTCGCTCAGCACGATCCACTGTCATTCCCTGCTTCTCGTATTAAGCACCGACTCGACACGACATCTCACAGGCCTCTCTGACAGAAACCATATCGTGTACCGCCTTCGGAACGTGCAGTGATCAATGAACAGCCTTGCGAGATGCTCAAGAAAAATGTAATCCAAGAATCATGTAGTCCATGGGCCACTCCAGTAATTCTAGTGAAGAAGAACAATGGGGCATGGCGATTTTGTGTTCACTACCGCAGTCTCAATGCCATCACTAAAAAAAACGTATACCCACTCCCGCAGATTGATGCTATCGACTGTCTATCATCGGCCTCTTACTTTTTGTCTGTGGATTTGAGGTCAGGCTACTGGCAGATTCCAATGCAAGGAAGACAAGGAGAAAACGGAATTTGTTTCATCAGACAGATATTTTGAATTTAATGTGATGCCGTTTGGACTCTGCAACTTTTGAGTGCTTCATGGACAACATTATGCGTGGATTGAAGTGGGATGTGTGTATGTGTTACTTAGACGACGTAGTAATTTTTAGGCGCACCTTTTGTTAGCACAACACATGTCTCAGCCTCGTGCTAGACTGCCTAAGCAAACCACGCTTGGTGCTCAACTCAAAGAAATGTTGTTTTGGAGAGCGCCAAACACTCGTCCTTGGACACTTAGTAGACAAAGAATGCATGCGACCGGATCCCGCCAAGATGGCCGCAGTGGAGGCATTTAAACAACCTCACTTGGTGAAAGAACTGCTCAGCTTTTTGGGGCTTTGTTCATACTTTCGCCGATTCATTCCTGACTTTGCCAATATCGCATACCCGCTCACGTGCCTGCTTCAGAAAGTTGCACAGTTTGACTGGACCCCGGAATGTGAGTCTGCTTTTTTGGAGTTGAAGTTTCTTTTGACGTCTCATCCGATTCTTCGACACTTCAATCCTCTGGCTCCCACTGAACTTCACACAGACGCTAGTGGTATTGGTGTAGGTGCTGTCCTGGTTCAACGCTTCGATAACCAAGAATACGTCGTAGCATATGCAAGTTACTCGCTCAGCAAGTCCGAGCGTAACTACACTGTCACAGAGCAAGAATGTCTTGCAGTAGTCTTCCCAGTGCAGCGCTTCCGGTCCTACCTGTTTGGACGCCCCTTTACCATCATGGCAGACCATCATTATCTTTGCTGGTTGGTCAATCTGTCTGACCTATTTGGTGGGCTGGCGCGCTGGGCACTTCGTCTACAAGAATATGACTTCACAGTTTCTAATAAAAGCTGCTGACGCTACGCTGATGCAGATTGTCTTTCGCGACTACCGCTTCCGACGACGGAATGTGACGCGGACAACTTCGACACCTACATCGCATTACTAGACCAACCATGTCCCGATACCAAGACCTTTAAGGATGAGCAACAAAGGGACAGCACCATACAGCAACTTCTTGCTACCTAACCAAAATCATCGCCTACCCGCTTCTGCATCCGACAAGTGCTAGTTTACAAAAAGAACTACACCAGCACCGGCTCACGATATCTTCTGGTGGTTCGGAAGCGTCTTCGCGTTTATATTTTGCAGGCTATGCATGAAGACCCAACATCTGGTCATCTAGGCACAGTAAAAACTCTTTGCCGTCTTCAAGGAAGATTCTACTGGCCCAAGATGCGCCAGACGATGGAACAATACGTGTCTAGCTGTAACGAGTGTCAACGTCATAAGCACCCAACAAGTGCTCGTACAAGGCGATTACATCCGGTGCTGCCCCTAGAACTCCATTTGAGCAAGTCGGCATTGACCTTCTTGGGCCCTTTCCCAGGTCTTCCGATCGATGGAAATTGCTGGATAGTCATCTGCACCGACCCTTTAATACAGTACTGCGAGACAGCTGCCGTACCATTGGAAACTGCAGTTGATGTGCCTTTTTTCATGCTACGTTTTGTAATTCTACGACATAGACCTCCCATAATTGTAATCAGTGACTGTGGCCGAGAATTCACAGCAGACGTGGTAAAAGAGATGCTTCGTGTCTGCGCTTCAAGATTTCGGCACTCTACACCGTGTCATCCCCAAACGAATGGTCTAACTGAATGAACGAACCGAACTCTCATGAACATGCTGTCTATGTATGTCGCATCAGATCACAAGGACTGGGACAGTATTCTACCTTTTATCACTTATGCATTCAACACCGCACAGCATGAAACTGCTGGCGACAGTCCTTTCTCTTTTCTATATGCTCGACCGCCTCGTCATATCCCGAGTACCATCTTCCCGTGTATGGACCACCATGATTCCTGCATATCCGAGATCATCTGTCGGGCAGAAGAAGCCAGGCACCTTGCTTATTTGCGCACTCTTGCTTCGCAAGACTGCTCGAAGGCACATTTTGACTACCGACGCCAACATGTGACGTACAAACGCGGCGACCCAGTGTTGCTGTGGACACCAACTAGAAAACCCGGTTTGAGCGAGAAGCTGCTAGTGCACTATGCGGGAACTTATCTATACTATACTTACTATACTTACTAGACCGTATCAGTGATTTAGCTTATTGCACAGCGCTTCTTTATTCGAACAGCCGATGGTCTGCAAAAACTGAACTTGCCTGTGTTGCGCGTTTGAAGCGCTTTATTCCTCGAGAGACTGTTTGACTTGCCCAGTGGGCTTCGTCTGCGCGGAGGGAAATGTTGCCACATATGTAATTTAGTATGTGTAGCGGGGAACAGGGTGGTGGCAGAATAATAGGACGTTTGGCTTTTGGCAAGAGGTCTCCGATGCACATTTACTGTATACCTTCGAGTCGATCGTTACGTCGCCCCTGAATAAACCCCCCTCTTAGACGTAACAATATCTTTGGCCTCTTTGCGCTCAGCTACAACATTGAAAGCCTGAGTAGCCGCCCTAGAATCACTAAATATGTTTGCAAGGTCTTAAATAATTTAAGTAACAGACGCATCTGGGGCGTGCGCAGCCTAAGAAGCGAAAAGGCAAGGTGCTCTTCTTTCTATCGTGTGTTGCGTACATAGATGGCTCTTCGATGCAACTATATATGCACACAATATCAGGCAAAGTGGGGGTACTGGGAGAAGAAATGCAGTCACGCGTCGACAAGGAAAAGAAGGCCGCGGTAAAAATAGAGCGTAGTAGTGAGCTTATGCAGATATCCGGCGCACCGTGGGCATAATTAGGGTGCAAAAGAAGAGAGAAAGGTAATCAGGCTTCGCGTTAATCAAGACGCGCCAGGCGCTCGCCCGGCTGCCGGGCAAATTATCTCGCCACTCCTAACGCGGCACGAAGCTTTTGGCGCCGAGTGATTCTGTACTTGCTTGCAGAGTGGGCGAATATGGCGAGCCCTTTCCCAACTTTTCCTTTACCTCCTTCTCTACCCTTAACGGCGCACGCTGTAGTTGGTGGAGAGGGGATGAAGAGGAGAGGAGAGCGTGCCGTGGCCAATCTGGTCGCAGTTTGCCTTTGCCGTCTGTGTAATCGGATCTCTCTCGTTATTCAGCGCTTATAATTGGATTGTCTGGCAATCGAAAATGGCGTCGAGCCGCCGTGCACGCACTCGAGGAGAGAAGCGCACCGTTACAGCCGTACGCGCCTAGCTGCCCGTCGTTCGAGGTGTAGGATTTCGCGTGTTTGCGCCGCCGGGGACTAGCGTGATTGGACCTGGAGGCCGGGGCACTATAGCGTCACCTCGCGGTAGAGGCGAAGGGCGTGATGCGAGAAGAGATGCAGGTTGGAACGAGGAACGAAAATATATGGTGACATAAGCGCAGATCTTGGCGCCTGTTAGCCATTATTGATTAGTAAGTGTCCGAGCTTACGCCCAGAGAAATTCTCGTGCACGTCTTCTTCATGAGTTTTATTTTCTTTTCACACTCCAAGATCTTCTCATGCGCTGTTCCTTTAATACTTCTTCAGTTTTTACTGTTTTCGTCGTGTTTTATTTTATTGGAGATAACTCTGGAAGTTGCCTTTTGAAGTCTAGCTAACTTTATCGAGCTTCAGGCAAGAAAGAAAAAAAAGAATGGGAAAGCCTGACGCAATCGCTGACTTTTCTTGTTCTCCCTCCTCCTGGTCTGCTTAACGTCTTAGCCTCCGACTATATTACTGCGTTCCTCCGCAGGCTCTGTATCTTCCGCGTGCATAATGTGCTCTGACAGTAAGCGTATAAGTTTTGCACAGCTTTTAGTTTGGGTGCGAAAGTTTGAAATGTTGTAATAAAGCTGCAGCATCACTTCGCAGCATATATGCTCGTCATTGCACGCCGAGGGAAAGTATACTGGCTGATGCCATTGATGACTTTTCTGGGCAGTCTCAACTACACGAGCCTTGAGGGCTGAGTGCGTTTAACATTTTGTTTAACTTGTAATCGAGCGTTGTGTGCACTACGTGGATTTCCGCGAATGATGAAAACATATATTTTAATAACCATGTAAGGGCCTAACCACATGCGCGTACGCGTTACAACGCGCCAGCGCGTACCGTGTTGTCTCGGTGGCGCCCCCTCTCCCGATGGAGCGACAGAGCTAGGGCGCATAGCTTCGTGTAACCGCGCGCACCCTCTTTCTCATAGGGAGAGGGCCGAGTCTATGTACACGCTACGCGCTGAGGAATTGTAACGTATACGTGTGGTCAGGCCTTTACAGCGCAAAGACGAGACAAACCGACTCAGCGTTGGTCAGTTTGTCGCGTCCTTGCGCTGTTACACAGTTCTTCTAAAGTACACTAACCAGCCCAAGTTGATTGACGACACCTTGCTGCAACCTGCACTTGATATGAGATGTTTTACCAAGCTGTGGGAATTGTGGAAAAAAAAAAAACTAATTACCAGAGACAAAGACGAATACATGCGTATTCATTGCGCTCCCAAGCGATACGCGGGATTTTTCGCTCGGAAACCGATGTGTACAGATGTGGACACTTGAAATGTGTACCCTTGTCGCTTTTTTGTCGGCGGCAGCCGGTCTATGTTACCACGCTGCCTTTCAAATGCACGTGTTTCCGGCAGTCATCTGGCTGCGCGTGACAACGCAGCCGCTTTGTTTAATTCACTGCGATGGTACCGCTTTACACCATGGGAAAGGAACTGCTGGTCTCCTTTACTTCCCCGTTTTCCTTTTTTTTCTCCTATGCTCTCTCGCGGGAAAACTAGCCCTACAGATTTTATTTATTTATTTATTTATTCATTTGTTCAAGATTGTCATGATGCTGGTGGCAAAAGGTGAAAAAACGTCACCTGACTAGTTAGAAAACCAGACAATTCTGTCCCGGTTAGCTTCACGACCTTTCCCTTATTTCTCTCTTTCATTCTCTACTTTCTCAAGTTTCCATAAGCCGCCGCCCGTCTCCCAGACTTCCCATTCTCTCCTCATTCACCACTGACGATGAGCCCTACTCCCTTCCAGAGCTACTGAAGTGGCGTCTTTTCCTTACCTCATCCGCATCTCTCTCTCTCTCTCTCTCCACAGCGTTTAGCTGCGTTTGCACCACCAAAATGTTCCCACTAGCTCACCCTTCGACGTTCACCTTGTGGACCTGCGGGCCCCGCGGCATCCTATGCTCGTGTCAAGGGCAGTGCACCCTTGCCTGCGCGCACTCGAGCCTTCTGGTAATAACAGCTGCTAATCATTAAACGTTTCCTCGCTGCCCCTCACATGATCTTCCTTTTTGACCACCGCGTTGTCTTTCTTTCCCCCTCCCTTTTCCAGCGTACGCAGTCGTTCCCCCCACATCCCTCCAGCACACGATGTCGAGACCCTCGTTTGCCTTCCGCGCTTCCCGAGCCGCTGGGTCATATTTTATGCAACGAGGCAGCCATGGAGTCTCGCTCGCGTTCAACGCTTGCAGAAGTAGGGAGAAAATAAAAAAATGAAAAAGATGAACACCGCTTGAACGAGCGTCTGTCTGTCGGATTCACAGTCAAGTGCGGAGTGACGCTTCGGGTTCGCGTTGTCTGACGGTTGAGCGTGAGTTTTTGTCTCGGTTGGTTGAACGATTCAATGCGTTTGTGAAAGTTGGGACTCGCGCGCCCGTGGCCAGACCAAGGAGGGCCAGACAGTATACGCAGTAACGGTGGCACGCCGATCATCGTATATTAGTCACGTCGCTTGTTGCGGAAATTTCCCACCACGCGCGATGCTTAATGAAGATCCGCACTTCTCCGCAGACGGGATGGCGGCAAACATTTTTGTCCAGAATGTTTTCTTCGTTGTCCCTCAAACAGCTCTGCGCACTCATTCAACCTGCTACTACAATGGATCGGGAAGTTCGTTTCGCCTGCCATTTTTCACACAGATGTGCTTTGTAACTATTGGATTGTAAACATTGTTTTCAAGGCTACTATACGCTAATTCACGGCTGAGCTACTCAAGTTCATATAAGGTGTTTTTGCGTCTGTTTATAGGAAAAAGTGAATATTTGTTCGAAAAAAAAAAATGAAATTGTGATGTTTTAATTAAGCAGCACTTGCATGCTCTAATCTCAAGAAAAAAAGGAAAGAGTACCGGGTGTGGTTTCGTTAACTGTCGCAGTCGAATCTTCGTCCAGAGTAGCTTAGTCGTGCGAGAACGAAAACCATCTTTTCAAATAAAGGTGATACCGGACTGTCATGCGTGCAGTGCGGGGTAGTGCAACATGGCGCGCCTGCACATGGTCTACTGTGCCACGAAAATTGGCGAAATCCCACAACTCTCCACCCGTGCACTAAAAAAGGGTAATAGTTAGGCCAACAAATAGCCCTTGATTTTAGTAGAGCTGGACACCCTTCCCTGCGTGCCCGGTTTTAGTGGCTTCAGGTTTGGCGCCACTAGTGGTCCATCAAAAAATATCTCTCAAAGCACTGCATACTTCGCACCTTTCAGGTTTCGCGTTAGCGGAGCTTATACCCGTGCCACACGGGCAGAAAAAATGGCATTTACCCCCGAATGCCTTCAGATTTATTGCCATTCGCGCGGTGCCACACGGGCGAACAAAATGGCATTCATCCGAATGCCATTCGCCACCAAATGCCTTCGCCAGAACTCAGTTGACTGAGAAATGCCTACTCTCGACGACACAGCTCGCGAAGTGCGATTTACCTGAAAGTATATAAAACAAATCATATTGAGCTAAAAATGAAATTTCCCGTCTTTTATTTGCACTAAAGTCTTAAAAAGGTGCTTTGAACGTTATACGAAGAAAATAAAGTATTGATAATGAAATGCTTGTCAAGTTTAGCGAAATTTTGGCAAACAAGCATGCAACACTGGTATTTTCATCGCCATCGCCATCGAGTTCACTTTCTCCGTGAGTCAGGTTGAAATGGTTTGATATTAATTGAAGTTTAATGTCCTGAAGCTGGCGCATAATAACTCGTCTCTGCTCCAAAATTATTCGCTCTTGAGCACGATGCTTTGCACGGAAACACACAAGTGCTGCTGTGAAACACACAAGTGCTGCTGTGAAAAAACGAACTCTGCGAACATCTTCTTCTGAGAGATGCGACAGGTGCGATGCGACAGGCGCCATTTTCTATTTACGCTGTGGATCTGACTAGTGATGACTTAGGTTGCTACGGTCGGCTGCAACGTTGTAAAACAAAGCAAGAAACTAAAACTTAGGACAGCGTAATACGCTTATTTCTACATTTAATGATTATCTGACGTGTACGAAGCTTGTAAATGCTTCTTAATTTTTTTATTGATATTCACTCAATGCTCACTTGGAAGGTGCTGTGATCGACATCATCAAGTCAATGGTCATTCGCTTTGGACGTGTAGCAGCGCCGGCGAAACAAATGTCATTCGGGAACTGAAGGCCTTCGCCGCCAAATTTCATTTTCTATGCCCGTGTGGCACGGGTATTAAACACCTTTCCGTACGTGCTTCGCCCCTCTCTGTTGTTTTTTTTTTGTTTTTTTTCCACGTGCGTTTTTTCTTAGGTGGAGCAGCTGGCGTGTGCGGAAACAAACGTCATGTTCCCGCGTATGACTATAGCTGCTTCTCCTTTCACTATATTTACTGACTTCACAGCGCATGCGCAATTCCCTTTCACAAATCCTGATCCCCTTTTTGGCCTCGTCATAATTAACCTAAAGCGACGCGAACACAATATTTGGGCGTCTGCGAGGGTCACTTGCGCGGGATGCATCCCTTTCGTGAACGTTTTCGGCGTTCATGTTTCGCAAGCTGCAGAAGCGACGTAAGAAAGGAGCACATGGCTGCGTTCCGATCCCTCATTTGCTGCAACGAGCATCATTCGATGAGTTTCTGGGATGTAATTGATGTTTACGCTAATTTCTGCCTTTATACGATTGCAATTTTAACGTATTCCACATTTGATTGAACAGGTTATCATACACAACTCTAACGTTAGCCCATTTCATCAATTGTTATATAGTTTTTACTTTTTATCGATGTTTTCAGAGGAATCACAATGGTGTTAGACAGAATGGCCTGGAAGATAGCAAGGAGTGCCACTCAGTGCTTTTGTTGCTGAAAATGCTTTTTTGTGTCTCTTGCCGAGCATTCATTGGAACAGGAAATTCTAGACGGGAACAGGAATGAAATAAACTTCGAGGTCGTTGAAACATGACTTCGCGCCCTCCTCTTGAGTGCTTTGCTTGAAGTCGAGGCTGCGGGCGCCCGTCGCGGGCAACAAGGCGTGCTCCAGACGCCTGCCGCGGGGCCACGTCGGCACACGAGCGGAACACGAACCCTGCCTTCCGGAACGAAAAATGAAATAAAGGATGCGGCGTCCCATCTCACGTGTGTCTGCATACATTTCGCCGAGGGTTTGCAAGCGTGTCGCGCCCACGTGCTCACCGATCCGCGAGACGCTTGACATCCCAGCTCGCGTACTTTTTTCTGTTATCTCGCTAGAACACGTCGGGGAACGCGAGGGAGAGACTCGGCTCTTTTGTGTTTCGCGGCTTGTCGCTTTCTCTCGCAGTCCTGCCTCGTGAGCCGACGTCGTAAATTCCCGTTTCCGCCCCTCATCTCCCGCCCGTTTCATTGAAGGAGGAAGAAGGGTGTGTGTGTGGCTGGATTTTAAAGCCGCCCCCTCTCGCTGATGATGTAAAACGGAGTCTTCCTTTTGTTTCTGTTTTCTGAGACCAGAAATCTCTCGTCGGTGGCCATGGTGAAGCGGGCGGCAGCGGTGTTCGTGAAAGTGCTCTCCATGGGCGCCAGCGGTTGTCCGCGGCTGAAGCGTGCGTGCGGTGAAGGCGACCGTGAAGGGAGAGCAACTCTCTGTAAGGCTCGTTGCACGTGATTCCACCGCGTCGTCGTTGACGGCGGCCATCGCCCGGGCATGTCTGCTCTTTTGTTTTATCCAGATTTTGGGAGCTTGGTCCGCCTACTTTTTTACGCGCCGTCAGCATGCATGGTGTGCTCTGTATGCTCGCGTAGTTTTATGCGAAGAAAGGAAGATGAAGAATTAAAAAAACAAAAAAAAACAAAGACTGCAATGCTCGTTGCTTTGCGTCGCGAGCGGCGTCTGTTGCAAGTTCCGGGGATTCGGGTATGGCGATTTGTGACGGGCCATGATTAATGAGTCCAGACGATGCAGCGTCACGTCTCTGGTGAACTCGAAGCCTTTTGCTTTCGTTTCGCTTTGTCTATATTTACGCACACGTTCGCTCGGTTTTTTTTTTCGAGGCATAGAAAGATCATTCTCTTTCAGCAAAAGAAAAGAAAATGCAGGAATTTTGTGGCAATGAAAGGAAGAATTTACGAGAATGATTAAAAAAAAGCGTGTGGGTGTGCTCTGCGTTTATTTGATTCTACGAAAACTCAGTTGCTTCCACAGTCTGCTCCAGTAGTTTCGCTTGCGTCGAAATTGTAGAGGGATCTTGTAAAGCTTTGCTGTTGTTTTTGCTCGCAGGAGTGGCTTCGTATGGCACGAGTTTTAGGCCTTCTAATGCGATTATTAATAGGTAAGCAAACACTACACAGTAAGAAGAAAAAAAGGAATAATCGGCCTTATTTTTTTTCTGTGTGTCTCTCTTCCTTTTTCTCTTTGCCGAGTCTGAGCTTCTCTAGAATGCTCGAACAATATTTCACTGTGTTCTTTGGTCCTCGTGCACAAGAACTGCCGGCAACGATATCAAAGTGCCGGCATTTTCGTTTTTTTTTTGCGTGCTATTGCTAAACTTCGTTTTTGTTCGATCGTGGTAGCCACCAGGTTATTTTACACGAACCAATTGACATTTGACTTGTGGGGTTTAACGTCCCAAAACCATTATATGATTATGAGAGACGCCGTAGTGGAGGGCTCCGGAAATTTTGACCACCCGGGGTTCTTTAACGTTCACCCAAATCTGAGCACACGGACGTACAGCATTTCTGCCTCCATCGGAAATGCAGCCGCCGCAGCCGGGATTCGATCCCGCGACCTGCGGGTCAGTAGCCGAGTACCTTCGCCACTAGACCACCGCGGCGGGGCACATTTGACTTCATACTTTGCGTATGTCGTCACTAGTGCGACGCTGTCTCAAATAGAACCTTACTACTTCCAAAAAGAAGCAAATAATAATACAGAAGAGAACAGAAATAAAGATTTAAATAAACAAAGAAAGAGCTGGTAATAAACAAATTTGCAAAAGCGGACTGCATCAAAAATGTGAAACGTTGTTCGCTTACTTGTCTCAGTTTTCTCCGCTTTTTTTTTTTTCAACCCCCATTGTGTTCCCTGCCGATATGCGGCGTTTCCTCCGCGTTCAAGGGTTATAACAGTGTTTCCCAGGAATCGTCGTTTTGGACGGCTCATTTGCTGGGGCGAACAACTGAACGGAAATTGGGTGGACGCTCCGGCGTTTTGCTTACATGTGTTCCACTTGAGTTTTTCTTAGCGTATCTTATGAAGCCGTTCCTTCATTTTTACGCGGTACGTTTATAACTTTCCTTTTTCTCATTCGGGCAAAAAACTAACGCGATAGCGGCTCGCAAAGCCGTTTGGTCTTTTCGCTTGCGGTCCTCGCTAATGTGTTTTCGCGAAAACACTGCGACTTTTCCGCGCACCCTGTATAGAACAGCGGGGAATACGTAAGTAAATAAAAAAAAAACGAAGAAGAACCTACGTAAAAACGACACATCTTTTATTCCTTGCATCGGTTACGGACTGCCATTGTTTTGCTGCTCTTATAGCATTGTTGCTATTGTTTGCATAGGCTTCGCTGATTCGAACGTCGCATGATAAATGGGAACAGCCTGTTTGATTGGCTCCCCCCACCCCCACCCCTCTTCTTTCTGGTATAGAGAACGTGAAACGGTCGAAAATGTTCGCAAGGAAAGAGACGATTGCTGATTGTTTTGCTTTGTTTACTCTTTGAAGCGTTTGTTTTTCTTTCCCGTTTGGGTTGGGTTCGCGAGATGCTCGTTATGTTTTTGTTAGGCACTATTTTTCTTACGAGAACCGCGAGTCTCTGCCGAAGCATCCCGAAAGCAGATTGAAGACCATTATGAAGTCAATGTGTGCGTTTTTATAACTCGTTTTCCCCATCTCCCCAATTTCGCAACAGACTCGTGTCTTTGAACTGACGTCTGTAATAACGCAAGGAGTGTTCTCACGCAGAACCTCGTTAATTGAGCCCATATTAAAGGGACACCAAAGAGCAACAGTGACTTCGTGTAGATCGGTAAACTGCGCTCTGAGAACTCTACTGCCATAAGTCTCACTGTCACAAGTTCGTTATTACAGGAAAAAATCGATGTTGACGTTTCATTTTTTCAATTTCTCGCCGAAATCTCCGCGAGTGGCGTCGAAAATTTCAAAATGTATTCTTTTTTTGTATTTTCGCAGCATTGGCTCGATTAAATTTTTTGACACTTCGTGTGCTAGGCCTATGGCACCCACAAATCACAATGTATTCGATTTTTATCGATTAGAAGCTACTTACGTGGGATCCAGTAGACGTCTCCAAAATCCGTAACGTTATGGTGTTGGGTGCGGGAATCTCGAGATAGTACCTCTACTTGCATTTTCTTTTCGCGCGTTTTCTCGCTTACCAAGTGTTGTCTAGCGGTAAGAGTGGTGTTTTTCAAATTATGAAATTATATACCTTTAAATTCTCTTTAGTGTTACTTCATGCCTGTGATGGCTCGTTAAACACGAAGTGAGACTGTCGGCTGCGTCGGCGTCAGCACGAATGATGAAAAAGAATAAAAAACAGTGCGTGTTCACGTCACTAGCGACGTCATCTGACGTCAGAGGTCGCCGAAGTTTGTGACTTCATCGTGGCGTCACCGCGTCACATGATGACGTCATATTGTGACATTGTAGCTTGATTGAAGGCTGGCCGATACCGGGGGTGGTGCAGTGCCACGTTGTTTGCAGAAAGCTTTCGGTTGAGGGGGTATCATTATAATCCACCGAAGAAAAAAAAGAAACTTCCCAGCGCGGAAGTACTAGACACAGAAGCACAGGTGAAACGCGGTCAAGCGCAGCGTCGTCTCACCTGCGTTGCTGAGCCTACTTCCGCGCCGCAGTTTTGAGTAATCAGTACCAACTGGTCCGCTCCCACGCGTTGCTTAATGGGGCCGTCTAATGCCTTTTCGAGTAACCATCGAGTGGCTTTAGTCAAGCAATTTGTTGCCTCGCCAGCGGACTTAGTGTTTTGTCGCATGCTTTAAGCGCTTTTGCTCTCCTTTCGTATACCAGCGAGCGACCTAAAACCTACGAAGAATGAGAGAGGGGGGGGTGGCATGACAAGGGGGCAAGAGGCTACGCCCATTCGTCATCGCGCGTCACAACCTTGAACATTATTTTTTCTTCGAACGTGTGCCTTCCTTTTTGTGTGATCGCGAGCGCGGGCACGTGGCGGCATCTCGCGGCGGTCGCGGTAACTATACAGGCCGCGATGCTCAAGTCAGCCACTCGCCGCTGGCTTAGTTTACGGCACGGTCATTTCAGTTTATGGCGTCTTTTGTCGAGAAACTAGGAGGCAATTTCAAGCTGACTTTGGAAATGAAAGGTGAATTCCAGACAGCGTGCTGAGCTATAATAAATTGCTCACGTGTTCATACGAGAGTCATCTGCCGATCGGTGGCGTTTTCGGACCAAGCTGGAAAAAAGTTGCAGGACCCCTTTAAGAAAAAAACCTTAAAGAAAAAAAAACACCTTCCACTCGTCTGAGGCAAATACATAAGGGTCCGCGTGAGCGCTATATGGACTATAGGGGACGCAAGAGAGCTTAAGTGTAGGCAACATAGCCGAACCTTTTGGTTTTTGCTGCTACGCAAGCGACTTGCGTATTCATGTGCTTGAATAGAGAGATTATATCGAGGGAAAAGTGACTCGATGTGCGCAACTAAGTTGTATTGCGTAGAATTGTGACTGAACCACTACAGTTCGTTGCTTAAAATAAGTGCAATGGAAGGTTTCGGCAGTCACGTCCTCGCAGCGTGGCAGGGAGAAATCTGGCAATTCACAAGTGTATTGGTCTGCACTTAGAGTGAAGTGAGGCAAACTTGGCCGAAAATTCAGCGAACCGTTGTTTATAGCGTCACTCGCTGCTTTATAAGCGTCATATACTTTTTGCTTGTTAGTTTTTTGGCGGGTTTTATATTGCCCGCTCTTGAAGCCTCACTTTTTGCCTAAGGCTCGTTCATCACTGTGTGCCGAGGCTGAAACTGAACCCACGTCAGAAGATACGTGATCTGATGGCTATATGGTTCGATCGCACGTGCACAGGAAATTGCGCATTCGCTTATTTCTGTATTTTGTTTAAGAGCAGCTTGCGTCAGGGCCCCATTTATTTTTCCCCAGGCTGTCATAAATATGTCCCCAGAGTTCTTCCAAAACTCTGCGCGCATACAAACTCCCCGCAGTGGCGAAATGCGTCAGTCACACCACTCGTTGTTTCGTTCGCCACGGAAAAACGTTGCTGCATCTTCACTTTTCTCTTCATGCATTGTGATATCTTGTAGCTAAGCAGCGCCGCCTTGGTTGCCTGACTTTGATTGAACACATCTCGCCTTGCGCGAACCTTGCGTGGTGTACTTATTAATGACCATGTGTGGGTGTGTGGCAACCGAAGCTTCGAAATCACCAATTCTAATTGAAGCCTCTGGACCCACCTTCGATGGTGTTCAGTGGCCGTTAAATTGGTTGCTTAACTCGACGTGAAGGTCGTCGAGAGTGCAAGGGAAGTGTCACGACGTACACTATGTAGCTTGCTTTACGAGTACTCACGATCAGCCGTCGAGTGTATCAAGATTTACGCGCCGAATGCACTAAAGGGGGCAGACAAAAAAAAAAAGAAAACAAAGGAAACAAATGGTCGTCAAAGGAGGGATCGAACCTCTCTGCTCTTGCGCAGTGTATGTTTTTTTATTATTATTTAGCAATAACGCTGAGATGTAAGCCAGATTGCTAGCGAAAGAAGAAGCACACTTCTCGCGTCAGTGGTAGTAGTTAGAGCGAGTGATTTACTGGCTGACTTTTAACGCGGTTTGGGTAAACTTGTTTCGGTAACAGGATTATCAGTTGCGACATAGAAACGATTATTGGCTATTTCACAACATGCGGGACTCGCCGGTGTATGCTATAACCCAAACGCTTTCTTTCTTTCTTTCTTTCTTTCTTTCTTTCTTTCTTTCTTTCTTTCTTTCTTTCTTTCTTTCTTTCTTTCTTTCTTTCTTTCTTTCTTTCTTTCTTTCTTTCTTTCTTTCTTTCTTTCTTTCTTTCTTTTTATATCTTGCGTGCTGCAGCACGAGATCGCTCTCGCGTTTGCTCCAATATAATGTTACGCGCATGCTGTCAAACTTTAGCGGCGCTTCTGCTTGCCTATTGTGTCCCGATTGCCGCGACAGTATCGGATCTTCCCGGCTCTAAAACTGCCATGGTTGCAGGTGCTCCAGACGCTGTCCGCCGTCCTTAATACCGGCCTGTCTCGCAGCGCCCGCATGGCTTGTCTTGTTAGACAGAGAGGCCAAGAATGAGCTTCGGTTCTTGACGAGAATGTATGCGCGCTGCGACCCCCTTGTTCCCCCTCCCTACTTCCCAGCCTCTTCCCGTTCTTGGGCATCGTGACCTGCTGCAGCACTGGCCCAAGGATTTCCGCCTGTATTGCCGCTCTGAGTGGCCGGCGGCGGCCTGTCTCCGCTTAAAGCCGAGGCTTTGCTGCAGGCAGCATCGCCGTCGAGTGCCTGTGCTCGGCAGTGAAGCCTTATCCAGATTAGATTGAACATGCAGGAAACCAGGCGCTCAGGGAGGGAAAGAGGGGAATTGGATCGGAGGCTGGCTTATCGAGGCTCGCTACGTTCGGGCTTACAGTTTGTAATTAACGTGGAATGCCCCGTCGCTCGTTCCACGGACGGCAGACCACAGGCGAGAGAGAAAGCACTCTTGCAGCGGCTGCGCCATGGTGGGACAGAATTCGCCTCTCGTTGGTCTTCTCCTCACCGCCTACGTATTTGCATGGAAATGAAGCGATTTTGCCGTACAGCGTGAAGAGCATGTCGTGTTGTGTGTGTATTTGTAAAGGTCATGTTCTGTGTTCGTAGTTTGTAGAGTCCTGAAGCTTAATTTTCGCCTTGCTCTGGTTTTATTCCGTGAGAACCCCGAGTTTCCATCGAGTACGTATAATACTGTGCCACTTTAGGAAGCCCGCACAATTTAGCATGTTCTGCAGTGTTAGGGCTTTGTTTTATTGTCGATGAGAAATGCCCCTAGTGATTCCATTTGCAGTTTTTGTGGCCTCTTTTTAAATAAAGAGGTGATAGCCGTGTCTTCGACATCTTTATAACGCTTTCTTTACCCGGGACTTTCAAAAGAGAAATATATAATATTATGCACGCAATTTTAACGATAGTCTTCATTGTGACTGAGTTGAGATAGTCTCTGAGAATATGCCGAAGCGACCAACGATCAATTATTCTCGCTCGAGCTGGCCGACCTTAAGTTTAACCACTGTGCAAGTAAATGGAGGTGTCGCTGGAATTTGATTGAGAATTACTTCGTGGCGATGTTCGCTTCCTTGCTTACTAAAAGAAAAGCTGGAGTTAGATCCATTTTTCTCTTTGCGTTTGTACTTGTGTCCCGAATAACTTAAAGAAAGCACGATGAATTGTCTGTACGACAGCTTGATTTAAACCAATGTTTTTTTTTCATCTTTTTGTTTCTAACCTTTTCGCACAATAACCTCACGCTTTGTGTTACTACATTTTTTTTGACAAGCATTCAAGCGCTCTATTCTGCATCGCTGCTCAATATGTGATGTCGTCACTCAACGAAGTGAATATCATCTTTCCTTTATTTGTCTGTTTGTTGTCATAACATCACGCTGCAGGCATGCATGTTTTTTAATGGAAACGCTGCGCTTGAAAAATGTGGGTGACGGTCGCTGAAGCCTCCACGTATGGCGAAAATTTCTATCGCAACCCAATGTGACGTATGCTTTATGTCGGTGCCGGCTGACGTCAGGCTTTGTGCCGGTTTTATATGGATCACCGAGCGCGCCAGTTTACCGAGAAGAAAAGACGCCAGTGTTATTTCTTTTGGCCACATAGTTTCTACGTTCTTGAAATATTTTTTTCAAAGTAGTCAGGCGCTGAATCCGTATACGATGCAATGACCGTGGTGACCCGAGACTCCTTGAAAGAAAAATGTTGTAAATGGTGCCAGACGCGTGCGTCACGCATTCTGCTTTTTCGACTGTTTACCTGGGCAATGACGAGCATTTTGGACGAGCGAACGCTGTCACATTTTGACTAAAATTGTGTTACTGGTCTCGCGCGTTCTGGGTCAGTTCTCTTCGCTGCACCTCTGATAAAGGGGAACCCGAAGGATGTGAAGAATGTCCGCGAGCGCTATCGGGGAGTCGGCGAAGAAGAACGACCGGCGTCTGTTTGATGAATGACGGCGTTGGAAGTTTACCTCCGTTCTCCTCGGGATATTTGTCTTATAACTTGTTTATGTGCCTTTTGGTTTCTATGTAGTGAACGACTTTTTTTTCATTTTCAACAGAGTATAGTAAAAAAAAAAAAACTGTTAGTGGGACTGGAAGCGACAAGATGTCAACGGTTCATGTATTTACTTCTTTTTCTCTAGTTGACGTTAATGGTGGTCTTGTTGCAAATGGTAAATACCGCATATAGTTAATATGTATTGCATATGTGGCTTGCTATGGTGGGAATATAGTTCTGTGTTAGAATAGCAGAGTTGAGCTATAGTCGGTCGGTGTTCATGTAAAAAAAAGGGGGGGGGGTGGGTTGCGGAAGCACGTGCGCAAGAGATAACAGTAATGTCGTCACCTCTCCCTTTTGTGTGCGTGCTTGCAAGGACATTCTTTTTAACATGGATGGTTTGGTTCGTACTGTGACGGCATTTCGGAGCGCGATGTGTCAGGTAGCGTGACATCACGTTGAGTTGTGTCTAGGTTTTTTTTGTTGATTTAATCTAGTTGTTGTTTACTTGGGCCGCCAGCATTCAGTTGATGCTTGCAGCAGAACGCCCATCCCATACTCGCATCAGCAACTGCTTGCTCATTGCAGAACTAATGAAAAAAAGATTAAAATATAAAATGTATTGGATCGACGTAGTCTCTCAGTCCCGAGTCGGTAATGTATACATGTGTCATGGAGCACTTAGGTTAAACATAATTAAAACCGTGTTAATCATCTCGCAGTTCTTAGAAAATCCTTGGTCATTATTATCGGCCTTTGTTCTTCGTATTTTCGACTGTGCTCTAGTGCGCCTTAACGCTCTTTATCCCTCAGTGCTCACCCTCGCTCTATGATCGTTGCGCGTGCAATATTGTTGACGCAGGAGCCCAATTTAATTACAAGTCCCATCGCTTTCTTACCCAAGCTTATGAAAGGGTTAGCGACCTTCAGTTGGTCACGTGCCAAAATATCAGTTATCACGATTCGGTAGCTTAGCACACGTTACGCAAGTCCAAGGAGCTGTGACCGCCAAGTGTGGCAGAGGCTAGTTTGCAACTCGACAGCTCAGGGTCACGTGACCTACATCGTCACGTATGACGTCACGGATGGAGCGCCACGTCGCTGTCAATCCTGCCTCTGGCAGTAGTGGTGCTGGCTAATTGACGAGAACCGCGTAGTGGCATGATGAAGGTTACTAGATCTTTAGTGACAAATACCAAAGGCTGAAAATGGCAATGTAGGTGTTCCTATGTGACGCCGGGCCGAACATTGCCCTTCAGTCAATTTGTGCGGCAGGGGTATCACGTCATGCGTGACTTTTCTGCACGGGTCATGTTGCCCGAGCTGTTTAGCCGCAAATAGAGTCTCTCACGTCACAGATGGCCTTGTTTACATCATACTGTGAACGCAGCCGATGACCATCCGACGGTTAGCTAACCGCTGCGCCCTTCGTCCATATGCTTTCGCATTTGCATACTCAGTCGTCGTCGCCTCCTTGCGCTTAGAACAGTTCGGTTCATATTGTATGTTCCTCGTAGATTTGGCACACTTAGAAAAAAGCTACGATCTCTTTTCACTCTGTCGCGTTTGTTATTAAAATGCTCATTTCAATCCCTGTGTTCGTTTTTGAAGGGGAAATTGTACTTTTATTTTTAACGCCCGAAGCGTTATAATGGGGTCATTCGACGCTGTATCATCGCCTGCACTTATTTCTGTCGTTGACAGTGTTTGCCTTTTCCGTTATAAACGAGCGGCCGCCTACGGCTTTCTCGAAAAAAAAAAAAAAGACGTTGCGCGCTCTTTAGTTATGCTATAGGTCTTGCGCTTATGACGCAAAGGCCTAAGGACCGAACTGCGGTCGGAGAAATTTATTTTATATATAGAAGCGCGTTGTGGTCATCAAGGCGCCATTACACTGTAACAGCTACCTCTCTCTCTTTCTCCCTCTTGCATGCGCGTGTGCGTTCGTATAATGTATGTGTCGTCCACGTTTTCAGGAAGAAATGACCGCCTTCCATCTTTCCATTGAAAGGAATCACCGTCTCGCAGTTGGACGATCTCTCTTCCGCTTTTTCTTCTTGCATCGCGTGAGATATAGCGGGGCCTCCCGGGTAACCCCTCGCTCCGAGCTCATTTCATATATCGACGGATCAGATATGTCCGTGACGTACATCGCGCCAGAAGTGCCGATCGTAAGTCTTGCTTAAACTTTAATCGCCGGCCGTGCTCCTTCGATCGTCGACGGGGAAACGACTGACGCTGCAGCGACGAAAAAAAAAAAAGAAAAAAAAGAGAGGGGCCAGCAGCGCTGAAACTTGACCCCGGCGTATTTTACCTTCTTTTTGCGCCTCTCCAATGCCTTTTTTTTTTTCGTTGCAGTTTCTTTCTTCGTTAGCGTTTTATCGTTTGTATGTGATTTTTGACTCGCCCTCACATGACGCGATTGCTTCGTCGGGAGTTCGGCTCTGCCCAGGCAGCTAAATTCGGGGTACTTCTTTTCCCTCGTGTTTATTACTATTAATTCTTTGTGTGTGTGTATTTCGGGCTTCTTGGGTCGCAGGTTTTAAAGAGCAATAACAGTCGCCTTGCGACGCAGCTCATAGCGTGCAATGTCGCTGTATACAACTTTTATTTTTTTTTGGGTACTTTCTTTTTCCTCCACGAAAATGCCTTTTGTGCACTTATGTGCATGAAGTTGTTTTTAGTGCGGGTGAAAGAGGGTTTCTTCTGCAGTACGACTGGAACGACCCTGAATCTGATCCATACAAACCGTGAATAATGGCGGTATAGGTCGGACGCAAGTGTAGCTCGCCCCAGATGTTGGGTGTTGTTGTTGTTTAGTTTCTCACCGTGTCTTACGGATCTTACGCGACCTCGTCACGCGTCTATATCTCTGTGCTTGGTAGTAAACGTTTGCGAACCGGCTGCTTACGACCTGCTGGCCAATCTTAAACTCGACCCCCACCTTTTCTTTTCTTGTGCTTTGCGGGAGCATGACGTCTCGTTGTGACTCGCTCGAGGTACCGAATGCTTGCTGTGGCGACACTTACATTGTTTTTTTTTCCCTTCTCAGCCCTTTCTTTACCCACTTTTTTTTTTACGTAGTGATCGTTTTTCTTATTTCATACTGAATGGACTCTGTTTACGCCGTTGGAAGATCTCGAGGGGGTGGTGCGTAGGGGAAGTGTTCGTCGTTCTCGGTCACTCGTATCGCTGACAGTTTCCTTTTTTTGCTGTCTCTCATTCTCTCGATTTTGTTCCTGGCAGGAATTCACGCAAACGGTGGAAGTTATGCCTCCCACTATGTTAAGAAAAAAGAAAGTTTGCGAATTGTGCATTCTGGTGTCATACGTGACACCATCTCGTTGGGAGCCTTCACACTTTTCGGACGCCTATAGCGCTGGCAGCACGTCGCGTAGAGGAAAAGTGAACGTAAAAAAAAAGCGAAAATGGGAAAAATAAAAACTTTATTTTTTTGTGCCGTAAAATTCTTACGAGAACGCTGCGACGGAATGCAATTTTGCGGTCGCCCGTTTTGCGCACTTTATTTTTTTAAGAAAAGGGGATTGTATGTGTGCCTTTTTATATGCCTTTTCTTTTGTTTTAACGGTTTTTATTGCCGGAGAAACTACTTGGTCGCGTGACGCCTTGTGCCTTGAGTAGTAACACGCGCGTGATCGTGTTAGCCGTGCTGAATTCGCTGTAGTTACACGTAGTTTGTTTCTTCGCACGGATTACTTTTTACTGAAACCGGATACGACAGACGTAGTTCTCTGTTTGAGCTCGTAGATAATGGGCTCAATGCTTTTTTTTTTCTTCATTCCGTTTTATTTCATATTAGAACGTGTCGTAGCTGTCCTGCTTTTAAACGTCAGCTTGAAACACCGTTTGGTTAAGCTTCTACGAAACTGTGCCGGAGCTCCTAGTTCTTGATGTTTTTTTCTTTAGTTTTGTCGGCGTTTTCCAAATTCGATTTGTACTTTCAATCAAATTGTACCTTCAATGAGCGAAATAAATGAGACAACGATAGTAGGCATCACAGAATAACGGCAACTTAGGTGCCAAACAGTTATGTAGTCAGTGCAATACTATGAGAAAAAAAATTTTCCCAACCTTTGTCACCGAAGACTCGATATCGCTACACTAGTGATCGTGTGGGAAATTTATTACGAGGCTTCTGCACAAAGGAGAGAGAGGAAAAAACACAAAACAAGAAGTGCATGCGTTTTGTGATAATAAGGTTGGCGTTTTTATTTGCAGATGTTTTAATCAAGTTCGTGAAACGAACTTCAGCGACAGCTGAAATTGTTGAAATGTCAGCCGCAGTTGAGGCTTGATTTTAATGTTTTAATGTTTAGCCAGAACACTTGGCTCAAGCGCTCAAGGCGTGCCCACAAGTTCATTTTAAGTTTTGTTTGATATCGTGAGTCAGTTAAATGAACTTTTGCCATACCTGGTAGTATGTACATAAAGAAGTGACAGATTGATTCGACTGAAGCACGGCTGTCTTTCAGCATAATGTGATATCATCGTGACTTCATTCGCTGTGTAAAGGTCACGAAATATATGCAAAATTATGAAGGGTACCTCTCTCGACGCGACAGACTGCGTTCTTGGGTGTTCATAAGAGATACCATTGGCATCAACGTATAAACAAGATGCTCCCGACTGTGTGGCAGAGCGGTTCGCTGAGAAAATTTATACTCGGAGGAAAAAATTGAGATGTATAGGGAGGAGTCAAATGAACTGACAGCAAAATAATCGATTCTACGTGCCTCAGTTTCGAGAACGACGGAAGTAAGAGCCTCCTCTCGAAAGCCTGCTGAGACAATCTTCGATGTACAGTGTAATCGAACAAAAAACAGAAGCGGGCGTTATTTCCGTCTCCCGGACAAAGCTGTCTCGAAGGAAACCAGAGTGGCGTAAGGAGCTATCGTTGCCATGGCAGCTCATCCGACGTTGATTTGCGAGAGGAGAATCCTCCGCTCCCGCAGGAAGGCATCTGTCGAGTCGGCTGGACAGGTATCGTGTGCCCAAGTACATTTCCTTTTCTTTCTCCTTTTTTCTCCTCAATTGTTACGGCCGTATGTTGAGTGTCTCGATGTTGGAACACATTCCTGGCAGTATAAGAAGGGCACATGTCTGGGGTGGAAGTGCTGGATATAGCGTTATTTTTTTCTCTCTCTTTATTTTTTTAAACACGCGATACACCTTTAGGTGCGACCTGGCTTCTCGCTACATGCCACGGAAGTGGCGTATGTTTTCTACTGTGCTTTTAGGGGCGAAGCTCCTTAGGGCGTGGGCTGTGCGTCCCCTGTAGCCTGTATGTAGCCACCTCTAGTTTAGTTCTTGTAGTGTTCACTAGATGGCGGTACCGTCCCCTGTATGTAGCCACCTCTAGTTTAGTTGTTGCAGTGTTCACTAGATGGCGGTACCGTCTCCTGTATGTAGCCACCTCTCGTTTAGTTCTTGTAGTGTTTACTAGATGGTGGTACTTGTAGCTGATGATGAAAAGATACAAGATGTTATAAATTAGAAAGCGGTACTTGTAGTTGATGAAAGACGCGAGATCTTATAAAATAGGAATGATGTCACATATGGCGCGTGTCATTGGTTGAAGGCAATCGTTCGATTTAGTGCGGCGACGTACGCTAGGGGGAGCGTTGTAATAAAATCCGTTCGCTGTTGGCGCGCGCTCGGAGTCGCCGGATGGATAAGGCTGCACAGCGGAGAGAGCGCAAGGCGGCAGCAGCGCGCGCTCGCAGACAGAATCCCGATGTGCGAGCGCATGAGGCAAGGGACATCGCAAGCCATCCATCGTCTAAGAACAAATAAAAGTTCATTTGTATATATGCACACACAGCGTTTCTCACGTCTTTACATGATGATCGACTGGGCGAATTACACGGAAGATTCACAGTTTACCGATGAATCCCTCCGGAGCTTCGCCCATTCATCATCATTCACCCCGTGAATATGCCGTAATTTTTTTTTTTCATGTCCATCTCTCTTTTTTTTTGGCATTGTACGGTGGTCATTCGGCAGCACCTCTGACGTTTCTTTCCATCCTTTTCTTTCATTTAAATAATTCAGCGGGCGACTTCGCTCATTCAAATCATCACTTCTTCATTCAAATCATCACTCCATTCATCATTCATTCATTCATTCATTCGTCATTCATCATTTTTCATTCAAATCATCACTTCATTCAAATCATCACTTTTGGGCGACTTCGCTCATTCAAATCATCACTCTTGCTTGCTGTAGCCATGTGTCGTTCATTTACAGGCCAGGTGTAGTTTCCCTACTCAAGCGCTTTCTGCCCGCAGATTTCAGTATTTCGGAGCGGGAAAGCTAGGGTTATGTGGTTCAAGTTAGCTCGATGGTATATTTTTACGTCGGATGTTTAGGCTACACTGACACTGAGAGGGGTGATGCCGACACAGCGATCTTGGGTGACCTGGACTGACAGCGCTAAAAACTTCGCACTGTATACGATGCACGCGCTGATATCAGTGTGTGAGTTTGTGTGCTTTGTACGCTGTATGTTGATGCTTAGCCCAGCAGAGAAGAGCGTGATCAGTAAGCGTTGTTATGTATGTGTTCATGTGTTTTTTCTCCTCTTGCTTACTGCCCCGCCGCGGTTGTCTAGTGGCTAAGGCACTCGGCTGCTGACCCGCAAGTCGCAGGATCAAATCCCGGCTGTGGCGGCTGCATTTCCGATGGAGGCGGAAATGTTGTAGGACCGTGTGCTGAGATTTGGGTGCATGTTAAACAACCCCAGGTGGTCGAAATTTCCGGAGCCCTCCACTACGGCGTCTTTCATAATCATATGATGGTTTTGGGACGTTAAACCCCACATATCAATCAATCCTCTTGCTTGCTATAAGAAACAAGATTAGACTTCTCCTCATGCGTATGGGTCATGTGAGGTCTCGTGTCGTACAGCGCATGCAATGCACGCTGCAATGGGCGGCCACTGTGTAGTAACTGCACTGATAGGCGCAGTTTATGCACAATGACCTATAGCGGCAGAAGTTCATTCTGGTCTGGCATGACTCTCCAGTGCATGGATATTGCTATCTGTAATGATGTACGATGTATAGTGGTGCAAGGGCAACATACGGGGTGAAAGGTCATGCATGATTAATATTTACACGATGTGGTCGTGAATGTCGTGTGTGTTTTTTCCCATCTTTTTAGTATATAATTGTCATCTGTTTTGCTGCTGCAGTGCAAGGTGCACTGATATGGGTGCTGCGGAATACTACAAAGGGCTTAGTCTTATATTGATGAAGGAAACTAGCGACACGTTCAGAAGAGACGTAGTGGCACGTTTCTTTGCGCATTGTTAGGTAGTTGCTTTGTGGGGTTCAATGTCACAGAGCGACCCAGGCCGTCAGAGGTGCCGTACTGGCGGGGGTCCGGATAATATAGACGATCTGAGGTTTTTTAACGTGTAGTGAAGTCGCACAGTACACAGGCAGCTGGCATTTCGCCTCCATTGCTACGCGACCGCTGCATCTGGGATCGAAACCGCCTCTTTCGTGTCAGCAGAGCTCCGTGACCACTTACCGTGGTGGCTAGAATGCCTTGTATACATTGTGTTCTCTTACAAAGCTGATTTCGTTGCTGAATCGCTAAAAAGGCTTTGGAGAAAAAGCCGTGCACTAAGCGTCGAAATAGAGCGACCGATTGTTCTGTTTCTACTGATGGTCCATGGACTCTGTCAGAGGCCACGATTGATTTCGCTCGGGAACAGAAAACTAAACGGGACCACGTCCATCGCGAAGAAAGCGATCGGTTCACTTTTGCTCCCGACGCCTCTACTCTGCTCTCAGTATACACTTTCGTTGATTTTCGTCCCTCTCAGAATACACTTTCGTTGCTTTTCTTCCCTCTCAGTATACACTTTCGTTGCTTTTCGTCCTGGTCATTCGAGAGTGAAAAAAAAAAAAAACAAGTTGCCGAGATGCCGAGAGTTTTGTTCAGACGTGCAGACAGCAAACGTGACTGACTTCTGTGTAGGGAGCGAGCCAGTGGTGCAGCAGCCCGTCGTTCGAGTCCCGCACCCTCCTCCGGTAATCACTCTGTCGTCGTGGACGTTTGTCTTCGCCCCCTTCGTATACAGCAGAAGCGTGCTCACATGACATCGCACCGTGACGCAGCGGCGCACTTTTGTGTGCGGTGGCCATGGCAACGCTTCCGATTGCATCCGCTCTCATTCCGCCCTGGCTTTACGCTGTGTACCCGAACAACGCGGTGGTTGCGCGGCTGTCGGCCGGCGTGCTCGCTTGCCGGTGTACGATCTAATAACTGTCGTTGGCTAACAGCGAGCTCGTCGCCGGCTGCGCCGTCGTGAAAATTGCAGGGTGTGCGCGGTGTTGGCCCGAGCGAGGAACTTTTGTCGAGCTGCCCCGTACACGGCCGCTCAGCCGACCCGGTCACGTGTGTTGGTACTTGTATCTCCCGGTTCTATACTATACGCGTGTATATAGGGCGTCTCTTGTGCGAGAGCTGTCGGTCTGCTGGCTGCGAAGTTGGCGCCCGCTTGCCGGGTTTGTCGGTGTTTCTACATCTCTACGGTCACTCGTTGCAAACCCCAGCCAGAAAGCAATCGCACTGCTACGCGTAGGTTTTCGGGAAGCTCGTTGTACTTGGCCAAAAGCGAACAATTGATGCAATTTTCATTACTCAGTCTTGATGAAGACAAGTCAGAAGTACGACGTTGTGTATATATTGAAGGCTAGTCGCATGATGGACACTTCCCAATTGTTACGTTACTTACTTCCTGCTTCTATGTCTTTCACACCAGCGTGTTATGTGCGTTTCGTAGCGTCGGAGAAACGTACCAGCCCTGCGCGTGCGACGGGTGTCATGCAGGCTCCTATACATTGAACTGCATTCTTCCCATCTTCGCCGCAGAGCAGTTTGATCTGTGATTCACTAGCTGCATGTTTACCATCGGAAACAACTTCAGTCGTATCATAATTGCCGATATTTGTTTGTGCTGTAGGGCGTGATCTAAGAAAAACGTCAAGCAGTTAGTATGTCAAGATTTTGCGCATATTTATATTAATAGCTTGTTATAAAGTGAAAGAAAGTTTTTTTTCAGAATCTACACCAGTGGCAGTCAGAAATTTCACCGAGAGTTTCTTCGTAACGTACAGCTCTTGCTCGTAAAGGGGCACTAAAGGAAAAGGCCAAGTTGGGCCGGACCAAAGACTACAAGCTAGCGTAATAGCCCTTTGACCATTCCAGCGAGAACAAATTATGATGCTCGACTGTTGGCTCGCAGGTTGCGGGATCGAATCCCGGCCGTGGTGGCCGCATTTTCAATGGAGGCGAGAATGCCTGGATCCTGTGTGCTTAGATTTAGGTATGCCTCTGAAGAACCTATAATGTGGTCGACATTTTCGTAGCCCTGCACTGCGGCGTCTCTCATAAGCATATCGTGGTTTCGGGACGTTAAACTTCAATAATTAATATTACAGCGCTAAGTCATCTATTCGGCGTGGGTGATTCATGTTGAGCAGCGGCACCAGGAACTTTGGGCGGCTGTTCTTGGCGCTAAAATCTCGCTTTCGGCACGCAGGAACGGTTAGACTCCGACGTCGCTAAAGAAATTATTCCAACTGAGCTTAATCTCTTCCTTTATTTGCCCTTTACGATGTGCATTATTTTCCCAAAATTTTCGAAATGAGTGTAATATGAAAGCCTCGAGCAGACCTTAGTCACGTAATTAACGAACTATCTATAACGCGCTTGGGAGAACACTCAAGAAAACTCAAGAGACCGTCATGGCTTGGTGCCCCTTGGGCCTGTCGTGCTTTTGTAATTAATGGAATGCGGTATACTCGTTTTAGGCTTGTTCTAAAGCTGACTGACGCTTCGCAGCCTCCCATGCTGAACCGATCCAATATATTCGTTATATACAAGAAGATAAATGCGCAGCAAGTTTCAACATCGATCGTTTTACGTTTAATTGACTCGCTTTATGGGTGACACCTGAATCTAGCGGTTTGGGTACTGATATATTTTCTTTTCCTGTTTCTATTTGTCTTTATTTCATTGCTCGCCAGTCCCTTGGCGAAGCCTTGAACATTATCGACTGAGCTCGCTCCGGTGACATACCCCAGTTTCGCAACGGTATACTTTATGAACACTAATTACGGCCTTTTAAAACTGCGCTTCGGTTAGTTTTCATTAAGGAGTTTTCATTAGTACGCGTGAAGTCTTGGTTAATGCGATAGTATTACTGGCGAGCCATGGATTTTTCTATGGTAACTAATGAAGCTATAGAACGCGGGCCGCTGTCGAAGTTGAGTGCAGTGTACCGAACGCTATGTATCGTCTGAAAGCGCTAGCCATTGCTGTTGTAAACGGGGGAGATTGCATGAAAAAAAAATGCTGTTACCCGAGTCTTTAAGTACCGATTTTGGCTTGAAAGAATTTGATGTACGTGTTATGAAAAATGCTGTCTCTGTTACTCATGTTACTGTGAGATGTTACTGTTAAAACTTTCTTTCGCGCGTGTTTTTCTTTTGACTTTGCGCGGTGCCATCCGTTATAAGCTTTCGAAGTAAGCGTCATTTTCTTTACGATGCGTTTGGCAGACTATAATGTACGATTAGCGCCGCATTCGCGATTTCGGTTTTTACAACCTTGTATATCGGCGGGGCCTATAGGTTTTGCCATAAAGCCATTTTAGCACAGAGCACGAAAACACGATATATATGCCCGTACATTTCTGTATACTCTTTCCGTGCAGCTGCAGCGACGTAGTACGTTCTGTCGTTGATTGATTGATATGTGCGGTTTAACGTCCCAAAACCACCATATGATTATGAGAGACGCCGTAGTGGAGGGCTCCGGAAATTTCGACCACCTGGGGTTCTTTAACGTGCACCCAAATCTGTACGTTCTGTCGTGCCTAACGTGTTACACAAATGCCGTGGCGAACTGGTGGCCTTTGCAGGTCGAACGAAGTTTTGTCGATTTCATTCGAAGCCTCTCTTTGGAACAACGCGCTCATCTGTTTTTCATCGTTGCGCGCAAGTGTCGAAATGCTCCTTTCCCCTTTTTTACTCGCCTGTCGTGTCGCTACGTTTACACAAGCTCGTCCGGCAACGCGCGCCGTGTTTACGATCGAGGAAAACAGAAAAAAAAGAAATGAAAATAGGACCAAGCTGTCGTTCCGACGCTGATTTGGTTAAGCCTGCGGAACACGACGTCGTCTGGTGCCCCCGTTTTCACGCAGGACTGGCGAACAATTTCTCGGCCTTCTCGCCTCGGCTGTCTCCTAACCTCGTAGGAGCTACGCTGGCGCTCCGCGCGCAGCCATCCCAGCCGTGCGCCGCCTTCCGCTACTGATTCCTTGCGGCGAGAACGGAATCGTAACACCTTTTCACCAAGGCAGGTCACGTTCGTGCGAGACGACGCTCGCAGCAACGCGAAAATAGCCGGGCGTTCACGACGGGCCGTATAAATATATATTTATGTATGTATAGATGTGTCTGGGACGGCCAGCACACCGTAGTGGGGAAGACGGAATTACGAGATTTACCCAAGATCAGCGCGCATTACCGTTCGCGTTCCCTCTCTGTCCTTTTTTTTTCGCCGTCCCGCGTCTGACTTGCCCCGCCTCCGGCACGTCGCATGGCGTTAGACGGGACACCCTGCTCTATAACACTAATCCTATCGGCACTTTTACCTCGTAGCGTGCACTGCTGCGTGGTTCGCGTGTGTACGCTGCCGTCGCACCCGAGCCGGGCACGTACGTACGGTGCAACATTGCTCGCGGGTGCGAGAAAACAAAAAGAGTCACGTTTCTGGTATATGGGCACTCGCTGGCTTTATTTTATTTTCATCTCCTTCTCCGCGACTGCCTGTCGTATCAAGCCTTGTTGTTTCAGTGTGCTGTAGTGCATGGACGTTGTAAAAAGTGCATGCCAGTTCATCTCAACTCGCTTCCTATGTTAGTGTGTTACCTTATAGCTCATTGGCTTCTGAAGCTACACTTTGCAGGTGTCTGTCACCGCGAAAAGTCAAAATTGTTGCTGGTACGCAACATGCATGTTTTTAGAACGCGGCGCTTAGGTGTATGCTCCTGCACGGAGATACGTCACCGTCTGTGGCGTAACCGATAGACATACAAAAAATATAAATTAAAAAAAAATACCTAAGCACGGAGGGGGATGTGGCCACAGCGCCACGCTGCCACTGGAAACTTATACTGGTGTCATGTCGAGCGAGGAGTCGCGTTAAGCTGTGGGATATAGCGTGGTGGAACAGTAAAATAAAAGCCAGTCATCACAAAATGCTAATTGTGCAATGAGTGTGGTTTAATGCTTCCCGCTCACTGCGATGTACCCAGCCACAATTCTTCATCGTTATCAGCCACATTCAGCATCAACAAAGTGCATGTGATACCTTGCAGACGTGTACCATATACCTCCCTTATCCACAGAAAGATGAATAATGGCGTAGTGGGTGCTGTCTTACTTCACCAAGAAATATTATTTATGGTAAAGTCGATACCTCGCGGAAAGCGAAAACTTACAAACACAGTTGGCCTTGCCTCAACACGAAGCTTCCTTCAGAACTTCGCATGACGCAGTATCGCAGTCGTGAGTGATTTATTTACAGCCAAAGCTGTATATGGCTAGGCGAAACGAAAATTCGTTCGCAAGGAGAAACGATAACGGTCTCCATTGACAGCGCCGGCGTTAACCCTTTCGCAGCCGCGCCGCCGAACCCGCGCGCAGCTGTGTGAACTTACAGCTTCTACATTGGGGTGGCATGGATCGTTCGAACGCCCGAACAGCATACTACTTTCCAACAACGGTGCGGACAGCTGATCCGTGAAAGAATTCATGTTCGCTGGGCCGATGGAGCAGTCCGGGCGGGAGAATAGGACCGGGTGGAAAAACGCAAGCAGCCATTGCGCACCGAAGATCAAGCAGCTTTCCGGGCCGAACGCAGGCGACAACGGCGAGCCGAGGAAGCGGTGTTGCAGGCAGAGCAGCGTCAACGTAGCAATGGCGGGAAGGCGTTCGCTATAGGGCCAACGCCCGTTTTCGGTGGTGTTTTCTCGAGGGACACTTTGACTTCATCTGTAACGTCTGCACTCGCTGTGGCTGCACGTTTCAGCTTCACTGGCTAACCATCTGTACGGAGTGCTTGGGCGGTGTTTTTCTCTCCTGATGTAGTCAGTGCATCGAGGCTTAGTTTTGTTATGTGGTCGTGCGCTTAATACTGTAGTCCCTTCCAAGGAGAGGTTATATGACGTTTGGTCCGTTGGTTCCTGCAATTATAGCTCCTTTCTATAGCGGTAGCCATACGGAACCGCATTGTTGCCGCAAGGAGCTGTCTAATAGGAGCTGTTCGTCACGATGGATGTATTGCTATAAAGTGGCTTCGAGCCACCCAATTAGTATTTGTGCATTTGGGGCGAGTTGTCGTTGCGATTATGCCATGTAGTACAATGCGTATCGTACGGAAAGCGATGTATTCTTGATTACAGCGTGCAAATGTACGCCGAAATCAACTAAACGTAGCGACGCTCGTTGAAGAATTGGCGAAACTTGTGAAAGTGCCGAGAAATGGGCTCTATGCTGCAGCCATGTTTCTGTGTGCTGCGTGTGCACGTCAGCCTGTTTTCGGGGATTGTGATTAATGTGGTGGCCTCGTCAGGGTTTCTTCATGGATGTCGAAAAGTTTAGCGCTCGGAAAGACGCAGTAATTATAAGGTAGATGTTCTTTTTTTCAAATTTCCATCTGCCACTTTAGCGCTTTCGCACTCGCATATCGAGTTTCTCTGTGCGCTCATGAAGGTGTTCAAGAATAGATGCATTTCGACTTTCCGTGCTGAAACTATTTGTTGAAGGACGGAAGTGCTCTCGCGTATAGTGCCGCCTTGAGGCATTTTGGGACGCTGAGTTTTTGTGTAGACCACTAATCGTGGACAGTGTGCGAAGGAGACACTGTAGATGTTAAGCGCAAGTACTTTTTGGCATTGAAATACAAGAAGCAAAATGGGCGCTCATTTATATTTCAAATATAATTCACTGCGTTGTCTACAAAGTTTTATTTTCGCCCCTCAACGTTATTCAGTACTGCTGGAAAAAGAGAGTTTCCTTTGGCGCTCAGAAACATTAATTCCGGCAGACATGTTCTCGAAGCCTCGCGCATAGAAGATAAAACATATATAGTTTCCTAAATATACACTAGAGGGAACTGGGGCGCAAGTGTCTATGCGAGCTGCAATTCACGGTGCTTCAGCGAGCATGGGAATTACGGGTATGACATGGATTTGCCTAGTCTTCGTACTTTACGTTCGTTCTGTATTCGCGTGGCTTGAAGCTGCTTTTTCACGAAACAACGATCAGCAAATGTTCGGCAGTTACGCTTCACGATCTTAATTATTTAGGCTTGCTACTTCAAATCGGGCCACGAAGTGAAAAACGGTTTGTTCTTTTCTTCGAAACAAAATCAAAACACAGCAATAAATGAAGCCACAAGTGCGTTTGCCGCCCTGCAAGCTCTACGACTAGGCAAATTCATGGTATACCTGAAATTCCCATGATCGCTGAAGGATCGCAGCGCCAGTGTTCCCTCTAGTTAGTTTCGAGAAACTCTATGGATAAAACCTGTGAGCTCCGCATATGATTCCAATTTTCGAGAGACCTCTCCGCCTACTCCGCAACGTTTCAAAGGTGCTTCGACCTCCCGAAAGATGTGAGAGAAAAGGCAGGGATGTTAACCTGTTTCCCGTGGCTGGTATACTAGCTATCTTGCACAGATGAGGGGGTGGAGGGGATCGAAGAAGAGTAAAGAGGTAGTGAAAAAGAGGGGGGGGGGGGCACCACACACACAACGTAACAGCGTAGAGCGGCTTTATTGGGTGGTATACGGCGTATACAGTCTACAGTCAGTCGTGCAAGTCTGTTGTCCTTACGAATTTTAGCAATGCCTTGTTTGCTTGAATTCTCGATGACTATTCAGGACGGCATTGAAGAATAGTTGCTAGTGTCATCGTTCTGTGTTCAGGACAAACGAGAGCGAATGAGAGGGATCGTCTCTGTACAGCGTAGCACGGACAGTCGCACAAGATATGTTACAATGTCTCCTCGGTACCGCAGGCGTAGGCTAGATTTATAGTGAACGCAAGAGAGTTCACTGTAAACAGGGGTTTGCAGTGAACTGGACTATGGTCGGTATTCGATGGGACTAGTTGGTATTCATTCGTTATTGATACAGCGACAAACAAATAGAAGAGTGGAATAGACAAAAGAGCAGTTCGTTTCATGCTTACTGTGGGAGTCTTGATCGATAACGGGCGCTGCTATCGAATGGCTTATCAGTACTGCGCAGAACTATATACCCGATAAATGGCGCAATGTGAACGCTTCGGCAAAGAGAGAGGTGTCAGCGCGGAGCGCTGCGATTTTCCAGACCCGCACGCCGCATCGCTTGCGGGCTGGGTCTCGTACCGCGCCGTTGCAGCAGCTCGGTCGACGTCGCCTTTCGGCGTTGTGTTAAGGGGGGTGGGAGGGGAGGTCCGTTCGGCCAGTGTTTTACCTCCCCCTTGCAAGCCTTGCTTCCCAATACACAATCAGCACTTTTATCTCTACGGAGTTATATTGGAACCGAAGCATGCGGGTCACGCGCACCCGTCGAAGTCGCCGCACGGTGCTGCCCGAACAAATTGCGTTTTCCACGCTGCCGTTGTTGTTGCTGCAGGTGCTCAGCGCGTCCTCCGCCACTTATTTCACTTACTACGGCACAGCGTCTCTCTAATGCGAGTTGCTTTTCGAGAGGGCGCTTTCCCGTCCGGCGCAGCTCGGCTTGCTCAGGAAGTGTTTTTCCTTCAAGCGATTGGTGCTTCCAGAAACCTGAACAACACCTGTTTGTTTCGGTTTAGTGGCAGTAGCAAAAGCGATAAAGAGATGACAGGAAACGCAACTCTGTGTTTTCTTTTTTTCTGATATATCCTATGTGTATTCGGTAGCGAATCTGGACCGCTACTAAGAGCCAATCCTACTCAGCGACTGTCTTGTGTCACCGTCTTGTCGTCAGTGCTCCCTGACAGTAAATAGTCTTCCTTACTAGCGAGGCTTGTGCTGTCATTGTTGGAATAAGGCACCCGCTTTATTGGAACTGACTGGATGCTGGACGATAGAACGTGCGTTTATATTATTGGCTGATTTGTTTTGAGGGGCTGGTCTTGGATTTATAAGCCCTGAGCAGGGGATATTTCGTACATGCTGCACATATATGCGCTTTTTAACCCTTACATATTAACTAATAAAGATACCCGTATTACTAAGGCCGAGGCGAAATTGACCCAATTTAAACCATTCGCTTTTCATTAACGGCAGCCGATACATATAACCTATGTTCACGTTGTCGCGTTCGCTGTTTGGCGTGGGATTTTTTTTATTATGATTGCGTGCATTTGTACGATAAACCTAATGATTTACTGTTGGCACACCTACCTGAACGTGGTGGTGTCAACCAAGCAAAGTTTCTTGCGATGAGTCACGGTGGGCCCTGAAAAAGAAAACGCCCATTAGTCGCCGAAATACCCATAATCAAAATACCTTTCTTTCGTCATTATATCCTACATCAAAAGTGCAATGGTAACTTCTTAAAAATACTTTTTTATTTGTGCTATGCAGAAATACTTTGAGTTTTTATAATGCAATCTGTAATTATTACGCTATGTATGCGGAGTCCCATTCCTTTGTTGTGGTAATTATATTGGCCTGCTTATGGACGTGTGGCCAGTCTTTTGTTTTTCTTTTCTCAGTTGCCTTCAATGCTGATCGAGATCATGAGTTACTTCTGGTCGTGAATAAAACCATGGAACAGAGACATGAGTATACAAAATTGAAGATACGAAATTTCTCCGCTTCGCTTTAGTTTTTAATCACCAGCCCATTTGATTCCTGTGTGTGCCTTTTCTTGTTCCGCTCGCTGTGCGTTTCTTTGTTCTCGCTTTTTTTTTCAATTGTCCATACAAATACTGCCGCTTTCAATTTCATCGCTTTATACCCCGTAGCATGCCCCGTAGCAATACACTTTGTTATTGTGCCGTTGGTGTTTGTGCATACTACCTTTTAAGCTGTCGTCAAAGCACACGCTTACCGCCTAGTTAGTGCTGTACTGTTTATTATTATTTTTTTTGGAAAGCACCTTAACAGCGCACAACGTCCCTCAGTCCGTAAACTGGATCCCGGCATCTACATGAGATGTAAAAACAGAAAAAATTGTGAACAAAAAAAAAAACTTTATTAAAGAGCTGTTAACCAGAACAAAGAAACTAAAAGGCTACTACACCAGAAAAACACCGGCATTAAACTACCCATCAAGCTAAGCACATACCGAACAAAAGGTTACAATGAACATTATAAAAGGCTGTCAATTAGAACAATATAGATGGCGCGATTCACTACCCGATACACACTGCTTTTCCCCATCATCAGCATTCACTTCGTGGATATGCTTGGATTTTCTTTATTGGGGTTTAGCGTTGTGTTTTCGTTTTTGTGCAACGCGTGACGCAACGATGCACGTCATGCACTTGATTCATTTTGTTTCGCGCCGGCAGATACGAAGATGATTCATGTGCACTTTGTTGTTTTCTAGGGTTAGTGCCCGACGCATCGACGGCTGGGGAGAACCAGGCTGCCGAAGGTGAGTCTTGGTGTGACTGGTGAGTCCGCCCGAAGCCCTTAGTCATTTTTCTTTCCTTTATCGCAGGCTTTTTGTTTACGTATTTATTTCCTGGTTCAATTTTACTTGTTTCGCGTTTTTTCAATCTCTCTGAAGCAGATTCCGGTTGCATTTTGAGCGAGGCGAAATTGTAGATGTCCGTGTACTGGTGTGATATCGGTGCACATTGGAGCACCCAGATGGTCAAAATTTTTGGTGCCCTCCACTACGGCGTCTCTAATGATCATATCTCGGTTTTGGAACATAAAAACGTTAATAATAATAATAATAATAATAATAATAATAATAATAATAATAATAATAAATTATTATTATTATAATAGTAATAATAAATTAATAATAATAATAATAATAATAATAATAATAATAATAATAATAATAAATTATTATTATTATTATTATTATTATTATTATTATTATTATTATTATTATTATATTATTATTATTATTATTATTATTATTATTATTATTAAGCAGTGCGGCAGCGTGACGAGATGCCGTAACATGGAAAGTGCTATGGACTAATTTTGTCTGCATTTGTTGGTTTTGTGTAACACTTTTTTTCTCGTTTATCGTAACTGTATAACTGCTATCATTTCTTTTTATGATGGTTTATGTGACGAAAAAAAAATATAGACGTTCGTTTCGTCTCGGTGGTAACGGGGCAAAATTTGTCCTCAAGTAAACAGAGAACAAGAGAATGAGAGGAAACAAAATGAAATTGCGAATGCCTTCAACCAGGCGTGGGATAAAGAGCTTTAATGGCCGGCGTTAACCATGCAGTTTTACTGCGAGTTTTGACTTAACTACGTTGCAATATTTGTCGTTTAAATTCCGTTGTTGTCACCTTCAGTGAAACAGGTTTTCGTCTGTTCTATATTCTTTTTGTTTTGCGTTGTTGCTTGGGGTTTACGCGCCAAAACCACGACATCATTATGACCTGAGCCGGCGTCGCATTTTTTCACAGCCGGGGCTCTTCAGCGCGCCTCAAAAGCAAACTTGAGTATTTATTTATTTATTTATTTATTTCCTTCTCTCTTTCTTTCATGATTTCTTTCACTGAGCTTGGCCCGCAAACACAGTTGCATACACCGTCTACTTCAATGCTTGCGGTCTCGCATTTCCTCGAAAAAAAAAAAAAATGATTTCTCGCGTTTACGCGCGATCGCTCGCCCTGTAGAAGGCAATCTGAAGGATTCACATTCCTGTTTGCTTCTGCAAAGTCGGAAGTGTGCGAGACCAGTTTTCCGCTTCCGGAATTTGCAAGCGGCCCATTTTTCGTCCCAACCCGATCTCTCGCGTATTCGTTGCTTTATGCGTGCAAGTAACTTGGCAAATAGAGACAGTCTGTTCGTTTGCGGCCAGGAAGGGCACAGAGACCGGTGGCCTTACTTCATCTTTACGAAGATATTACCCGGATTTGTTGACTTTCGTTACTGCAACACAAGGGTTCGGTAGGAGTTTGTTTCCTAGAACTGCTAAAAAAAATGTCATCCAACACGTGCGCCGCGCCGGAAGTTTACAGCTTTTCGAGGATATTTCGAAATTGTAGTCATTTCCGCCCGTATCGTGTTTCCGGTGCTGTTCTGATTACCCCCATTTTTTTTTTCGCGGTTGCCCCTGGTCCTTCCTCGTTTTTTTTCGGCTGCTTTACTCTTCCGTGTTCAATTCGTAGGTTAAACATTGTCCTGGAGTACGTCAGAGGAATGCAAAGCTACACTGCTAAGCAACAGGAAAAATACGAGCCGTCCTCAGAGCAAATATATACACAGTCCTTCATCTGGATATACGTAGATTGCGATAACGGCTGCCCCAGTTTGCCGTAAGATGATAGGTAAAGAGTATATGCTTCTGTAGTAACTGTCTGTTCGTTCACCTTTCGTTGAACGGGCAAGTGGATGGGTCAAGAGGCTTAAGAAGTTTGGAGATGCCTGCCAGTTAGGTTAGCAAAGTGCGTAGTGGCTTGTGTGCGCGTTGCCTATTGGTGACAACGTATAGGGTATCTAGTGTAATGTTATCGCGCTCGGAAAAACGAAACAACGAAAAACCCGGTAAGTATACTCCATTTGTTGTTGCTTTCTTAGTGTTCTCGGCTCTTGACAGGCTTGGTCAGCAAACAGTGATAGCTCTCTATACAGGACAGCTCGGTGTGTGCTTAGTTTATTTTTGTTTGCGCTGAGCACCCCGAGTAGCATTGAAGGTTGCTAACTAGTGTAAACGAAAGCTGTCGAAACACTATAACTCAAGATTGCCTATCAAGTGTACGTTTACTAGGGTGGTTCGTCGTGACTCCAAACGTTTGTTTTCTCCTCTTTTTGCTTGACCGTTTTTAACGTCAGCAAGCTCGTTAACGTAACTTCTCGTCTCGGACGACATCTGAAGAAGTTTGAAGGTTAGTTTAGCAGTGCATGCTTAGGCAGAGGTGAAGAGAAGGGTGGCAATCTTATTAATGAAGTAGCGTATGCGCGGACTTCTAAGAAGACGGGCTCATATACATTACAGGCCGCGCTTCTATATTGGCTCGGCTCACTATCGGTACGTCAACTGACCTGAAACTATACAGTATAAATTACTCTGTCAAGTGATGCGAAAATTTTAATCTGTTCTTACTTAGAGGCGCTCTTGGCCAGGCTCTCGTTTTTGCTGATCCTGAGTGCGTTTGTGAGGCTTAATAATCAGTGTTTTTTAATTATTATATGCCACGTTAAGGAGTAAAAAAAAAGAGTTTGGGGGCAAGGCTTTTTTGAAATGCAGCTCAAGGCGATACGCTGGTGATGATGTGGCGCGTTTCACCGCCCCACGAGCGCTGACAATTTACGCCTTTGTAATGTATGTAAAAAAAAATATTTTATGCCATCGGAGATAGCCGCTTATTTAGTTGCTCACTGGTGGCTGCAGGAATTTTCTTCATTACTAGCAAAGTCATATGACATGGCTAGGTTTAGCACCAGTGTAGCTGAGACTGCCTGTCTACTCATTGATTATATAGGTCAGGGCAACGCTGATGTACTCCTTGAGAGAGTGACTACGGGCTTGCAGTTGAATGGACACAACGCTGCATTGTGATAAGTGATGAACCCGTTTTCAGGATACAATCTCTCGGAAAGCATCGTTGTTAACATGCGTGTCTCCTTTCAGGTACTGCCTACTTGCCACGTTTATGACTTTGCTTATAAAGAGACAAGTTAACTCTCTTGTGGGTCACACGACTCTCCGAAGAAAGTGTAATGATCTCCAAATAGAGTTGACGTGTCTTTTTAATGTTAGTCATCGACAAGAGAAGTCTGTACTCCCGACGACGAGTTAAATTACTTTTTTGTTTCTTCGGAGCTTCTAAAAATTACGTCGTCGTAAACCGGTGACAGAATTCTCGCTCGTCCCTGGCGTTTACTCTGCTATGTTAACTAATCACGGAGGCTGTAAGATTGCAGAGAGAACTCGGCTTATTCCGGGCAACTTGAAGCATAAGGGAAACAGTATGAACTTCATTGGTGGCTTCGGGAAACTACTCTTCAGAGTCGTTGGATGACAATTCTGTGCTTGGTACACTGTTGGAGATTACGTAGGAAACATACGGCATTCCTCTGTTTTTCCCTTATACTTCGAAGTTTTGATTAAATATGCTCGCTATTTCGTATATTAGCCTTTTGGTTTTCTCAGATATCCGAGATAACGAGGAGTCGTTGCAGCTTTGTTTGTCGTCGAATTTACAAGGTGATTTCTTTTTTTTAAATATTCAACTATACGAAAGCCCGTATCGGTTTTCTGTGCAGCTTCGTGGTTCAGTTGGATCGATGACACTCTCCTTCCCTCTCCGATTTTATTTTTGATTTTGCGGACCGAATTGAATCAAACTGTTTGAGAAACGATACGAGGCGTTTGGAGTAACAGATTTTCCTCTACTGCAGGTTTCGCTTCCGTTCCGCCTAAGAACGGCGCCTGTTTCTTCTTGTTACCGAACTTGTCGATGCTCATCGACAAAGAGAAAGGAGTGGGTTGAAACAGAGTGAAGGGCCTTTAAAAAAAAAAGAAAAAAAAGAAGGACTTGCCTTTTTCTCTCTTTCTATATTTCTCTGTCTCCATTGTTTCATGCATGTTGTCTTGTTCGCGTATTCCCCGAGACGCGCCTGTTTTGCATCAGCGCGGTGTAGCTGCAATGCCACATCGTCAAAACGCGCGCGCGCTCAGGTTTGTCTCCGCATCGTTTGGCGCGCGCTTTCGAAAATCGAAACGTGCATCCTTTATTTTTCCTTTCCTTCTTTTTACTCTTCGCTAAGCGATGCCGGCGGGTGTTCGCGGCAGCTGCATGCGGCGGCGCTGTGGTTGCGGAGTGAAGGCAAATCACAGAGCGAGAAAGAGTTGAGCGAGCGCAAGGAGGCGAGAGTCGGCGGTTTCGGCGTCGCGTGTGTGTCCGCGTCGTCGCACGCGTGCATGGACGCCGTGGCGCGTTGTCGTGCCGATGTTCTTCGATGCTCTTCGTCCTCGCTCTTTCCCCTTAATTTCACCCTTTGTTTCTTTATCCCCTTACACGTACGTGTCGTGCAGCGCGCTTCACGTTTGGCCGATACGTTACGCGCGGGGTTTTTCCCCCGGCGTTCTCCCGTCAACCTATCTGCCACCTCTCCTATTACTTTTCCCTTCGTACAGAGCATACTGTTGATGACGGAGGGGCGTCTTCCTCTTCTTGCGAAAGCTCCCCCACCGCAGTTGTCGCGGCGCGAATAGAAGGCGCGGCGTGCGATGCCTCCGCGAGAGACAGGCGGCGGCGCCTCGTTCTTCGCTGTCGCGTCGTAACGGTTTCCCCACGCGCCATTCACGGCGGTGTTCTCGCGTGGCTTACCAGTCGTCGTCGTCCTTGTTGTTGTTGTTGTCGTTGTTGTTGAATTTATACTGTTCTGAGTATGTCTTTATTCTCTCTTATTTAGTCTTTTTTTTTGTCACCTCTCCTCCTTCTCGCGTTCTCTCTTTTTCGCCGAGAGCTATCAGAATATTGCGCTTGTCGACCGGCGTCTTCGACTAGCTGTAGGTGCGCGGAAGGAGTGCAAAAAAGCAAGCATCCCCATGCACCCATGTTCGCCTGTGCTGCAGTTGTTGCTGCTTATTCTATGCTCGGTTCGGATCCCGAGGCGTATTGTCGCGGCCGCCGCGCTTTTTCTCTCTTTTTCTTGTAGGTAGTGCTATAGAAGATATAGGTGGTGAGAAGCTTGGTGTCTAGCGCATAACATATACGGTCATATCGTGGCGCCTGCTCGCCATAGCTTCTGTATCTTTTAGCAGTCTTTTTTTTTTCTTCTCCGCGCGATCGCCGTGTCGTGTTTACTGGTTCTTATATTCCTTTTTTTTTGTGTTTTTGTCGCGCTTCACTTTTTGCGCGACGAGGGAGATACGATGGGACGGCGTGTCTCGCGTCCAAACGATGACGTCTCGCGTTGCCTCAGAGCCGAGCTCGTACCGTTGTGTGTGTCTCTTTGTATACCTTGCTTGGTTGCCGGGGAGCGATTTCCTCCTTTTTTGTTTTTGCCTCCTTTGGTCGTTGCTTTCCCGTTTCTCCCTTTATCCTTCGGTGACTGCGGCGCCTACGGGTCTTTGCCGTGCATACGTCGTTGTGGTTATTCTGGGCGTGTCGATGTTTATTGGACATCGTGTCGTGTGGCAGCTGTTTGTCGTTGATGTCGTTCGGGGATCGGGATACAATGGCGCGCTCTTTTCGGTCGGAATCTGCTTGTCCTTCACGCCGAAATATGACCAGACTTTATTAGGGCGCTTGTTTTACGGGTGTGAGAGGCTGATTTGCGGGATTTTGTTTCGATATGTGTGCGGTGGTCGCGTCTCTCGGTGTAGTGTATTATTAAATCTGTATACTCTTTCTTGCCGTTCGACGGCTTTTATATAGCTGAGCTCCAGACATTTCTCACCAGTGAACATGCGTTGAAAATTATAGTGTATAGTTACGATCATTGTGTTGTCACTTAGTGTTGGCTACAAACTTTCGGGTTACACGTCTATAAGTTAAGGGAGTTTGCTGTTGGCTTCCACGCGTTGTTAGCCATGTTAGTTCGAATACGGGCGGATTCGACTTGCTGACCACGTGTTGTACCGATTTAACAGGAAAGCTGTTCGTGGTGGAGGTTTCTCTAAACTATGTACTCAAGAGTTTGACGAAAGTTCGTCTGGTCAAGTATCATGATGGTGATGTATATGAAACGTCTCTGTGTTTTTTTCACCTTAACTTGACCAGCGACCGCATCTGCATTCTCATGTTTTCTCTGGAATATCTGCGTAACGCGGATCGCATCTTCTAGCGGCTATGTACTGCAGACATTCTCCAAGCCGCTGTGGTCGACCAACCGGTCGACCATAGCGGCAGTTGACAAACTGGCCCACTTCGTGCTGTCGCTCCAGCTGCGTGGCTCTTTGGATTCAGGAGTGAGGTCAAGATCAAGTTTTCAGTTGTCGTTTCGTGGAGAGCGTGGTACTGTAGTTTGACTGCGAGTATTTAAAAATGTGTAAGCTTTTAAAGGGCCTACTCAAAGCTTTTTACTTACTGCGCCCGTTTTCCATTATTCAGAGAAGCATGTACCACTTTCCATGCGTTTATTAACAGTGTTTTGTGCTGTAACCGAATGTGTTGATGGTGGCCGGTCGGTTTACATTGTTTCTTTGGCGTCAGCGTCACTGTTTTGTTTAAGGTGTGCGCTTGCCAGACCTGCTCTTTGTATTGACCGAAAACCGGCACCGTGGTTCTACATCTTCTTGCTTGGTGTCACGTGTTTTCTTTTTCTTCTGATATTTCGTTCAAACGCTAAACATCAGAAAGCTTGGGACATCTTTTAGGTATAACGCCTGATTGTGTAACGCAAAGAATCCGCGTAAGCGAGCTTGTCTCTGCTCTTCGGCTCGAAGTAATGAGCCATTGCATAGAAGCCGTATTGACACTAATGAGCCATTGAAGGGAAGCTGTCGGGCAGATCGCGACTGCGACTAGTTTCCGCAGGCGCGTTTACATAACTGGCGCCGCGAACTGCTGCGTCGTCCCCTTCGCGTGTCGCAAGCTGTACATAAGCTATAGGATATAAGCGCATGAAAGTTTGGGCCTATAAGCTCGTCGCCGTTGCAGCGCAACGCTTGATTCTCGCAGTCGCTTTCTGTGCTTATAACGATGAATCTGGGATTTCCCAGACAGGGTCGTTTCGAAATCGACCACCGCATGTCGAGGGGGATAAAGAGGGGGCGGAAGAACCAGTGAGCGAGCGAGCCACTATAACGGGCTCGGAGTAGGAGGAAGGCACGCGCAACATGTCACATTTGTGTCACAGCGCGGGTCGTTCAGATAAGCTCGGAACAAGGCGCACGCCACGCAGTGTAACGTCCGGTGACATAGGCCATTTAGTGACGATGCCGGCTTCCCTCAACGAAGCCTTTGTAGTCATCGCCGTCTCGGACGGGTGACCCCTCAAAGTCATGAGATGTTCCGGACGACTGCGCGGTCACGCGCGGCTCGCGCATTCTCGCGCGCGGGAAATGAATGGTGCGCGGCGGAAATGATGTGGCCCGTGCCGTCGGTTCCGTGCCGTCTCTCTTCCTTCCTTCCTTTCTCGCTCTTTCACTTCTGCAGCGACGCAACATTCCGAGCCATTTCCCTCTGCGTCGGCCTCTTCCAACTTTCGTTATCCTGGCCAAACATGCCGAAACGGAACGAAAGAATAATTAGATACGAAAATAGTATGGATTGTACAATAAATTTGTTCGGCTTCGTGACTCTATACGTTGGCGACGTTTTCGACCGCTTCTCAATACTGACCGAGAGACTGACTGTGAGGCTTCGCGTTGTAGCCCCCTTTCCTCCGCGTTTTTGCGTTTCGGTCACGCTTTCTTGCGTCTTTCTCGATGGTGGCGCGACGAAGTGTTGCCATTTGCCGAGTGCAGTGGCGCTAGTTCAGATGGCCTGCCAAACGAACAGAAATGTTACCGAATGTCTACGTGGTGGAACGTAACGCGCGAAAGGAGAGTTTCGCAGGAGACGGACGAGAGAGTTTGGCGGGAAGCTTAATAAATGAAATCTGTGTTTATGTATAACTTCAACCATGGTTTCAGACAATGACTTTTATTTTCAAAAGCTACCCAATCGGACAGGTATCATATTCTATAATTGGCATATACCACTTTCAAAGATATAAATATCCCATATTTCATCCTTTAAATACCACAGTAACATAATTTACTGCCTCGCTGTGCTATAGGGTCTTTGTGTCCCCAGTCACTTTTCTTATCCAAAGCAGTATGTAGGCACCTCGATGTGCGCCGGCAGAATTTTGTTTATTCCAACAAAGATATATGCTTGACTCGCTTATCTTCTTTGTAGTGTTGTGACATGTGCGCAGGAAAAAAAATGCCGTTCTGTCTCCTGAATGAGGGCAGGCTCACACTCTCTGACTTTTCGTGTATAGTGTGAGTTTGGTGAGTCATTATTTTTCAGAAGTTCAGATATCTAAAAAAAGTATGGACCATCTCTCCGAAGGGAACTCTCATGGGATGCGAAGCAGGAGTGATGCGTATAGCGTTGACGCAATTGAAACGGGTGTCGACGCAGGTGCTAGAAAAACGGTTTGAAACGAAACTCTCTTTGTTTGAAATGCAAAAACACGGGAGGTGGGTTGGGTTTTGTGTAAGTTTCATCGCAGATAAACGAGCAGAAAGAGTGTTTCCACACGACGTGTGGTCGAGTGTTGCGGGTGGTGGAGAGGGTTAAGCGAAAGATAAATGTGCTGTGATTGGGCATAGCAGCCGGCAGCCGTGGGCGCTGCGGCGAGTGTGCTGCGGGTGAGGGAGAGAGTTGCGGCAGCACGCACCCGCTGGGGAAGCATGCGAAGGAAGCGTGACCTACTTGGCATCGCTCCAACACATGCGGCAAGGGAAACGCGTTGCAGCGCGTTCGTATGGACGCACGTGTCTACGGTGGTATAGTGTGCGTTTGGCGAGCTACCCTTTTGCCGCAGCCACCAGAACGGAAGAAACGCTGCTGCCTCATTTTGGGGAGATAAAGAGCAGCGCTGCTGTTTCCATGTGCTGGGGGCGGCGTGGTGAAATTACTAGATGGAGCACCGCTGTCGTTGGGGTCCATGTAGAGATGCGACACGTGGCGTCTTCGTGCCCCAGTGAAATTCACAGTGCCGAGCTTCCGCCGATTACGGACGTCGGATCACCACGCTGTGCGTCTCTGACCGACGAGCTGCCGATGCTCAAATCAGTACCAGATACCAAGGCATGGCCTCTGGGAGGCGCCTAGCCGCGACCGCCGTTCGACAAAACATGGGTGGTCGGCTCGAGCGGCGAGATGCCAAACTAGTTTCACCCTGCTCGCTGGAAGCAAGATTCGCCGGAGGAGGCAGCATCGCCGGGCCCATACACGTGTTTGGGTTGTGAATGTGTGTTTGTTGGGGGCGCTGCCGGTATAATGACCCTCGTGATGTGTGGAAGATGTTATTGGACAGTGCAGTAAGGCCCTATTCCCCGACCCAAGGGATCTGGTGTAATGAGACTGTTTAAAAATCAGTCCTAGCGGGCTTTTGAGTGCTGGTTCACGGTGCTGATTATATTGAGAGCCTTGCAATGTATACCTTCTCATTGTAGAGCTTCGGGCCAGAGAGCTCGTGCCTTGTAAATAATGTGAGTAAACCCTATTTACTTAAGTTCAACCTCCTCCTGCCTCGACATCTTGATCCCTGATCTCCGGTGCCTGCAAACCTCGGTCGCAACATCACACGTGAGCCAAAGAGCTGCTTCGCAACTAATAAATCGAAACTCATCGGATTTAATGTAATTGGCGTGATCCTCGCTGAGTCACTCACTCGCGCTTTATACAGCCTACAGCGGCTTACTGAAATAACATTGCATAACCCTGATTTTGACTATCGCCCCGCCGCGGTGGTCTAGTGGCTAAGGCACTCGGCTGCTGACCCGCAGGGCGCGGGTTCAAATCCCGGCTGCGGCGGCTGCATTTCCGATGGAGGCGGAAATGTTGTAGGCCCGTGTGCTCAGATTTGGGTGCACGTTAAAGAACCCCAGGTGGTCTAAATTTCCGGAGCCCTCCACTACGGCGTCTCTCATAATCATATAGTGGTTTTGGGACGTTAAACCCCACATATCAATCAATCAATGATTTTGACTATCGAAGAGCGTCGCCTAGATTTGGCAGGTCATTTCTATAGTCTGGGGAAGTGCAAAAACGTGGCCTTGATTCTTGACTACAGAGGGGCCGCATTTCGGCGTTGAGCGAAATTCAAGAACACCCATGTAGTATTAGTTGCGTGTACAAAAAAATAGTGGACGCAAACACGTGAATAAAATTATCACGGTGGCTTCTCATTGCAGCATGGCTCGTAATCATAGCGCCTATTTGGCGCACATTGCCTCTGAATTTTTTCTTCAATTTCTTTTTAGTCCAGAAATTGAAACTTCGGCTGTATACATTATTCGTATATCTGTTCCAGCCGTGGTTTTCTAACTAACCGTTCACGCCATGTAAGTTAACCTGCCGCTCTCACCACATTATAATCGGGCTGCCCGTTCTCGCTTGTGAGTGCACTTTTCACGCGCTATCGCATATTTTCAGGCCCGTGTAGCCACCCTTACGTTCGACGGTGAAGCGGGCGGATGCAGGTTAGTTTCACCACTGGCTCTTTTTTTTTTTCGTGTCGTAATTAGCTTTCTTCTCGTAAACATGGTAAATGACTTGACCCTAGCTTCTCTCTCTCTCTCTCTCTGTATATATATATATATATATATATATATATATGTATATATATATATATATATATATATATATATATATATATATATATATATATATATATATGATGCACAAAATGCGAACGTGCGACGAGTGTACGCATTAGCGAAGTGCCAGGTGAGTTTGCGAAAAAAAAAATAATACTTCAGTGTAGCTGGCAGCGCTTTTTACGGGCCGAAATTGGTTGTAACGAACGTTTCCGCGAGGTCATTATACTTCGAGCATCATAGCTAATATTTAAACAAACAAGCAAACAAACAAAAAAGTGAGACTCGGATTAAAAACACGTATTCGCTGTTTTATAATTGAAGTCGTTCGGGGTTTAAGAAGTGGATTCCCTTTCCGCAGCATTTTAATGTTTGTTTCTTCTTCTTCTGGTTTATACTTTTTTACTCAAATTTAAATAAAAGGTAATATAATTAATATGCATTGTGTGCTTGTTGTGTTTTGAAAGAAAACAAATACAAGAATAGCACGGAAATCAAGTTACCTTTTTTTGGGGGGGGGGGGGGGGGACACTAACTCGAACGAGCACTCGTCCACTCAGCTAATTGATGCAGCGGCAACAGTCACGCAGAATTCCAGCGTCATCGGCTTTAGCGCGCCCTTCTTTCACTGTGTTTTAACGTCAATGCACGTATCCGATCGGTTCCGGTCGCGATATTAACAAACGCCCATATGAGGGCACCTGCTGTGGCAAAGCAAACTTTGCAATCAGTTTCAGCACGAAAGTTCGCGTCAGATATGCGTTTGTTGCGGTGAACGCGTTTCTTGTTTACTCTTATTTCCTTCCTGTACAATTAAGAGCAAGATATTTTTGGGGCCATTAATTAGTGCCGCGAAGAATTTGTCTTCTTGCCAGCTCGAGTAGATTGGTTGAGATCGAGTGCAGACGTCCGATTGCGCATGCACGGTCATTGAAATGTTTTGCGATGTGAAACTCGGCTAGGAAAAAAAAAATGTTTTTGTTTTGCGCCTGTTCGGAACGTTTTGCTCGCGGCTGTGTCTTGTACGAATTGTACGGTACTGCCTTTTTTTTGGTCGGAAAATGTTTGATTATTACGACAAACTTTTTCATTGGTTGTCTCTCTTTTTTTTTTTAATCTCGCTGTAGCGCAGAGGCTTGCACCATCGAAGACATAACCGGGGCGGCCGATGTCGCTGCACAATCAGTGAATGCAATTTGTGCTCGTGATTAGCCCTGCTTATTATTCGGCACCACGCTTTGCTGCTTCGAATTTGAAGCGTGCATATATAAATGCGGCTTTCGGAGCTGTGTCGCTTAACTACACGCCGAAATCTTGTCAGCCGTTATTAGCGCTTGTGTTGCGTACACAGACACCTTTAGTGCAAAGCTTTCTTCTTTCTTTTTTTCTTTCTTTCCTTCTTTCTTTCTTTCTTAACGCCGGCTTATGTTGGTGATGGCATGAAAAACAAAAAGAAAAAAAGTACAGAAAACGAACGAAAGAAGTGAGAAGTATGCGATATCATTTGGCTTGACTCCTACATAGTCTGCAGTTTCCACTTCTCGAAGTTCGCTGAACCTAAATGCATTCATTCGAGGTCTTCGTTTTTTCTGCGCATTCACAAAAAGTTAGCACTAATGTAAAAGTAGTTTTGTATCACTGTGTCTGCTTTTGCTAGGATAACCGTCAGAGCATACAGGCATACGAAACTACCAAACTTTTCCAATAGTGAGCTGTGAAGGAAGAAAACCAAAATAAAAAAAAACGGTCAAGTAGATCTGAAAAAAAAAAAGAAAAGCAGACGATGGCTTTTGCGGCTGCGTTCAATTTGGTGAACGCTCGATCAAACAGGAAATATCATTCGCCGGAAAATGAGGAAAGAAAGATCTCAGCTGTAAAAAGTAATAAAGTGTGCGAAATAATAATGACTGCAATATTAGGAAATGCAGGCGAGTATCAGATTTCGCGTTCACCATATAAACGCATCCGAGTTCGAAAATGGAATGGAGCTTGCAAACGAAAAAAAAAAAATACGAAGCGAAAAGAGGAACACGATTTCGGCGCCACGAGGTCCCGCCGAACACAGAAACGTGCTTCCTGATAATAAGACATATCGTGTGTTTCTTGAAGCTTTTTCTCCAGGCCCGATTCGCTGTATCGAAAAGAAAAACCTAATAAACGAAACAATTCTATCCGCTTTTTGTTCATTTGTCTCTTTCTTCAACAGAACAGACTCGTCGGCGCTTTTGGTGCTCCAGCTGAAAACACGCATATTTATTGTGCATGTTTTAAAGGCTGAACGTTCAGACTGCAATAGCTTGAAAAAAAAAAATAAAACAGAGTGGGACCGTAATGAGTGGCGCAGCTGAAGTGCCGAGTGTGGTTAATGCATAGTCTACATTTGAGATGCCGTGTTCCGCACGACCCCCTCCTTTCCCTCCTTCTTTTTTTGTTAATGCATGTGTGCGCTCATGTCTGCTTATTCCGCGTCTTTCTTTCCATTTTTCCCCTCCCCTTTAGAGTAGGGTAGCAAACGATATGTAATTCCTGCTAGCCTCCTCGTGTTTTCTTCTCGTGTCTCTCTCACTCTCCTCTTAGCCTCTTCTTATATTTTTTATCTGACTCTCTCACGGAGTCGGGGTTATCGTTTTCTTTCATTTCTGCTCGCTTCGTCCGTTCCCCGCGTACGTGCCCATGTCGCCGCTCAATTAATAGCGCTGCCGAACGGTTTGGTTTTCTGCGAAGGAAGAGTGCATATGTGTAGAAAAAGGAACGAATACAGAAACAAGGGGGAACGTTCGGGTAAGATGTGAATGCCGAGCGTTCGTTAGGTCGACTCGGAACGTGCGCTATAACGAAAGCTGTAGCGCCGTCGTTGCTGGGTAAGTTATGTGCTAGCACAAGGTTGGCGAGCCCAGAGAAGCTATTGGATAACGTGTACGCAAATAACACGGAGTGACAGTTAGCGGTGTACGAAGACGGTGTGCTTTGTGAATTTGTGCTGCAGTGCTGCAGGCGGCTGTGAGTCACCAATTCAAATGAGAGAGAGAGAGAGAGAGAGAGAGAGAGAGAGAGAGAGAGAGAGAGAGAGAGAAATAAGAAGCAGAACGAAGAGCCTGGAAGTTTGGCCTGAGAGTTTTTATAGAGCAGGAATGGAACCGAAAGAAAAGCTAGTGCACACATGCTCAAGTTAGCGCAACCTTCGCACGACTAAACGACGTGGAAATGCCTGAACAGGAAAGGAGATAGCGGGGAGTCGAAGGCCATTAACAGATACGGCCTTGTATGTTTTGCTGATTAATATGGAGATAGCGCGCTTACTTTTGCAAAAAAATTGTTCCTCCCCATTTTTTTTAGTTTACTCTTTTTCTTTCACGCTGTGAATCGGATGTTGGAGGGGAGGGAAGAGGGGACTTTTCGCAACCGGGCTGCTTGCGTAAGCTACGCTCGGTCGATATTAAATATGGCGTTTACTGTGTTCCCGCCGCGCTCATTACCACTTTGCTAGCGCCATTACCAAGAAGCGCGTGCACAAACTTCGTTCGGGCACTGCCTGTTAATTTCTTTCTTCTTTATTATCCTTAGGGGGGGGGGGGGGCAGGCTACCGTCTAAAATGAACGTTCGATGCCGTGCACAATTTGATGACGTGTCGATGAGAGTGCGTGTAGATAAGATTTGGACAAAAAAAAAAGAAAAAAATCGATGGTTTTGAGCTTTTGTGCGCACAAATTCGTTTCCTATACATCCCTCTTCCTGGAACTTCCGTTTCCTTTCTTTATCTCTGATTCGTTCGCTTGACTTAAACTTGCCGCCGGCTACGATAAAGCTATGCTCGTGAAAATGTAGGCTTACAGGATTTGGCAGCGCTTAAGCGTATTAAATGGTGAGGGATGTCGGGAAAGTTAAAAAAAGAAATGTTGGTTTCCGTGGTCTGTGGTGAAGAAGAGAATGCCGTTGCCATCGAAAAATCGTGGGAGTAAAAGGGAATCGAAATGGAGCACTTATCTCCTTTACCGATTTGGCCCGGTCCTGTGCTTCCGCGTGGGAAGTGATTGGAAAGAAGAAAGCAATAAGACGGCAGGGACACTTGTGGCGACGCAGTTCAACGAACTGATTGAAGCGGACCCGGCGCGTCCTTCCTCTTCGAGCGGCTTTGGCAGGGGCAGTGGCGGTTCTTCGGACGGTCAATATTTGTACGGATGGACGTGCAGCATCCGAGTGGACACTGGGCAAACGAAGAGTGAAGGAGTTTCGAAGGGAGGGGAGGCGTGGCGGGGCGTGCCTCGACACCCACCCACGCACTCACACCAGAGGGCAATGGCGAAGCGTTGCATACTACGTTGTGCTGCACGACAGCCGCTCTGCCCGCAGTAAACAAGCACGGCGTTCGATGGGGTGACGCATGACGCTGAGGCGCAGCGAAGCTTCTTTCCGGACGCTGGCGTTTCAGTCGGCCTCCAACCTTGTTCTTTAAAAAAAAAAAACAAGTCATGAGTGATGGTTATTCCGGATTATCGCGTTTCTATCTTTACCGCTCGTTCTCGTTCTCTGCAACGCCACCATCCCCATAAGCTTCATGCGCTTGGAGTAATCCCTGTATTTGAGCTTAAGTTGCATTGCCGCGCGCTGTGACAGTCTGATAATTTTTCTTTTGCCACGTCACACGCGTTTGCGCGACAAAAAAAAAGCAAAAAAAAATACGAGAGGTCGTTAGGATTAAACGTTCTGCCGGCTTCGGTGCTTGCCAAATGTGGTTTCAATAAAAGTAACGACGGGTCCTTCTCGTATATGTGGTGTTTTCGTACAGCTAGAGTAAAGCTAGCACCGGGAACTTGGTAAAATGGAAAAGCAGATCTGTGCCTCTATTATTCCACGAAATGTTATTTACTAGAGTATGGGCTTTGTGCTCCGGCTTGCGTGCTGTCCTCGTTAGATAGATGCTTGGAGAACCCCAACTATTATGCCTTACGCTTTCCAGGTGGTGCTCTTATCGGCACCTTGGTAAGCAAGGAAGCGCTGTTAAACAAACTTTGATATTTAGGAAAGCTGGTGCTGCGTAGAAAATAATCATAGCAACAATGAACTCAAAACTCATCCATTGTGGTGCTGGCCATGGTGGGATGGTGGTTATGGTGCGCGACTCGAAGGTCGTGGCATCGAATCCCTGCGGCGGCCGCCGCATTCTCGGCAGACGAGAACGCTTCAGGCACGCGTACTTCGATTTAAAGGCACACTAACGGGCGAATTGATTATTAGAGTAATAATTGAGTACAGTTGAAGAATCCTGACAACACCACTCTTACCGCGGCACCACGCTTCGTAAGCGAGTGAAAGCGCGAAAGGACAATGCGAGGGGGGAGGGGGGAGACGTGGCTTTGAGATTCCAGCACCAAACATCGTGACGTAAAGTTTGACGGCGTCAACTGTGCCCTACGTAGCTATACTGATCAATAAAAATGTAGTGAATTGTCCGCTGTGGGTGCCTTAGACTTAGTTTTGGGAAATTCCATTGTGCTAATGTCACGAAAATACCAAAAATTTGTTTTGAAATTTCTTATGTCATGCGCGGACATCCCGGCGTGAATTAAAAAAAAATGAAACATCAAGCTTGATTTTCGCTGGTGATAGTAAACTTATGATGGTGAAACAAATGACATTAGAGTTGTCAGTGTGCAACTCGTCAACAAAACCTAGTCATTGTTTCTCCTTAGTGTTTTTCAAGTGCACGTCAAAGAACCACAGGTGGTAGAAATTTGTTGAGCCCTACATTGCTGCGACCCTCATAATCACATCAAGGTTGTCCGACGTTAAAATATAAGAATTGTTATCTCCTGTTAGGGAACCGTATTGATGCTGCTGCTGCTTTTGACGTAATTTTATTATTATTATTTTTGGTCCGCGTGCTTCTGAATGTTCGTGTTATTTGAACAGTAACGCACTGGCGAAGGTACATGATTAAAAAGAAACTTACAGGTGTGTTGCGAATTTTATTTGCTAGTCTCGGCCTTCGCTCCGACCCTTCCTTCCTTCACGCCCTTCTTCATGCAGTGGTACGTTACTTATTTGGTGTGGTGTGGACTGGACTTTCAGTGCGTTGCATCGTGGATACACGCGTGTGTCGTACTGATGAATGGTGCGCTCATTCTTTGGTCTATTTTCGCATTTTCGATGTTTCTCTTTCCCTCGCCGGCTTCAGAGGTGGTGGCGGCGGCTCCGTCTGCATTCATTTTTAATCTGCCAGCGGCGCGAGCAACCGACAGGTTAGGCGGTGTGCCGCAGTGTCATCCATCTTCATTTCCTTCATGCCCGCCTTCACCCGTCGCCCCTTTTCGGTTGTTGCAAGTTCGACCTCACTTCGTGGGCGCTCAACAGGCTTGCTTTTTGTTTTTTTTCTCTTTTTTGTGGCAGCACTGCTTCGGTTAGGTCTGGTCAGAGTGTAAGAGGTCCGGATGCCCAGACAAAAAAAAAAAAAAAAAAAAACAGAGAGAGAGAGAGAGAGAGAGAGATACTGTGCACGCACTGGCGCTCTTCTTGGTGATACAGATAGCGCTAGTGCTGCAGACTCGTCCTTGCTGCTTTCGCGCATCGCCGCCTGCGCAGACCACTTGTTTCTCGTAACAGATTTAGATTGCCTGGTCCAGTGTGGTCTGAGGTAAAAAAAAAAAAGAATAGGCGGGTTCTTTCTTTCTTTCTTTCTTTCTTTATTTATTTATTTCCTTCTTTCTTTCTTTCTTTCTTTCTGTCCTTCTTTCTTTCTTTCTTTCTTTGCTTCTTTCTTATCACTACTGTGTTACCATCATATAATTATTCATGAATAATAATATCAGATAATAATTTTAACACCAGTAAAGAGGGATTCACGCGGATAACAGCAGCCTTGTTTTGGTTCTGTTCGAATATAATATGGAAAAAAAAAACCACGAACTACTCAGGGCGAATTGAGCGAAAACATATGTATATTGATATTTGTGCGAAATCTTAGGTAGTTATTCGATTTTTGGATGGCTTATGTCTTTTTTAGTTTATTTACGTACATATGACGTTTTGTATCATCTTACCTTTTGTTGCGCAGTGAGTGACTTTTCGTGCTTGTTTGACCAAATTTATTTCATACAGGAGGACACTCTTGTTAAAGGTAAAGAGAATCTCGTTGTCAATTCAAAGTTGGATTTTAGCCTGAAAGTGAAACGTGGGTGGAGTGAAGAAATTCTGTGAGAAGGCATGGCCCGTTATAGCGCGGGAATAATGTTAAATACTGCAAAAACGGAATTTTCTTTTGGTACCACAATTATGGAGTGACTGTAATTATAATCCGTAATTTCACTTAATGATCAATGCCTGTTTACACACTTTTGTTGAAAACCTAATGCATGCTCTGGCGGAGCAGTTATAAGTTTTGTATGCCGGATAGCTGTGCCCGCCTGCGGAAACATTGGCTCCGCTTGTCTGCTACACCGCATCAATTATCTGTGTGCGGTAGAGCACGCTTTACAGGGGCGGTCGACCTTTGGTTGAAGTTGCGACGCTGAGTGCTCTGCCGCAGTGATAGTCTTCATGCGGCAGAGCATGCTTTGCAGGTGATTTGTTGTTGGGTGTTGGGGTTGATCACTCGTGTACGTTACTTCTAGAAGTCTTTTTGAATTCGCAATGGCCGTGCTTAACGTTGTCCTTTGGACGCTAACAGCCTAAACCTTGTCTGTGTTAGCAAGCGCGGAGAATGTAAGTCAGGACATTTCTGGGTGATTAAAGCGTCGCGAGAAGAAAGGCATGTATTAGTGCATATGTTAGCGTACTACCGATACACTGCGCTGATGTCATCGAAAAAAAAATAAATAGGTGGCGTGAAAATCATGTCTCGTGTGTGTTTACGGCTGGGAATGCTTTGATTGTTGTTATCGATAAGCCTGCAAACGTGTAAGACTACCATGGCTCGTAAATTTCCTGCATGCATCTATAATTTGGTGGTTAACATGAACATTTGATTTCTATTTGTCACTAAGTATATATCCCCTTGCCTTTAATAAGGGGCCTCAAAAAGCTTCACATTCAGTGGCATCGAGGATAGCGCGTTTAACGATGGCGTTCGTGCCTTCTAGCTTATGTTCTGCGTTCCTAACGTTTTTTTTTTTTTGTGGATCTACACTCGTTTGACGTGGAATACGTTGTCTCCCTTACTTCTTTACCTATTTTACTACGTCACGATGGTCGCCTTTCTGTTTGACGAGCCAAACCTCGTCAGGCATTAAGACGGCCGGAAGCCACACGCCACCTTTTCGGAGTTGTCCCTTTCCGGAACAGCTGTAGCTCGTTGTGCGGTTTGGAAGAGTGATCGTCGTTAAAACACGTCTGTCGGCCGCTTCAATTTACGGCGGAAATGTGGCCTCCCAAAGATATCCTTGCTCTGCAGCGTGAAGGGCCGCAGCAAGGGATTCTACAGTTGCGATGGGTCCGCGTTATTTCGTCCCGGCCAACCTTGATGTCGACTACTCGCGTCGGGAAAAACTACGTTTCGTTTGCTCGTCCTTGGCAAAGAGACGAGGCCGTGGCGTAGTTTGGAAAGCGTGGGTTACGAGGAAAGGATTGAGGGACGGAGGTCGAGAGTCACAGTGGGTGAGGATCTGGGGGGGTCGCAGCAAATCGTGTTACACGAATCCGAATTGATGGAGCGGGGCGAGGACGCGATCGAACTCTTAACCAAGGGCGCGTCGCGTGCCCCGCGGGACCCCGCGACATTTATTGCGCCGCTGGTACGCTTCTTTCCGTAGTCGGTGCAGCAGCGGGGGTGGCACGCATTGTTGATTGAATGAATGCAGATATGTTCGCGGCGCCAGCGTTTGAGTTCGCTCTGCGACGTCTCGTCTTCGGCGGCTCTGGTCGCGTTGAGATTTCCTGGTTTTCGCCTTTTCCTTCATTTTTGTTCTGGCGTTGTTTGTGGACCCCGTGTGTGACTTATAATTTCGCCGGGTTACTTTCAGTATTCGCGTCCTATTTGCTCATATAATATTCAGGTCTCATTCTTCTTACTTTCGCTTTCTTCTTTTCATCAGCCTACAAGTTACTGTCGTTCTCCTGTTAGCAGGGTATTTTTGTCCTTCGCGCGTTCGTTATCGGGCAGTTGTGCACGCCTTCATCCATGTTCGGAAACTTGCGGTTGAGGACGTGTGCAGGTCCACCAGCAGTCAGACGCAAGCTGCTTTTCGCGTGAACATTTTCGTTTCCGGTGAGATATTATGGCAATAAAATTTTGATTGCTTGATCAAATGCTACCTTTCTTCTGTTTTCTTTCTTTGCCTTTGCTAATCGAGGTATTCCGTGTGTTCATGCACTTCGTCAGACGTCTCATTGTTCTCATAAAATAATTTATTTATGCCCCGTTTAAACCGTCGTGATTGTTACATTCGGCACATCTGGAAAACCTTCTAAAAGAATGGTCTTTATATTTCGCGACGGATTCTACTTCATAGTCTTGCCAAAGCTCGGGCGGGGTGTTTTATTACGTTGGTTCATAAATTATCGCATTGGTTGTTTGTTTTACATATTACCAGATACAGTCGAGTGCATAGTATTAGAGACCACGGGAGCGCGTGCCGAGGCGCGTCGCTGCGCCTTCTGGCGGCTGCACGGCTCTGTTCGGGAGCGCGTACTGCGCACGCTCGTGCCATATCACCCGGCAGCCTGCCCATTCGCTCGCTTCAACGGCGCGCATCTCGAAACGATGCGGACGGTGCAAGGTGTCACTTCTGTAGTCGCTGTGAAGACAATGGAAAAAGCCGAGCACTAATGTGACGACAGCACATCATTTGCTGGTTTCGGCGTGCTGCACACAGTGCACGTTACTCTTATAGGCGATCCGCGGCGTGATCACATTTTGGATGTTGAGTTAGGCAATCAATAAGCTCAGCCAGCAGTGCTGCCTTTTGCGCTCTCATTCGCCGAACTAACGCACGTAGCAATACTCGGTCCAAATATCATGTGTCTATGAACATGCATGAAACCACCAAACGTCCAACAACTGCAGAAAAGAGCCGAGCCGAGAAAGAAAGGTGAAAACAGTCGGTTTATTAAGGATAAATTCTTTATTAAGGCCGCTGCGGTGGTGCAGTGGTTTCGATGCTCGGCTGCTGACGCGAAAGACGCATCTTCAAGTCTAGTCGCGCATGCCGTATTTAGATAGAGGAGAGATACTTGAAACTAGTATACTGAGTGGACGTTAAAGAACCCCGAATGAGCAAACCTTCCCAAGACGTTACATTGGTGGAGCTCTATGTCATATCTATATAATAAAATTTATTTCTCTCTCTATATCGTGGTTCTGTCACGTCGAGAGCCCGCACTTATTATTGGTAGGAGTCGAGTCTCGACCTAAGAGTTTCTAGGATTCGAATTTCAGATATTATTGTGTCGTCTTCTACTACTCGAACCATAAATCCCGATTGAAGTCAACCCATCCATTGGATTCATTATAGTAGATTAAGACAAGTAAGCGTGAATTATGTCTTGAATGGGCTTATGTCTTGAATGGGCCGTTCAAGGATGGTTGTTTGGTGTACCAGCATGACAGGAGCCTGATTCACCCTGCTCGCAGTGTGAAATCTTTGCTTGAGGGCCTTGCTGTTCGCACATTGGAATGGCCACCTGTAGGAGCGGACCTGAACCCCATTGAAAACGCATGGGATCTCGTGAAACGCCGACTTGCGGCGCGGAATCTTGGAAGCTCAACCAAGGAGACCCTATTCGCGGCCATACAGGAGGAGTGGGAAGCACTTTGTTGACGCCCCGAGATCGTGGCCGCGCTTTACAATTCGATGCCATCTCGTGTGGCGCCAGTGTTTGCCGCCGATGGGCGTTTGATTAAACACTGAAAGTAGTGATCTTTCCTGGATAGCAGTTATAGCTATCGTTCTCTTTTTTTTTCTGGCTTTTAAGAATAAATTGTTTATTTATCGCGTTTCCTGGCTATTCATTCTGGACGCGCGATATTCAGTGGTTTACTGCATACTACTGCATGCGCGATATTCGCACCAAGAAATGGAGCTGGCATAACGTCTCCGAGAGAGAGCACAAAATTCATCACTGCAAGATGAGCATATCACGCAACTCCGTTTGAGAAAAGCTGAGAAACTGCATGTTTTCCGCGCTGCATTAAGGAAGAAAGCGTATTGCACGGCGTGCTCGAGCCATGCTATTACATTAGAGGCATTTTCGCCGCTATATTATCGCTCGGGAGTACCGGTGCTTGCACAGCGACTGCAGAAGTGGCACCTTGCGCCGTCCGCATCGTTTCGAGATGCGTGCCGTTGAAACGAGCGAGAGGGCAGGCTGCCGGGTGATAGGGACAAGCGTGCGCAGTACGCGCTCCCGGACAGAGCCGTGCAGCCGCCAGAAGGCGCAGCGACGCGCCTCGGCACGCGCTCCCGTGGTCTCTAAAATTATGCACTCGACTGCACGTGCAGTACTCACAGAAGGAAATGCGGAACATTAAGGCTATAGGTAAATGCACTTACCTACTTGTCCAGCGCGTTCAGTTTGTGTTAGATTCGCGTGATTCTGTCTCGTACAGTCACAGCAGAGCCAGCATTATGTCCCGGACTGCGCCTTTCATTGCTTTCTAGCATGCCAGTGGAGTTATGTTTTCTAGACTAGTGATTATTTTTGGGGATACAAAAGATGTATTTTTAGTTTATCTAAAAAAAAACACATGTCTATTGCGACCTAAGTTATAAAATAGAGCGGCTCCTGCAGTGTGCTCTTTTTATCTCGGCTACATCGCGATTTAAGAACGTTCGTACTACCACTTTTGGGACCTGTGTTTGCCCCCGTTTTACGTATTGTACATTTTCTTTTTTTTTTCACTGAAAAAGTTTCTCTGTCGACTTTATCACCAAGGCCTTTAAAATTTTTGGAAACTTCTTTTTTCCCAATTCGCTTCGAGACGGCCTTCGTCAACGTAATTCGTGGAGGACGGTCCCACTTGGCGTCATTGTACGGTCTTGATTCGTTTTTTCCCCCTTACTTTATTATTTGGCGCGATCCTATTCACTGCGTACTATAAATATATATTTTTTCATCCTCGAAAATGAAACCGGCTGCCGCTCTTTGTCGGCAAAGCAGTCTCTCTGCCTCCCTCGTTTTATTTGTACGTTTCGGTTTGCAGAAACGAATGCTCTTATGCCTACGTTCGAATGCTTTGTAACGCCAAGAAAGCAGTGCTTGCGTAGCGCATGCACCCTTCCCTCCAATCCCTCGCCTATCTTCTTCGTTTTTTTTTTTAGATAAAGCGTTCACTTACGGCGAGTGAAACTTCAAGAATTTTTTATAGGTCAAGGATTCTTAGACCATTACCGCATATGTTTTGACTTCTTTTGGTACGATTTTATATGACGGTGTGCTTTCGCTGGTTTGTGCGCGACTTTGCTGTGTCGTTAGGCCATGTGTTGGAGGCATCTGTTTGTGCGTGGGCTGTTTACTGTCGGTAAGTATCACTGTAGCGGTTAGGTTCAGCAGCTTTTGAGCTTTTGTCTCGTAAGAAGTCCTTTTTTTTTTCTCTTCTCTCCTTTCTTAAATTAAGAAGAAAAAAAACTACCAAGTTTTGAAGCAATCGCTCCTTTGAATGATAGTTTTGTTAGCCCATCGAGATCAAAAGAAAAGTTGGCAGTCCTTGTTAATGAACGAGTAATTATTATTATTAATATTATTATTATTATTATTATTTGCTCTCCCGCTCTTAGGAATACGATTGAATTCGAGAATCTGTAAAGGTGAGAACGGTCGGTGTGTTCACTTTAGTGAAGCTCGTTGTTGTTCGTTATATCGACTTAAACATTAGTATCTGGTTTAGGTTGTGTTTACTCAGCGCCTTACTTTTTTTTTAAAGTCGAAACATTTCTGATCATTTAGTAATTCAGTCAATGGCGTTTATTTATCAGTTTCTTTAGCAGCCCATTCTTTCCTAGAAGGAGGGTCGGCTGTGGGCCGTACCTACGCGAGGACATATTTAGAGTTCGTGGTTTCATTCGTTTTAATTAGAGTGCGGAGTTTAGTTCATGCGAACGTTTTTGGTGCCAGAAAAGTATCTAATTATGCCGAACCACCGGGTAGAGTGATAAACTTTCGACTACGTACGTTGCGAGATTTTTTTTTTCGCTCCGCTAAGGCAGCGCTTTATCTCTGAAGTGGTTCTTTGCTGATCGCATTGAGCGACTTGATTTTTTTTTTTCAAAAATTTCTTTCTGGGTGAAGAGCTTGCATTCAGGCCAGGCAATTAAGGTGTACTCAACGCTGCACTGAGTTATCGGCACACCGCCATTCGTTTCACGCGTTATTGGGTCCAGAACACTGCTCCAACTCTTCTCCAACACTTCTCCAAGTGCCCGTGATGGCTTAGAGGTGGAACAATGTAACGTTTCCTCGCACACGGCGCTGTCGTCTCGCGTAATTTGTTTCTCCGAAGAAAGTGTCTGTACTTCTTTCTCTCCCTCTTTTTCTTGCGACTCCCATTTTTTTGCACTTTTGTCTTCTTTCTTGCACTAACTTTCGAAGTTGCAGACACTGTCGACGACCTCTCATACATGCCTGCCTCACTGATAAAGCATTCGTTCTCGTTCTGTTTGTTTCGCATGTGACATATATTTAATTGTATGATTTCTTTCCCGCTTTTTTTTTTGTTTTCCTTTGGCTATGGATGCGGCTTTCGTTCTCACTCTCTTCCACTGTGCGGTGGACGGAGTTTCGTATAGTGCGCCGGCCCGAGTGGCCGATCAATCAAGTGCTGCGGTGATTTACCTCGCGAAAGTCCTATTTCGGGAACTCTTTTTCTTTTTTTCTTTTGAAAGCAACTGTCTTTGTGCTTCTATTTTTTCTTTCCTGAGTCTTTCTTTTTCTTCTTATACTGTGTAGTAATTCTACAGTAGACTCTGTGGCATCAAAAAAAGAAACGAAAAATTAAATGCGCTGAAAGACGCCAAGAAGAAAGTGAGAGAGCAGACAAGGCAAAGGTTCCGAAAGAAAGGAACTTCTCGTGGGGAGGACCTGTACTTCTTCGTTCTGTCACCGGGCCAGCGAAATTAGGAGAGGAGCCGGCAACGAAAATTTGGTTTCTCTCATCAATCATCCGGTTTCTGTCGCGGAAGGGAAAAAGACAGAAGAATCCTCCTTCTCCGTGTCATCTATGAGGCATACTGCGTAAGGGTGAGCGGAGTGAGGTCGAAAAAAAAAAGTTTTCGCCTTTTCGCCGTTTTTCCACCTTTCTCTTCGTCTTCGCTCTTTTCTGTTGGCGGATCTCTCGCTCCTGAAACGCGCTTATACAGTGTCGTGTAGGAGTGCACCGGAAGTTGAAGGCTTGTTTACCGCAACGCGGCTTCTTCGGTATACGCGAATTGCGCGCGAAGCTATTTGTTACGTTGCCTTGCCGTTTCTGCCTTACTTTCCTCCCAGAGCGCGTTTCTACGAAGCGGGAGTCCAACCGCTGTACCTTCTGGTGTTGTCTGGGCTTCAGTTGTTGTCGTCGTCGTGGAGCACCGGAAGCGGAAGCGAGAAGCTGGAGGGAACAGGCAGCCGCTGTCTGCGTTCTCCGGCTGGTGAAGAAGGCCCATCTTCCCACGTTTTTCCGGTTTTGGACAAATGGAGCCAGCTCGAGCGCTGGATGAAAAGAGGCAGCTCCATCCTCCGTGTAGGCACTCCGGAACGCCTACTTTTTTTCTGGTGCGCACCCGCTGTTATGCGCCGCTCAGTCGGCCCTTTTTGTTGCGGTGCCAGGTCTTCGCGGACTTGCTTTTGTGGCTCCGGGTCACGCAGTCGTCGGTGTTTTTACATTCTGGTGTTAGCTGCGCGTGGCCTCAATGTAACTAGGATAATCATTCTTCGGTCTTTCTCGACAACTCTGCCTGCTCGAGAAGGACACCTTTTGTCGCGAAGGTGTTGCCACTGAGAGCGCATTCTTGGCGAAAGGAAGGGCAGCTGGTTTCGAAGATTTTTTTAGAAAAGACCTCTTTGTTTCAAACGTGAAAGACTGCCGTAAGTGCAATAACTACGCCGATCAGCGTAACGACCGTCTGTATGAAACCGAGCACAGCAGCCATGCCTTGCTGAAATCAAACCATTTTCAGGTTATATATGTGGCCTGCTTCTTTTTTGTGCGCACCGTAGCTTTCTACTAAAACTTTGCCTGGGGATATCTATGCATAATGTTGTCTCCGGGAAAATTCACATCAGTGGACTTGGTGTTGTAACTATATATTACTGTCATAACTTCGGTATAGTCCAAGCACGAGGCATACTGGAGCAAGAGGCGAATACGCGTTGCTTAGTGTTGTATTGCGCTGTATAGACTTTTGTTCTCGTTTGCTAAAGCTGCCAGAAGGATCGGCTTATTACATGATTCTTCGATCTGTTCATAAATTACTGAAATTAGCTATAGGAGGACATTGAGGGCAGAAACTTTCTGTGAAATAATATGCAGTGCATTACAAGAAAATACCCGGAAACGAAACCGTTGTAAAGGCTTCTTTCTTGTAGTGTATGAGGTAAGTCTTCTCACAGCGTTGTATGCCGGGGCATCTGATTAGCTTCTTTGAAATTTCAAACATAGGTCGATGTGAAAAAAACACGTGTCCGGAGGTCAACTTCTTCTCGGCCTTGATGTGATGTATGTAAGGATAGGATAACGGGTCTCAAAGTCTGATGAGCTGCGTCGAAATGGATTTCCTCCGCGCGATGCCATACATTCTCCTTCTCCTCCACCTTCATTGTTTGGGTGCCTCCCGCCCTTCGGCACGCTCTGATAACGCATCGAACCGTCGTAGCTGGCCGCTTCGCAGTTTGTGATCCTATTAAGGGCCCGCAATGGCTTGCGTACGATGACTCGCATCTCTTGCTCGCCTCACGGGTCTCGCTAAATGCTTCGATCACCGTATACGTGCAACGGCGTCGACACAGCAGGAGGCCTTCGTGCCTCGTGCACTTCTTGTACGTGGCACGTCGCTTATACGTGCGTGTGCAGGTATACTCGGATCGAAAGAGTTCGCCTCGCCTAATGAGGCACCGAGCCGGGGATCATCAGGGTCCTCGAAGACGGTCGCTTCGAACTTGCCATCCATGGATGCTCAGAAGAGTTGGCCTCGCCGGTAGCCTAACGAGCCAACTTCGTTAGCCTTACGTTCCCTGACTGGGGATTTTTTTCCCATTGGTGGCCTAGCGTGCGCTCCCGTGATCAACGTGTGTCGGTGGATATATACCTGGATTGATGGGGAAACGTGCTCTTGTGTGGGTTTTTTTGATGGGATGTTTAACTCTTACAGCTTTCTTTTTTTCTTTGTTTGCTTTTGTTGCTGCTTGTATGTTTGTCGTGTCCAGTGGGCGCTTTCTATTTCATTGCTGTCGCCGCCCCTCATTGGCTCCAAATTGCTTTGGCGTGTTTGCTGAACCCACCTGTCGTCGCGGGCATTTACAGCGTGCTCCCAGTCTCTGGAATTATTAGCCCAGTTTCCTTTCTTTGTTTCTTGTTTCTTTGCGATAGTGCGTGCTTATTTGTTGGTGTACACCTCTCGCATGTCGGCAGTAAGGTTATGTGCATGGCGTGCCGCTCGTTGCATATCAGTGTACGCAAAGTAGCCTGTAATCACTAACCGTTGAAGTCCACGTGAACACTTGTGTATAGTGTTGTGCAAATGTATATTTGCGTGGTCACGGCTTGCCATAGTTCTGTGCAATTGGTTGACGTGTCTTAAAAGTCGCAGCAGAGTTGGTAAAGATGGATGTTCCTTCTAATAGGCCTTCGGATGTCCTCGTATACGTATTCGTGCACCCGTCATGTATAGGCTTACATAAACATGCAGAGCCCCTGGGGGATGCTTCCACGGGCTCCGTCGATGTGGCGGCGGCGAATGCCATATAGGTCGTTTATTACAGAAACCTGCATACGCACCGGTGGTGGCGTGCCAACATTTATTAGCAGTTGATGGATGTGTGGCAATGCGAAACCTGCGCCGTTTTTATATTCTGTAATTGTTTATATATATATATATATATATATATATATATATATTGTTACGGGAGAATAACTTTACTTTATAAAACGAGGAATAAACTCGGTGGTGGACAAGATGGCGCCCAGTTGGCTCACAGATCTGACAACATCGTCCTCCTCTTTGTCTTCTTCGTCGTTCTCATCCTACCGTTACATGATTTCCCCGGCGGCTGGAGCACCGACCCGGTGCTAATCAGGAGGCACTGGAGTAATACGGTTTGAGTCGCGTAACATGCACTACGTCAGTGTGAGGGTGAAGGATGGCGGGGTCCGTAGGGGTGATTTCGTATGTGACGTCAGTTACTTGGCGTAAGATACGGTAGGGACCTGAATAGCGTGGGAGTAACTTCTCCGAAAGTCCAACGCGGCGCGAGGGGAACCATAACAGAACGAGATCTCCGGGTGTGAAGTGGACGTCACGATGGCGGGCGTCGTATACGCTCTTCTGATTGTCCTGGGAGTCCAGTAAGCGTCGTCGAGCAACTTGGCGTGCCGCTTGGGCCTTCATTATTGCATCACGAGCGTACTGAGACTTGTCATTTAGTCCGGCCGGCAGGAGGGTGTCGAAAGGTAGCGCAGGGTCACGGCCGAACAACAGAAAAAAAGGAGAGAACCCAGCGGTGTCGTGTCTGGAAGAATTGTACGCGAATGTTACAAACGGTAACGTAGTGTCCCAGTCGCGGTGATCGGCGGAGACATACATGGAGAGCATGTCGGTGAGAGTGCGATTGAGGCGCTCCGTTAGACCATTTGTTTGTGGATGGTAAGCAGTCGAGAGCTTGTGTTTAGTGGCGCAGGAGCGGAGGAGGTCATCAACCACTTTGGAAAGGAAGTAGCTGCCTCGGTCGGTAAGGAGTTGTCGAGGGGCGCCATGATGTAAGATGACGTCCTCCAAAAGGAAATCGGCCACGTCAGTTGCACAGCTGGCTGGAAGGGCCCGTGTGATCGCGTATCGGGTAGCATAATCGGTTGCTACTGCAATCCACCGATTACCCGCAGCTGACGTAGGAAAAGGGCCAAGCAGGTCCACGCCAACACGGTAGAATGGGTCTTGTGGGATGTGCAGTGGCTGAAGACGTCCGGCCGGAGGGGCATTTGGTTTTTTCCGTCGTTGACAAGGGTCGCAGGCTGCAATATAACGGCAGACGTCGCGGTACATGCCAGGCCAGAAGAAGCGCCGGCGAACTCTGTCGTAGGTCCGTGACACGCCGAGGTGACCCGCTGTAGGTGCATCATGAAGCTGGGCGAGAACAGTGTGACGCAATTGAATGGGAACGACGAGTAGTCTTTCGGGGCCGTCAGGACGCATATTGCAACGGTACAATACACCATCATGTATTTCAAACATTCGAAGGGAAGGGTCGGGCCTCACCGATGTGAGCCTTCGGATAATACCGTCCAAGAAAGTATCTCGTCGCTGCTCGATTCCAATGTCATGAAACGCGGATAGAGAGAAAACGTCGATAGGAAGGGTGGTTTTAGAGGAGTCGCCGTCTGGAGGGTCGACAGGATACCGGGACAAGCAGTCCGCATCTTGATGCAGGCGGCCGGTTTTATACAGGACTGAGTAATCAAATTCTTGAAGGCGCAGCGCCCAACGGCCAAGACGGCCTGAAGGGTCTTTAAGGGAGGAAAGCCAGCACAAGGCGTGGTGATCTGTGATTACTGTGAATGGCCGGCCGTACAAATAGGGACGAAATTTACCGACTGCCCAAACAAGTGCCAAACATTCCCGTTCGGTTATTGAATATTTTCTTTCAGCAGGCGAAAGAAGACGGCTGGCATAAGCAACAACACGGTCTCGTCCTTGTTGTTTCTGGGCGAGGACTGCACCGATGCCATAGCCACTTGCGTCTGTACGAACTTCTGTTGGAGATGAAATATCAAAGTGGGCGAGGATAGGCGGAGACGTAAGCAGACACACTAGATTTTGAAACGCATCTGCTTGCTCAGGGCCCCAGATGAAGCCAGCGTCTTTTTTGAGAAGTTGAGTGAGAGGGCGTGCTACGTCGGCGAAGTTTTAACAAAGCGGCGGAAGTAAGAACAGAGGCCAACGAAACTGCGAACGTCTTTGGTACAGGTTGGTACAGGGAAATCTCTTACTGCGCGTATTTTATCTTGATCAGGGCGAACCCCCACGGAATCAACGAGGTGTCCGAGGACAATATATATATATATATATATATATATATATATATATATATATATATATATATATATATATATATATATATAAACTGGTGTCATATCTCACGGCTAGTGATAGTCGGAAATGGATTGACCTCGTTCCGTCGTTTGTCGCTTGCGCTATCGTTAACGATGACAGGAATTGATGCAGTCAGTGGTAACTCTTTGGTATAGCTTTAACATTAGCTGTACAGAATATAAGGTCAAAGTATTTGTAGTGTTATGTGTAAAGTTAGAAGGTAAACGAGAATGCATGAGAATATCGCGCCACTCTGATGTGTTCTTTTGCTACTTTTAGGTAATTCATGTGCCTATCTCAGAAGGAAAGAAATAGCATAACCAGTATATGGTGTTGTTGCTAGGCAAGAAACTTATTTACGTAACCGCCGCATCCATGTCTGAGGTGAACACGCGAGGAAAATTTATTTGTCCGCGCATGAATTTCCTCTTTAGTTGGTAGCTCCTTGGTTGTGTGTGTGAGGAGAAGGGGGTAGTCCTCACACACACCCAAAGAGCTACCAACTAAAGAGAAAATTCAGGCGCGGACAAATAATTTTTTCCTCGCATGTTCACCTCAGACATGGATGCGGCGGTTGTGGGAGTAGGGGGTAGTATTTTAAGAGCCTGCTCGTGATTAGTTAAAAAATAAACAAAGGCCGCAGCTTCATTTAGCAAAGAGGAAACCGGGCGGAGCGATTGCCTGCAAATTATGCAAGGCTAGATCCGCCGGCTACCTACAACATCCTTAACCTTAAGGGGGTAGTGTTTTTCTTTCTTATTCTTGTCGTCATTTTTTTGCGGAGGGCATTGCCGTATATATCGATAAAATAAAAGAGGAAAAAAATCGGGTTGACGCCTTAAGAGGAACGTTGGGTAGCATTATATGCCATACATCACAGTTCGCGCTTCACGGAGATATCGAATTCGGGAGCACTGAAGAAAATATTTAGTTTGTTGAAAATAACGAATATATTGCATGTACACATAAAACGTTCCTTTCGCTAGAAGAACAAGTGATTCACCCCTCTTCACTTGTGTTATTACCCACTCAAAGGAATAAAAGATAGATAACGAAATAACAAACACTCTTCGGTGAACGTGTGCGTGATAACATATAGTTCTGACGCTGCGACTATCGCGAAACTACTGTTTTGAGCTCTGCCCTCTCCTGAGGCTATTTATTACATTTTATTTTGTATATCTTTCTCTGTGTGGCGAAGGGTAATGCCCAGCGTTGCAGCCACATCGCTCTCTGTGTCTCGTTTTCCAACTTCGGGCAGGCGCTCTTGCGGTCAGAGGTCACACACCCCACTTTCCGCCATTCTGTTTTCCACCTTTTCAGTAGCCATTGCATTCTTACTCCATATCCATAACGCCATCTGCAACCGTCGACTAAAACCGCCTTGCGGTTCGAAGACCTCGTGGTTTTGCGAGTCTGATTACCACATGTATATTGTCTTCGAATTTCGAGCGTAGAAGGTTACTCTAATGCTATCGGGGCAACATGCACAGAGCCCAGATTCTGAGTCACATTCCTGGTAGCTATAAGTACTCCACCCTCACACTCTTACTCACGCCCGTTATGTAAATGCACGACGTCTTGAAGACGTATACTCATCGGAAGTATGGATTGTACATTGGTATTTCTCTTCTATAGATGCAGGTGCGTACAGTCATCGTGAAAAGTTTAAAGACCACATCCCACAAGAAGCAGCCTATCCGCTGCTTTGGGGAGCATTATTCAATTTAGATATCCGGCTTGTTGTTAAAAGCGATAACGACACGTACAGTGCCGTCCACTGTTATAGGGTGAACACGGCTCAGCATAGCAGAGTTCTGCGGAGCGCCTCCGCAGCCGGCACGCCCGCGCATCGAATCCGAGTGGCGTAGGCGCTCACGAGCGCGCCACTCTTTCTGTACTACAGAGAAGCACAACCGGAACCTAGTTACTATATACTGAGGTCTTTCAATACTATACTATGGAGTCGTATAGTCGAGTGATGTGGCAGAAGATGTGAAGCACCTCCCGCATGTCCGCGTGCGCCGATACGCTTTGATGTACGACTGCAGTGGCTGCACTGGCGCTCCGCGGAGCGCGACCGTGCTTAGCTGTGTTCACACTAACGGTAGACGCCACGGCACTGTGAAGTTCGACGCGAAGACAGTTACATTTGCTGAAACATTCAAAGTGTCCTCGTACCTACAGTGGTCTCGAAACGTTTCACGTCGACTGTACGTGTACGGGAAAACGCGTCTTCTTCGTAACGATGGCCCTGCGTGGAAACTCAGCTCGACATCAGCGTAACCTAAGGACGAAGAGCAGCAATGCGTGTGCGCGTATGGGCAGAGCAAGAAAACTGCAATCTACATACGTCGAGCGACAAGGCATGCGCTTCGAAGCCAAAGCGACCGCGAGAGAGAAACAGCGTGACCCTGATTTGGTCCATTTGTTTTCTCGCCGATCACGCTCTTTTCGATTCGTTTTTTTTTTTGGGGTGGGGGGGGGTGGGGGGGGCCTTTGTGTTTTGGATCTGCCTGTGGATCTCTCGTGCTCGAGAAAATGGGAGTTGGCGCCGAATGTGGATGCGGTGACTCTTTGCACGAGTTTCGGTTGTGCGGCGGCAACCGCAGCTAGTTTGCGTTGCCGAGTCATTGGGAAACGCTTTCGGCTCGGCGGCAAGCGATGGAGACGCGTGGCGGCTCGAGCGTTCTTCCGGAGAAGAGGATGCGCCGGGCAATGATTAGCCGCATCGGCATTGCAGATGGCCTTCATGGATGCCCAGATGGATGTTCCAATTAGGAGTGCGATTTAAACGAGCGCATGAGCTCCCGTTCCGGCTTGGATTGACTCGTTGTCTTTGTTGCATGCTAGCGCTCGAACATCTCTACTAAGCGAAGTTCATGCTGCGTGACCTCATTTCTTCTGTCTAACTCCACCCCTCCCCGACTTCCTCCACCCCTCCCCGCCTTCCTCTTTGTTTCTTCCTATTTCTCTCTCGTTTTTCCATTGCTATTGCCCAACCCCTCTGTGTAAGGCAGCCAACTGAAGCTTTTCTGGTTAACCACCTATAGCCTCCTGCCTTTCTGACTCGTTCCTAATTACTTCCTTTATGAAGGACTTATGTGAGCTGGGGCAATGCTTGAGCGCCGTGTCGATTACAATTGAACAACGGTGTTCGACTGAAGGCTGCTTAGGGGAGAAAGAGAAAGCAGCAACGTGCAATTTTTGTGGATTACGCCTGGGGATCCAGACTGACGCCTGTAACTGTTGAGACTGTTGCGACTAACGACGATCCATTGTGTGCGTCGAAGCGCCTGTACTAATCAGACCGTATTTCTGTTTTTGTGTTCGCGAAGGCATTGAGTGCTTACTGTGCGAAAGAACATGGGCGCGGCTCAAGGAAGTTGTTTTTTGATAGCGGAACGTGTCTTTCCGCCTTCAATAAAGCGTCTGATTCTCGTGAAGGACTATTTAGATTCTACATGAAGGTATACACGTTCTGAGCAGACTCGTACACGTTACAGAAAATAAGTGACACATTACAGTTTCAATTAGTCTAATTGTATACAGTTAGAGCCCCAGAAAATTATAGCCCCAGAAAATTAGCTGAGCAGTTAACGATGTTTTTAACTATGGATACGTATACCAGCTGGCCCAAACTCACTCTTTCTTGAAGTACAACTTCTAATTCTGACCATGTCCCAAGGTTGAGCTAAATCTTCGCTTTCTTCTTGCTGTCACTGGAGGCACAGGTCTCCGGAGGTACTGCGTATCGTCTTTTCGAAAATAAATAAAAAATGTACTCTAGGGCTCAGCGTATACAGACAAAAACGGTCGATGAGATGGGTGGGTGTTGTATTGATTTATGAGGAAAGAGAAGAAAAAAAATAGATATGTTTATTTAGGAGTATAGATTAGTAGAGGCGTTCTTACCCGGGGATCCTTTGAACACGGCCTGCGTCCTCGGCTCTCGCGACCAGCCTTAGATGATCCTCGAGGTTGCAGTTGGACCAAGGCTCTCAACCAAAACTCAGCGCGGTGTAGTAACGGTTAAATGTCTTAGTGAGAATTTTCTGCAACCTCTGAATTTATGCCAAACAAGGCAGCAAACAAGGTAATACCGTGGTTTTCTATCTTTTTTTTGTTTGACCGATGAACAACAACTCGCAGTGTCTGCAGTACTGTTGTGTAAAATGGAGCATCCTGGTTTCTTTCGCTTTACATTTAGGCGCATCCTTAGAACGGCCTTCGTTCACTTAGCATGCTGGACTTACTGTTCGCAAACCACTTTCTGTGATGGTTTAAATAGCGTACACAGGGCAGTCCTGAGGTTGTTCCGATAGGTGAAAACAAAAAAGCAAAAAGAAAGGTGTGCGAGGAACTGGATGGTTTTTTTTTCTTTTGCGCCATATATTTACGAAAAAAGTATGAATGAACAAGGTCCGTCAGTTGCAAATATCACAAAAATGCTTCGCGAGTTCGCTCTCTAACATTTGCGCAGTTCTTTTTTTTTCTTCTCCTTCTTCTTCCTACACACCCACGTGCCATCTGTCTGTCGCGTCTTCGCCGCCGAACCGTTTCGTATTTCTCGGGCAAAGGGAAGCTGAGCGTGACCTTTGGCGCGTCGTACTCGCAGGTTTCTTCCGTTCCTCTTCGGTTTTCTGGGACAGAAAAGGCAGTCGTTCGAGTCCTTTAGTACAGAAGAAGAAAAAAAAAATTCTCTCTCTCTCCCTCTTTTTTTGCTACAAGATCAGTCGTGTGGCGAAAATACCCGCGTTTCCGACGCTGAAAGCCAAAGTGTCAGGGCAGAGGTTTGCCGAAGTGGCAGAGGGAAAGAGCAAAAGAACGTGCTTTCTTTCATACTGTTTTTTTTTCACAGTTCCTTAGAATACGGACATTTCACGCTGTTTCCTTTGCTAACGGCGCAGTCAAAAGAGCAAACCGGACTAAAGGAAGCGAGCAGCATGGAAACAGCGGATAAGTGTGAGCTTCCAAATCCTCGCCGTTCATCTTTCTTACGCAAGAGGCGGAGAATCCGCGTTCTCCCGACAGCTTCTAGCGGCATCTTTCCTTTCACTGTGGTCTTCCTTTTCTGATTCGTTCCGCGCTCCTACTTTTTGCTTGGCATATAAACGCCTAGTGCTTTCTCGACGCCTTCGCTGCTTCGCCGTCCAAAGTGAAAGCAAAATGACAACAAAGATGGTGTCTGCTTAGTCTTCATTTTTTTCCGAACTCGTCGCCCGTCTAGTTTCGGGTGGCTGTACAGCGAGGTAGGTCCTCTGCGTCTCCGATTCAAAAGGTTGTCTTTCTGCTTGTCTGTCGACGCGTGCGGCCTCTAACGCCTACACCCACTCTCGGTCGTAGTCCTGACTCGGGTTTAGGCCTCCCAATGGGGTGTTTGGACTCCGCCGCTGCAGCCTTGGCGTTCCATGCTGGAGGCTCTGTATCGCTATCTCTCTTTGGACAATAGAACCTAATGCGCCTTGCGCCTTGTCGCTTATGAGTTCCGTTATAAAGCCATTCCCTTCCTTTTTTTCGAACAGCGCCGGTCGCCAGCACCACTTCGTTGGAGCGTTACTTCGCAGTTTATTTTTATTTTTTATTTGCTACCGCGCTTGTGATGCTGTGCGCCCTTGGCTTCGTCCACCTCCTTTGCTGTCCCGTTTAACATCTGTCACAATTCGCCTTCAGGAAAGAGGTGCTGCTCCAGCAGCTAGCTGTCGTAGCAAAGCCCGTGTCGCCGAATGAAAATGAATCGCGTTGTTATTAAAAGAACACGAAAGATTTTCAAAAGGGAGTCGTAGTTGAGAGTCAGCGCCTGCCCTCTTCGCATTTACGACAATACGTTTCTCTTCTTTCTTTCTTTCTTTCTTTTCTCTTTCTTTCTTTCTTTCTTTCTTTCTTTCTTTCTTTATGACGCCTATAGAGAAAGAGGTATGCTTCCTTTCCCAGGAGAAAAAAACAAACAACTGTTGGCAAACCATCTTCGAAGTTTTTCGTCGAGTCTGGCTATGCTCGGACTAGACTACTTCATCTTCCATTTTTCTTAGTTTGTATATTATTTCGTGTGAGAAATCTTTCATTTATTTTTGTTCCACTAGTGCTTGAGACGTCATATGTCTTTGCCGTCCTTTTCCCCTTGATAGGTGCGCAAGACAAGATGATGAGCGTTGGAGTGGCGCGAGGCATATCTGTAAAATGCGGTGTAGTAGGCTGGCGCCTCTGTATCTGCGAAGTAACAGGAGCCAGTTTAATGTTATTCGTTGCTAGACGTCATTTCTTACGCTCAGGGTCTAGCAGCATTCGCAACACCGCTATGAATTTTTCTTTCCTTCTTCTTTCTTTCTTTCTTCTTTCTTTCTTTCTTTCTTTCTTTCTTTCTTTCTTTCTTTCTTTCTTTCTTTCTTTCTTTCTTTCTTTCTTTCTTTCTTTTTTTCTTTCTTTTCATTTATTCCCCGCTCTGCTGTTATCTGACTTCGCTTTAGGCTGCTAGCTGCTGTTTGCTGTGGCATGCTTCTGGTTTCAATTACGAAATTTGGGCTCCGAAGCACGAAAGAAATAAAGTTATGTGGAAATGAACGGGAAGGAAGCGCCGAAAATATCGCAGAGGGAGCTGCGAACGCGTAACGTCTATCGCTAATTGCTATAAACGAGTCGGAGTGGGTTAGAATATCGAGAAAAGAAACGACCTGGTGACACCGGAACGATGTTTAGAGAAGCGAGAGTATATATATAAAAAAAGGAAACACGCTAGTTTGGTGGAGAGGAGGGTCCAGCTAACTTTGCTTGCTGGTGAACATTAAGGGAGAGGGTGGGAGTGAACGGGAGGGTGCCCGAATCTGCGACAACGAGTCATAACGTGGCTGTCGTGAGGAGCAAGATTAGAGCAGAGCCAAAATGTGCGTGTTTCTGGATTAAAGCGGACGAGAAAGCGAAGTGGGTTGGGTGCCCAATGAAACAGAATTCTCGGTGCACGTGTAGGACAGAAAAAGCTTATAATGAGTAAGAGGCGAAAATTCAACTCGAATATTTAAAAGAAAACTTGAAAAAAAAAACAAGGAGGGAGAGGATATAGAATGAAAGCGATGAGTTCTGGAGTCGTAAAATTAAACCCTGACCAGCGAGGGAGCCAGCGCGCGCGCGGTCATTTTCCTAATTGGAAATGTCCGACGCACTGCCGGAGCCATTTTTGGGCGCTCCGTGTTCGTGCGCTGCTGTCGTGGATATAAGTTCGGGAGCGGACGTATTGGTTCGGGCGGCCGTTTTATGGCTGCCGTCTTTATTAATTTCTTTCTCCTGCGTGTTTCTGCTGGCGTTTATTGACCGTAATGCCCTCGCGCGAGGCGCACACTATCGCCCAACCTTCTGTTTCTCTCTCGTTTATTTTTTTTTTAATTTCAGCTTGAGCAGTGCAGGGCGGTATGCGCAGCAGTCCGTTCTCAGAGCGGTAATCGCTTCGAGGCCGTAAGGGAGCGCCTAAGGAAGTTTTGTGGAACTACCGAGAAGCGAGGGCGTGATCTAGGCCTGGAGATTTGGAAGAAACACAGCTTCAGCTCGCGGAAGCAGCATCGCGCGTGTGTCCCGTGCAAGCGGAAGAGATTTTCGGGAAACCTTGCATATAAGCACACCGGCTCACGCCGTACTCTTCTGGCCGCTCAGTTTAGCTGAGGGGAAAAGAAAGTGGAATCCTTAGAGCTTCCTCGCTTATTCAGGGAAGTAAGTGAAGATTTAGAGTCCTCTCCGCGAGGGCCGCAGTTTGGAAGTATTGAATAAAGGAAACGTGTTTCATTCGGACACCGATCTGCCCGCTTTCGTATATTTGGAATCTGCCTTTTTCCAGTGTGTGTTGTGAAGCTGTGGGTTTGGAACTATACGGCGTGTGTGTGGCATATAGGCAGCCGGCGAAAGGAACTTGTAGCCTTAGCTGCATAACGGTCCGACTGCTATATATCGATAGAGCGAGTATATAAAGCTTCGGGAATGGTGGGTGCAGTACAGTGATAGCCTCGCTTGCCGAGTAACCACGGCAAACTGAGCATGAATAGTGCAGCTCTAGCTGCCCGAAGGATCCTGCGGCCAGTTGATGTCCCCTGTAGTTTCGTTCAGCGTATATAAGTCGAGATAAACGGGAAATCCAAAATTCGGTAATATCTCTGGATGCCAACGCCTAACTCATAAAAAAAAAATGTCATTTCCGGCTCTGCTCCTTACGACTTGTTGGGTTCTGATAGTTGTCGTTATAGTCATCTGTGACCGCACTTTTTAGTTGTACGAGCCCATGCATGTACACCCTTCGTTAATGGTTTTCGTACCACTCGGCCGTAAACAAGATCTCTCGGCAAGTTTGTCGCACAATTAGAACTGGAGCAGTGAGGCTTAACGCATGTCGTCAGCAGTCCTTATCTATCTTTTTATGCTAATCTCACAGAGTTTTCAAAAACATGTACCCCGATTACAGGTTCAATCGACCGTATACTAGCTGAAATTGCTATTAGTCCAAACAGTTTTTATGTATTTGCTTTTATATGTTTTTGTATGTACTTTTGTGTCAGCAGCCGAGTACCTTAACCACCAGACCACCGCAGCGGGGCGTCTTTCAACATTGATGCGCCGAAATAAAGTAATAATTAAGAAATAAAAATTGCACGTTCTATGTGTAGAACAACGTTCATAATCTGTGGTACGTTGTAGAAAGAAATTCCTTTTAACTTTGACAACCTTAAGGTTCGTAACGGGCGTCTAATACTCGACACTCGAGCGTTCTTGTGTTCTGTCATTGTCACTATCCTTGTGCTACAAAAGTAAAGAAGTGGATGAACACTCAAGACATAATGACTTACGGATTCAGTTTGTGCGTTGCATATATTAAGTTCCATAAGTGCTTGGAAGTCTCGTTTTGCAGTGAACAACGCTGATACGAGGCCAATCTTTTGTTTATTTGCTCGTTGTTATCTGAGCGCTGCACAACTGAAATCTTCAAGCAAATTTTCACAGCTTTCGTTAGGCTCTCGTCTTTCTTTTCCACACTTCTGTAGGTGAATAACAGCTGCGACGGAGGTCCTAATTGTTTAACTCTATACGCATTGTAGCATCGCGAAGAGGAAGAAAGAAATGCTGCCGTGGTGACACAGCCTGTGTAAACACAACCGAGGCGACGCTTCGTCTCTTGCTCTTCCACGCTTTCCTTTCGTGCCGTCTTTATAAACGACGCCGTCGCTGACGTCGTATGTCGCGTGGTGTCGCGGCCGTACATAACGCTGCAGATTGCGTTGGGAATAACAGGCGCCGCGCTCCAGAGCTCGTTACTGCGCTTCCTTTCAGCGGCTTCCGTCGCCTCGGTGTGCGTCGACGTCGATTCGCTCTTCTGCCGCTGCGCCTGGCTCTGCAATCCCACGGGACGCGAACTCGTTAAACTTAAGCGTTCCGCAACTTTTTATTTGTTTCTTCACCCCATTTTGTTTGTTTTTCAGCGTCACTTACGAAACCTTTGTGTCCGCTCAAACTTCGGCGACTGTGCTTTTGCTTCTGCGAGATTCATTTCCTCTTCGTCGCACGTCTCACCTCAAAAAACGCCAGATGCTGCAGGCGCGATGTCCGGCTTGTTTACTTCTCAAACGGCGCGCGCGCGAATTGCGTTAAAGCCCGCCGCCGCCGCCGCTCGCCAAAGATTTCTTGCGCCACCCCTCGTTTTTATGTTTGTTTCCTATTTAGTTCGGTGTGCCGCAGCTCTGTCCGCACCCTCCCCTGTTTTTCATTAGACAGCTCCTCTTTCCCGCCTGATCACGTTGGCATGTGCACACGAATACGTAATTGGACGTTGCCAACGTACCGCAGTGACCCATCCTCAAGGCCAGGCGCAGGCTGTCCCTCCTGGACGCGTTCCCTCGGGCGCTGGTGCGCGCGATCTTCCTCCCTGCCCTCCGCCTAATTCAACTCTGTTGAGGGTTCAATAGTGGCTCTGCCTGTTGCAGTTGAGTAAGGCTGGTGTCCCGTGTCTTCAACGTTGAGAACTTTAGTTTGCAGGAATAACATTGTCTTTTTTTTTTCAAACCGAAGTCTCTTGTTTAACTCCGGTGCACTTAAAAAAACTATTAACGCCGAGGACGAATTCCACGGGGCGCCGCGGTTGGCCCATTCTCTTGCCACCTTTGTCGCTCAGGGCTCAACACGAAGCGCGCGTGTGGAGGGTGCGCCGCTTTCTTTTGTCGTGAATAATGGATGCGTTGGCGTAACTGAGTGCATGAAAAATTCACGATGGAACCGCCATCACCGGGCAACTTAAGTGGTGTGCACCGTCAGGCTTAGTTCGGTCGAGGCGGTGTCACTGAGTGTAATGCGTTGGGGCACATTTTGAAGCGCCGCCTATTTGTTTAACAGTGAGCTTTAGACGAAATGTGTCAGGTGGGTGCTTGTACACACGGTTGGCTGGGAGATGACGTAATTTTTTTGTGTTTAGCTTAAATGAGACTCGTTATACGTTAAAGAAGCTGCGAACATCGTGAAAGCCGGCCGAGTTTTTTGTGACGCCTTGCCAAGAAAGGGTGTGACGTCTTGTTTGCCAGAGAGAATGTTGACTGCGCCATTTTCCCTTCTCCAGGATGAAAAGAATGCTGGTGCTTTGTTCTTAAGCTTCACTGCAAGACTCGGAACGAGTATTTGCACGCTTGCCTTGTCTCCTTCGTTCTTCTTCTTTTACTCTGCTCCCGTTTCTTCCGAGGATAATTTGGGAGCTCTTAGAGTGAAACCAGGTTCACACGCCAGCGAACAAAGTGCTTCTCGCTGTAACGTACTCGCTCTTGCTCAGCGTGTTTCTTCTTTTTTTTTCAATGCCTTCTTGTTTTCCCCCCTATATCACCCACCATGCGTACCCTCGTGCTCCTATAATGTCGATTTTATTTTTGTTCTCGTAAAAAATAATGAATGCGTATAAGCGCTTCTTCCACTGTTCTCTCTCTCTCTCTATCTTTTCTTGGTTGCATTTTTCTCTGTGGTGCGTTTTCGGGATTTTTTTTTCATGGAGGCTCGTTTTCTGGAGAGTCTTAGCAGAACTTAAATGCAGTGCCCGCGATAAGCGTATAAATCCTCACGCGAGCGTTTTGGGCTGGCCTGCGCACACGCGTTGTGGTTCTTCATTCATTAGCCGAAGCGGTCGGCTAAAATTAAATTCCCGTGACCTGCCGCATGTGTTTGCCCTCCCAACTACCTTTTTTCAGTATTTGTCCCACTTTATTGCTTAGTTTTTTATTTTTATTTCACTGTCTGCGATCTTGTTCGTGCTTGTTTCCTAAAGTAAAGCTTGTATTGTGAACTGCTGGTCAACAATAGTGCACGAGTTCCTTGCTTTGTAGCCTGGCACACTTGGACAAAAGGGAGGACATATGTGACACGAATATTAATACCATCGGTAATCAATCCCAGTTTATTTATATAACTAGTACCCTGTTGCGCATGTTGTTGGTGTAGATGTGTGTCTGGCGTCTGCAGGTCGCGGGGTTGACCTATCGCACCTTTATCTTTGGTGTTTGTTTGTTTGTTTGTTCAGCATGGAAGAGTGGTCTGGCGCAGTCTTTCGCAGTGTTGTGAAGATCCTATTTTACTTTTATGGTGGCGGCAAACGGCTGAGCTTGCAGGAAGGAAAGTAGGAGGAAAAGAACGGCAGGGAGGTTAATCAGTCTATAGGCAGCCGGTTTGCTACAGTGCGCGTGGAAGGGGGATGGGAGAGATGAGTAATAGAGAGCAGAGAAGGAAGAGAGATAAACACAGCACATTAGGAGGGGGATGGGTGAGATGAATTATACTGAGGAGAGAGGGAAGAGAGCTAAACACAGCACATTAAGCAGCGCACGCGCGCACCCTCAGTCGTAGTCCAGTCTTGCTTTCGTGGTGTGCGACATTACTGTTACAGCCGCTTGTTCAAGTCTGTGTCGTGTAGGAATTTCAACAGTGCTTTTGTCGCCTTCTGTTGCTAAGCTTTCAGAGTATGCATAACATCAGGCGGGAAGTGTTGCGGTTGCGCAAGGAAGGCGATGCCTACACCAAAAATCGGAGAAGTGGACTAAAAAAAATGGCAGCATATCCACGGAGTGAATGATGGAGAGTGGGGTGAAGCATCCGTCCCTCCATTCGTTCTTGCTTCCGTCCGTCCATGCGTTCGTCTGTGTGACCGTCCGTGCGTCCATTCGCCCGTCCGTGCGTGCGTCTGTTCGTGCGCCCGCACGTCCATCTGTGCGTCCGTCCCTGCGTTCGTCCATGCATCTGTCTGTGTGTCCGTTCGTACATCTATTCAACACTCCAAGTACCACCATCTCGCATCTTTTCATCATATATTCCGCATATGCACCGCCATCCAGCGGACATTCCAAGACTGAATGAGAGGAGGCACACGCACACTTTCTTACGGCTTGCGCCTCGTGTCTACTTCCCACCTTTAACCACCTCCCGTTCATGGTATATACTAGTTCACTGTATTCATGGCACTCCGGCCCAACGCTCGCTAAACCTTTCTAAAACTAAGGAGGTTACACCCAGCGAGTATAACGTAGCAACCCTTTCTTGTCAGATAGTGCTCAGTGTACATGCCAATGGTTGCTAAGGGGTAATGAGAGGCAGGAGAATTCGGCTTTTAGTTAACACGCACGCTGCGAATTTTTTATTGTTCAACAACGCACAGAAGAAATCTCTCACCGGCACCACCTTTGAGGTCAAAATGTAAAACTGGTTACACACTACGACTACTACTACGACTACGAGGGACGAACGGGTGCCGCTATAAAGAGCTTCGCCCCTAAAAATATAACGCGGGAGAAAAAAAAAACAATTAGGAGCTTTACCGAGTAACATGCATCCGGAACACTAAATGAAAAAAAAAAAACAAGTTGCAGTGGGAAAGTTCTACTCAGGGGAGAGTTCAACGCTCTCAGTAGTGGGTGTGAGGCGACATGATGGAGTATCATTTGATCACAAAGTGGCGGTCTTTGCAGTGATACAAGAGGATAATCCTAGGGTCTGGGCACCACGTCACCGTGATACGTTCGTATCGCTAACCTTCGCTGAAGTCAGCAAGCACTAGCTGTCGTTAACGGATTGAGAGTCAATATTAGCCGACAGTTGTCAGAGCTGGTGGCGTGAAAGTAAATACGGCATGTAGGTAAAATCAGTGGTTAAATGTTGGCAGCAACGTATACTAACCCAGAAAGCTCGCGGAAGGGCCATGTATGCGCCTGTCTTGGGTGCCGTGTTCTGTGCCTCCTATACTCTATGCGATGTCAAGGCATCGAAAGACATTGTCCTAGAAAAAAAGAAAAGAAGGGAGAAGAGGAGGAGACATTCACTGCGGGTATAGCTTTTTTTCCCTTATGGGGTCACTGCAATTTGCCGCCGTGCCCGCGGGCGGAAGTGACCGAGCAATGTTGGGGACGAAACTGGCACGCTCCGCCGAACGTCTCCGCATCCTTCCGGTGCGTGGCGCTTCTTTGTCCCTTCATTTCCTGTTTGCTGCTCTGGCGGCCCTTCCCGATGAGGCCAGCTGGAACCACGCGTCCTCCTGGGTTCTCGTTTTCCCGCCATACCACGCCACGCCGTTGCGGCCTTGCTGCCGATGTGAATCCGGGGAGAGGGCGTGTGTGGCCCTCGCATTCCGGGCTTCATTTATTAGCGCGGTGTGCCGGCCTCGCCGCCCAACTTGATTATTGCCTGCGCCGCAGCCGCCGCAGCCACTGTGTGGCAGATGTGGCATCGCTCCACTCGATCCATACCGTCTACTCGTTTTCGTCCGTTGTGTGCTGTTGTTATCCGGGTTTATTTCCGGCCACGCACAGTGTGGGCGAGCGACGAGAGAATGGCCGAAGTGCTTGTGCAATGCGGCCGCTCTTTCGTTCGTGTATAGGTTTTTCGAGCAGCAGTGCAGCTTTTCGGCGGCCATTCGTCGCCACAACCACGCGAAAGTACTTGAAGACGCCTTTGCTAGTGTCGCAATTCTCTTTAAAACTCTTGATTTCTTGTTAAACAAAAAAATGAAGTGCCCATTCGAGGGCTGGTGTCGTTTTCCCGTGCTTCACTTGCGTTCTTTTTTTTTTGCCGAGTTTTGCGATGAATTCGAAGGATTACCGAAGTGTTTAATAAACTCTGCCATCGGCTCGATTTTGTTTAGCGCTTTACATCACCGTCGGCAGCTCTGCTTCCGAATCAGAATTCCCATCGATTCAGCAAGGCTTATAGAAGCTTGAATAAGCCTGTTCGCGCATCGGGGCCATATGACTCAGAAAATGTCACATTGTAACTGTGTGTGAACTTTCAGATTAATTTTTCTGCAGAGGCTGGAAGGACTAGTGCACTGTCCAGTGCGAGTCTCGACGGAGATACTGCTTTCTCAGTAATGGAAAGCTTATTAGTACAAGTAACGTACAGTCGTAGTTGTATTGCCCTTTGTGCGAACCCTACTAAGACTATAAATAAGACGAGACACGAAAGACTTGCCTCTGATTTGAACGAAAGAGGGGCATTTTGTTTGAGTGACCGGTTTCTTTGTTAGACTCAGCCAAATGAATCCATCAGGCAATTTGTCTAAGGAAAGCGTAGGAGAAATTCTGCTCTTTAACTGTGTGTTGGAATTGTTACAAGTCAACAATTAATGTGCCCTGTGTTTTTATTGGCCTAGTTCTCTCGCCTTGGTTTTGCATTTGTCTGTTTGTCGCATGATTGAGCCATCCGGCCAAAGTTTAAGCACTTGCTGAACGCCAGCCATGTTGAACTGGTGGCTGGGTTCATACTTATGAACATTATTGATGAAGAAGCAAATGTTACGCATATATGAGGTGCCACATCAATACGTAAGCCTTAGGAGGTTCACTAGAATATACACATATACGCAATTCCGAAGACCCTAGTGTTTCTTAGGCTGCGCTCAAAAGGTGACGCTATTCGCGAAAAACGCCTCTGCCGACGATATGGGGCTGCTTACTTCGGCAGGCGTCTACTTCGGCGCCCCAGTAGTGCATGCGTACAGCCATTGACCCTTCCACGCAATGAAATATATTCATGCCGCGCAAATGCTTCTCTTTGCAAACTACTATGCTATAGAACAGTGGCTCTCAGGCATGGATATGTCGGGGACCCCTTGTGGACTGGTGGAAGGGATGGGGGACCCCTTGCAGCGGAGGGGAGGGAGGGAGATACGTTGGTAAATTAACACAACTGTAGCGTGAAACAGGTGCCTTTTATTGCTACCAAAAACATCAAACAAACGTGCCACATCACTTCGTTTTGGACAGTTCATCAATGTGTGGCACAGTCGCGCTTAAAGAGAGTTTCATATGTAAAAAAATAATAAAAATATTTAAAAATCGGGTAGGTTTTGCAGATCACAAAAATGTTGTGTAAGGTAAAGTAGGTTGATTTTGATCTTGGCGTAGGGTATCTTCCAAAAAAGCGGTGATCGCCATGGTGCTACACCAGGTTCTGAGCGGCAAACTTGCTTCAGCGCTATGAAATTAAAAAAAAAAGAAGACAGAGGATGAAGAGGAGAGGTGAGGGAGAAATTTGCGCTATTTTCTAATGCCAACTTCTCCTCCTACTCTGACGGTTCAAGTCGCTCCCCCGGCCTCGCCTAGAGGGCTCTAGCAAGTGTGATCAGCACTTGCTGGAGCCTTCGGGGCGTAGCCGGGGGAGTGACTTGACACCAGGGACCGGAGCGTAGCCGAAATGGGTTCTGTCGAGTCAGAGCGAGTCTGCGTCTTCCTTTCGTCCGAACCAAGGTTCGACTGCCTCGGGCTCTACGTCAGCTTCATTGAAATATCGCGGTCCTTTCCGGAGGTTTCTTCGTGGTCAATCATAGCAAAGGAACCTTTCTTTCTGCGGCGCTGGAGCGCACAATGTTTACTCTGAACTTTGCCCGGCGCCGGGACCACGGGGCTCGTATCGGGGAAACTTCGTGTCTTCTGCTGTACGATATGGAGGGCCAGCTTACGGGGACGGCTCCGAATTCGTACTGTCTGGCGACGTCTTCACTTGGCACAAATTAACTTAGAAGTGTGATTGATGAACGAAGCCCGTTTGAATACGTGCACTCCTGACAGTCATATCTGAAATATCTTGTAGCTTGACTTTGCAGAAAAGTGCGTGGAAACTGGGTTTCGTTATTGTTATGTCCGGGGCTGTCGTCGTCTCATACGCGTACTCCTGGAACGGTAGTGAAAATGCATAGGCAACTTCGAATGGTTAAACCTTTTTATATTTACTCATATTCGAAGCGCTGCCGAACCCTCCGGTAACGGCTGACACGGTAGCGGCATCATCGCAGGAGTGCATGGCCTTGAAGTAAGTCTACGCAGTCATAGTGGAAGGCAACGTGCACAAACTATAGAGTGAACACTTCAAAGCTTACCGTAAGCGAGCTACGGAGTTGAGCACTCATCGCGGCTGCGTCACCTTGGGATTGAAATTGGTGATTGCAGCGGCACTTCGCGAACAAGCCATGTCGCATGTCCGCGCAGGTCATCGAGGCATTGTTGCCCTGAAGAAGTGGGCCAGAAGTTACATGTGGTGGCCGGGTATCGACCGCGACATCGAATCAACAGCTCACGATTGCCAACCTTGCCAATGCAACCACAGAGCCCCACCAAGAGCTCCTATACCGAAATGGGAAAGACTAGAAACTCCTTGGCACACCCTGCACATTGACTTTGCTGGACCTATCTAAGGATGTTCATTCCTGGTGGTTGTTGACGCATACACCAAATGGCTTGAGGTAAAACAAATGGCCACAACGACATCGGCGGCAGTTATCGACACTCTGCGGTCGTTGTTTGCAACGTCTGGACATAACAGTCATAAAAGAAATAACTAATTTGAATCAACTTATTAACGCAGTGCAGAAGAAGAACAAGCCGGTTCTGAAAAGCACCCGTTGCAGTGGGTGGCATGCTTCTCAGTTTCTTTTCTTTTCCGTCGTGCTCACTTTAGAGACAGCACCAGCCGCGTTTGTCAAGACCGTGTCACAAATGAATGAATGAATGAATGAATGAATGAATGAATGAATGAATGAATCAATCAATCAATCAATCAATCAATCAACTTTCTTGCAATGAATAGGCAGATCGCCCCGACCTTCCACCTTCTTCGACTGAATCTGGCTGCAAGTTGCAGTGCTGCAATCGCCGCTATAACCTGGACATGCTTTTAATGGCGTTATGAGGTTTAATATGTTGTATACACGTGAGCGCTATAGTGTCATATTTAAGCTTATCCGATGGAAGAAATTTGTACGACACTATGCCGCCTGATGAAGAAAGTGGATGGCGAGTTATACAAATTCGCGGAAGCGCCGTTGCAAGCTAACCATCGTTCGGGTCCTTGGTAGCTTCTCATACTCCGTCGGTAAGGGCGCATCGATCGAGCTTCGAGATCGCCATCGGTCACTGCTTCCGCTTCCTCTGGCTTACCCCTTCCTTCTTACTCGGTCTGCCGCCACTTCCGTCGCGCGGCGACACGCTGTCGTCGCTGGAATCGTGTACCGCAGTTTTTGCGGTGCTCAGTCGAGATCTGTTTTTAGCCTCGCATAGGAAGGTCACTAAAAGAAAACAAATGGCGTCATCGATCTCGGTTTCTTAGAGCTTTTGTTGACTCGCTGTTTCTCTGGGCCAAGAGCAGACAAGTTTGCCCTTCTTTCTTTCTTTCTTTCTTTCTTTCTTTCTTTCTTTCTTTCTTTCTTTCTTTCTTTCTTTCTTTCTTTCTTTCTTTCTTTCTTTCTTTCTTTCTTTCTTTCTTTCCTTCTTTCTTCCTTCCTTTCTTTCTTTTTTTTTCTTTCTTTCTTTTTTTTCTTTAGTTGATTTATTGATGGATTGCCCCTTTTTTGTAATTTCTCAATGGCTTCACGTAAAAGTATCGTGTTTGTGGGGCTATATATTAATTTATAGCGAGAACACAAGGCAACAAAAGAAATTCTAAAGCAAGGTATTATACAGCGGCAGCTGTAGACAGTCGCCAGATTGAGTGACTTACCCGCATAACGTCATTTTGAATATACGTGGCTCTTGTCTTGCAGTATTGTGTAGTTCTTTATTTGGATGCTTGTAAGGATACATGATTCCACCAAAACGGCGCCGCCCTAGGGAGACCGAGTCGGCTGAAATCTCAATGCTCGTCGAGCTGCCGATGCTTGACATTTTCAAGTGCGTCTGCCTTCGATGCCCTGTCTTTGTGAAGCGTGATCCATTCGTCTTACGCAGATTGTTTCAGAGTGATCGTCAAAACTTTCCGAGTAATGTGGTATTACTACCGGCCAGAGAGAGATAATAAAATGAGGAAAAGGCAGGGAGGTTAACCGGTAATTGGAGCATCCGGTTTGTTACCCTGCACTAAGGGAAGGGAGAATGGGGAATAATGATGGGAAAGAAAGCGAAGAGAATTAAACGCGCGTAAGAGAAAAGAAAAAAAGTGAGCTAGGGTGCTATAGCTTATTCAATAGGCCACTACCACGCAAGAAGTTCAATAAGGCCTTCGCTGATTTTCCGTGCGAAGACAGACTGCTCACTTTGGGTGGCGGCGTCGAATCCCGGCATTTCCGATGGAGGCGCAAATCCTTGAGGCTCGTGCGCTTAAATATAGGTGCATGTTAAAAAACCCCAGGTGGTCGAAATTTCCGACTCCCTTCACTGCGGCGTCTCTCATAACCATATCGCGGTTTTGTGATGTTAAAACCCAACAATTATTATTAAAGTGCTGTTATTCCCAGCTCTGGACCGACAAGACTCAGCGAGCTGGCACGCAGGGTGGCAGCTGCGTTTCGTTGATAACCTCCGCGTTCAGAAACGCATTTCAGCTTGAGGCCACGACTTGACGTGGCCGAGTCTATATAAGGTGACGCCTCTCGTGAACAAATCCAACACGCTAACAGCCTTTCCTTCGGCGCATCTCCGAAAGACGTTAAGTAGACGTCAGTGGTTCTAGTGAGGTAATATGGCTGATATAAAGTGGAATTTCAGAGTGCGGCATTAGGAACGTTCCCATGGCGCAGAATCTTTTGCAATATTTTGCAACACGGCTTAGATTGCAATGACGCCATAGAAGCAGACAAAAGACACAGTCTGTAAAATTCCATTTTGGCCTGTCGTTTTTGCGCTGGTGTATGCTTGATATTCTTCATCGGTTCAATTGGTACTACATTGGGCCTTATGTGTTTCGCAAATAGCAAAAAAAAAGTGGGGGGGGGGGGGCAATGTGACAGTTGTTTCTTTTTCAGTGTCTTTTATTTTTTTCAGCTAGTGGTGCTCTTTTCGGCCAGTATTCCGCACATTTGCTCACATAGGTGCGCGGGAATACATTAAATACGGCAAAAGCTATCGTGGTGGCTCTGTTTCAAGCGAACACCCAAGTTATAAGATTATTGCATCCACCGAGTATACATACAGCATCACTTCAGAAAACCTCTCCCCATTTCGTTTTTTTTTTAATTTCGCACGCCGCACCACTTCCCTGAATAGTGGCCCCATTAGAGAGAAACCGTCGCGATCTTCCCCGCGACAAACGTTTTAAAAGTGTATGTACCGTTCCCGCTCTAGTTCACAGTTAACGATGTTTCTCTTCCTCATCCTGTATTTTACTGCTGATACAAACGGAATTTACGCATCGGAAAAAAAAATTATCTCGAGACTCAGTTCTATGGTCGCAAAATAACTAGCTATTTAGCTTCAAAAAAAAAATCCTTTTATTCTTCAGAAGGAGTGTAGAGTGCGCTGGATTCCGGAAAAGGGGATTGAGGTGAAAAAAAAAAAGGCTTCGTGACTTTGTATTATGCCTCTCGTTAATGCGAGAACAAATAGTTCTCTTTTTCGAGTTTATAAGGCGTATTGCATTGCATGTGCATTATCTTTGGCTCTCGGCCTCCAGTCGTTGCTCTATCAGTGCAGCCTCTGCTCTGTGTAGCATCGTACCTCGTACCGGTACATTTCCCAAGTCGATCTAGGAGACACCCTGGGCGACCATAGCGTCCCCCCTTCGACTCTGTAGACGGCCGCCTCTCCACATTTCGTCGCGCTCGGAGTCCTAAACGAGGGGCGGGGGTTAAGTCGCCGCCTATTGTTCCGCACCTTTTCCGCCCGCTGCCCGTAACGAGCTTTTAACGATGCCCCCCATCGTATTTTCTCATTCACGTGGAGAAGGGCGCGCCTCGCGTACACGGCCGGCGAGGAGCCCATTACACCCAGTCTCCGCGCTGCCATCTCGAGCACCGTGTTTCTCGGTGCGCATCGCTGCTGCCGATGACTGCGCGCGCACTTTTTGACTCTTCTCACGCGTGTACTTCTCGTGTAGCTTTCTTTTGTTTTGTACAATCGTAGCCGGAGCCTATTCTTCTCCCCGTCATCTGCAGTGTCTTGCTTCACATTTCAGCTCCCGTTGGTTACGTTTCGCGATTATCGTAACGGTACCTTCGGTGAAATCCTTCTAGCACTTCAGTGCCGTGTGTTTGTGTCTGTGCTCGCGCATTCGCTTTCACTTTATTTTTTTTTCTTGTCTTCGTGTTGGCAGAAAGTCAAAATGGTTATTGTAACGTTATTTTGTATAACAGTGGCTTCTTATAGACCGGGGCGTATATGTGGTGTGGACGGAATGTAAGAGGAACATTGCTGCCTCCTTCCTCGAGAGCGTGGAATCTAATTACAGTTATATGATAGTTTTCCGCGCATGATTTGCTCACCGGAAATGAATGCTGGTGTATACGTCTATTCAAGCATGCTGAACATCGATAACATAAAGGAGGAAGGTGTCTATGTTGATGGTAAAGGAGCCCGAGCCGGTCGAAATTTCTGGAGCCCTCCTCTACGGCGTGCTCATAATGATTTCGCCTTTTTGGGACGGTAAATCCCGACGATTAGTATTTTGTAGCGATGGTGGTAGAATGTATATAGAGGGCAAAGGAGTGTTCAGGAATTGCTGGCTGGGGAATTTCGCTATAGCAGGGCTATAGCGACGACAGTTTTTGTTCAGCCAGAATAGCATTGTAGACTAAGTTAGTCGTCGAAGTTAGTTTCGAGTATTGCTAGCTCGTGGAGTTCGATACCTGAGGTAAGCGAATTACGGAATTTAACATGTATGCTGTTACAGCTTATAAAGCTCAGTTTCCAACTGCTCACACGCTGGAAGCGAGGCCCAGAAGCTACTATGAAAATTGCTGCGCAATACCGCGGCAGTATAGTGTGCTGGAATAGGTGTCTTAGAACTATAGCAGTCAAATTCATTATTTCTTTATTCTACAGGTACACTATTTTTTATACTGTGTTAGTTTTATTTGACGCGCATGACTTGGCATTTTGCCGGACGCTTATGTAGCTGTGTAATGAGGCAATCAATTGACTCTGACGCTGCACTTTGCCTTCCTTTGAAGTACGCCCCGTTCTAGCGCTGCCACTTTTTTCCCAGCTGTTGTTCTTTCTCTGTTGCCATCTCCTATCGATTCTACCGAAATAGGGTCAGTTAATTAGCGCTGGCGTTCGTCTTTTATATAAAACAAGACACTTGGTAAGAAAGTACGTAAATTAAAATGCTATATAAGGTTCTCACGAGGTGTGTGCCTTCGATGTGATGAAGTGTAGAAGGAAATAGCGAAGAGGGAGAGAGGGAAGGTGTTATTGCGACGGGATGGGCGGCTGTCGAGTGAGCGAGTGAAACAACCTTATTGAAGAAAATTTCTTAGTTCGCCTGCCTTCCTGGGTCTTGCACGTTTTGAATCTTCTTCTTGTTCTTCTATTCTCTTTCGCTGCATGAAGCTTTCACGCTATCTTTCTCGGTCGCTCGCTGTTGATTTCGTTATCCTTATTCTTGCGCCGGCGAAGATTAATTAGGCGCCGACGTGTTTTCGGTTGTGATAGCCGGATCCGCCCGCGTTTCGCTGTTCGCTTAGCTCCAGTCGTTTTTTTGTCCTTTTTTTTCTTCAAAATAATTGCGACGAAAATGAAGCACTTCGATCCAGCTTTCGCGCAATTACCTGTGCAGCTCCCTTTTCTGTTAACGGTGCCTGCGGCGAAGAAGCTCTTGGCTTGCTTATCGGATTTAATCGGTAGCGGGTGTTTAGAATACTTACTTCTCCTGATTCTCGTTTTTTTTCAAGATGTTATAGAAAAACTTTGCGCGATATTTGATGATAGCTTTTATGCTGCTATTCTTACATGTATTCGTTTTTTTTTTTCGGGTAGGGATGGGGTACTTACCGTGAAATCCACGTCGCGCCCGGAGACGTTGCCCTAGGAGCGATCGGAATCTGTCAATAGAAAAAGAGCAATTATTATTATTATTATTATTATTATTATTATTATTATTATTATTCATACCCCCACATATGCCTTAACTACGAGGGCATTATATTGGGGGAAATGTATATCAGCATAGATCTCTGAACACGCATCATGTGCGAAAAAGAGTACTACACAATAATACAAAGTGAAGCATAATGTGCTAAATAAAAATATAAACAGAAATCGTCCGAAGAAAGGTTAGACAAAAGTATCGTTGTATATTAGCCCATAAAAAAAGAGACAGAAAACATCTCCACAAAATCACTGTGGTGTCCTAAAGTTAACGAGAATGATAAGAGGAATAGTCGCAAATAAACTAGATTTCGAAACTTCATACTTCATTAAGCCGCGTTCACTTGCACACCTCGGGTACAAGGGGAAGGGGAATTACGTTCAATCTATCTTCCTATATATATATATATATATATATATATATATATATATATATGGTTTAGTTTCATGAAACTCCCAAAATTCAAAAGATTACGGCCGAAGTGGGAGGCATGTAGACTAATATCTGACGCTTAAACGCAGTGCCTTGTACCTAACAACGAAAAACTTCGAAAAAAAAAAACAGCGACCAATTATTTCGCCTATTTTTTCAATGGTCAGGAAATGACGAGGAGGAGGAGGAGGACGAAGAACAACACAATTCGGACAGGGAGCAAGAGTTTCACTTTGACGACTTCATCAAACGGTGAGTGATGACTTCGTCTTTTGTTGTCATTTCTTATCCCTATAGAACTGTCTACCTACTAGTGTCTTAGTTTAGCAACGCTTAATAATGTAGATCCTCGTAATGTTGGCAAACATAGTCAGCCTAAACATTTGCCTTTCTGGCTAATACAAAAAGTTACAGCATATCCACGGAGTGAATGATGATAAGTGGGGCGAAGCGTGTTTCTTCGTCCGTCCGTCCGTCCATCCGTCTCTGTCTGTCTGTCTGTCTGTCTGTCTGTCTGTCTGTGTGACAGGCAGGTGGACGGACGGATGGATGGACGGAAGAATACTCTGCCTCGCTCATCATCATTCACTCCGTGGATATGCTGTGAATCCTCTTTAATCGTTAACTATACAAAAACCACTAACGCCATCTAGTTAGGAATTTTTAAAGCTAACTTGAAGTGGCTTCTACTGCAACATACTACTGCTACGAGGGAACCACCCACACCCTAAGGAGCTTCGCCCCTACAACTGCCTGTTTAATGACAGGCAAGGCGGCGGGCAACCACGGTCTAAGTGTATTGTATGTCTGACACCTTCTAACGCTAATCCTCGAAAAGGAACATAAAGTTTCGGACGGCAGTTTTCATTGGCGAAGACGTGAAGCAGTGTATGCGTATTTTGTGTGCATGGCTATCGTACCACGTTTAAACTCTTCGAAGGTCTCAACCATGTACCCTTATAGGACAGAAATGATCATGTTAGAATGAAATTCGCCTTTCAAACTGCTGTTTTTACTATCACTGTCTCCAGAGACCGAACTTGTGCGGCCACTGTTGATCATTCTGAGTCTTCACTTTGCTAAGTTTTGTTTGAAGTGTACAGGAAGCCCGCGCTCTTAGTCGACGTAAACCAACGAACAGAATTTTGCTTGGTCCCCAGGTTCACGTTTGTGTCAGCACGAAAGGGCCTGAACCAGTAACGTGATAGACTTAAGAAATAGGGATGAGTAAAAACAGAAAAGTTGGTTACCAGCAGCACATAGACAAGTTCATCTCAGTTGAACAGCACAAACGAGACGACGACGAAGAAACAGAAACGCAGACAGGTGCTGTCTGGGCTTCTTTTTTTTTCTTCGTCGTAGTCTCGTTTGCGCTGTTCAACAAAGATGAACGCATACCAACTCGCTCATGCTTTCACTCTTATACATATACGGGTACTAGTGTATCCGACCTCTTTGTTTCGTAAGGTGGACGAAAAATAAGAAAAGAGAACCTGGTTACCAGAACCAATCAGGTAAGTACTGGTGTGTCCAACTCCTTTTGTTGGTGAGGCAGGATTCAATCTATTCGAGGCCTCTGCTGCACAGTCTCTGTATATGGTGGTACCTGTTTACCGCTGGCCAGCGGGTGTAGTACAAGCTTCGTTATCCTCGCGAACTGCACTTTTGTTTTCCTCCTCCTCTGCCACCTCCCCCCTTCCCCCAACTCTATAGCCGGAAGCGGCAGCAGCGTTGCGCAATAGTAGCTTTCTGGCGACCCACAGAGCTCGCAACCTTGCCTCACGACATCGACTGTAAGGCCGCATTGTCGTGTTCGTCGGGGCATCCGGGGACTCCGTCGTGTACGAAGCCCCCGGGAAACGAAGAATCGAAGCGGATTGGTGGCGGGAAGATGGAACGAGGCATTATTGGACTCTCGTTCTCTTTGCCTCTCAACACATACGTCTGTCGGTCGAGAAGGCATGAGAAAGCTGACTTCTTCCGGTGGTGGAAGAAAGGGCTTGCCTGAGGTTATATATTCATTCCGGCCTCTTTTGCCGCAATTTAGGTATCCAATGAAACGGCGCACGCGAGCCCGAAATATTGAGGAGATGGCGAGTTAAGAACCGTTGCATGAGGAGGAGGGGCGTACATTGTAGTGCGTGGTGTCGTTAACATTCTTCGCTGCTGTGCGCACGCGCGCATCTGAAAAGTGCATTGAAAGCTTAGATAACTAAACACAAGTAAAAAAAAAGAGAGAGAGAGAAATAAAAACAATGAGAGGTGAAGACAATCGGAGAGAAATCTTCCTTTTGCTGATCGCCATTTCGCGTCTTCCGTTCCTTGATCTTTCACTCTTTCACTTATCTTTCTGCTGGCATCGCACGCAATGCGGTGCGGATCGAAGGACAGGGAGTCACGGACCCAAGGGAAAACAAGTGTGGAAAGAGAATACGCGCATAAAAGCAAACTGGAGTTTGCAGAAACGCTGCCTGCCGTCTGACAGGACAGTGTCAACAAAGGGTTGCCTGGTCGCAAGAAGAGTTGCGTGGTCGCAAGAAAGAGAGCGAGGAAACAAAGGGAATCTACAAGGAAACGAATCGTGCTGACAGAAAGGAAGAACGCTCTTTTTTGCCAGTGCCTCCTGTCTGGAAGAGCAGAACGCTGATCAGGGACCACGGTGTTGCATACGAAATACACTCTCTCGCTCTTTGTCTTCAGGCCCTGCTCCAAGCGCGTTAACGGTATATACGCGTCACGGCAAGGAAGAATATACACGTCACGGCAAGGAAGAGGCGAACGACATATGTAAAACGTAATAGTAAGAGGAATAACTGGGCACTTATTGGATACATTTCGGCCGCCGTGCCGCTCTTGCGGGACTCGTACAAGTCACCCCAGAAATGTTTCTTATATGAGTCCCTCTTGGCCCGGCTGGCTGGGATGTCTGGGCGGGCAGAAGGTGCAGCCCCTCCCTTACGCAGTCACAACTTGGTCTCGTCGGAATGCGGTCGAGCGCGAATTGTTTGCCCTCAATTTATTTTTTAGTGATCGCGTGACTGTGTGTATGCACTTGCTTGCTTGCCTGTCTATGTGCGTGCGTCTGGTTCTCGTTCCTTCTGGCGTCCGCTAGAATGCGTGCCGGAATTTACTGTATATATGCTATATATATATCTATCTATCTATCTATATATATATATATATATATATATATATATATATATATATATATATATATATATATATATATATATATATAGCAGCGAAACTTTTGGTTTTTATTGTTTTCTTGTGAGAAAACTTTGCCACAGTGTTGAACTGCAGATATAACTTCATGTCGTGACGGTTATTATATTTCCAGCGGGGCGTGGAACAGCGGTCGCACTGCAGACGAGAGCGTCAATGTTTCTTCGCATTGTTGTTGCGCGCGCGCTCCTCTTTTAATGTGTGTGTGTGTGGGGGGGGGGGGGGTGCGTGTGCCTCGTTTTATACGTTATTGAAAATCGAGAGTGCAGGAGAATGAAAGCACAAAAAATCGTGTTACGAAGGAGAGAAGCTATCTCTAAAGATGATTTTGTACTGAATTTATTTTCAGCGTTTTGCCTCGGATAACAGTGGTCAGCTGTTGCCGAAGTGTCAGGACCCTTCTTTGTGCATTGTTTCATTTCCGATCGGACAGCTAAGTTGGGGCAGATTTTGCTCCTTTCCGGTCGTCCCATGGTCGTGTAGTCTACGCGCAGGCGGCTGATTCGGGGCACCTTGACGCTAGCCGCTCAACCGAGAGGAGAATGCCGTCGTCATCAAACTGAGAGGAGGCACGATCGTTACCAGCGTGCAGACAGAAGAGGTCTTCTGAACAAGGCGACTGCAATCGGCGGGGATTAGAACTTCGCATCGTTTTCGTTTCGTCGCAATTCTGTGCTTTCTGTATGAGTTGGCTGCTGGCAACGTTTCTTATGGGTGGGCACGTTGGAAACGCCGTGCGCCTATTAGCGATTCATGGTCCTTGCAGCGGAGCTCCGTCTCCACTACTGTTGGCGTAGCTTGCGTAACGATGCGCTTATGGCTTAGTAGAGGCGTACGTCGGGAAACGGCTGATCACGCAGGCACCCCTCTCCTCCCTGCAGCCCTCATCACCCTCAAGCGTGAAGACTGACGGACGCTCGTCGCGGGATCCTCGCGGTTGCTGGTGCCATCAATAATGGACGCGTCCGGTCGCCTCCATAGCGCGTCGACGCTGGCGACTTCGTTGCCTACTGACGAATTCATAGTCGTCTCGCGCGCTCCGGCGAAAAGGAAGGGAACATAGGGAGACACTTTGGGCGGCGTCGCCATTAAGCGAACAACCACTTAGTTCGTGCGGGTATGAATGTTTTCGCTCGCCCTATCGCAGCTGTGGCTCACTCTTTTACGGAACTTGGAGGCGGCCGTAAACGAGAAAAAGAAGACGATGGCAAAGCATCGCGGCGAACGCGAGTAAATTAACGCGCGCTCGTAAAATGAGGCCGCGCGTTAGGGGACATGCGTTTGGTGACACGCAGCATACGATGCCATTAGGTGAATGGCCACTTAAGAGAGCCACGCGCATGAATATAGCTCGCGTGGCGCGTGTTGGAAGGCGTCATTTTCGCATGCGAAAGTGCCGGTGGAGAGCGCAAACATATATACTTCTCCGAGCCAGGAATAGTGTGCAATCTCTCTCGCGATAAGCTCAAGTGTATTTATTTTTTGAGAGCCACGTGCGATGCGAGTTTTATAACTTCCAGTTCACTCGCTTCTTTTTCTTCTTCTTCTTTCGTGCTCGTTCTGATGAGGTCGTGTAAACAACGTAAGGTCAACAGTTGCTCTTTGTTAACGAAACTGCACTCGGCTTTCATAGTAGTGGCGTTGGAACAGTGGTGGTTGCTTTGAGGGGATCCTGTAATGATAAGTTTTTCAATGCATTGCGTGTTTTGTTGCCTTTTGTTTTTCTAGTTTTTTTATTAGCGGTGCTTTCAATCGCGCTTTACCGCATATAGAGACAAGCCGTACAGTGTTGATGATGAGAAGGCTATGCTCCTGGCGTGGGTGGTCTGTTCGGAACGTTGGCGCTGCTACCGCGAAGAGGCCATCAAAAGGACATTTCGCTGCACTAATGGCAGTCATCGTGGTTGGCAGGCTGGGCTACTGTTCCATCTTTATTGTTCTTTTCTTGGTCTCTTTAATCTAGGGCAGCGTGTGGCTCAAATAAATGAACGAAAGATAGTGAAATGATGAGAATGTATTACTTGAAGCGGGAAAAAAATTGCAGTCGAGGAAACAATGACTCTCGCCACATTGGGAGTGCGAAGATCGCACATCCACCGAGGTACTTCCCAGTGAACGGGGCAGCAAAGAGAAGGCGAGCTCTAATTTTTATTTTTCTGTATTTTCCCAGCGGTCACACACTTGCAGTGAGGCAATCGGAGAAGACGCCGTTTTCTCTGGAGCGAATCGAGGTCGCTGAATTCAATTCAGCTTTCCCGATGGCCTCCCGCTGAGCGCTCTGTTTCCCGAAGATAATCAGCCTCACTTTTTCTTTTTCTCTTCCCTCGTAGTGAGTGAGTGAGTGAGTACGAGTTTGTGTACACTTTCGAAAGTGTACACTGGCTGGCGCGTCCTGTTTGAAGAAATATTTCTATTTCTTCAGAAAATGTCTTGTTTACTTCTGGACCGTCTCTTCTGAAAAACGAAACATTTCGCCTTTTTTTCTTTTTCTCAAGAACTCGGTTCTCGGATATGTCGCCTCACTCTGGGAATGAAAGCGTCCTCTTTTCGTTTTCTGTTGCAAAATTTGAACGGCGCACGAAGTAAATCGCTCTTTTATCGTTTTCTATTTCTGGATTAGATAATACAAACACGAATACAGATTTCCTGCGTCTTATTTATCTTGGTTATACGCATCGTTCTCATCTCCCGACATCTACCGAGAGCGAGACGAAAGGCTGCAGGGACTCGACTGGAGGAGGGTAGGGAGTGAGCATTTCTAAGGATACCGTAGGGACGCATGCTCTGTTTACTCTTTCATATTGAGCCTCGCTTCCTCCGGGCGAAAGGAAGTGACGAATGACCAGATGTCTCTCAGAAGAGCGAGTTGCGTGCACAGCGAGTTGCGTGCACATTATGCACAGATGTCTCTCAGAAGAGCGAGTTGCGTGCATCGGGGCTTTACAGTTTGAGCACGTTTTAATCTGGCTCTCAAGCGACCGATTTGAACGGCACCGCCCCAGCCTCTGTACTTCCGCAACATTGGAAGCAGGCTCCGTAGAGCTTCTTAACGTTCTCAACATTACAATTATACATACCTTAAGGAATTATTTTCTCGTGCAAGACCGTTAGCGTAGCTAATATGTAGCGCTTACATTCAACGCCGCAAGCGCCGGGGACTCTGGCCCTCATTTCAATGCACCTCAATGCTCAGGATTCCAGCACTCTGAATAGCTGGTCAGCATGAATAACCAACGATCGCGATACTATCTAATGCCGACTCAGAGCGCAGTTGCATAGGTGTTTTGATTTTGCGACAAGTGGAGAGAAGCTATTGGAGAGTGGTATGTGCGTACGTACAGTCGCATGGCACTATTTATTTTCCACCGCTCTTTCTCTAGGGAACACATGTATGCCAGTATTTCCTTGTAATAAAGTGAGCTTTCTGGTCGACGAAGTGCATTGAGAAATGTTCGACTTGCGGCGCCAATGCCTGGTCGTCAGATTAGTGAGATGAGTTACGATGGAAAGGGACGGGGTGTTCTCGTGCCCGAGTTGTAGGATGGTCTTCTTTGTTTTTATGTCTACATTAAGCTTACCCACCGACAACTTACATTCGCGTGGGTCGATGGGCGCTTAATGCGAGGCGCAGGAAATGCACGACGTCTTTTGTAAGCGTGCTGGGGGAAAAGTACACAGCTACTACGCGCAAGCCGTTGTCCAACTTTTCGGCACACAGCTCACCAACTTCAACTTATAGGTACCAAATACTTCGATGGTACGGCACACATGCGCGTAAGCAAGTACATAGCAACTCCCGCCACTCGTTTGTTGTCTCTGCGAGTGCCACAACGGTACTGGTAGTCTACGAGTGTCCATGTCTTTAGGCCGTTGGGCGACGCTTCGATGAATTCACTAAAGTGCGTGCGTAGAGCGTCTAGTATATTGTAGCGATGCTGAGGCAGACATGCTAACAAAACAAGCGTAATTATCGAGGCGAAATTGTGCCCACGAGTCTAACAAACATGGTCGTCAAAGTCCGAGTAGTCGAATTCCACAGATCCAACTGTCTTCCTCTTCCTCGTAGCCAGAGCTCATGAGCGCGTGGCTCATGTCAGCCGAGTCTGGCCTGGTGCTCGTGCCACGATGATTGCAGCGGGATACTTGAACGTGGCCAACCTGTCGTGGCATTATCCTCCTCCTCAGACGCATCGTCTCGATGCTTGAGACAGTGGAAGGAAGCATGCGCACTCTCACTCGTTTTCTGATGATCCGTCATGATAGGGCTTCATGCGGACCACGTGTACGACTTCCGTGGGATTGCGGCGTCTTGAGCTCTCATGTCCAGCGGATCTGACTTCATAAGTGACATCGCTGATACGGTTGAGTACTTCAAAAGGGCCGAAGTATCGGCAAAAAAGCTTTTCAGAGAGTCCGTGGTGGCGCAATGGGAACCATATCCACACTTTGTCACTAGGCTGATAAAGTGCGTCACTGCGTCGCTTGTTGTACCGACAAGAATCGACGCGCTGTTGACGGTGTATTTGGTATTTGCCATTTGTCGTCCTTTTTCGACTCTTTGCAAGAAGTCATCTAAGTCATGTGGACAGCTGTTTTCATGCAGGAGTGGTGACATGGCATCCAGTGGGGTGGTTACTCTTCGGCCGAATACTAGTTCGAAAGGGGCAATGCGGGTTGTTTCTTGAACGCCTGTATTATATGCGAAAGTTATGTAGGGTAATATTTCATCCCACTGTTTATGTTCAGCATCGACATACATTGATTGTATGTCGGTCAGAGTTCTGTTTAGGCGTTCGGTTAAGCCATTTGACTGAGGGTGATACGCCGTTGTTCTTGTGTGATCGGTATTTGTCATGCGCATCAGGCATTGCATTAGGTCTGCAGAAAATGCGGTTCGCCTATCCGTAATGACGACGATGGGCACACCATGCCTGATGACTATGTTGTTCACAAAAAACTTGGTGACTTCGGTAGCTGTTGCACTGTACAGAGAGTCAGTCTCAGCATAACGGGTCAGATAATCTATGGCTACGACTATCCACTTCTTGCCTGCGCGCTATGTTGGGAAATGTTCTACGAAGTCCATGCCGACTTGTTAAAATGGGGCATCCGAAGGGTCCATTGGCTGGAGAAGGCCGGCTGGTTTTACGGGTGGAGTTTCGCGCCGTTGACATTGACAGGTTTTTACGTAGCGCTGCACTGATGCGACCGACTTAGGCCAATTTCACTTCAGGCGAATGTTCGGCTCACACCCATGCGTCCAGATGTTGGCCCGTCGTGACATGCATACAGAATTTCCTCTCGCATGGCTGTAGGCACGACTAGTAAAATCGTTTTGCCATTAGGTGTGAAATTCCTCCTGTAAAGGACACTTCCTCGAAGGCAGAACGGGGAGAGCCCTCTGGAGAATATGCGAGGGACTTGAACGTGGGTAACCTTTGGGTGTGGGGAACCTATGAAGAGCGGCTGTCTTTCCGGGATCTGGACGAACGCCGTGAGAACTAATATCATGTCCAAGGAATCGCAGCTCTTCGAAGCCGAAGTGGCATTTTTTGGTTTTAATTGTCAAGTTTGCTGACCGGGTGGCTTGCAATACTGTGCGTAGTCGCTCTACATGTTGGTCAAACGTTGCAGATAATACCATCGCACCATTCAAATACGCTAGGCTTGACTGCCATTTCAATCTTGCGAGGACAGTGTCCATCATTCACTGGAACGTCGTGGCGCGTAACAGAGGCCGAATGGTAGCGCTTTGAATTCGTAGAGGTCATGTGGTGTTACGAATGGCGTTTTTTCATGGTCCCGCTCGTCGACCTCTATTTGCCAATATCTGCTTTTCAGATCCAAGGAGGAGAAAAACTTTGCGGATTGCAGCCGATCTAGTGTATAGTCGATACGTGGCAGGGGGTAGACATTTGTTTTAGTTACATTGTTCAGTTTTTAGTCGATGCAGAATCGAAGAGTGTTGTCTTTTTTTTTTTTAGCGATCACTATGGGGGACGCCCATGGACTGTTCGATGGCTGGATGACATCCGAAGGCATCTCCTCTACTTGCTTCTTGATAAGTTCTCGTTCTTTTTGGGACACTCGATATGGATGCTGGCATATAAGCCTCGTGGCGTCTTGCGTTATAATTCTGTGTTTCGTAATTGACGTGCGCTAGGCCTTCGAGGCTGTTGAGAAGCAATCGGAGAATTTTTTTACCAAGGCATAAATGTGTTTCTTTTGACTCTCCTGAAGGCTCTGGTTGACGGTCACGGATGTGTTGATGTTGCAGGCCACTGGTCGAGTGGTTTACGTCGTTAATCTACATAGTTCGGTTGCCATACAGAAGTCATGTAAATAGGCAATAGCCGTGCCTTGAGCGATTTGTTGAAGTTCATTGGAGAAATTTGTGAGTGGGATATCTGCATGGCCATTCGTCAAGTGAACGAGACCCCGAGCCACGCAGACATGTTTGTTCCAAAACAGCACTACATTTTTATCTGCTGTACCGTCGCGGTTGTACAATGCGTCATTCCCTATGAGCGCCATTACACTGCAGCGTGGTGACACAGTTACGTCATCAGGAACACCGCGTGGAGCAGTCAGGCGTCGTTCCTCAGATTCCTCCACAGCCATAGCTCTTTCAGTCGAAAATGACGCGCTGAACCTACGCAGGTTAATTATGCCGCCATTAGCTTGCAAAAAAAATCCGTTTCTATGATGATTTCCCGTGAACATTCTGGTAGCACTATGAAATCGGCAACGTAAATAAAGGCCCGTATTTAAAGTCTTGCAGTTCATCTGCCTAGGGGCGTAATAATGTGACCGCCTGCCGTGCGTATTTGCGATCCACTCCACTGTGTTGCAATTTTTTTTAGCTTCTTCACCATCTTGTGACTTATCACTGAATAATCGGCGCTGGTGTCTACTAAGACATTCAGCTCCCATCCGCTGTGCTACGTAAGGGCGACAAATTTTGGCGCATCATATATGTAAGACTGGGTAACACGTCGCGCAGAATTTCTCGTGGCGACACAGTGTAACGTGTGTATTATTTACTTTTGTGAGACGATGTACAGCTGCTGTAGCATGCCCTTCTACCACTCACCATCCCTCGGGACGCAGGTTTCCAGGTGCTTTCACGATGAGTTGCCTCCGCGTTACAAACACCCCCCCCCCCCCTCCTATTCGTCGTCTTCCATCTTCCTTCCGAGAAGTGTTCAAAGCCCCGCTCGGCGGCTTTAAATAAGTAATCAAGGTGTGGCGCTTGGCGTCTGCAATAGCGTTGTGTGGCCACGCGCGCCTGCCTGCCGTAGTAATAACTCAAGCCGCTGCCTTTCCACCAAACCGCGCAAGCGCGTCTTCATTCGTACGGGGCCATGAATTTGAGATCACGTGATCACGCTCCCCTCCTCAAACATTATGCACCGGGCTGGACTGGCTGTCGGTCGACCATCTGGCCTAAATAGTTGCGTGTGGATTCGTGTTTGTCGTCTTCTCGCTCAGTCGTTCGTTCGTATTCCCGAGTACCGTGCGCGAAGCTTGAAGGGTTCGCTTGGCCGAGACACTCTGTGGTGGTCTTCGTCCTCGCGGATATCTCACCGCGCACAGACGCGCGCTATGGCTTACGGCAATATAGGTCTGTCCCTTGAGATGTGAAAAGGTCTGCCTGCAGTGGTGGGCCTAATAAATATTTACAATGGGCCGGCGAGAGCCTGGTCATGTATATTCGCCATCGCTGGCGACCTACTGTGCTTGCATGTGTTTTTATGCGTACTTATCGTGGTCCCCTACTTTCCTTGTTTCTGCATTTTGCTACCTTCTTTTATACCCTTCCCTCCGTTGCTGTCTCTCCCGGACCACGCAGTTTACCTTAAAGTGAGATGTATGGCCGTGACATTCCTCTGGGCTGCCCCACTTTTCTCCCCAACAGAGATGGCGAGCTGGGCGCACTCGGATGAGACCTCCGTCGTCTTCGTCGCTGCCTCGCTGGGAGATTATGTGGTTCCCGCGGCGTCTCTGCCGTCTAAATTGTTTGCTTGTGCAGACCTATAGCGGGTCTGTCCATGCACTGCTGAGTCGTGTGTACGCCCGAGACACTGCCCCGGACGCGCGGGTTGCGCGCCGTTGTTCAATTTCCCGCCGGGACAGGTCGTGAATCCTGCGCGCACTAGGTTTAGGGACGACGGGTAGGGCACTTCTCGCTACGGCACAGTGGGCAAACCAAGCCTCGTTCCGGGACGCTCCCGTCCGCTAGCGTGGTGGGCCTCAAATATACATGAATCATTGCGCACGTTGTTCTCTACGTTGGGGTGTCCTCGTTTCGTTTTCCTTTTGTATCATTCGCTGTTTGTTTGGCAAGCGTGGTTTGTTCAACAACGAAAAGACTGTGCATGTAGAATTACACTTGCTTGTCCGATGCAGTATAAGTGCTCGTTTCTCGCCTCTGCGTGGATAATTTATCTAATTAATTGAGGCGCAGCCATCTATACTTTTTGTGAGATGATATAGCGAACGTTCACCGTGTACAGATGATGTCGTTCTTCTTTTTAGCAGTGACGTCGTGTTTTCCATTTTGGGAGTGTTCTAAAATTGAGAATTTTACGTGCAGTTTGATGTAAAGTCTCACAATTGTAAATTGAGGGATCAGAACGCAAGGTAAGCGGTCTTCGCAGTTTTTCGCTTAGGTGGCGCACTACAGAGTGAGTAAATATCCTTATGTCAACTATTTCATCGTAATTCTGTGTATTTTCGTGCAACTCTGTTTTATGGCGAATGTTTACATATTCTTTTTATTGTCGTGTTGTTTCATTCCCTTTCTTATTCCTGCGGGAAGCGTATGGTGATAGTTTGAAGCGTTCAGTAGCGTCTGAATTGAGCTTAACCACAAGTTTATTCACACCTTATTAGCCTTCATGTTTCGTGTTTATAAACTGCATTATCTTTAAACCTAGTGTGGTAATAGGTTACTTGTCGAACCCACACGGACATAACTTTCAATCATCTGCACCCCATCTTCCGATTTTTGGAATTTACACAACTTCCGCAAAAAAAAAAGAAAATCTGTTTTAGCTAACCCCGGTCCGTAGAGCGAGCCGCGATAATAATTTTCGTAGTACGCAGTCATGTATGAATACAGTTTTTTTTATCGTCTTAACTACGCGCATTTCAAAGTTCGTGCGCGGGCTGTGTAAAATTTAAAACTCGGATGGTTTAGCAGTCCCTGTAAAGCTATCTTCCTTCCGAGCATGGTAGCAATCAGGAGAAGCATCCACCACTAGGCTGGCTTCTCAGCGGCGTCAGTCGCACGGCGAGGGGTCGTTAACTTCTGGCGTTCCACGTCGGTGCGCACGAGGGCACTTCGGAGAGGAGTGCGTGGTGGTGTGAACCCCGGGGCTTTCTTGAGTGATACCTTCCATTCTGTGTGGCGGCAAAGCCTGTGCCGCGTCCGCGGTGTGTGCTGTCTTTTGCTGTGTCGGCGTGATGTGTGTGAACGTGTATGTGTGAAGGGGGAGACGAGTGGGGATACCGCTGTTGCGGTTGGGTTTTCTTGCGGGGCGACTCGCCTTGCCCCCGGATTAGAGGATCCCCGCGGGAGACTGGGCGCGCGAGAAAAGTGGGCCTTGCTTCGGTAAAGGCGCGATAAACGTTTCATGGGCTTCCCTTGGCTCGTGCACACCGCGCGAGAAGTGGCTACGCCGCTCTTCTTTGTCTTGCTCGTGTCCAGAAATATCAGTACAGTTCGTTTATATACTATGAGTCATGTTTGAATTCTTATCAACGCGTGCATGAACGTGCATTTCAGCTTTTGATCTGTCATATTTCCCTTGGTTTTGCTTGCAGCGTTCGTTCTGTTATCTGTTGTTGTTTAGCAACGGACTGCTACACATTTCTGAGTCCTATGTTGACTTCCAATTCCTATGTGTGATCTCTTTGTTAGGTTTAGGTGTCTCCTTGACTTTAGGTTGTAACCTAGCTAGAAAAGTCTGATAACAAAAGTGTGGTGAAAAAAAAAAAACTCCGAAATCGCGTATAATGCACCTTGGTAGAGAAAGCGGGTAAAAGTGCGTCGTAGCGTTGTGTGCACCGGAGGAGCGTTGGATGAAAAACAGCTTACCTGTACGTAGCGTCCAACAGGGCGTGTTGGATCTCCGCAGTTATTTTTCTCGATGTTTGTTGATGTTGATGCCGACAGGTGATCAGACTCTCACACAGTCTTCTTGCGGTCGTCGAACGAAGATGTGCGTAGACTGTAACTTCTTTGACGCCTTGTAACAATGTGTTGATGTGGCAAGTAGTTCGACTTTCTCGCCGCTGATGGGAGCGGCAGCTCTCACAGCGCTGCACACTACTATCGAGACAACCTGTACCGGCGGCGTTGTAAGGCAAGCCGCCTATGCCCTGGCTTCGGCTCGAAGTCCCCGCTGCCGCATGTGATTAGGCATTACGCGGCTGCGAGGATGGATTAGGCCGCTGCAGACAACCAGTAAGTGCCGCCAGCTTCTGGCTCTTTCTGTGTGTATGTATTTCTTCTTCCATGGCCTTTACGAAGTGAGCTTTCTCTGCTCTGGGAATTGCCCTTTGGCTCTTCTCGCCCCCGCGCCACTTGTAAGGCACCGCGGGCTCTGAGCATTTCTTGGTGTTCTCCAGTGACTGGTTTAGGCGATACTCTATGGAATCGCTCGGGCGTTTCGTCGGGCATAGGAAGGGCCTGGCGATGCGCACCAAGCTGCTCTGTTAAGTCAGAGACGGTAGGACGTCTTTATATCTTGTCATTTATGTATCCATCGTCTATAGTGATAGTACATGCGTTGTTGTTTTCGTGTAAAGTACTCCTACTGTTGCTGATCAATCAGTAGCACGCTAGAGCATGTTGGGGATCACTTGGCAATCTGAACCTTCGTTCGTGCGCTCATAAGATGTTAAAAGAGGTGACAAGTGAGCCGGACAATAAACGAAGTTGACAAGTGAGCCGCATAATGAATGGAGTCGCAGGTGTTTACTTTGCAGCACTCATCCTGTCAGATAGTGAACTCATTCGATTTGTTCTTTACTCCTTTCGTACGCCTGTCCACTTTTTAAGTTGAAACATGGCGTCTCGCTAAAATTATTCGTAACATATTAAGGCAGTGTTGTTCCGGCAATACTTTTGGGCGTAGTAACCGAGTCTCGAGAATTGGTTCAAGTATGAAACAAAAGAAAATACTTAGGAAATACTTCGCAGAGTCTCCCAAACTCTTAATATACTCTTTACATTGTGCGGTTTTATTTTCATAGAGTGAGTTTCGTGCACCCGCTGATCGTCTTCACATAAACAAAGTCATGTTTTAGGGAAACGAAGAATTGGCTTCGACTCCGTATGGTGATGCCATACGCTCTTATTAGCGCGGAAGTGTCTTTATCCGTGGGCCCACTAAAACTTCAGTGACGTATTTCCGTCACGGAAATGACGTCGAAAAATCAACTTGATAGGAATAGAAAGAAGCAAACTTCCGTCAACAGATGTCGAACCTATGACCTCTCGGTCCGCCATTAGAGAGGCCATGCACGCTATTTACTGCGCCCAGTCATATACTTTGCTATTTATACGTGACACTATAATGAACTGCTCCGTTCACAGCCGGCTGTTCTCGTCGATAACACGGCTGGAGCGTTGCACTCAAATTTGAAGAAGTGCGTATAACAGTGACTTTGGAGAAGTCATCGCCGTCAAATAAAAACCTTCAATTTTCTCACGTGAACCGTGCGGACGTGCTGTGTTCAGGAAAGAATGCTTTTGGTTGTGTTCCATAAACTCAATACCGAATGGTGTCGCCGGAATGCAGGTATTAGCTTCAGAACAGTGCAACGCAAAGCTTTGCGTTCGAATTGCGCATGCGTCGTACACTAACCACTTGCGTGCTCCCGTTGAGCGACGAATGCTAACGCTATGCTTGCAACGCCTGCAAGCCGCACGCACGGTATTCTAAAGCTCTCTATTCATTGCGGTGAGGCGCGTCGTTTAGACACATGTAGCGCTATCTTATTATACAACTTTGTCACCGCGATTCACTAACTGCATATATTTTACCGCATTACGAAACCAAACAGCCATAAACTAAAACGGATTGCTACTCATAGCCACATTTCAGCATCGTCTTACATTAATTGTAGCACCGTGCACATTTTTCGAGGGTTGATGTTCCATACTGCTTGCAGATTCCTGCTAGACCATTCTGCGTTATGCTCGCACCTGGAAGGTGATTTCTCGGCTCGGAGTTCTCGTGTACTGTGGCACCTTGCGGGCGGAGTAAATTTCAAATCGATTTCTTCACATCGAAGTTGAACGGTGGAGGGGATAAGAGGTGGGGGGCGGGGATGTCAGGGCTGACTGCTTGACGAAAGTTTTCGATGGAGATTCTCGACTCGGCGGGGAATGCATATTCGTGTCATCGGGTCATATTGGTGACGCGGCAGAAGCGTATTACTGGTGCGCCGCTTATCAACGCTCCGGCGAATTTCACCTGCGAGAGGACGAGGTCGTTACTGCGATAAGATTGGGTCCCCCCTTTCCCATGTCTGTGAGGCTGCGAAATCCGGAGAGTGTATATATAGGACTTTCGATTTAACCCCGGAAACGACACTGCGGGAAATTGAACTCGGCACCATAGTTGTTTAGCGCTTGCTTTGACGGCGATGTGTGAACGTGGTGGTCTCATTTCCTTTATGGCGGGGTCATTCTCGGCCACACTGCGATAGTTCTCCCCGGCCGCGCGAACGCGCTCGGCTAATTTGAATTCATATATTTCGACCCGCCGTTACATCCAACCTTTTCTGCATAGCCGGCTGTCTCGCTATGTTTTCGTCGCTTGCCATCCCTTGACGTGCTTGGGAGCCATTTGCCGCAGTCTCTTAGCGCCTCCAACATTTGCATTGTCTTTGCATGCTCCCGCGCTTTATCTTCCCCAGGAGACGACTCTCTTTTAGTGCCCATTGATGCAGCCCCTGATTTCTTCCGCCCGATTACCTATTTCCGCCATTTACTCTGGAGCAATAAAAATAGAAAGAAAAAAGAGAATGAAATAGAAATGAACAGGAATATGTATAGCGAAGAAAGTAAGTGGCTTTGGGGGGCGTTTTATTTAGTTCTGTTTCGTTCATCATCCCAACGCTTTTCGACTAGAGTTGGCATTCGGTACCATGGGCCCTCTATTGTTAATGCCTTGTTAACTAAAATATGTGAGAATTTCGCGGGCGGTATGAAATTATCCGTGAGCCCTCACGTGTAAAATACCTTAATTGTACCCAAAGTAGTTTGCGGGACCAGTTGCAATAGTAAACATTGTTACTATTCCAGCATTTAAGCGAACTTATTAAGAGAAGGTTGTATTCGTGCAGTGAAGAGATGTTATATGAGGTTGTGTCTCTCATGCGTTTTGGTCTGGCTGGGAGCGTAGGCATGCACCGATAATAACAGTGAATATTGTGCTAGATGCTTGCGCTTATCGTCATGACTAGTTGCAGATTTAGAATGCATTTCGCTGTGACTCGCTGCTGTATTAGTGGCCGGTCGCTTCGCGCTTAACTGAAGACGGGAATAAATGTATGCGGCCATAAGTATAGCTTCTCATTGTCACCAACAATTCCAGTTCTGCACACCGAAGCCGTAGCCGCGTCTTCAGAATCTTGATGGATGCAAAGTGGCGGGATGCAACAACATTTCGAATTGCGGGGGCGCGAAGCTTGTGAATGTAAAAATTAATCACCCATCTTTCTTGCCTTTTACGTACTCTGCTTTTAGTCGTGACATCGTTTGGATGAGCTAATTCGTTTTCTGAACAGCATCAATTTCGCTCGCGATTCTGAATCTACGCTCGCAGTCCGCGCAAGCAATCTGCTATTTCTTCAGCATTGGGCCGTTCCAGCGACGCTTAAGTAATAGGCCGTTCCTAGGAGGAAATTTACTGAAGGCTGTCGCCTTTTGTTGGCATAGATGGATTGCTGACTGAAGCTCCATGAGGAGCGCCTTTCAGGAAGCTTCCTCGTTTCCGGCTGAACCATTCCGATTGCTTCCGGCCTTGTCTCGCATTACTTCCGAGCATGATCATTCCTCTCTGCGGGAGAGGGCAGGATCGCGTGCACGTACTTGGCATGTATATAGGCCTGCACGTACTTGGCCTCGCGCGCATGCGTCTTTTTCAGCGAAGGAGTGAGAGAGTGGGCGCCTATGTCTGGGCCTAAGATCCATTTGTCACTCCAGAGTCGGCACGTGTCCAGCGTTCTAGAGCCCCATTTTTGTTTTCTTTTTTTCGGGCGAAGGCAAATGCAGTGAAGCCTAGGCGCTATTTCGCGATGAATTTGAGATTGATGACCGGCGGTTTAGTTGTACGAATGGGCCTTGCTCGAAGACGTTTTCGAGTCCGTGTGCTCCATCTCTTCGGCTCGCCTGTTTCGCGTGGTTAGGTTCGGGTGAGTTGTTGAGTAATGTTGCTCAGGCAGCCTCGTCTTTGTCCTGAATTCGGCGTCTCTCATAATGATATGGTGGTTTCGGGACGTTAAACCCCACACATAAATTATATTTGTCCTGAATCAAGAGAGTGATGAAGACTCGAACGTCGTGGAGATGGTTAGATTGGTTTAGTAATCGCTTTATGTTTAACAAGAATGTACGCACCTTAGCGTCGTCTAATTCGGCGATTCATGCATGGAGGACACGTATAGTACTCAAGAAATAATGAGAACTCAATTTATGCCCCCAGCTTGTATAGTCCTCATTATCACCCTTACTTTTTCATTCCTCATGTTGTTGCGGCTCAAGCTCGAAACAACATTTTTATTGAAAAAAGGCCGAATCACATTGGTTCGAGCTGGTATTCTCATGCGTCTTCCTTACGAAGTCACGTCAAGAAGGCAGAAGTCCGCTTTGAGACTGCAGTGCCTCGACGAAGAGATATTCTACATTGTGTCGTTATGTAATCGTTAGGTTGCCACAGAAACCTTCAGGGAAATAATGATTTAGGCGAGTGCTTAATAAAATATTGTTACTAAACTCACTAAGCTGTATATTATAAAATACTTTTTTTCATCTCTCACGATGTTAAGCAACTTAGACACACACACACACACACGCACGCACGCACACACACACCATATATATATATATATATATATATATATATATATATATATATATATACACGCTCACAAACAATCGGAACCGAGCTACAGCCGTTTGCAGTCTCGTGGCGTTTCCCTCTCCAATATGCAACATAGTTTCGAGAACTTTGGACAATTCTCATTACAAATGGCCTTGCTTCAGTCATCTCTTTGGTAAAGGGAACGGAAGAACGACGCGCACTCGCCATGACAAGACGCTCAAATCCGGATGCGGAAGACGGACGTACGCTTCCACTGTTTATCGCCTCTTGCGAGCTTGTTTACTACCCGTGTGATATTCGGTTGCGTTTGCCGCTCAAACACGCTAATGACGTCGAGGTGGACTCTCGCTGGTGAAAGCCGGCAGCCGAACGAACGCTCCTATTCACGGTGGATTACGATGCTAAGCTCTATAGAGTAGGGAGGGGGGTCCCCACAAAGCGGGAAATCGAACACCGACAATGCACGGGAGTTCATTATCTCGTTGGCCCGTGCAAACGATTGCTCGATTCATGTACGCCTGGTGAGGGAAATCCATAGAAAACAAGAGGTGGAAATTTCTTTGTGGGCGCTTGAAGGAGGCATGGGCTGTACAAGGTGGCGCGCTGGCAGTCAGAGCTTTCTGTTCTGTTGTTTCCTTGTCTCCCTGCTTCTCTGGTCTCACTCTCGATGTGTCCTGTTTCTCCCTCATCTGTGTTCTCAAGTTCCGTGCCTCTGTTTCTTGATTCAACCCTCTCCGACCTTCATCTCTCTCCCCCAGGTTTGGCAACGTCTTTCTTTTTCTGTTCAACCATTTTCATCCTCATCTCTATTCCCATGATCTGCTGGCTTGCTCTCGATTAAATTTTTCCCAGCTGCCTTCTTTCCTTTTCAACTTCCTCGACCCCCCTTTCTCTCTTTCTCAATTTATTCATTTTTTTCTCTCATATCCTTTCTAGAGTTCCGCTGTCGCTCTCTTTTGACCCGACCATGTCCGTCGCCTCTTCCCCAGTTTATCCCGGTGTACAATGAGGTTCAACATTGTCTCCCCTCCCCTCTGCATCCAAAGTTTTCAGGTCCCCGTCTAGCTGCAACCCTTTCTACCGTCCTCGCAGTTTCGCGTTGCGTCACTTCGGGGAAGCGAAAACCTCATCGTGCGTGCAAATCAGAAATGAAGATTCGAATGTCGGGGTAACCGAGACGTTCGCTCCCTGCCGGCCCCATTTTCCTTTGAGATCGAGCCGCGGTTGTGCGTCGGCTAACGCGGCGCTTTTCAAACCGTTATACCGCCTCTTCAGCGAATACTACGGCGGTGACCCGATGCTTGCATTATAAGGGTGCCTGCGATCGCTCGCGTTTCTCACGTTTTTATGCTCGTTCGAGAGGAAACGGCACCCCGACGTGGTCTGTTCGCGCGTGTGCTGGCGTTGCACTTGAAGCGACGCCGAAGCTGTCCGCTTTGGCGTCGAAGTCGCCCGAGAGGAAACTGGGTATAGATGGGGTGACATACACTTCCTTCCTGTGTGCCTTAACCCTTTCGGCGTCCTCTGGTGAATGCATACGCGGCGTGTACACCCACACTGCAGCAGCAGTCTCGCGAGAATAGAGAGAGCTAGCTCGCTGTCGCTGCGTTTTCTGGAACGCTTCATATCGCGCTTCAGTGGTGGCGTCGGCTTGGCTGGAGAGAGAATGCGCGGCGCGCCCCCGTATGCAAATTTGTCGTCTACACCGCACCTCCGATATTCCACTCGAGCGTGTGTTCAGCGATACACCGAGAAAAGGGTTGTGTGAGAGAAAGAAAGAGAGAGAGTGGGAGGAGAAGTGAAGTTGGTCATGGCGGTGAATTTGACTTCCCTCGGTAGGTTTTCGCGGTACCGCGGCCAAGCTGCGTGCCCGTATGTATGGCTTGCCAGCGACGAAGTGCTGCGTGCTTGCGCTCCACTTCCGGGGTGCGTGTGTTCCAGGCGACGCGCCAAAACGCTGAGCGTGCGTGCTTGGAGGGGGAAAAGACTCGGCGAAAGTACATGTATGGAAGAAAAGGCGGTCGTATAGACCGGCGCGGGTGGAGGCTGCAGCGCACAGCGTCGCGTTATTGTTACCTTATTTTTTTTTCTTCCGCCCCCATCTACGCTCTCGTCGACTTGTGTGCGCGTGCCAAACACGTCAGCCAATCGGAGGAACGCCGTGTTTGTGTGTGTGTTATATGCGCGGGGCTTCGCATTCAGCTGGGGAGCTCCCAGCAGCGCGTGCCGCTGCAGCCGCGCTAAGCGGAATCGGGTCCTTCGTTCTCGCGTCGTGTTCGTGTGTGTCTCTCGCGGACAGCCTTTGACCGTGTACCCTGCGTACACAATATGCGGCCTTGTGCCTTGCTCGCTCGCTTGGGCGTCGCATCGTTAGCATTGCATTGCCGAGCCAAGCAGTTTCGCCTTCGTTCGCTCGCGGCTATGGCTTGTTTGCTGCGCCGTGGCTTTCCTTTTTCGTTTGGGGCGCGGCGACGTTTGGGGCACTGCGACGTTTTGTCGATTTAGCCATTCCTTGCACGGATTGTTGAGTTCGATGTCAAGGAAGATCGCGTTTCTTCGATTCGCTCGGGTGCTGTAAAAGGGCTTTCTCGTGGCTTCCGGAATTTTCGATTGCGTGCCCTCAGCGGCTTGCCTTATAGGCATTTTATTGAGAATAAAATAAGAGAGAGAGAGAGAAAGCTTCACAATGCATTCACGATCTTTTGGACCTGAGACTGAATGGAAAATTTAAATTTTTCTTTTATGACTGATTTACGTCACATTTCATCTCCCTCTGTCCCGAATTATGATGCGCTGTCAGGAACGCGTCAAATACGCGCGGCATAATTTCAATGCACTCAGTATTACACTTAAACAAAGGCAATAAAAGACAGCGTTGTTTTTTGTTTCAGTAATTATAGTAATGAGTGTGTAACGAATTATCTAATTCTTTTGTCACCAGTCAGCTTCAGTACTTGCACAAAAAACCTACCATGAGGTCCCGAAATGCATGCACATGTATTTTTGTAGTTGTATTTGTCTCGAGCGAAAAAAAAAAAAACTTCTCACGTTGGCCGTGGAACGCGTCACGTCGAACAATCGTCGAACATGGTAGTGTTTCCAGCAAAGTGGTCCTCTGTAGCAATGAGCAGCATAATGAAGCGAAATGATTGCCACTTATTCACTCATGAGGTGTGGACGATTGTGCACATTAAGTTTAAAGCCATTTGATGAAACACACGGTGCGCGACGTGCCATAGAAGTTGATGTGTACATTAGTGCACACGGTGACTGAAAGAGATGATATATTGGGATTCTTAAAGTAGAGTGCTTCCCTTTTGGCGCGCTTCTAAAGAACTAATAAGCGAACGCACTTCATCAATCGAATCACCCGGAACTGTTGCTTCTGGCTGTTGGATAAAAGATTATTCATGAATCTCTGTATCTCGCAGTAATGCCAACTTTCCAAAAATGTCCTTTGACAGTGACGTCTATGAGCTCTATCAAAGACGCACATTCTCTGAGTTCTTCCAATACCGAACTGTTAATTCAGCCTCAGAAGGTACTGATAGAAATGGGTGTGCGAACTGTGCATCTGTGTTTTTTTTTTTCTCGATCGTTCATGTTTTCCAATATGTGCATGTGACTTCGTCCGCGTTTAGTCTTTACAGCATCTGCTGTCTGGGACGCGTTGGTTCGCGTCGTAGCCTTTGGCGGTGTGCTCTATGTCCAACACTGTCTAGTCGCTCAGTACTACACCTTCGTACTATATATGTATATCTACAAATGTATTCGCTGAAATACGTGCTGATCTAAGAACTAATACGCCACCCGCCACAGTGACGTAATAGATTTTGTGCTCGACTGCTGACACAAAGGTCGCGTGATCGAGTCCCATTTCGATGGTGGTGAAATGCTATGGAGGCCCGTTTATTTCGATTGAGGTCCCCGGTAAGATATCACAGCTGGTCGGAATTTCCGGGTCTTTCCACTATGGCGCCTCTCAAAATCATATCGTGGTTTCGGGCGTAAGATTCTAATTATCGATATTATTATGAAGAGCAGCCACTCAAAAAGGATACGTAATGCACCGAGAAAATATAGGGAAGTTAGGCAGGTTGCCACCGATTTGCTATATATGTATAACCCTACATGGGCCAAAAGGGAAGTGTGCAGTGAAACAGCTCTCCTGACGAGAAACACGGCGAGGTGCGAAGCTCCATGTGTTTCACCCTGGGCCATATCGATAGCAGTGAAATGACAGCGTTCTCTCATGGTCGCGGACAGCGTCCATCTCACACACACACACACACAGCTTTTCGTTATTCGCCGCTTGAGTTACCGGGACGGACGACGACAGGAGACTGACGGGCTATACGACGACGGGAGATGCAGACAGCCCGAGCGCGCAAGCGACTTTGCACCTATAACATTCAAAGGATGAACGAAGCAGCGTACATCTTCGCTTTAATATATAAAGGTGTAGCAAGCCTTCAGTTAGTCACCTTGATTCCAAACAGCAGCGCTATATCACACTATTTCAACTATCAAGGAAAGTGCATTGACCTCATCCGCAAAAGTCACCCCATCTTGCGGATATATTCCAAAACTCGCTTTGTTCGTCCTTGTCGCAAGCTCCCGGCAAGTTTCGAAATGACGCTCGTCACTGACTGATGTGGTCCTCTGCCTGTCGTTAGCCTTTTAAGAAGGTGGGGTTTAGGTGTCTCCAGCTCTAGCGACAGGTTTGTTCTCTGAGACAGGGTATATTGCCTGTGTGTGCGCGTATGAAACTACACTGTGTTTCTGGTTAACGCTAGTCAACCGGGCATCTGCCTGGCTAACCTCCCGGCCCACTCTCTTGTTTTGCTTCTTCGTTCCTCTCTATAGCACCTTTCTCTTCCCCACTCAAATCTCTTTCTCTCCCTCTCGCAAGCGAAAATGAGACAGTCTTTCGCGTGGGTGTAGTGAACTAGGAGATATCTCTTCTAGTTCACTATACGCGTGGGTTTGCGTGTACAAAACAGCATTATACGTAGTCGAACCCCCCTAACGCCTTCCCTTGCCCCCAGTAGCTGGCGAAAAAGTCGAAGTCAGGAGACACGCACTCTGCTCCCTCTCGAATGGGGAACGGGCTCGTGCTCGCGGAAATCAAAGGCTGGGGCCCCGGTTTCGACATCCCGGACTTCGAAGAACGTGACCGGGGTGCAGAAGCGCCGCAGACTATAGATGAGCCACTGGTGGGTGTTCTCCCGCTGTATAACGCACCAGCGTGCAATCCCGGCGCGCTTTTTAGTGCTTCGGCAATCGGAGCGCAGACATATGTGTGCGCGGTCGCCCGGAAGCGTGGCCGCTTTATTTAAAGCAGCTGCGTATATAACATGCAGTCCGGGCTTTTTGTGGCTCTACGCGGTAAAGGTACCGGTGCTCAGCTTTCGGGCGGATCCACGATAACTCGCGTTCGTATTTATTGGGGGTGAGCGGAGTCAGAACAAAGATAATACAGCTGACTGAGGTAAAACAGATGAAAACAAAAAAGAAAATTAAGATGGAATTGCACTCCATGCACGGTATTTGCTTCCCCACGTGTTCCTTCCATTCAGGTGACCGGGAAAGCCTTACCAAGCTCATTTATTTGAGTGTGGTTTCCGTCCGTGAAAGCGGCTTCGATTGATGTGTGGGGTTTGACGTCCCGAAACCACCATATGATTATGGGAGACGCCGTAGTGGAGGGCTTCGGAAATCGCGACCACCAGGGGTTCTATACGTGCACCTAAATCTGAGCACACAGGCCTACAGCATTTTCGCCTCCATTGAAAATGCCGCCGCCGCAGCCGGGATTTGATCCCGTGACCTGCGGGTCAGCAGCCGAGTACTTTAGCCACTAGACCACCGCGGCGGGGCTGTTGATAGCGACAGTTGGATGGTTGTGGTGTGCAAGAACACCCGAGATTCGTGTGCACGTTTAGGAATCTCGGCGGGGGAAAATAATACTTCTGAAAGCTAACTACGATGAGCTTTGATATCTTAGCGTCTTGTTCGCGTAAAATCGAAACCTAATTTAAGTTATGAAAGTGTTTGTGAAATGAAGAAACGTTGCTTTCAAAGTGTGAATGCATAGGCTAATTGGTCAGTGAGTGGCCTATTAGGACGATACAGACTGCCTAAGAAAGTTTTTTTTTTTTTTTTGGAGCAGTACGGCATTGCTTACATTCGTAAAAAAAAAGAAATTGACAAGCGGGCGTATTTGAATTCCGACACCTCTATTAAAACTTTTATTTATATTTTTCTTTTTTTGTACAAGACAAATGAGTCATGCAAACGTTTCCGAGATGCAAAGGCCGAATAGTTATCAATCCTATCAAACCTCTTTTGTTTGTTTTTCCATTTCGAATTTACGATGCATCCAAGTTTGAAACTCACCATATACACAACTCGCCTTTCTCACTGACTCACCCACGAAGCGTGTAGCTATCTCGAGATTGAGTGCTTTCGAAAAACGGGGAGATGTGGTTGCCCCTCCGAGTCCCATTTTCCAATTTTTTACTCTTTCTTTCTTTTTCGTTCTTCATTGTGATCTCTCGCGTGTTTACTCAAATGTATTCCCTTTCGTTTACTCCTACAGCCCCGCGCTCGAACGAGTGCTTTTGTCTGCTGCGCATGCGACGAGACCGTCGGTCATTTATATGCGCGGTCTTCCTCAACAAACTCTTTTTTTTTTTGCCCCGCTATAGCTTCAACTTTTCGTCTTTACTTTTTTTCGAAACAAGGCTCGCAGTTTGACATGCGCGCTTGTCGGCAGAAACGGGCCGGTATATATGTCGGCTACGAGTAGAGCGGGTGCGCCGCAGCCGGCGATAGATCTGATGGGCGTGATCGCGAATAGGAAGCGGGAAGCGAAAAAATAAAGAATGAAACACAGAATGGCGCGATTGCTTCGTCTCGTTCAAGAGGAGCGTCATAGTTTAGTGGCGTGGGACGTTTCGAGAGAGTGGGCTACACTGCGGTTTCCCTCACACGAGAGCGAGTGGAAGTGCTTTTCTCGCCACTAGTGCCTAAACTCTGGCCCGAATGAAATATGAAAAGGGCGTCGAACACGCGCAGACGGTGCGTGTTATACAGTTTCTGAGCAAACATTAGCGGAGAATGTGAGTGTGTGTCTGACTGGCTACAGGAGAGAGCCGTAGAGTGAAGTTTATTGGTCGTGGCGTTCGCGATTTTTTTTTTGTCAAAACTTTGGTTGGATATTTAACCTTTGTCTGTAACTTGTTTTTACCCTGTAGGAATTATATACGATTTTTTCTGCGTAAGGGGATGTGAAATTTCGTGTATGTGTGTGTGTGTGGGCGGGGAGGCGGAATCAGGGCAAAACAAGTGCTAAACTCTTTTCACTTGAATTGTGTTAGCATAATAAACAATGCAGCCTCTGTGAATAGCAAGTACACTGTACCCAACAAGCCCGCCTTGCAACATTGATGCGGTGTAATTTTCGAGTGCATTATAACGCTTCGACCTCTTCCATGTCATGCATGTTCGGGCGTATTGGAAAGCAGGCTCGTGTAGCATAGAGCCTTTCCTTCAGTACATAATGATCTTCCTTTCTTGGTTTCCCTTTAAGGTGGAGCCCTCCAATGCCCCGTGAAACGCGAAATTAGACCGTCGGTGCCTCGCGGCATCAGCGGATGAGTAAGAAAAGAAATCACCTGATGACGTCACCATATAACGCAATAATGATGTCACAGGTCGCAAAAGTTTGTGATGTCAATTAACGTGACTTGACATGATTACGTCACTGCGTGGCATCACAGATTGTTCAAGTGTGGTCTTATCACGGAGGCAATGCAAAACCAGGCTAGGTGTCTCCGATCTTGGAGGCCGTTCTAGACCACGTTAGGTGCAGAAAGTTTTCGAAGGGTCGCGTGGCAGAATCAACACGTTGTCTGAGAAGATAAAAGGAGAGGGTTTTCGTCTTTGAGCCGTCTCAAGTGAATTCGTGAGCTTCTGTATTGACGGTAGAGCGGATGGCAACAACCTTGCGTACGATGATCGCTGGAATACGCATGTACTAATATCGAATTTATTTGAAAAATTGTGCACTCTCTGGCTTAGTTCATTAATAGAGGAAGCACCGTTTTCGCTATCTTTGATATGCAGCCTTCTCGTGGTGGTTTGCGGATTGCGATCAACGTATCTAGTTGTTTTGACCGAATCGTCTGTCAGTTCAAATCGCATTCCGATATATCTGGTGGTTCATGCTTCCTTTTCGCCTTGAGTAGCTCTAAAACGTTACAGTCGGTGGCCAATTGCGTCGACGTGGCTTCTCACACTTTTTTGACAGGGATATGGTTAGACCCCGCGACAAGCCACTGGTTATTCGAAATAATCGCTTAGTTTTCTATTGATATTTTTTGTACACTAGCGGTAGTGCATGAAAAGACACCAACTAGTGTCGTACTCAATATTACCATACAATGATGAACTGTAGAAAAAATATTGCACATTACTTGTTCACACTTTTGAATATTTTCATGCTCCCTTCGGAGAGGCGTTGGAAATGGAACTCTGCGAAAAAGAGTTAAGGTGCTTTTTTTTTAAAAAAAAAGGTGAATGTGGTAAATGCAGACTCATTAAGAGCAGTAACATGTAAGCTTTGCTTTTCTCAGAATGAAACGCGACACTTTCCGAATCCAATAGCCCTGCCTATGGTTTCTCGCTTCTTCGCGAGCTGTATACAGTATCAGAAACATTGCGTGCTGCAACGCAATCGCCGGAATTGCCGCAACAGTGTTACCGGGGAGTGAATTCGCTTGCTCGTGTCACTGCTGGCGAATTCGCCTGAAAGTATGGCTATCACAAATTTATGCACGAAACGGGCGTCCAACATCCAGTGAACGTGAAACCCGCTAAATGCGTGTTTTACGAATGCCCGCACTGAATCGAAGCGTAGATGCGTAGAACACAGGAAAGGAAAAGCTAGAAGTAGTGATATAGCTGCAAAAGCTATAAACAACGCATGTAATCTTTTATGTACCGTATAGGCCGCACAACTAGAACAGCGGCAAGAATGGCGAGTAATGCGTTCAACTTTGCATGTGCTCAACGCTAAGCTAAGCAGGCGGCCCTGCTTTGCGGGCCTTATTCGCGAAGAAATTACTTAGCCTGGCGCAAGGCGAATTATTTTTAGCAGCTAGCCTGTCTCGGAATCGCAGTGAGAGGCCAGAAGTGCCGTGCTTTCAAATTAATTAGCTTTTTCTTCATTGCATTTACTTCACTTACTTTGTATATCCTTGCAACCTCTGGATGCGATAATTTTTTTTGTTTTAGTTTGAAGAAAGTGCAATACTTTGTGGTTGCACTTTATAGGTTATTGGGAAACATGTGTAACACGTGGGATGTTGATGTGCTGATATTATCTCGGCTGTGAGCCCGGATGAAAATCATTGATATCCTGTCACTTAGTCATTCAAGGGCTAGAAATAAGCACTTATTTTGACACAGCGGAATTTTAAGTATTAAAACTAATATTTTCTCTTTCAGTGAACCCACGCATTATTGCGTTGGAATTGAAACTTCAATGCACATATGGATGCCTTACAACTATATATACTAAGTTGTTTAGATTTTACTATACTTTTCGGGCTCTACATTTCACTCGACTACATCTCGGAACAGAAGTGCTCGAACAGCTGTATTTGTGCTGTGAGGAGTGTGTTTAACCGACTCCTACACGTGTGCTCGGGCTACACATTCAATTTCTTGTGGGCCGAGCATCGCAGTAAAATTGCGTACAGTTACAAAGTATATTGAGTGTCAGTAATAAGCGTTTAATAAGCTGTGCACGTTTGGGTGTGGTGGTGAATCACAACTGAATTGCACTCTAGACGTTTTACCGTTTTTGATACTGACGATGGGAAACAGTCGTGTCCTTCCCTGAGGCCATCGATACATCTGTGTATGCGATCTGTTGCACTTATTTTAATCTGGTTGCGTTATGAGAGTTTTACTTCGTATTGTTCCTTTTGAGTAGGTTTCATTTTATGTTAATTTTTGTAATGATCTAGAATGATATGTTTTTATGTTTTTGTTTTTCACTCCAGTAATAGCCCTGGGTAAGGGCTGACAATATATGTAAATAAGAATAAATATGCAGATCCTTTTGAGTGAAAGTTCCTAGGACTCCTTTACGCGTGTGGGTTGCGTAGTTAACTTTATGACACTTCACTGCTCTGGCTGACTTCAAGCTTAGTTTTCTGTGCTGTTCTCTGCCTCTTTACTGTAAGATAAACTTCGCCACACTACAGCCGCTTTGTTGAACTGGGTCATTGTTTCATCATTTTGTTTCATTGTAGACAATTTGCCTGGGTAGGGCTTCTTATTGCATTTGCTACACTCCTTTCCTAATTCTCTTTCTCCAGAAAGGAATCTCCTGCTTTTCAGCGCTCATCAGTCGCAACGCACTCTTTCATGACGTGCCTAGTGAACTTGTGTCGTTTTCTTAACACCCGTCTTGCGTCGACAAAAGGGAAAGTGCAGGTGCGCTACTGCATATAGGAGCAACTATTTCGACACTATGCTATTGTCGGCGCACTTGTGGGCATTCGCGCTAAAGCGACGCCTAACCGAAACGCCAAGCTGATGAAGCACGCTTTCTCGTCGGTTTTGTCGCAATACGACGAGATGAAATGTTATCGGCGCAGCGTCACTGGCGTGCGACTTGTTCTCATTATCGGGCCCGTGAAAGGTGTGAGGCAGTGAAAATACAATAGCCTTTTTTTATTAGTCCGTTGTCCAACAGAGTCATTGAATTGGGTGACTATGGATTTGTCGCAACGCACGCAATGGATTAAATGAAAAAGAAACTGCCTGTAACCTTGACGCTCGCCTTGCTTTTCGCAGTGACGGTGTTAGCAACAGCGAAAAAAAGGAGTTACTTAATCCCTCTAGGTGCTTCCTGACGGACTTCTGAGAAGAAGGACTCTTCGGGGATTGGAAGCAGATTGGAAGCGAACCTGACAGGGGCACGCCGAGTTCTTCCGTTGCAAGGAGAAGCTGACGGGAGAGGTAGTGCAGACGGGGGGGGGGGGGGGGGGGGGGGCTAGAAGGTCGATGAGGGGAGTGCTTTTAGCGAAGGACGACTGAATGCCAAGTCACCCGCACTTAACTTTAGAAAGAAAAGAAAGAAGCTTCCTTCACGGTGTAGAGCACAGCGTGGTAGCTGCCGGCGATCGAAGTGAAGGAGCGCTGGCTAGCTACAGCTACTCGCCAGATAGACTCTATTGTTCGCTGAGGGTGCTTTGATTTCGCCTACGTGCGCATGAGTGTGCTTGCAAAGGGATATACTGTCTGCTTGCTTCGAAATGAATTCAATGTTAGCTTTCTTTCTTTCATTCTTCGTTTTCAATCGGTAAGTTATCGTAGGCGCTTGCTTTTCTTCCTTTTCACCCGTCTTCTATCGAACAGAGATTTCATCGTGCACTTGGGCAAGTATTTTTGAAGACAGAGCCGTTTTGTTTTTGTCGGAGATATGACAAAACAAAGGTCGCTTGAAGATCGAAACATTGGGCGATGGATCTCCGCTGCGCGTAGTTTTCTTTGGCATTCGGCAACTGACGTCTCTCTGATCAGGAGTTCTTCCTTTTTCGGCATACTTTTAAACTTTCCAACTTCGATGGTCGAGATAAGGTAAAGACATCCAGCATTGGGAAAGAACAGCATAACATGCACAGTATGCTCAGCATGTGCTTTACATCAATTTTTTAAGATATCAAAAGTATTCAGCAACATGCCGTCCACCCAGTCTCAACGGCGGTATTACTTTGATCCTGAACCTTTAATGCTGGTCTGTATATTTCCAGATAGATCGAGTGCTATAAAAGAAGCATTCCGGTATGCTGGCTCCGGTGCCACTAAGGAATTTACGCCGTATGTGAACACTCAGCATTATCAGACTCTGAGAATTGTTCAGGTGTTTTGTTGTCTTATTACTCCACATTTTATACTAGTCACAAACTCGCAGTTCTATTAGGAGAGTAGACTGCAGGCGGCCGTGTTGCACGAGGGCTGTCCTTGGACGGTGGACCGGTCGTTTACCTTGAGATCCTTTAAATTTGCTCCTGCAAAAATGTCCCCCGAAGGTCTAGGGTATATAGCCGCAATGTCCTAACGGTTAACAGACCTACGCATAATGTGGAACTCCTCGGTTGTGTCCCAGATGACGCAATACATTTTGGGCCTTTATCGCTTCTCTTCTCCTCAGTGTTCCTGCATTATGTCACCACGATAGCTGAGCAGCTCGACACTTTGCTTTTTATGAGCCATCTGCTGCTCCCCCCTTCGCAGTCTTCTCCTCTATCTTTCTTTTTCTTTCCTATATTGTCACATACCCCTCTATGCTATGGTTCAGGTGTCCCCACTCCAAGAAGGCAGCGTTCACCATTTGGCCTTCTTGCCATATATATATATATATATATATATATATATATATATATATATATATATATATATATATATATATATATATATATATATATATATATATATATATATATATATATAAATCTCACATTCCATCTTATTCAGCTCATTGGATGACATTTTATTGATCATGTGTCACATCGCTGGAAGTTCGTACTGCTCCTCTCTATCTTGCCTGCTGCAAGCACCTTGTTTAACAGCTTCGTTTTTCAATGCCTGGCGGCCGATAACGCGGTGCATATCCCCGCTCACGCTGACGTCCGCGAAACATTAGGCGAGGCATTCGGGTAAGGGTGCCCGCTAATGAGCGGTAATCCGCACGTCGCGAGACCATGGCTCGCACGCTAGTACGCCGAAGGAAACGGACTTGAATGCTGTGTGGAAGAAACAAAAAGCGGGGGTAATGGCTGAGAAGCGGAGGGGGGTTACGGGCTTTGGGAATGGAGAACCGATGTCCGGCAGTTAAGCTCCTGGCACGATCGGACTCGCATAAAAGAGAGGATTCGCCGCGCACGTCATGCAAAGAGGGGGGGGGGGTGGGTTGTACACCAATAGGGCACAGCATTGGGAGGGAGAGGTGCCGGGCAGAAGGGGGGTGCGTTGTGACCTCCGGGGAGCCGCAGGCAACGCAGTTCGAAGAGCGGCGTTCTCCCATAAAAGATGGACGAGGCTCGGTCGCGGTGCGTGCTCGCCAAGGAGGCACCCGCTTCTGCCACAGACTTTCCCGTCACGTCGAGGGGAACTCGGATCTTGCGCCACTTCGTGAACAAGCGACCGCCGCGTGCCGTGACTTTTGTTTTGTTTTGTTTTCCGTAACTCTCACTTCGATGCCCGTTCGCTGTGGCTGCAGTTACCTTCGTGCATCGCGAATGCAGCGCAGCTTGAGCGAACGGCCATTCGATGCTGGTTCTCCCACTGCGGCTCAATCTTTCGTTTGAACCTTCGTTCTATCGTAGCTGTTGCAAGCCTTCTCCAAACCGCATAGCGACAAGTTTTTGTTTATTTACTCCTGGCCTTTGCGGTTGTTCCTTTGTTGGCACCAAACGGCGAAATGGAGGGATGTTAAGTTGAAGGAGGCAAAACTGAGAAAAGAGCTTACTCGGTTTTGCTTGTGCTCCTGCTTTTGTTCTCACAATGCAGCTCAATTTCGCTGTTCAGGCAGAGGCTATACGCGCTGGGAGTTCGACACGCAATATCATCTTGCCTAGTAGCCACCTTTCTTCCTTCTTTCTTTCTTTCTTTCTTTCTTTCTTTCTTTCTTTCTTTCTTTCTTTCTTTCTTTCTTTCTTTCTTTCTTTCTTTCTTTCTTTCTTTCTTTCTTTCTGCCCCGCCGCGGTGGTCTAGTGGCTAAGGTACTCGGCTGCTGACCCGCAGGTCGCGGGTTCAAATCCCGGCTGCGGCGGCTGCATTTCCGATGGAGGCGGAAATGTTGTAGGCCCGTGTACTCAGATTTGGGTGCACGTTAAAGAACCCCAGGTGGTCGAAATTTCCGGAACCCTCCACTACGGCGTCTCTCATAATCATATGGTGGTTTCGGGACGTTAAACCCCACATATCAATATTTCTTTCTTTCTTTTTTTCTTTCTTTCTTTTTTTCTTTCTTTCTTTTTTTCTTTCTTTCTTTTTGTCTTCTTTGATTATTTATTTATTTATCTATTTATTTATTTATTTATTCCTTCTAGTAGCTGGTCATGAGGATCTTGTTGACTCGCGGCGCATGTTTTATTGGCTTTTTTCCGGCGTTGCTGTCAGTGGACAAACGGATTGTTTGCAGCGAAATGAATACGTACAGGTCGTTTAAACGAGACTGGATTCGACATATTCCTATGGCGATGAATTCAAGCCGTTTACCTATGAAGGCATTCGCGAAGGGACACGAAATCGTTGCCTGTTACGGTCGCGCGGCTGACTAGCCTTTCACGTCTTTTATTCAACGAAATGGAATTAGGGCTTTACCGCAAGCGTAAGTGAAAGTTTTCCACGTGTATGGCCGCTCAATTTTACTACCGGTTTGCTTAGCAAGGCAGGTTGGGTATTCGAAGCGCGTTATTTATTGTGCCAGCATACTGCAAAATAATTGTAAAAAATTTCAAAGGGTACCCACAACTGTGCGGCAGTAAGGTGACGAATTGATTGACCTATTGGTTGATTAATTGATTTAATGACCTATAGTGAGATCATTTAGGCATGCGGTATTCGAGGGCAGTGAAATACTCCTTTACATATCAGGTTTTCTATTTTTAATTTACATTTGATGACCTTCTAACGCGACCTACCTTTGACCTTGCGGCTGAATAAATAATTAGGAAGAGAAAACGCAATCACCGAGAATTCTGTCTGACATAGGTGGTGTTAAGCACGGAAAAGGCGCTTCAATTTGTGTGGAAGTACTGTTAGCGGTTTCAGGTTCATATCGATCCGCATGATATATATATATATATATATATATATATATATATATATTATATATATATATATATATATATATATATATATATATATATATAATATATACATACATAGACACACACACACCCCGCACCTCCACCACGTATGAAGTCTTGGTTTGGATGACCTTTATTAAGCCCGAGGAACCGGCAGCCGACAGCTACGATGAATGAATCAAGATGATGATGCTACGCGACAACGATGAGGATGCAGGAGCAACACATGATAATGATTATAATGTACAGGTAAAGAGGATAGGTATACTGAATGTCCACAATATATATATATATATATATATATATATATATATATATATATATATATATATATATATATATATATATATATATATATATATATATATATATATATTCAGATACCATGTTTTCAAGAATACCCAGGGAACACCGCCCAATTGACGCTCGCAGTGATATATGGTTTATAGTACGCGGTACACCCGTTCCTGAACAGTGCTTCGGTATGGCAGCCAGCCACGATTTTATCGCCGTTATCCAGACGCGTCCTGGAGAATACGGCACGTCTTGTTTACTTGTCGCAATTCATCATTATTCACATGGTTTTTCTTTTTTTTTTTTCAGATGTCTGTTGTAACCTAATGAGGCGGATTTCGTTCTTCTCGCGTCGTTCTGGTGACGTTTTGAGCCGATCTGAAAAAACAACAACAACAAAAAAACAATTTGTTCGGATTCTTTCATGGTATGAGATTGAGCTCACGTTTTTCTTTCTTCATTTGTCTTTCAGTCACAAGAGGAAAACCTCTAGAGTGGGGTGCTCGTATTCGCCGCGCTATGTTGAATTTCGGATCGAACCACAGGAAGAATATTTTTTGGTTGAGCCGTAGCCTAGGAAAGTTTCAGATATTCCCGCTGGTGGGCCTCGTCTTGGTTTCTTTTTCTTTTTTTTTCATATTGTTCTATTAATATTTCGTTTTTCTTGATTCGCGAGCGCGACGTGCCTGTGCTCTGGAATCTCGCACGCCGAGACGCGTTATAGCGGCGCGCCGTTCATTTCTCAAAGTATACACACGTCGTCTTAACGCGCGATTAAGTCTTCCGCGCAAAACGTGCCGCAATATGTAGCTTGCGGAAATGAAGAAAGATTACCGGCCACATCGCGGCCGACGATAATTCGTATTAATGTCACCCCCCTCTGGCACTTACCACATACGCCACCAAGCTTCTTTTTTTTTTCGCTGGGGTATGAGAGCGCAGCGTGCTGCCTTGGCCTTTTCCGATGTTTCTCGGACCTTTCATTTCCGAATTTAGACCGCGAACAGCCGTATTTTTTTTTGTAAATCTTAAAAAGTTTAACGATGGCCCCGAGCCGCCTCGGTTTTCGCCATCGTTGCTGCACTTCGTACAGTTTTGGGGGAGGGGGGGGTGTGAATGTACGAAACTCGAGAATAATGAGTCAGAATATTGCACCATTTTGGTTCGGCCTGTGAACTCGATATTCTGCATTTGAAATTATGAATGCTTTTTGGATCATCTTACGACTGCAAGCGTTGCCAGGAGCACGTGATCAAGCAGTAAATATGATCAAATGTGTCGCAATCTCCATAACCAAGGTGAAAATGACGCGTATGTAATCAGTGAGATGTTATGGCTGCTGATATTCAAACGCCACCGAATAGTGCACTTTCTCGAATTGCGTCGCTGTATTTAAATAAAGGGAGAATAGTTATTGGAGGGACTATTTTAATGAGTACTGGGGTCCGGCATGCCAAAATAAGAATAAGCGAATATAAGGGACGCCGTACAGTTGGAGGCTACGGAAATTTCTACCACCTGGTGTTTCTCAATGTGCAGCGACATCGCATAGTATGCAGAGGCCTCTGGAGTGTCGCCTACATCGAAATCTCGGTGTCTTTCATTGCCCTCATTTATACAACAAATGGCTATACAACGAATAACACATATCCACTAGCTGATGCCTTCGCCGCCATCGACGCGTTCGCGGTGTTCTCGTGTGGATTTTTCTGCGAAGCGTACACTTATTTGCAAGGCTGCGCCCACGAGAATGCAGTCCCTGGCTGATATATTTTGTTATTTACTGCTGTCTTGAATTCGAGACGTAGCAGGAGTGGGTACGTATTTCAGCACAAACAACAAAAGTAGAAAACAATATGCTATAGTATAATTATACTTTTGCACTGTCTGTAGTGTAGCGGTTGCCTGCTACGCGTCACAATAGCTTCCTGGGCTGGCCCGAGAGCGAGATCTCTAATACCTGATGAAATGTCTGAGGTCGAAGCTCTCTTTTAATGAAATAACAAGCATCCCTTACTTCAGTTACGGGTGATCACAACCTGCTGCGAGCGCTGAGCTTTTAGGGTATGGCGAGAAAATTGTCGGATTCAATTGCTTTCCCTTAATAATCCTAATAATTTGTGAGCACAGATGTCGCGTGATAATGTAAAGGAACTCAAACGTTTTGACACCTAATGAATGATAGGTTCCTTAAGCTGGAATAAGGATGCGTGTTCGCGCGTGAAATGAAAGTATGGAGGTACGTTGCGGGCTTGTCTAAGCCAGCGGAAGCTGCCGTGCACGAATTTGGAACACGTCTGTGATTATAAGGCACGAAAAAAGAAATAAAAGTGGGCGTAGCAAGAAAGCAAAAGTGAGAGGGAAATCTGCATAATGATTAATGCTCCTGCCGACACCTATGCATCGTGAATCCTTCCGAACCCTAGTCATTCTCGCTTCATCTTTCTTTTTGTCGTCTCTGTCTCTTTTTAACAAGTGCTTTCGCTGTACAGCGACACCTGGCAGAGCGGCGAACTGTGCATATCTCTCGCCGTCCGAGGTGGCTTCACATAATTTATTTCTTTTCGCTCGATAAGTGTTATTACGCGATTCTTGTTGGTAAAAACAACTCTTCCGCCTTGCACGTGTCCTCTTCCCACGTCTTCTCAATTTCCGTATGCTCATTTTTTAGATGTGAAGCAGCTCTTTGGCTCACATGTGTAACACCGCGCGTACACCGGTCCGTACGAACAAGCTGCAATGCTTTCCCTTCGGCGCAGGTGTTGGAGCGGTGCTTAGTAGTTCGCGCCGCAGCTGCACGTTGACATCGCGCTCTTCTCGCACGCTTCCCTCGCAGGTGCGTGCTGACGTCGCCCTCTCCCCCACCTGCAGCACGCTCGCCGCATCGCCCGCAGCTGCCGGCTCCTCTGCCCGCTCACAACACACTTCCCTCTCGTTTCACCCTCTCCACCGCCTGCAACGCTCGACCGCACGTCGAGTGCAAAACTCTCTTTCGGCTCGTTTATCTTCGATGAAACTTACCCGAAACCCAACCCGCCTCGCGTGTTGTTGCGTTTCAAACAAACGTTTACTTGCGTAAATGCTACTCCGAGTTTCGCTTCAAAGCATTCTTCGTGCACCCGCGTCGATTCCCTGTTTTAACAGGGTCAACGCAGTGCGCACCGCTGCTGCTTCGCATCACATCATGGTTCCTTTCGGGGCGATAGTCCACAATATTTCCCTTCATAGACGCACATTTCTTCACATTTCGTTTTCTTTTAATCATTCTTTCGTTTCATCCAAAGTTTTTTTTTTTATGTGGGGTTTAACGTCCCAAAACCACTATATGATTATGAGAGACGCCGTAGTGGAGGGCTCCGGAAATTTCGACCACCTGGGGTTCTTTAACGTGCACCCAAATCTGAGCACACGGGCCTACAACATTTCCGCCTCCATCGGAAATGCAGCCGCCGCAGCCGGGATTTGAACCCGCGACCTGCGGGTCAGCAGCCGAGTACCTTAGCCACTAGGCCACCGCGGCGGGGCATCCAAAGTTCAAGTCACGTTTTGTTAAAGATGTCTTACTCTTTATGAAGATTCTGTTGTTTTAATATTTCTCTTTAGACGCAAGAGTAACTGGAATAATAAGCGAAGCGATAGCACGTTACGCTAGCATCTAAGCATCAGGCTGTGTGGGCATAGCGATCAAAAGGAGGCTTTCCTCTTCTTTACTTATAATCCTTTCTCCCGTAGCGTATGCAGCACATCTGGCGCTTGTGTTCTTCCTATTCAGTTTTCTTAGTCATCTTTTCGTTTCTGTCTCCAACTTGATAACGCCACGCTGCCTTTCTTTTTGTTTTAATTTTGGGGTGAACACACTTGGTCACATCAACTATTGTCCCCCGCTGCCTGTACTCTTTATGCTCTTTACTCAAAAGGGCGAGCTATTGTTCGTGCTGAATTCTAGCTTCCCCTAGAAACCTCCCCCCCCCCTCCCACTTCTTTTCTCTTAGCTCAGTCCTATATTTCCCAGCGAGTCCTTTGTATTTCGCGCAAGGTATGAATTAAAGCCTTTTTTTAAAGCGTGCTTTTCGGTCTGTTGTTCGGCACGCAGCTGATACTCGCTTGCCTGTTGTTTTTTTCTTTGTGTTTCTTGAAGAAACAAATGATGTTGGTCTTGGTCGCGTTTTCTTCCTTATGGTTTCCTTATGCTCCTCCTCCTCCTGCTCGGCTATTTGTCCTCCCATCCTTCGGCACACGCGGGGGCCCAGACAGTGCCGTGCTATGTTTCAGATTGGCAGCCGCCGTTTCTTCAGTGAAAAAGAAATGGATTGGGGCTGCGCACCTTATACGCTCTCGTCTTCCTTAGGGTCTCGTTTTTCCTGCATGTCGTCTCCCTTATTATTCCGCGGCGCGAATCGAGCCATCTTCTTTTTCTCCGCCATCTGTTCCTTCCTCTTCATTTTGCTCGCCAAGCTATGAGGGGAAGGTGGGTGACGGAATACTCCGGCTGATGGTGAAGGTAGGAGCTTTTTTAATCCTTTGACGACAAGCAGTGGAAACCCGTGGTAGGTGGGAAACGTTGGGAGAAAGGAAAAGTTCGTGACTTCTGCTGCGTTTTCTCAATGATAAATACGCGCTCATACATCTGGCTCGGCAAAAGATAAGCCGGCCACGAAGGGAGGAGCTGGAACGCGGGAGCGGAGGCGCCCCACTTATTACGCGGCTCCTAGCGAATGAAGGAAGTTGCTGGAATGAGGAGGGGGGGGGGTGTATAAGGAAACGTGGCGGGGACTGAAAAGACAAAAAAAAAATCACCTCTTGGGGAGTCGGAAATAAATTGAACTTCGGGAACAAAATATTTGTAAGCGCAGGGGAGACGCGCCGAGGAAGCAGTTCGTCGCCCTTGCCTTATTAGCATGTGAATGCGGTCTTGTTGTAATAGCAGAAACGCTATTTCATCATTTATTTAGTTTCTTTGTGTTTCTATTTTTTTCTTCCGTCTTGTTAAGTCCCGATATCGACTCCTCGTTCGAGAAGAGAAAGAATTCGAGCGGGTAAAAGTGTTTGCGCCAGCAAAATTGTTTCTCGCTGGAGCAATATCTCCCGAGTGTGGTGACAGTTTCGATTTATATACATAGTGCCCCCTCCTCCCCGGCCCTCCTGCACTTCTTCGATTATTTTTGCACAGTAGATAGAACTGTGCGTAGCGCCAAGCGCGTGCTCGTACGGTTCTTTCACGCGAGGTTGTTTTCTTCCGGGATTTTTCGCTTTCGGTTTTCTCCAAGCGCTGCATCTGGAAGTGCCACGCTTAGCGTGAAACGTAAATCTTGGCAGGAATCTTACGAGCTATATGCATCACAGTATGGAATTTGAGAATTCTTTAGTGTGCGGCATATAGTGATACCTCCTGCCCTTTAAGTCGCGGTTATCGTAGTTTTTTTTTCTTTGTTTCGCTGGTGTAATTAGCATGTGGTGAACTTACTGCGACGACACCGCATCTCCTGCGTATTCTGTCTGGACTTCAAGATTATGTGAATTTTGATTTCTGATATATGTGAACACTGGTAGGCGCAGATTCCTCTGTGCCGGTAATCATTCTGCGTTTAACCATAGCGCACTGCTTGCTGGTTGACAGAATATTTGTTAATTTATCAATTAGTGTTTTTTTATTTTTTTCAACCAAAGAAATTTTGAGCCTGTATTCGCAAAAACGTTTCAAGGTAAAATTTTTTGTAAGACAATATTCCAGCCAATCACAATGCGGTACATATCACTAGCAAAACCTGATGGGAAAACGCGCTTGGAAGAGAAGTTTTGTAAATTTGGTTTCGAGATATGATGAGCCAAAGCGACGACGCGATTGGAAGGAACGCCGTCGTGGAGCGACTCCGGATTAGTTTTGACCGTCTGGGGTTCTATAACGGGCGCCCGAATCTTATTATTCATCCCTCTCGGTAGGCGTAAGAACGCATTTATTTCACGCGGGAGCACTAGTTCTTGCTCATCGTAGCAGGCATCGAGCGAGTTTTGTGCTCGCCGTGTTGCATTGTCAGTGCCGTCAGCCTTGACTCGATTCCGATCGTTGCTGTCCGCGAAGTAGTCTCGCGCTTCTGTTCCTCGAGGACTGAGCGTCGGCAATGAGACAAATGGAAGATCGCGTGGAGGGGATAAAAAATAATAAGAGCTATGCCGAGAACTCGACCGCGACACGACACCCCCCCCCCCCCTCTCTCTCTTTCTCTCTTTTGTGTGTGTGCGTGCGTGTGTGTGTTTGTGTGTGTGTGTGTGTGTGTGTCGCGAGGCGTTAAATTGGTTTTATTGTTGCCGCCTTCGCTAACAACTCTGTGTATGGGGCCCCGAAAACCAACACCTCCGCCGCCAATGATGCCGCAGCTTTCTAAGGCCTTTCTTTTGGGACTCGTTCGCTGGATTTCGTGCCGACCGGTTGTGCCCCCGCGATCTCCGACGACAGTGCAGCTCTGCCCGGCTGGCTCGCCCTACGCCATCTCCTGACGCCGACAAGAGCTCTCGCTGAGTGGTGCCCAGTCCTCGAAGTTCTGCGGCCGTGTCTATCTTTCCTATCTTCTCCTTACTTCCGTATGTGGCTGTCCCTGCGGATCTCTCTCCCTATCTCTACACCTTTAATTCCTACCCTTTTTAATCCCTCTTTACCGCATCCCTCGTGAGCTACTGTTGAGGGGTCCTCCCCCTGAGAGAGTTACGGGGCTCACTTTGATCTTCTTCTCATTTAAGAATCACCTCCCCCCCTCCCTTTCTTTTTCAGCGTGTGTAACTTGTCGTGCCTTCGAGCCAGGTTTGCGGCAATGTTGTCTTTCCGCGATTGGCTCGTCGAGTCGGTGCCAGCATCTCGACGTGTCGTCGTCGAAGCTCGTCCAACACAACGGGCGATACAGCGATCGTCCCCTCTCCTCGTCTCTTTCTCTCGCTTGTTATGTTCCGGTCCCAGGTTGTCGCTGCCTCCTTCTGCCGCTCATTCAGCGCTCATTGCTTTCCTTGAAGCGAAGAGCGTCCCCACGATGGATGTGTTTATTGCTGATACCCTTTTGTCTGACTTCGATTTATTGAGTCGCGCACCCGGAAAGTGTGCGGGGGAAGAAGAAGGATCCTGCCTGCAGAGAAGGGAGGCTGGGGGTCGTTTGTGAAACGTCGAGAGCGAAGGGGGGGGGGGGGGGGCAGGCGGAGACGATCGGAGTCTCGGTCGGTTGCGGCCAAAATGGTCGCTGGAAAAGGAAGGCGCGGTTGCGTCTAATGGGCGCTTCGCTCGCCTCCTTCGCGTCGTCTTGCACGCACTCCGCTTTCTCGCTTTCATTGCACGGTAGAACGCCGCCGCCGCCGCCACATTTTCGTTAATTTGGCCACACACTGTGTTCCCTTCGTGTGACCACGCTGTTGCTCTGTGCCGTACCGGCTCCTTCGTCTTCTTCGGAACCCTCTCTCGGTTTGCAGCTATCGCTCAGTGGTTTCCTGTGTTCCTGGCTTCGAGCCCCACCTACGTTTCCGTGCGGTTCATCGATTACTGAAGTAGAGTCGCGTTGCTTTTCCTTATTGTTTCTTTATCGTCGTTACCTTGCTTCTTCGTGAGCCTTATGTGCACCACTGGCCTGTGTGCGAGAATCTCTCCTTGTCCGCCTTCCGCTCTCTTAATTTGGGCCGTCCCGACGCCAGTGTTTCCCATCCGGGTCTTCCGCCGAACGAGCGGGTTGAACGCGGTGGGTGCATGCCGGCGTTGTGGAAACTTGGTGCGCTACTAATCGATAACTAACCGCTTCATTACAGGGCCGACTGAATTTAGTTCTGAGACACCACTGTTGTTCACTCTTTTTTTTTTACTGAAGGGACAATATTTTACAATATTACAATATTTCGATATTGCAATATTTCGTGACTTTACAATATTTCGTGACTAGCGATGTTTCGCCGGGTTTCTGCGCATTTTTCTTAAAGTTCGCCAACAAGTTCAGTCGATTGTGCGCTTTTACGCTTCCTGCGTAATAAGGAAAGGAAGTAAGTCGATAACCTGTTTAGAAACTTCCGATTTCGTACTTTGCGTTTCTTGTTCCATCCTTTTGTTTAGTGCATTAATGCTGCTGGACTCGCTTCACCTTGCTGCACATTGAGTCCGTACTGCTCCGCGTGGCTTTATCTTCCTTCGCCTCATGAAATTGGACGACCAGCGCCTGTTAGCGAAAAAGTTTTAATCGATCGAGCAGACATAGCGTTGCACAGGAACCTTGTGCGAACGTTATGCTGCACTTTTGAAAAATATTTGCCTACCTCCGCATGCTTTTAATTAGAGCAGAGTTCGTGTTGTTTCTTTCTCTTTTTTTTCGCTCTACTTTAAGTTTTCCCCAAATCGCAATTCTTCGGGCTACCCCCCCCTCCCCCAGTGCATGTAACAAACGGAAAACCCGAACCAGGATTTTTTTCGCCTTTCTTTTTATCTTTCTCTTCCTCAAGATGCTAGAAAAGTGCGAACAAGGTTCATTGTTAATGTTATAATTGCCCCTTTGTGTGCTGCAGTAAACAAGACATTCCAGAAAATGTTGCACAGACGCTATAGGTGAAAGCCTTCAGCTGCAGCAGTATGGCACCAGTCTGCGCCAGTGCTGTATAGGCCTATTGCAGCTCGTGCGAGTAACTCGGTGACTGCTGTGGTAATCGCTCTCCGAGGTGCCTCAAATTTTCGGCTGCCCAACAAAATTCGAGCTTGTCCTGTTAAGTATAATTTTGGGTTCCACGTGCTTGTTTGGTGAAGCAGGAGTGGCGAAACATCGCTGGCACAGTCAACTTGCCAGGTTACTGAAAAATAAGAATAAATAAGTGCCCGCTAGTTATAGTTACGCCTTATAAGAAAAAAAATGATGTGACTCCTAAAATATCCCTTAGATCTCTTCTGGTTTTTTCTCGCGTAGTTTAACATTACTTGATGTAGGTATGCGACTCACTTGGGACGTTTTTTACTGGTAGATCTGGAGCAGTTCTTTTTTTTTTTTGATGTGGCGGTGAATACAAATATCACTGGCGGATTTGTAGTGTGTCCGCGCTTTTCAATGGCAGTTGCAGAACAACTCTGTGCTGTTTCGCTCTATCTGTTTTGCTGTGGAGAGGTTGAGGCCCATATTATCTCGGCTACTCTATATCAATAGGTTCTGCAGCGAAAAAAAAATAATGAATGCTACCCAATATGAACAATCAGCAAAAAAAGAAAATAGAAAGCATAATAGCACACTGAGACCAGGTGAAATAACATGTCAATGTACAGTTCGCTTGCAGCGATTCACACTGTCATAAAACGTTCACACGCACACCTTCCTATTTTTACTCACAGTATATGTACTAACACATTTCATATATCTCAACCGCTAGTGGTTCGCTCCGAGGCGAATAGCTCTGTTTGCTAGCCCCGCCACGGTGGTCTAGTGGCTAAGGTACTCGGCTGCTGACCCGCAGGTCGCGGGTTCGAATCCCGGCTGTGGCGGCTGCATTTCCGATGTAGGCGGAAATGTTGTAGGCCCGTGTGCTCAGATTTGGGTGCACGTTAAAGAACCCCAGGTGGTCGAAATTTCCGGAGCCCTCCACTACGGCGTCTCTCATAATCATATGGTGGTTTTGGGACGTTAAACCCCACAAATCATGAGCTCTGTTTGCTCCGCTGCCATTTCCCGGATTTGGGCTGAAATACGACCAGCAGCATACGTCACGTCTGTCATTGTGCGTGTGCTGAGCTTTACAAAATGGCTGCGTTCGCTGCTATGGAGGAACGGATGTCTAGCGATGAAGGACGCCCAGCAGCAGCCGACGCACAGCCGGAGAGATTACTACGTGCTCGTTCAAATTTGTCAGCCCAACACGAAAAACGGCGTCCGTGCTTTCCGCTACAGCGGGGTCGAAATCCGTGATTTGCAGTGGGGACAAATTCGCCATGAAAACGTAGGTAACAGAAAATGGAGTCATTTCCGGAACTGGTTTGTGACGTATGCGTAAACAACTTTCGGAACCACATCTCGTGAGCATTGACGTTTTTTTTTTTTAGAAGCAGATTTGGCTTGGTGCAATCCGAGTGCTCGCTCCAGGATTTCGGCGGCCACTCCGTATCTCTCAGTGAAAAACGCCATTCCTCATGCTAGCGCTTTTCGACTCGTTTGCTTTCCCTCACAGCAAGTAGGTTCGTCGCGGTGCACCCTTTACAGGCGACAAGATTTGGTTGTATTTTTTAGCGGATTCTCTCCTTTTTTTTATTTAGTTAATCAGTTGCTTATTTGCTCAATAATAAATTCAGGTTTAACTATGAAGGAGGACGTCAGAAAAGTTTTCATTGAATGCTTGAAATAACAATGAACGCCTTCACTGAACGATGCGTACATGCCACATGCTTCCCATCACCTCCGCTGCGATCGAAATGCATACCCTACTGTCTCCAAAAAGCACATTAACGCCCTGCAGGCGTAGAGCAGTTGACTTTCGATTACGTTCTAAATAATGTCAGCTCAAGTGCAATAAGTCATACGGATGTCTTTTCACAACCTTTGTTACTTGAACATGACATGCTCTCAGAAGGTGTATGGCTGTCACGAAGCATATTAATATATATAATAATATACTAATATTATTCATTATAATATTAAGCCTAACCTCAAATAAATATGCCTACACTTCACCAAATTGGCGCTCGAGCACTCTCTCGCACATTACATGAAATAGCAGTCCGAAAATTGCATTCCTAACAGGCACCGTTTTTCTCCGTCTGAAATCTTTCGCTGCAAAATTTTAGCTTGCTCCAAAGTCCCTGTCGAGAACTGCACTGTAATGCAACTCCGCATCTCAAATTGAAACTCCTGTCCTTCTTTTCCTTCAAGTCCTCGTTTATTTTTATATTTTTTCCTTCCTCTCTCTACGTGACGTACCCTGGCAGCTGGTTCGCGAAAATTTCCTTTCAAAGCTCGTCATGGTCTCCGCGCATCGCGCCCGCTGGAATGGAAGAAGTCCCGTCTGGCACATTTCCATCTGAACGCGCTATTGAAAGTTTGTGGATGGCCTTCCGGCTGCCTCTCCTTTTTCTTTGCTTTTATTGGCTCACTGGACTCGCGGTGCAGGCGCCTGACTTCTCTGAGCTATCTTCCCCAGCCACTGCGCTGTATACTTGCCCCGCTTTGGACTCCGGCTGCTCGTTGCGGTTGACGAGACCAGTCTTGTCTTACTGTACTTATTTGAAAAAACACGCACACTCTTTATATATATATATATATATATATATATATATATATATATATATATATATATATATATATATATATATATATATATATATATATATATATATATATATTGTAAGGACGAGAAATAAGACACAACGCCTTTGCTGCAGGCCGGCTGTTCTTATTCTGCTTCGTCTTCCTCCTCTTCCTTCCTAGCATGCGAGTCTGTGCCAGAGAGAGTTCCAGTTTCGGTTTTCGTCATTACACTCGGCCATGACTGCTAGCATTGTCGTTGGGCCAACGACAATGTTCTGGTAGGTAAGGCTAGCTGCAGCAGTTGACAGTGCTTCAGGTGGGCGAGGTTGGCTACATCGTCGTGGTCGGTCTCGACCACGCTGGAAGTTTGTCGAAATTGGCTCCGGCGGCCGACACTGGCTATGTCGTCTGGGTCGTTCACCGTGTCGTGATGGAGACTGGGTCCTGTGCGCGCGCGGAGCTGGCGGTAAAGTTTTTGGTGGGTGGGCTTGACTTTGTCGCCGTGGTCGAACTCGTCCATGATGCAACGTTTCCTGACAACTCGTAGAATGCAGTTCAGGTGGACGGCCCTGACTGTTCCGGCAAGGTCGCAGAGTAACCTGGAAACGCTGGTGTTTGTCCCACCGTCGCTGGTGGACTGAACTGCAGCGGGATGCCCTGCGAGGCAGCCATGATGACGTTTGGGCCATTTCTTGAAATGAGATGGGACGCAGCTCATGGTTGGGCATAAATACCACAGCAGAACTCCCAGACGTAGTCGAGCCGGTGGCTTCTGGCGAACTGTCATGTGCAAACATCGTATGCTGGGAGGAAACAGCAGGAGGGCTGGTCCTCGGCAAGTTCTCGATGGCAGTGGCCTCAGCGTAGCTAGGTATCTGGGCTTTCTCGAAGGAAACGTTCCTTGGTAGCCGCGTGTCTGCGTGGCTGAGCATGATCGTGGTCTGGTAGGGTTCAGTTGTGTCTAATACAATAGGATTGAGTGCCTCGATGTCCTCAGACGACGAGCGCGAGGGCCGTATCTCCGGACGAAGGTCTGGTGGGGTATTTTCAGGTCGAATACCGATGCAGAGTCCGGGACCTGTAGTGTAGGATTCCAGCCACTTCGGTCAGGGTCAGCAGCAGGGAACTCCTGGCAGCATTCCGTTGACGAGCTGCAACGAACGATTGCAGCCTCGAGGCGGGGCGCTGCCTGGGCTCCATCCTCGGCCTCGGGGAAGATCGAGCTGGACTTGCTGGAGTCACAGGAAATCCGTCCGAAAGCGGCAATCAGGGCTGCACTCCATTCTGCCCAGGACTGCTGCCTGACGCCTTCGTACCTGTGCCATGCTGCGGCAGCATCCCGCAGGCGATCTATGGCCATGTCCCACTTCTGCTCTTCAGTCGTTCCGAGAGCGTTGACGGTTGCCACCCATTCCTCGGCGTCGTCCTGGAAGCCGCGAAATTCCGGTAGCGCGAAGGAAATCGGCGATGGCGGGACGGCGGGCAGAACTCCGAAATGTGCCCCCGCCAAGCAGTTCACTTGCTCCGATACCTCCGCGAGAGAACGCCGGAGATTGCGACGGTTCTCGGGCGAGCTTACCTCGAAGTTTTGTGCGGCGGCCGCAGCCAACATGGCATTGAGTGCGCACAATGTTGGCAAGATGGCAGGACATAGCTTGGAACTCGACGCTATGAGGGCGTTGGTCGTGACACGGAGTTGCGCGATGGTATGCTGCAGCTCCGCTGCGCTGTCGTGTGATCCGCACGAAGAGCCAAGGCCCGCCTCTGCGGAGGATACAGTGACTGCGGTATTCGAGGTGGTACAATTCTTGACCAAGGACGCGTGGACGGCGTCCCTTGGAAATCCAGCTGTGGTCGGATTCGTGGACATGGGTTCCAGGGCGCTGGAAGCGTCAACGACGTTCCCAGGCAAGCGGAACCCGTGTGATGAGTTGTGACCTGGTACTGTGGCGTAGATGAAGCGGTCTTGCGCCGCCGGGTAGGCCTCGACGCCGTACACGGTGGGTGCTTGAAGCGCCGACAGGTTGCCAGGTATGGAGGAGGCATGTACGCCATCCCTAGGTGAGAGAGGCCCGTGCGCATGGTTGCCGCGACGTGTCGCGTCCCAGGACAAGTTTCCCGGAACCACAACGGAGGCCTGGACGCCATCCGTCGGTGCTGGGATCGATGCTGGCCGCGACGGACGCCTTGCGGGTCCCATCAGCGAAGAAGCGTGACGGCGAGGAGGCCTTGACGCCGTCCCCGAACGGTGGTGTCAGTAAACAGCTGCCGAGGAGGGCTTGACGCCGTCCTCAAGCGACGCTTACCGCGGCTGCACGTCGGCGGGCGTTCTGGATGACGAAACCGAGACGTAAGCCGTTTTCTTCGTCGACTGCGCCATTGTAAGGACGAGAAATAAGACACAACGCCTTTGCTGCAGGCCGGCTGTTCTTATTCTGCTTCGTCTTCCTCCTCTTCCTTCCTAGCATGCGAGTCTGTGCCAGAGAGAGTTCCAGTTTCGGTTTTCGTCATTACAATATATATATTGCAACGTTGTGGTGATTGAACCTTCGCAGAATTCGCTCGTGTTCGAAGCGCTGCCTTGTTGAGGAGTGCCCATGCGCGTCTTGGCCTGCGTCCTTTCTGACCCGATCCTTCCGTCCTTTGTGACTGCATTTTTACTTCCCACCGAAAAGTTTCGTTTTTTTGAAGGGGGAGGTTCTTTTGGCGTCTCCTTTCGGCTCGGTCGGTTGCCCGATTTGATTACCCGTTCGGGGAAGCTTTATTTTTTGCTAAAACATAAAATAAAAATGATGTAGTCATCGGTACTACCGCGTGCTGTCTTTTTTTTTTTTCTCTTTCGCTATCGATTTTGCACTCGCATTTTTGTTTTCCTCTCCGGTGACTGAATATTATTTCAGTTTCTAGTTTTCCCGGTTGCGCGCCTGTCGATGTGGACGTTTTGTACTTTCTGCGACCGGGTACTGTAATTTTCTCCGAAAATAAAAATAAATATAAAGGAATAGAGAACAACACAACATGATTGTTTCTGTTCGCTATCTCATTTTTTGATTTGAAATGCCGTGGGTATTCTTCAGTCATACGAAACCTTTTTTTTATTTTTCTACTTTTTATGTTCGAAGTGTTGCCTTGTTCGCCGGCACTACACTTCGCAAGACCCGTTCTGTTCCTTTGCGTTTTTCTTTTTGTTTCCAGTGCGCCCGCTGTTGTGGCGCAGCTGTTGAAATCTTTCTGTTATGATTGGTGTAACAGCCGAGCGGACAATCTCAGACTTGTCCCATGTTGTTTTCGTTGTTTTCTCTCTTGGATTATTTTTTTTTTGCTTTTCAGCTCGGAGTGGGCGGCCTAAAAATGCAAAATAATGACAGCAACTGTATCACATTCGGATCGTGCGTTCTTCATTTTTTTTTTTTGCTCGTTTAATTTTTGTCTTGCGTTATCCTTTCAGCCAGCATCCAGTTCGTTTATTGTAGTGCGGCGGGTAGTCGGTTACCTTAGGTTCTGGCGCATCGCAGACGACGGCAAATGGCCGCCTCTAGCTCCCCTCGTACCATTCTGCGACCCTTATAATCTTAAAATGACTACGTTGGCTGCTCGCGTTACAAAATTACCTTATTCCTTCGCCGTTAAGCTGTTCGCGCCGTTCTGTCTCTGAGAGTGTGCGCGCTCATTCGCTCGTGTTTCGAGTGACCCCGTTTCTCGTTCGCCCTGCCGTTTTTTAGTTTATTTTTTGCCCCCCGCTTTTTTTGTTTCATTCTTCGTGAGCTCGTTTGCCTAAGCATGTTTCCGTGTTCTGGGAGGCACTTGGAATTGCCCGAGACATCGCCGAGCCCTCGTTTTAGCGAAAGGCACGTCCGTGCTGTAAACGCTCCGTTTGTTTTCCTAAGTATTCTTTAAAGTCGAGACTTCTCTGAGCCGGCTTATGGTGTTGTCACACTTCCATTTCGTTTTCGTTTTTATTTTTGTATTGCGCTAGCGTTTTTTCCTTTTTTTGCGTTCCAGCAAAAATGTGTTTTTATGCACGCGTGTATGCGCACGTGTGTCGCAGCGTGGACGCGCTACAGATAACATTTGGCTCAGGAAGAAAGTAGGCCACTATAGTTGCCGCATCAGTCATATCGTACAGTCAGTTGCAGCTTAAATGAAGTAGCGCTGTACAGTTTGCGCGGTAAGTAACCATACCTTAATGTAAACACATAATGTAAATATATGATACCATTCCAAGAAGTTGATCATAGAGTCGATGGGGAAAAAGCGTAGGCCACTGCAGTCAAATGTCTCATGCTGTCTGTGGTGGTCCATTGTTGTCAGGCGTGAATAATCGGCTAAGCGATGCAGTTACAAATAAAATACATATATTTCTCTTTAGAACGAGCAAGAACTAAGCTCTGCATGTATGATTTCTTCGTCGTTGATCGAATTTGTTGTAGCAACATTTCTTGTTGAGGTGCGAAGATACATCGAATTACATGTTACTTCTCTTTTATCTTTAGCCTCGATTTATAGGCACAGCTTATACTGGATCAGCTGCCGTTTCAGCGGGTATCACATCATTGAGCGTGTGGTACATCTCTGTCGGTCGGTTCAATAGAGTGCATATGTACTTATAATGAAATAGACTTCTATTTTTGAAGGGGAGAAGATATACATAGATTTAGCTTACTGATGTGTTAGTTCAACAAAGCGTTTCGCCATGTCGCTCAAGCGATGAATGGTCTCGTAGTGTAATGCAATTTCTAATCGTTTCAGAATAGAACGACGTAGTAGCTCCAGTTGATTTGGTTTGTGAGCTTTTCCCCGAGGCATTGTTGCTCTGCGTCGTGCATCTTTTACAGGCGGTGAGCCCCTTTTCAGCACGGAAATGATGTTAGCCCCAGTTGTCAATGGTTCTCACGTGATCTTGAGACAGCTACGCTATCTGTGTAATCAAACATAACATACGGGCGTCTTTCAGTGAGCAAAAGGTCAGCTTCCGAGCACTCAGCCAAAACTTCGGAAGGGTTATTTTCAGACAGATGAGCTTTTGTAATAACCGCATTAGATATTCAACGTACGGCCCGAACAAAATGCATCCAAAACAAATGCAGCAAACGTCGTTTCATTTGCGCGTATACATTGGTCTGCTCGCTTCGGCGGGCTTTGTTTTTGCACGGGCATTTATTTTTTCGCTTTTTGTTGTAATCTAACGGATGCTGCTTGTGAAAGGAAAACGCGTTTGTTCTGGCCGTTTCAAAAGCAGCCTTCTTTATGGCTAATGTAAACAATGCCTGCGAACAACTTTTCAGTCTTGGAATGCTTTTCTTTCTCTATAACAGATTGCTTGAATCGATCCGAGTCTGTCAGTTAGAAAACGCTTCCATCCATGATTGTCTTCCGCAAGTGTCGTAATAAGCGAATATCCCCACGAATCAAAATGCTTACGATTTACTTAATAGGATGGCGTAATATATGGTTGCCCTTGAGTTCTTATCTTCTGATTCTGTCATTTCCGGCTCTTTTTGTGTGTGTGTGTGTGACAATTGCAACGTGGTGTGCACACGGTACTATATTCAATGGAAGTTTTGCTTGTTCACTTGACCGCTCTAGCTGAGTCTTAAATGTGCAACACGCGAAAACGCCCGGTAGTACTGCTTGTGTAATTGATTAGCTATATATGAAGCGACTAGATAACATCACATTGAGTATTTTGAACGCACGGAATATAACTTAAGTATACACGTTTTACGAGCGTTCGTATTTTTTGACAAAACTCAACGTGTTAGGAGGAAGGAATAAGAGTTCTTCTGCATGTTTAGCGCAGATTGCCCATTGCGAGGTTAAAAGATCAGGCACCATATGTACGTAAAAAAGCATACGTGGCATTTTCGAATGGCCTATAAGTAAACATGGTTCTTTCTATCTATTTATTGATTGATGACTATCTCTCTCTCTCTCTCTCTCGATCGTCTTGCCCCGCCGCGGTGGTCTAGTGGCTAAGGTACTCGGCTGCTGACCCGCAGGTAGCGGGTTCAAATCCCGGCAGCGGTGGCTGCATTTCCGATGGAAGCGGAAATGTTGTAGGCCCGTGTGCTCAGATTTGGGTGCACGTTAAAGAACCCCAGGTGATCGAAATTTCCGGAGCCCTCCACTGCGGCGTCTTTCATAATCATATGGTGGTTTCGGGACATTAAACCCCACATATCAATCAAATCTCGATCGTCTTGCCAATCGCTACCCAGCCTTCGCTTCTCGATGGTACCAAACTGTGCCACAAGAAGAGCCGAAGAGCGAACAAGCTTCAGCTTCTATCTTGAGTTACATCTACCTGGGATCTTCCTTTACAGCCTTCTTTGCTTTTTTTCTTGATAATCAAAGAAGACGACACCGCCGACACCACAGTGAGCTATTTTTAACGCTATCGCACAAAAAACGTAAATTAATCGGATCGAGTAATGTAACGAAATAATGTTGACGAAGTTGAGACGTTTCAAATTATGACGTGCGTTTTGGTTTTCTCTCTCTCCTCTCAAACTGGAATCGTAGTTTATAGTTAATTCGCTCTCCTTTATCAAATCTGGATTTGTGCCTGTCCTCTCAGCTAATGATAGTTTTATGAAATACAGAGGTTAAGTGGCTGATATATGCAGTTGGCTGCAATGTGTTGAACAGGGAAGGTGTTGAAATATGACTGATAAGCAAAAAAATGAAATAGCAAAGCGAATGATAAGCTAACGCAGTAAAATTGAAACACCATTGTAACCCTGGCATGAGGCACGGATAGGTGTAGCTTAGTTCTGATGGGCTACATTATACTGACGTTAGCCTAAATACTCCGTATGCGTGTGTGTCGTTTCCTCTCTGCTGCACCACCTGAAGACCATGCACCTAAATAGCCATGGTTTAAAAAACACTGCTAATGGCGCGCACATTGTTCGAGTTTTTTTTTTTTTTTAATCGGGACCGTTGAACATACGTCGTGTGCTGCTACCGGTCCTTTCCGTTTTCTTTAATAAAGTATATTGCCTGGCTCCCTTAGAAAATGGGCTTGTCTAAATTCATACCGGCTGATAGTGCTGCCTTCGCTGTGGTGTTTCCACAAAATGGCCGGTCGTCTCTTAAATTGTTACCGTTTTCTCGTTTTTCCCGAGAGATGGTGATGTTATCGCCTGGCGTTGCGTTACTGAAACGATTCTTCAGAGCTTGAAAAAAAGTACAGCAAAAAGAAAACGGGGGATAGCTAGCAAAAATGTGAAAGGTTAGGGCATTGAAGTTATTTTAGAGGCCTTTATAATAAATTTGTTTTTGTTTCCTCCTGGGTGCGCGTGGGAGCATAGAGCGCGTATAGCGTTAGCTTAGTGAATTCGTCGCGTTCAGATTATGTTTCTGCATTTTTTTGCTCTATCTTTTAGCGTACTATATAATATTTTTTGTGAATGTGGTGGGCACACGTGACGACAAAAGTCGTTAGCTTAACTTGGATGAAAGGAAATCGCCTTCACGCGCAAGAAAGCGGTGCTATACACACATATATAAAAATACCGCGATGCGTGTGTGTTCTCTTTTTCGTTTTAGCGCACGTGTGTGCACTCTATTTATGTGCACGATTCGCATTACTTTGCGCAATATCAGTGGCTTCAGTGGTGCGACTAGTATTACAACGCGGCGCTCGATTTTCGACGTTACGGACGTCACTATATCGTTTTGTTTATTATTTCGTTTGCCATTTAATAAGCCCCGTGCCAAAGACGCATCACAGCGGTGACGCGACGGGCAGCCAAGCGTGCGCCGTGTATATAGCATCGTGTTATTAAGCGCTCGTAAGAGCGGCCAGCTACGACTCGCCGGCATTGTCGGTGATTTGTTGGTTTAATTTTTTACTCTTTTTTTTTACATAGCACGTAGAAATCAGCGTAGGATGCAGCGAAGGCAGCTTAAGGATATGTATATTACCTCACGTTTTTTTCGATATTTTTTTGGCTCATTTATCGAGCTGCGACATTTGCTCACGGTAGACGCGTAGCATCTTGACCGTAGACGAGAGGCGGGGATGGATGGAAGCAACCAAAAAAAAAAAAAAAACGAGTAGTGTCAAGGGTAACGGGTAGCTTCGAGTTACACAGCTGTGATAGTTGCTGCAATAGCTCCTTTATGGCTACTTTACGTGACAGATCAGTTTCGTGCACATCTTGCCGCTCGGAGTATAGTACCATGCGTACGGCCCGGCACAAACCTGCCATACCTATGAAATACCGAATGCTCTCTTTGTGTCTGTCGGCTAATATGATTAATGCAACGATGTTTGTTGCGTTGTGTTGCTTAATGACTTTGCATTGTTACACTATTTCGCCAACAAGGGCCGCTGGCCACACGCGGGACGCCCGCTCGGGTCGCGTGCCTTAGTGAATTAAGTTCCCTCGCATCGGTTCTGTCCCGTGCTCCTGCACGTACGCCCTTGACGCTACCAGTGGCGGGCTGCTTAATGCCCCTTAATGCGCCCGGGAGTTCCCGGACCCTGTTTGTCTTCGGGTCCGGGGCCGTCCGCCTGCTGGGACCGTGGCGTGCCGTGGCTGTGGCAGCCCCGAGTTGTGGGTGGGCTGCCACGATCGATCCTTGTTAGCAGTGCCTTTGTTAATGTTACCCTTTCCGCCTTGGGAGGTCCCGTGGTCGTAAAACATTTATATGGCATATTGATGGCGCTTTCGCTGCTGCTAGACATGCGAGGCCGAAGTTTCTCGGAGCCCGCGCGTTGCGGGCCTGCATCCGCGAGGAAAGCCGGGGGAAAGGCGTGTAGGTGGACTGCGTGTTCACTCCTCTTGTCCGCTCTTGTAGGCCGCCGGCCCCTACGCCATTACGTGCAGCTGCCGTACGTTTTCACCCGCGCTCTTGTACGCTCTCTTGTACTGTTTCGCTTCGTGTACTTCTGTAATACATGCCGTGAGCGAATGCATATTCGTCTTCGCGCGATGCTGTTCAGCTGTTTTGTTATTGAGTGTTATGGCCTTGTTGTCCCGCCCTTTTTCTGTTACCTCCTTCTCCACTATATGCTGTAGGGTTGGCCTCCGATGATGACCATAACACACTCGACGAGTGGCTCGTAGCAGCTGCGTCTAACAGCGGCGATAAGCCGTGTGCGATGTCTTCGACCGTCTCCGGTTGCTTGTACTGCTTATCCTGACTAGCTCTTGTCGGTATACGTGTTAACAAGACGTCAACAAGTGTACGTTGGGGTGGAGTTTGCCTGCCCGTTGTCTGGTTCATTGCATTGCTTATGCAAGTTTTGGATCTTCCTCAGGTTTAAATGATTACCGTTGTATTTGGTTCTAACTGATTTTTTTAATCTACATCTCCCTTATTTGTTTTTCGTTCGCACGGTGATAAATGATGTATTGCGACGATAAATGATGTATTCTTGCTCTCAGTGTTGGGGGGGGGGGGGGGTATGATGTTTGAGTCTAGAAACACAATATGCGAGCCGGTGTTCCGAATAAAACTTTTTTTTATCTGTGCAATATGTATAGGCTATCGGTATTATTTTCCTCCTCTCCATCTTTTTTCGTAGGCTTTACTTAAGCCTTTGAAGAAATTGACTCGGGCTTTCATTTATTGTTGTTCAGTGAACTGGGAGCGTGGAAGGAACACTCACTAAGCAAAGAGGAGGTACACAGCACGAGCGCTTTTACGAACAACTGGTTTATTCTCACGTTAGAGAGACATATAAATACACAAAGGTGCGCATGTCAACAAGAATAAGACGATAGTGGGAGAAGCGCGCGTGGTGTTCATTCGGAGCACTTGTCTATAAGAATTATCGATATATTTAAACTCACAGTCATGTAGTGATAATGACGGATGGCTGATACACTGATTCTTATTTATGGAAATCTGATACGCTTCAGACATTTCACGCGTGGTTTGAAGCGTTCGTGCTGTGTGCCTCCTCCTTGCTTCGTGTGTGTGTTTCTTCCGTGCATCAGTTCGCTGAACAATTACGAATTGCCAACTAGCCCGCCTTTCCATCCTGATGCAGTGTCTTTCATTTATTCGCATGCTCGCTCCGTTAGTCGCTAATAAAGTTGCTCGATTTTGGCATAAGCGTGCACAGAGCATTAGGCGGAACCAAAGGCTGGATCAAAGTGGCCTGCCTTCAGTCTCCAGCTTTCCGGATGTAACAGTGGGAAGCAAACAGGTCGAGGAATGCAACAATTGTCGTTCCGGGCCGCCATTTTCGGCAAACATGCGCATTGCGATGACTTCGCGCTTCCATCGAGACAAAGTTGGCCACCCCTCGGACGATTAAGGAGGACCCCTTGCGTGCCCCTCGTATGCGCACGCGTATGACTACTGGCTGCTTTTTTTTTTTTTCTCGATGACGTTTAGGGAACTCCTTGATTATGTGCGTTGTCGCCCGCCTGAAACATGAAGTGAAATCTTGAGAGAAACATAAAATAATAATTAATGGGGTTTGGCGTTCTAAAATTATGATGTGATTATGAGCGACTACTTAGTGAAGGGGCATTCGAAGCTTCGATCACCTGGGGATATATAACCTGCCCCTAAAAAAAAGCACACAGTTCTACATCATCTGCCGTCTAACGAAATATGGCCGCTGAGGCCGGCGTGCGATCTCGCGACCGTCGGCTCAGCTGTTGATCGCCATAGCCACTAGACTACTGTGGCAGCTAAAAGGTAAAACAAGTGTCACGGTTTTTTTGCATGTCTGACTAGCTCTTTGAAGTTGCTTTCAAAGCGCAACTTATCACCACTAAAAGTGAACATCGTACGGGTCAATTGTTTCTTACCGTTTTCTATGTGTTTCAAGAGAGCGCTAGGCAAGCTCAGAGATGTGTTCATGCGCTCCTAATAAGCACTGTGAGAGTAATGACTTCGTACCTTTTGAGTGTGAGAAATAGCTTTATGATAACCACGACTATAGCGCCTGGATCACAGGAGCGCAGATTACTTGATAGCGTAGCTAACATATAGCTGTGGTACATTTGTAATCGACAGATTTCAGCGTTAAGGCAAGACATTGCTGTATTTCGGCACCAAGTCGGCTACGGCAATGTTCGAACAAGTGGAAAAAACTAATGAACATTGGTTCCCATTAAGCGTTAATGATGGTCGCAACTGCTGTTAACAGTCAGGTCGTCGCTTGCGCTGCAAAAGTAAGCAACTTGCAGCCATTATTGTCCCGTTGGCTAAGAAAAAAAATGCAACCTTTAGAGCATTTTTTCTGTCTCTGTATCATGTACTGTTACGTTGTACCCATAAATTATGACGTATATTTCGTCACGTTATGTGAGTGTTCAACAGACCAGAAACTATAGTGTCTCCTCGCAGCAAGCTCTTGCATTCATAATTCAAACTCTGTACAGAAATCTCTCACCTGGCCTTTGGTTCTGCGACGACGCTCTTTCGTCAATCCGACACGCTTTCCTGCTTCCAACGGTGCTAGCTGCGCCGGCTTCCCGGAGTCGTGTCGTACCGGCGGTCAGCCTCAATAGTTCTGCTCGCTCACTTTTTTTTTTTCCTCTAACGCACCCGGTACTCCAAGTCCTGAGTTGACGGCGGCACAAAGCACTAACTGACCACTCGAATGAAGCTTAGTACCTCCAGACTCTTGCGCAGTCCTCAGTTTTCTCGATGAAAGGAAGAGTGCGTTTTCCTCGCTCTCTTCTACAAAAAGTGAGAGTTTCTTTCTTTTTTTCCCCCGCAATGTGTGCGTCACGCTAGAATAGAATGCTGCGTGTGCGTTTTTCCTGTAGTCCACGGAACACAAGTTCGTCGCTGCTTACCCCCAGAACGAACTAAACTCCTGAATATCCGTGCAAATGGGTCCTTAACTGGGGTGTGTAGCCACGACTACGGCTTGGCAATCACTTCCCGTTCAATGACGAAACACGCGATGCACTTCAAGTATTCAACCACACACGCCGAAGCAGCGGTGAGTTCCGTACCGTCGAAGACCTTCCAACCAGCTTGAAAGAGCACTTCCGGCCAACGCTGATGTTGGAGCCAAATCATCCAGTGGGAGGAAGCGTTCAGAGGCGCTCGGCTCCCGCGGTGGCCGCTCCTTCAGTGTTCGTGGTCCGCGCACGGCGTTCGTTTTTATCCGCGCGCGCCGGCGTTCGGGCGCTCGCGTCGAGATGGCGTCGGTGGCCCAGGGAGCCGCTGACGTTCCTTCGCGGGGTTCTAGCTCGGGCGACTTCGCCGCCGGGTGGTGCTGTGTTCGGCGCTGAAATTACCTCCTTTCCATCCTCGATCGCGCCCAACCCGCCTTCGCCGGCGATCCCGAGATTTATCATTTCGGCGCCCTACGCACGGACGGCGGTGGGCCCCGTTTTGTCGCCGTCGATTCGATTTCTGCTTGCCCTTTTCTTCGAGTGACTCGGTCGTGCTTCTCCTTTGTCATGCTCCTCCATAGGTGTGCTTGAGCAAAACCAAAAACAAAAATAAATAAAGGAAGTGTCGTCGGCCTTATGAATACTGGTGACGACGTAGACAAAATTAAAATCCTCCCGACCGTCTCTTGCAAAAGCAATGGCTTCGGTCTCAGTTGTCAAAGCAGATCGAGAATTGTTTAATTGATCTACGATGCATTCGCTGCATGCGCGTGCCTTCAGCGGCCTTCGTTTAAAATAATTTACTAGCGTCATAATGCCCCGTTTCATTGCGCTTCGTACCTGGCTATCAAAGGCACTTCGTGTTAGAAAACGATATTTTTGCCTCTTCCATTGTCACTTCAGGGTCAAATGCCTTTTTTGGTCATACCGTGTCGATGAAACCCCTGGCCCTGGAATTGAATCTTGGGCATATTTTGCCTCGCGCAGGTATATTTGGAAGCCATCCCCATGCACGTGGTTTGTTTGCGTTATTAAATTGACCATTTTGAATTTTTCGGTCTTTTAGTATTTTGAATAAGTACACAGGTGCAAGTTGTAGGGGACGATACGTGTGTCGAGCCACACTTTTTTCTGGGAATGGCGTGGGCACTGACGGTGAAGCGCCGTTGTTGTTTCGTCGTCGTTCATTCTCGAAATTCAGATAAAATGCCACGTTCAAGGACTTTCCTCACAGAAGAGCCCGAAGGAGTATACGGGTACTTTACTTTTTCTTGGGCCAGTCCGAAATCGTACTTGACAGTCGTGACGTCAGACTGACGCTGTTTCGCTGGCGTTTCGGCAGCATGGTCTTGAATCGTGCCACTTTTTCTTCCAGTAATCGTCTTGCTCCAAAATACACGGTAATGTGTTGTTCTGGGAACCTTGTCTTTTTTCCTTCGTCATTCTTGCGTGTATAGTGTCTATGGGCGGTAACATGAGCCTATTCGATTGAACAGAAACCACACGTCGCCCGCTCGCAGAGCGAATTCACGAGGGTGAATCTTTGCTCTCTGGTATTTTCCTTTATTTTTTATATATTGTAGTTTATTGTTGTTCTCTGGAATCGCGATACACATTTAACTCTGAAGATTGTTTTACCTACATATGCATTTGAAATTGCACTAGCGGTCAAACGTTCGTCCGCTGTATTAAGTTTCGTGGTGAGGTTCCATTTCGGAAATGGGGAAGCACCCCTCGGTTCTAATATTACCCCAAATAGTGTAGTAAGCCGCAACCTCCTAATCGTTCTCGGTTATCCATCCGCGGTAGCGAGCTGCAATTATCACTCGGCAATATCCAGCGGAACGCGGCGACTGACTGCAACGTTGTATTGAGCGACACAGCCTCATCAAGTGGAAATCGTTAATCACCACACGGCAGCCAGCTAGTAATCTATCACGACTGTGGATGATACAGTTGGACCACGAAGTAAAGCACCGAGGTTAGCGTAGCGTTGTTTGAATGGCCCGTAGACCACCCAGAGGTAGAAATATCAATGTGGCGTTGCCATGGTGTATAGGAGTCTGCAGTTAACGCTGGTGGAATTGCACGCGTTTCCTCGTTTCGCTCTTTCTTTCGCCTGGCTGCGTTCCTCGGCTCGTTTGACCACCTGGGCAACTTTTCTTGGCACTGAAGAGAAAGCTACAAAGCCGAACTACGTACATCCCACTGTCAGTGAACGTATAGTTCCAAAGTAGCGCCCGTATTTTCAATGAAAGTTATAAATGTTCCTTTTTTAGTTTCTACGTGGAGCTATTTGAGAAAGGACGCAACTCACGCTTGTAAGATATTCGTATTTCTTTTATCTTTTGTAACTTCACGTTTTTGAACGAGTGAAAAAGTCTCACCTTTTAACGTGAATCTCAAACGCTAAGCGGCGTCTGCGTCTACGTGAAGCTGTGATGGTGCGCCCCCGTCACTTTCCACAGCGCGCCGAAACGGACTGCTTTGCGTAGTGCTACATGTGCCGAAGCTCCGCCTCCGTAGCTTTCCCTTCAGTGCTGCGTCCGAGGTGGAAACGCAACGGGCGCGTGCATGTGCTAGCTGAAAACAAGCTTTCGTTTGCCCACTGACAGGGTCTCTGGTACGCCGCGTCGTTTGTATTGTACACAGCGTCAGTTGACGTCATTACAGCTGTTCTCGATAGAGAAAAGGCACGGACAGCAGCGCGCGGGTGTCCGTTGGTGGTTTACGGGTCCTTTAAGGATTATTACTTCATGTTTTGAGTTTGTCTTGGTGTTACGTGCATAGTAGCACGTCCGTTGGGGCGCTGAATAGCTTTTATCTCTCAGTAACCTAAAATGAAGCCATCATGTGTGCGTAGTTGGCAAATAACGTCACTCTAGATCCAAAAGTATGGGTTTGACTCCATTCTGCCACGTGTTGTCTTTGCTCCCATTTTCATTTTAAATTGCTTCAATTTTGCAGTAGTTCAAATACGCAAAAGAAAATATATTTCGCTTTAATTTCTCTGAATTCATTATCTACGCTTCCTTCGCACTGTTCTAACACATGAGGCTCAGACGGTCATTGCAGCATATAACTGGTGGCATATATAGGTGCTGCATTTCCGTGCTGCTCTGTTACAGTAATGTACGCTGTTGCATGCCATCTTTAATGCTCATGTTAAGGCTTACAGTGAGAACAGCGTTCCCGCCAGCTACAGCAAGCTGGCCTCCGCTATAGTGACACGACTGCTATGACCGCTGAGTACGTGATAGCTGATTTCGCAAAACACTGCATCACCTCATGCATAACACTGACCCTACGGCACACATCTAATACTCGTATAAACAAAAATTAATATACCTCGAGGGCAAGTTTTCACAAAAAAGCAAAACACAAAATAACTGCGAAATAGTTTCTAATGTCTGTCACACCGCTTTTCCTGAAATTGGCGTGGAAATTGATATTGAGCCTGCCTGCTGTGTAAAAGCAGTAACAGTGAGCTCGTGATGGTACACGTCCTTCGCTGGTGCCATTCGGGCAGTGCTTGTACGCTGTCAGAGTTGATTTGCGACGTCTCCGCGTCACACAGGCGTTCATGGTACCGGGATTGCTTGCCGTTACGTGTATGCTCTCATCTACTACGGTGTAGGCAAATGTACATCCGTGCATTCGAGGCCCATAGTTCTCTTCTACTTCGCTAGGCACGTAGCGTGTAAGAGTCATCTTGTGCAGTCTAGACGCTGTTGAGCAAACTCAAGGAGTTGCACAACGAAATGGAGACAGATTGAAGCAGCTGACGTGCATTATGGTTTGTACGTGTAGCTCGCAGCGTACGTGGTTCCGATCGTACCCATCGGTTAGGTCTTGCATGTTTAATATGAGAGAAACTTCAGGCATCATGCTTCTCGACGCGATGCACAGGCTGCTTTCTATTTTCCGCACCACTCTCGGCTGACGTGCTGACTCACCATTAAATATCGAGAAAGTGCCAGTTGATCTATTGAACGCGTGTTTTCTGGTTGTGTGACCATATATGTGGTACTCTATTTTTTCCGTACTTATTCTTGTCATGCCGACTATATTCTACAGAAAAAAAGGGGGGGGGGGGACAAGCGGGTATGGGGAGGAAAACAGATATTAGCTATGCATGCCCGTTTACAGAGTGTAGAGCAACACTGCCCACAGCTCCGAAGTGTTGGGTTTGATCGCTAAAGCCTCGTGCTGTGCAGTGAAATGATGAAATCAGATGGCGCAGATGTATTGTAAAAAATCCTGAACGAAATTGTGTTAAAAACATGGCTGATCCTTCTTTTCAGGTATTGGTGTAACACGATTGTGAAACATGTCTTCGCCGAGGTAGCCGAGTGTTTATCTTCGTTGTTTCGCCACAAGGGCAAAGGAATGAGTGCTACAGCAACAAATTGCAATTTTATAGGAAGTTCGGCTAGCAGCTAGAAATTTACAGTGCGCACGTCAAGCAGAAGGCACTCACGAAATTAGTATACACAGCACGACCGCGCACAAACAACTGTCCCATCTAGACACTTGAAGCACGCTCTTGAAAGAGGAAAAAAAAACGCACGAAACGAAAGCACAAGTATACAAAGGATGAGTGCTAAGAACTGTCACAATTATTCATTCTTTATGAGCAGCGTGCTCTTTTCATAAACGCGGCCGCGGCAGCGAGTAAAGTGACCTTCGTGCTTTCCTGAATTACGAGTCTGATCTGAGAAGCGCGCGCGCAGTCCGAGATACCATGATCCGTGGAGGCGCGCGCTCTAAAAAACGCGGGATGCGCCCAACGCTAGGCCGTTGCGCAATTTCGTTAGTAATGATGAAAACGCTGTGAAGTGGAGGAGCTTTAAGGACGGTCAATGGTAGAAGGTGTATACAAATGGCTAGCTGTTGGTACGCTCCGTGGCTTAATGGGTTGTGTCTCGCACAATTATGGCACAATAATTGATTGATATGTAGGGTTTAACGTCCCAAAACCACCATATGGTTATGAGAGACGCCGTAGTGGAGGACTCCGGAAATTTCGATCACATGGGGTTCTTTAACATGCACCCAAATCGGAGCACACGGGCCTACAGCATTTTTGCTTCCATTGAGAATGCAGCAGCTGCAGGCGGGATTCGATCCCACGACCTTCGTGTCAGCAGCCGAGTACATTATAGTCACTAGACCACTGCGGTGAGGCAGCATAGCACAATAAAACTGCACGCTTATGCACAGCTCAGACAACTCCGAAAGTACATCCTAAGTAGATTTTTCCTTACTTTGCTTCAATATATATCTCATTTACCCCCGGAGGGCTTTTCGGTCTTAGTGCTTCAATTAGTCTACGCAGAGGTGTGGGTCTTTGACTCCGTCGACGTGATTCGTACTCCGTGTGATGTCTCCCTGGACGCAAACTGAGGCTGTTCGGCTCATTTCTGCCTGCCGACTGCTCATTCGGCGCTGCTATTGCTCCCCAGCGTGCAACTCATAGCGAGCGTGCGTTGCAATTTTTTTCGCTAAGTCCTCCGGGTCTGTTATATCGGCTGGCCTTCACTTTTCTCGTTTTGTGCGGTTCGTGTGCAGGATTATTCTCGGGGCAAGACGATGTTGATCTGCCTATTGTACAGAAATATCTTGATAATGTTAATTAATCGGTACATTGTACAAGTGAGACTTGACTCCTCGACGCCTCCGTATAATAACCGCTCCCTCGTAAGCCAATAATAACGCGATGGTCGTTGGGTATGTCAAGCTTATAACTCTGAATACAAACGCTATCAGCTGGTAGCACCATAAGGTTGCGTGGTTGTTGAGAATGGCGGCGTCGAGAGAGTCGTTCAGGAAATCTTGAAATCAGGGGAGTCAACTATATAAAAAATTAACAGGGTAATGAAATACATAAGCATGTTTCAGGTGTGCTTCTCCCTTGTCCTGAGCTGAACAGCATAGAAAGTGTCATGCCTAATGATACCGAATGAATAATATATGCTCAAGACAAAACTACGAAGGGGCAAAGCAGAAGAAGGAAAACGCTGGTTTTTACTAGTTTTACTGTGTTTTCAGTGAATCGTGTTTTTTTTATTTCGTTTTTTTCCTGCAGTGCGTCTGACGATGACACAGCTATTAAAAATAAACTGTTACAAAGGTTCTAACTAAGTTATAGGTGAATATATCTATGTCCAGTGGCTCTATATACGTCGAACTACATTTTTCCTACTTGTAACTGCATTCTGTGTTGATTAGCGCACGCTGGTCACGGGTCCTTCCTACCGCGTTATAAATCGTTATAGATGAGCGAGAGCCCCGCCGCGGTGGTCTAGTGGCTAAGGTACGCGGCTGCTGACCCGCAGATCGCGGGATCGAATCCCGGCTGCGGCGGCTGCATTTCCGATGGAGGCGGAAATGTTGTAGGCCCGTGTGCTCAGATTTGGGTGCACGTTAGAGAACCTCAGGTGGTCGAAATTTCCGGAGCCCTCCACTACGGCGTCTCTCATAATCATATGGTGGTTTTCGGACGTTGAACCCCACATATCAATCAATCAATAAATGAGCGAGGGGCTATATATCGAAACGCCCGCTAAGTTGAGCTACAGTGCGTAGGTTTGTTCGCGATAACCGTGTCTCACTGTACGAACGCGCACACCCAGCCATCACGCGACTTATGCTCTCACTCCAGTCATCGCGCATCGTTATAACGAGTGTGCCGATATATCGAACTATGTTTAGTTCGTAACCCGGCCAGTTCGCGACAGCCATGTACGGCCACACAATGCGAGCACGCACGGTCACGCAACTTGTCTCTCTCTCCCGTGCGTCCATATAGTGGTGGTAGTGGTTAGAAAAATAGAAAAGACACCTAATTTCTGCAACCCGGTCGGGAGCACGGAGCAGTGTCTGTGTCCATATAGTAAGGCGGCGCGTCAGCGTCGTGGACGCTTCGCTGTGCCCATAGTCGCCGCCGTGCCTCATCGCTGCCGTTGGCGGCTAGTGATGGATGCTGCAGGCCGCCCAGGCCTTCGGCGATGATGGGGCCGCCGGGATCATGATTTATTATAATGCCCGCTTTTCGCGCCCCCCTTTTCTGTATAGCTCGATCGTCGTCCGAATCCGTGCTTGTGTTTTCGTTGGTCGATCGTTTGCTCCTACTTCGAGGAAATCTCTGTTCACGTTCTTCGTGGCGTGTGGTCTGCGAACGCAAGCAAGATAGCAGTGTACGCAATCCCCGGGCCCTTCGCACCAGTTCCGTGTTTTTCGTTCCCGGTGCATTCGCAGCGTCGCAATATATAGGCTGGCCTCCTATCGCTTGTCGCTGGAGGCTCCATAGCAGCTTTCTGGTAGTGATCATTGTGGATCACTACCAGTTATAGTGGAGGAAAATTTTTATGAGAAAGACAGTAAAAAAATAATATCTAACAAGTGGTTTTTTATGCGGGCTTTTCTGCTTGGGGACTGTGATTCCCCCGAATGCATCAATGAAATGTGGCAGCAGGAATTCATGAGCGAGCATTATGTAAAATTATTAATATTATTATTATTATTATTATTATTATTATTATTATTATTATTATTATTATTATTATTGTTGTTGTTGTTGTTGTTGTTGTTGTACTGTTAGAGCAAGTCGAATAAAAATTAAGATCTTGGATAGAAATAGACAATATAGAGCTACAGTCTTCAGATTGAATAACATGAGAACTATCCAAGCCGAAGTCCTGTCCTGACGCTGAAAAAGGACATGAGGTTCCGTTAAAACAAAGGAATGCAGAATCATTGCTGTTTTATCTTTGTCTCTTGCTAGTGTTTGAGCATGGCGTGAAGGTGGTAACATTTTGTCCTGATTACTCTATATATTCGTTGAAGTGTTGTATTTCACCTATGCTCTCAGGAAAAAAGAAGTCCTTAGATTACTTTTTTCCGGACTTCCCACGCATATACATGCCTGTCAACTATCCCGATTTTGCCATGACACTTCCGAATTCAGAACGATCCTCCCGACTGTACGGACATGGCTATAAACCTTCTAAAAAACTCCGCTAGCGTCACCGTGAAAATAAAACAACTACAACCAATAATTTTCTTATTGTGTGCGGCGCGCTCAACTCACTTTCGCCGCAGTAGTATTGGTGTCACCTGAAAAAGAGAATTAAGATTGGCAAAGAGGGTCAACTGTCACGGCACGCAGCAGATCATGTTGTTAAACTACGCACGTGTGCAGCGGTGTACAATAACGCTTATCAGTATGATCGCTATCGTCCAAGGCTTAATTGACAGGCTATCATATTTGTTGAGGATGTCATTGTAGCACCAATAAAGAGTAAATAATCCCCCCCCCCCTCCCATCGTACGCATCTCATGAAGTTTGAGGTCACCTGCTTGGCAGGTGTGTATATGATCTTGTTTAATGAGACAGTTTAACTGTTTTTGAAGAGTCGCGAAGACCAGGTAAGAGTTAACGTATTTTTTAAAGAGGGCCACATGCTTGCAGTGTTACGACTCACCCAAAAGATGAACACATGGTCCGTTTTTTTTTTCTCTTTAGAGTGCATAATGCAATAAAACAAAGCAGCTCAAGGTTTTCTCTTCTCCTCCCAATCGTCTTCATCATGATGCTGATCACACTCATCGCATCATACTCATCATTCTCATCTCATTTTCCTTCTTCCTTCTCGTGGTAGAGTATAAGCTTCTATCGCTACAGCTTTCATATCGGCCATAAAGAACATGCTGCAGAAGTTCTCGACCTCGTCTTCCTGGAGTCTGTCCCCATTCTCTCCTTATTGCACTTCGGCAGCGCCGCGGTCTTTCCCGGGGCTACGGGTCGTCGCTCACGGTGTCGCCTCTCTTGTAGACCGTCTTCGAACCGTGACGCGCGTTGTCGAGGATGCATATAATCAGTGGCACCCTTGGGTCCCCAACACGCGCGCTCCTCGACCGAAACTGCAGGAACGCTTGGTGGAATGACCGCAAAGGAGCAGCATTCGCTTTAATGTACCCGTTTCGCGATCCTAGTGCCTTGTTGTGCGCCGCTGTGTTCATGGTCTCTTCGGCAACTGCAGCATCGATGGCGCTAGGGTTCGTCTTGGAGTGTGTGCAATACATACACACACACACACACAGGTCGAATATATATATATATATATATATATATATATATATATATATATATATATATATATATATATATATATATATATTGTGGGTGGTTGTGGATCCGCAAAAGTATTCTCATGGGTATCTTCAATGTTAAATAATTTTGCTTTTATAGATCGTACGGTAGCTTGTTTTTTTTATTCTTTTAACAGACGCTTTCTGTGTATGTATGTCCGATGCATATTGTTACTGAGAGTGAGCCTATCAGGCAGAATTCACGTGACTTATATATCGTGTAAGAGTTTGACGCAAAGATTTTCGAGCAGGCTTTCAGGCTCCTGATAAGTTCGACAAATAGCGTCCCCAGCGCATAATTCGAACGCCGTTTGGCTCTCGCGCATTTACAGTAGCCTCGTCGCTATTTCCTTAGAGCCTCGAAACGTTTCGGGCGCATATTCCAAAACTTGGCCTTTGAAGAACACTTTGAATAATTCACTTGGCAGCGATTCATGCTCGTATCACACCTGCCTATATATTCTGAAAAAAAAAATACCCTGGAGAGAAACTAGCGCAAGAGCGGGGACCCTTCGAGGAGGCGTATGTCAGCGTTGTTTCTTTTATTGTAATTACTGCGCCCTCACGAATTCATGGACCGTGACATTTGCCCTACTCTTAGTCATACGCAGCAACAAAACATGGGAGTGCTTTGGACGTCTTCACTCAAGACAAATCCATTAAGTGGTCGTTCTTGCCGAGTATATGACCTGTTCTATAGATGCGCAGGAAGTAGCGTCTGGTAGCCAAAAGCAAGACTACATACGCCAAGGTTTGTTACCGATTGTTCGCGCGGCAGTTGGTTGTTGAGTTGCGCGACACATCTGCTCGGTGGTCATTGAAACGAAAATTTAGCCGTTTTCAGGGGCCCCCTAATGGGCTGTTTGCGTCAGCAAAACTAGATTAGGTCGTACTTTATGGCATGCAGCGCGGGAGTGTACAGCTCGTTCGTCTTTCTGGGGCTTAATCTCTCGTGTGTTGTGTTCCTTGAACATTTTCCGGACGTGCGTGTTTCTTTTTCTTTTACTTTTTTAAAAAGTCGCGCTTTCGTACGCACCATTAGGCTCTAAGAAATGGTTGCTTATCGTAAGTGTAAAAATGATTGCTCAGCAGGTCCTACTTCTTTTGAGCTTTATTTTTTGTGCGTGCTTTCGTTTACTGTTCTCTTAAGCGATAAAAGCCATCAAGGCCATCAACGACCACTGCTATGCTTCCTTGTCTAACCTTCAAAGTCTATTTCTTGCTTCAGCGTTCACATAGTTTCTAATAAAATATTCTTCTGCACTTCTGCCTCTCTCCCTCTTTCCCCTAATGTTCCCTATAGAGCAGTTTAAAATCTTTTTATTTTTCGTTAGCAGGAAAATAACGTGTTTTTATTTCTTCAGAAGTTTTTTTTAGAACTACGGCAACGTTCTTTATCAGTTTTTCAAAATTGTTGGGTCTTCAATGTTTTTCTGTATTTTTTTTTTCATTTTTCGTTTAGTGCATAAGCCTGTGTATCTGTCCATTCTCACATTTTGAGCAATTATTACTTGAACACCCGGCTTCGTGGTCTGACAGCTAGGGTGCTTGACTGCTGACCTTATGGTCGCGGGGCCGAATCCAGGTGGCGGTGGTAGCATTTTGATAGAATTTTTGAAGGCCCGTGTGCTTCGATTTAGGTGCTTGATAAAGAGCTCCAGGTGGTCGCAATTTCCGGAGCCTACGGTCTCTCACATTATCAGATCGTGGTGTTAGGGCGTAAAACATTTACAATTATTACTCACTTGTAGTTGTCTATCAGCACAAAATGATGTAAGCGGTTAATATTCTGGCCAGCCGTATCACATTTTGATTACGTGCGGTTTCTTTGTTTGGAGCAAATGGTTATCAGGAATCACCTGCTTCATTTCGTGACTCATGTGCGCATTGAAGAACTTCTCGAATTCGATGCGTAATTGTTCACTATAGAGCGTGTCGCATAATCAGATGGTGGTTTTGGAATGTAAAACTGGTTAATTCAATTGAACATCGACCCTTGTCGTTAATTAATGACATGGACGTGCCCTCTGGTCTAATTCTACAAGTTTGTTTATCGTGGCAGCATGATCTGATTACACGCACAAGTTGACTTATTTCCGTGATCAATATGAAGTGTTCGCTGACAGTGGTGTTTTATTTTATCCCCTGACTTCCTATACGTGCAAATAAATTAACGTAATGAGCGTCTTGCCTGTAGTGAATTCACTTACACAACATTGCCCTTGAGAATTAACAACAACCGGATTACGGCTCAATCGACTATGTTCTGTGTCTACCCAAGGGTCGCGCACAATCTACTCCTCGAGACGCTTTGCGTCACGTGTCTCTTATGCATTGTCGATGCTCGAGAGTTCCCTGTCCAGATACTGAGACTGCGCATTATATATGGGCTGCATGGGAATCGTAAATTTTGTTTTCGTAATGTCCCCCTAATTTCCCTTTTTTTAAAATTATTTTTGCCTCGCTGTTCGGTCATCTGCATGTTCCATGCGTCGATAGTTATTTTTCTGAGAGTGCAGAGTACTTCGCTCGCTCCATACTTTTAACGACGTGCCTGTGGCTGTCAGTGGAAAGTTTAGCGCAGCCCGCCTTTCACGTGCAGCGCGCACACACGTTACGTGCACACCGGAACAACACCGTTAACTTTTATGTAAGCCTGTGGCGGAAGTAAGTCGCTCGAAACCCGATTAATTATACAGCACGCACGTAATCATGAGCCAGTCTAGCGAGATGTTTTATCGTCGGATCAACGGGCGCATGGCGCCTTCGCCTCTTCGGTGTCTTAAAACCGGCGATGTTGCCGGCATAACTAGGAAGTGCTTACTATCGATGGTGTTCGCTGTTGTCTGAGGAACAGGAAGTTAAACAAAAGGAAAATGAAGTCGACCGAACTAGCAGAGCCTTGCCGTCGACGGCCCTTGAGTGCTTCTACATCACTGAGTTTTCACAAGTGTCTCTACCGGGGGAGGTTTGGTGTTCAAGCACCAAAACGGCATAGACTGCCTTGCTTCACCCCCTTTTCACAAACTCTTTCCCTATACCCCCACATCACCTCTTCTCCGCCGTTTGACCATCCTTTCCCGGATGTTGATCTCCGTGCAGCTTCGCTCGTGCTAGTTGAGAGACGTTTCTCATGCAAGAAAGGTTAAGTGTAGCTACACAATACCTACGAAATGTGTACGTCCGCTTGCAAGTGCCTTGGTGGCCATCTTGTCGATAAGTGTCGTCACACCGGGTCATGCACTGGACTTCTCCCGTTGCATTTCTCATGCGCAATAGAATCGTGCCGTGCTCCCTTCTTTGTCGCCACGCCGTGGTGGTCAAGTGGCTAAGGTACTCGGCTGCTGACCCGCAAGTCGCGGGATTGAATCCCGGTTGCGGCGGTTGCATTTTTGATGGAGACGAAAATCCTGTAAGCCCGTGTGCTCAGATTTCGGTGCATGTTAAAGAACCCCAGGTGGTCAAAATTTCCGGAGGTCTTCACTACGGCGTCTCTCAAAATCATATGGTGCTGTTGTAACGTTAAATCCCACATATCAGCTCCCTTCTTTGTCGTAAATACAGTAGTATCCCTCGCGCTGAGATCTTGATTGGTGGCTGGAGAGGGTGGTGCGCTTGTGTTCTTAAAGGGATCTCTCATTTTTTACGCCCTCTGCACTCTTTTTTTTTCTTATGCCTCATTAGTTCTACTGTGCTATTTTACGGCGTCGATGTATACGTGCATCGTCTTATAATTCATTTCCCTCGTGTGGCGCATCGAACTTTTCATCGAGAGCAATAATTAGCTGTCATTGGGGCATTCACCTGTTTATTTCGCTAGTGTTTTTGACCAGCGTTTCGCTTCGTATTGGTGTTCTATCGGTATCATTGAGCGAGTGGCGCCTTTTCTGTATCTTCCGCTTCTATTCTTACGCGTTTCCTCATGAAGAGTACGACAGGCAGTATAGTGACTTCCAGGTAGTGCATGTCTAACCAATCCTTCCCTGATTTTGCCTTAGTTCCGTTGCGTATCTGTGTTCTAAAATTAAGCGTCAGATAGCAGATTGTTGATATATTTGGTGGGCTGTCCTTTAATAATAATAATGATAATAATAGTAATGATAATAATAGCTTATTTGCCGTCAGAATCAAGGCTTGGTTGGAGGTGTAAGAGAACTCTCGACTGTGGTCTCACACTTTTCACAGCGGGTAGCAGCAGGTAATATCATATACATTGCACCTTTACGCTTCGCGCTTTACGACTTCGCAGCTACATGTTCAGTACGGCTGACACTCTGTGACAATGCTAATCAAGTTCAAAGAATGCTGCATTTCCATGACTGTTATGCCTGTCTGCATGCACGCTACGTGCCCTCCATTCAGACACCCATAGTCGGGGCTTAAGACGGCGCTGCCTTTGTCTGCTCGAACACTTTCCCTCCGACTGCTTTCCATCGCGCTCGCTTTGCTTCGAGGAATGCGCCTTCAGTGTTGGAGCCATCGCGCCGGGCTTTCCCCAGGGAACCCAGCGTCGCGTACATGCTGTTTGTATGCGTTCGGATGAGTCTTATAGCCTCGAAAGGAGAAGCGCGCACATCAAGTGGTCGCCAGCGCTACCGCGCGCCTCTGCGGTCCCTCGAGAGGGTCGCCCCGTTTTCTAGGCAGGCATTCACGCTTTCTCTGCCGACTAAATTGCGCCGTCGGTGGCGCTGCTGTTGCGAAGACGACAGAAAAACTGGCCGCGTAAAACCAGCATGTATGTTCCGCCTGTACTGCGTCCTTCTGTAAGCTGCCCGAGGCTGCTGGGGCTCCTTTCTCTTCCTCCGCCTCTTTCTGATCTAGGGTCCTTTACGAACGTTTGGTATTATTAATATCAATTATCGCCCCGTCGCTAGTCGTCAGTGCATAGGCTGTATTGAGTTCGTAATCCAGCTCATAGGGTCCTCATATTTTAGCTAACTTGTTCAGAAACAAAAAAAAAAACTATTTGCAGGTGCGGAAAAAGGGAATTCATGAATTCTTTTTTAATTGTTTACGTGCGAATCGGTGTCACGGTTGTCAAGATGCTCGAGACGTGACCCGAAGGTTTGAATTATGGCCGCGGCATTCGCATTTTGATGAAGGTGAATCGCGAGAGGCCCGTACACTGTGTGAGATCAAGTCCCGTTAAACAACACGTGGGGGTTTAACTTTCTGATGCCCCCCGTTACGGCGCGTTTCGCGATCATGTCATTTCGGCACATGAAACTACATACAATATTATATTATTTAAACGATTTAATGTGTACGCTTTTGGTTCAGTAAGCAATTGCGCCCCCATTTCAGTTCAATAATACTGGAACCCACCTTACGCAATATCAAAAGTTTGTGACTACCTTTCTGATGTTTTCTGCCTCCTATAATTCTTCTAAACAAACTCAACTATATTGCATCTTGAGATTAGTGTTGTAATCGGAAATGGGGCGCGTCGTGTGTACGACGTTGCTAGGTACTGTCGTGAGCACCTATGACGAGGAACACGTGTGCGTGGTATGAATAGCCTGAGACCACACCTCGACTGATATTCGCGTGGCGCTGTCAAAAACTAAAGTGGAAATAGGAACGCTTTTCCGCGAAGTGTTCCGTGCCATCACGCGTCGTTTTCAAGCATATGCTCAAAATGTGTCGCACAAACAGCTTGATGTTGTTTTTTTCTGCTCTTACGGGCAGAAAAAAAGCGGCGCCTGTTTTTTTTTTTTTTCAATTCATGCTTTACTTTGTCTTACAGAAGAATATGTAGGTGGTCTCTTTGGTACATGTTCATTATGACAGCGTGGAAGCGCTAACAAATGGGACAAAGTAACAATGTACACAAACAAACGCAAATATGGGAACGCGCTTACGGCTCGTATAGTTGCTAGACTGCGCCATTTTGGAGAAAGAAAATAAAAGACGGCAGCCTTGCTACTGGCCGGCTGTTCTTATTGACTTTCGTCGTTCTTTTCCTCCAACTTGCCTAGCGCGTGCCTTTGCTAAGTTTGAAGCGCCAAGGCACGTTCGCTATTTCACATAGAAACTTCAAAACTATGTCACATATTTGAAATAGCTGTTTCGGCGTTTCTACGAAAAACCGTTTTCCTACATGCAGCGTAAAAAGAAAAAAAAATCACTACTTTGAAAGGTGAGTTACTTTTGGAAGCACATTAAAAAAATCCGTTCTCAATTCTGATGACACATTTTGAATAGGAGAGCGCTCATGTGAGTAAATACATGGTTTCGATATAACATATCCTCATATGCTTCGTTAATGGAGATATAGCGGACCAATATGACCCTTGCTGTGTGACCCCGCTGCTAATGCTTTTCCGAAGTAAAAATTTTGATGCTGCGAACTTTGAATGTGCCCACATAACATATAAGAAACCCCGATGAAACAAAAATACCGATCGCGGACATGTATGTTCGATCTCTCGCGGAATCTCCCAGATAAAACATCACCATGCATGCACGAGGGGATCGCGTCGACGACTATATTTCCTCTTGAAAGAAAAGTTTCTCGAATGTTTTCTTTCGTAGTTACCGTCGTACTATAATCTTTCGCAGTGAACGCTTACCAAACCTCGGTAACTAGCGCGCGTGCTATTCTTTGACCATTCTCGCGAGACACCGTTCAGGTTCTTCGGTGCTTCCTCAAAAGCCCCTGAGAATATTGCGGTATAAAACTTAACTGAGAGAAGCTCGTTTTAGAAATATTCCGGGGAGCACCTTAGTGGCGAACAGAGCCCGTTAGTTAGGGATCACCGAAGGTCATCGCTTGTGCGAAGAAATGGAAGTAGTCAGAGACGTAGGTCTCCCAACTTTTTATCGTTAAAGCGTTGTACTTGTTTTCGTTGTTTCTTTGCGTTTTCTTTGTCTGCTACGGCATATTTTTTTTTGTTACTGGAAGCTTCACTTGAGAATCGGTTACGCTTAATTGCTTTATTTTAGCAAGTGCTCCCTGGGGCTTTTCTTTTTGGAACTGCTTTTTTATTCTCCCTGTGATGAGCTCTCATTAGTGCGGCACGCTGCAACTTCGCGGCTGATCAGGACGAAGCATCATTAGTTTCATGGCTTGACATTAACGTTAATAACGGGCTGCGGGGTGTGGGAATCATGCCGTGATTGAGCCCATTGTGGTGATTAGGTGCGCGGGTTCTCGAATTTGTATGCCTTATCGTTTTTTTTTTTTAGTTTTCGTTTGTGTGCTTTGTTGTTCGTTTATATGACGCACCGACAAAGTATTGAACAAATAACTGTGAAATAGAGAGGGAATGTTGATTCGCAGGTGATTGAGCAAGTAGCCTCGTGTTAACTTGGACGTGCGTGCTATGAAACTAAGTTCTTTTTACGCGAATTGAAATATTTGGTAATTGGCCCGCCGCGAAGATCTAGTGGCTAAGCCCGCAGGTTGCAGGTTCGAATCCCGGTGGCGGCGGCTGCATTTTCGATGGAGGCGGAAATGTTGTAGGCCCGTGTGCTCAGATTTGGAACCCCAGGTGGTCGGAATTTCCGGAGCCCTCCACTACGGCGTCTCTCATAATCATATGGTGGCTTTGGGACGTTAAACCCCATATATAAAATATTTGGTATTTAGACAACGTAGAATGGGAGGGAAATAACTGGATGATGTGCTGAAAGCGCTCAGCCGTAAAGGGGCGGGTATTGCTGAAGTATCGTAATTGGAATTTTGTTGGTTGTTCAGAGCACACATTCGGCGAACAGGGTCACATTTACAACTTGTGCTTGTTTGCAATGCTCGCTCCTCGATTGTAGCTAAAACTAAAACGTCAGAGCATGCTAGGCGTTTAATGGAAATTCTCATTTGGCAGAGCAATCGCCGTTTGAATGTCTGGAATGTCGACCGCAGGAAAAGTGGGCTGAGTAATCGCCATATATAGGTTGCTAATCGACCAAATAGTGATATCAGGGTATAAAAATTACCGGAAACTGTAGGGCAGAAGCCAGAACTAGATTGCGTAACTATAATTGCGATGCTGTAAGTTTTTCTCTGCAATAGATCCATTGTTCCTTTCATGTTCTTTCTCAGTATGGTCCTAATTTTTTATGTATATTTGTTTTTTATTGAAGAATACTTTACATGCCGAGCTGCGCTGTGGGACATGCATCGCATGGCCATTTGAGCTAGGAGTTGTTTGCTTTCCTGCGGTAATATTAATTTCTTATGGATGCAGAAAAGCTCAGGACTTTCTCTCTCGCCATTCGCAACTTCGTGTTTGTATCTCGCGCTCTCTGACGCCCCTCTGTTTACTATTCTTTTTCGAAGTATGCAGCCCCGCTAAGCCTCCTTTTTTCCCCTCTTTCTCTTTCGTTTTGAGCCCGTCGCCATCAAATATTCACATGTAGAAAGGTTATTTAAATAAGAGGCTCATACAAAGAAAAAACCAAAGAAATGAGTGTATACTGTCATTTGCGACTGCGTCGTTTTGCGCTGTTCCTCTCTTTGTCTCCCCTACATCGCTATCTTTCTCTCCTGATTTTGAGTTGATTCCACGTTCCACCGCAGTCCTATGTATTTCATCTTTCTAGGTCTTCATTTGTTTGCTTCGTCTCTTTGGCTCTGTGTGCAGCTATGAACGGGAGCGGGTTTTCTGCTTCCCCAGCTAGGACGCAGCGGCGTCGGTGGCGCCAAAATTAATGGTTGTCGCACGGTGTTCGGGAGGCCTCGCTGTAGCATCTACCCTGCTGCAAAACAACGCGCCGCCTGACTGCCTCCTCCGCGTGCTCTCGCGTATAGAAAATAACATTTCTGCAACCCTCGGAAAGAAAGAAAACACAGACAAAAAGTGGTACATCGAACGCTACGCACTATTCGAATGCGCTGGCGCGTTTCGCTGTGCACCTGCGGGCTGCACTTTTCTCTCGTTAAAACCACATAACGTGGCGGAGTGGGGGTGCTTTTGAGGTGGCAAGAATATGTGTTGTGTGCGTTTACTTTCCACTGTTTCTGAGCTGTCCTTGTTTTGTTTGGCGCGGTGAATATTTGCAGAAGGTAACAAACGTGTCATTAGCGGTCGTTGTTTTGTTTCTTTTCGTGTGTTTCGACATTGTTTGTCTACTTTCGCTGTCACCGTCAGTGAGGGCCCCAAAGTGCCGTTGTATGAGCGATGCGCAACGTAACGTGCAAAGCGAGTTTTTCGTGCTCTTGAAGCCCCGCTAGTGCAGTCAGCTGAAGGCAGACATGTTACGGCATTGTAACAGCTTCTTTTATTAGTTTATTTGGCTTCGTCAAAACCAACGTGAGGACGCGGGATAAAGCCGGGTGCCAGTTCGTCGTAAGAACACCACACCGGCTGACGAAATCCGTGGAGCCGCACACTGTCACTCCTGCTGATTTTCGGTCTTTCAAGCGTCGTTGTTTTGTTTTTGAAACTTGAGGTGCCGTATTAATGTGAAAATTCTCAGAAGGGCGTTGATCCACTGCGGCTGTCGTGACAAATAGGGGGGTTACGTGGAGATAGGCTTGTATGCAGCCTTATTGGTTTAATAAGTGCACGACAAGCGTGCCGTTTACGAGCTTTCTTTTGTGCGGAATCACGCAGCGCAACAAGATACGAAGCTGTTACTGTAGGCACTGTAAAAGAAATCAGAAAGAAAGACAAGAATGCAGAATATACAAAGCACGCTTTTTTTTATTAACGTACAGCGAAGTCCCTTCGATCCTTCGTTATTTGTGCAATGCTCAGGTGTGCACGAAAAAACGTGTATGTCCATATGCCCTTCATTACTTTGCACTGTACTTAGCCAACATTGTTAGTTAACGTCCAGTGCCGTGAAGAATTGGCTTCTCGTCGTAGAGCCGCTATGCGCAAGCGTTAATGCTTTCAGCTGTCTAGCGTACGTTAATTCACCCAGTAAAAAGATACACGTTGAGTGTTGTCTCTGCGTTTACATCACTGTTAACGGCAACTCAGCCGTTTCCGCTGCTTGGAATCAGCAGGCCGGCATCCCTCTTCATTACACGGTATTGTCAACGAAACAAAGTTGCATTGAGGTGACGCATTTCTGCAGGCGCGGTTAGCGAGCTCTATAATCAAACATCAGCAGAAGCTGCGAGGCGAAAGAAACCGCGTAGCGCTCGCCTACTTGCAGTATGCGCTCAGCGTTCCCAACTCTCAGGCAGGCATGAAACTAAACAAACCAACGAACGCGCGCGCCCACGAAGCATTCTTCTCCGAGCATGGTACCGACAAGTCACCCGTGGAATGCGATGAAGATTGCGTCACTTTATCAGGCGACAGCCGAGAAGGCTGCTGTACTTGTGCGCGTGTGCGTATACGTCAGTGTATATGCCCCAACCTACGTTCTCCGGCCTTCAACACCTCCCTCGAAGCGCAACCCTCTTTTTTTTCTGCACACCGCGTCGCCATGTCGTGGCGTGCTTGCACGAATGAGCTCCTTTACGTCTCTGCTTCGTTACTGTTTTCGCTCCGTGCGCTTGCCTCGCTCAGCGCCGGGCTGCTGTCCACTGTCGGCGACCCAGACTGCCGCTTGGTGGCGATGGTATGAGCTCTCCTTCCAGCCACGCTGGCAGAGTTACGACTCTCAAGTGTTGACGTAGAGGTGCGTAGACGCCTTGCTTAACGCTTTTTTTTCTCTCTCTTCACTTTGCCAAGGAGGGCTATATTCTTCTTGTCCGTGTTTTTTTTTCCTCCACTCACACGACGCCTTCCTTAGAGACGTCGTGTGAGGGGTGTCTGTCTCCAAAGTTATTTACGAGGACCCGCAACTTCGAGCTTGCTGGAGTGGGTTATTTTCTTTTCCCCTCTATGCTCTTTCTTTCTTCCTCTCGCCGGATATGTACGCAGCGAAGGTAAAATTTATGGCCCTGCCCAGGTTTCGATCTCCTCTTAAAGAAGCTGCTCTAAATCTTGGAAGAAAGCAAAAAAAAAAAAAACGCAGACATGGCGCCCCGTACATTTCCAATAGCGACGAAAGCCGCGCCATGAGGAACGTCCTGGCAAAAGACCTGGTCTGCTTCGTCCCCTAAATCAAATGCTGGTACACATATTGAGACACCAGTCGCGAAATGAGAGGCCCCTTTCGTCTCCATCCTCCTTGTTCTCGTGGAAATGGTGAGGATTGCCCCGAGGTGATTGGAACCCTCACCTGAGTGCCCCGTTGTACTTCGCTCGTCCCGCACGTCTAAACGTGCGGATTAAATTTGTTTTATCTCTCTTTCTATATATAGAAACTCATTGACAATGCGCTCAAGAGTTCGTTGCAGTAATGCATTTTTTATTCAGTTTCTCCGACCAGCAAAGAGAGGGCTCTACTTCATCAATAAATCACTCCAGATACTACACATGCAACCCTCACGAAGCAGCACACTCGTGATGGGGACAATGACCTATAGGCAGCCTATGGTATAGGTGCGAATGAATGAATGAGCTTTCTCTGTGACTGATCATGATTGGACTTCGTTTTAAAGTTGATGGTAAGGTGCGATGCGAGTATTCTTATAAAGACTCGCCTTGATTAATGTGCGTGCATCTTCCTGAGCCCGGGTGACATGCTGGGTTTTCTTATCGTTATATATTGTGTGCGCAGTGGTGCTGACTTGTGAACGAATGCCTTCAATGCTTGTACGTGGGAGCGTGATTTCATTGGACGGATTTCTGAAAAGGCTTGCTTCTTTCAATGTCGTACAAAAAGCGTCATTGCTCGATAAGCACCCTTCCCCTCCACGAAAAGCTAACATTATTACGTGCTTCGCATGTTACAAAAAAGTAAAAGAAATATACAAGAAAAAGAGGGGGAACCGGGGACATGAAAAGGCAAATAGAATCATAACAATAATGAAGCGCTGATTAAAAAAAGAAGCAAAATTTCACTCATCTAAATGTGGTATTTGTGACTTGACTGTAAATTCTGAACAAATTCAATATGATTTGATTATTGTAAGCTTTCGTGCTAAGTTTTCGTTTTTTAACTTTCTTTTTATGCAAGGCACATATACTATATCCTGCATCCGATATTGTCATACTTGCTGAGGTCTTTTCGGGGGCTGAACATATCTATGTACTAACAAACAACAAAGAAAACACTAATGGACCAACGTTTTGTGTGTTCTTCACTCGAACGCACAAAGGGAGGACGTAATACCGATAATTTTTTTTTTTTAAACACTGCCTACGACAAAGTACTCTATTGAAGTGTGTCCTAGCTCTTTCACTGCTTATCTAAACTTTGGAAAACATTTCACCGAGCTGTTTCATCGATTCACTGAAATGACTTTATTGTGCTCGCGTAAGAATAGATCGACGAAAAGTACGCCGGTACAAGCTTTTGACGGATTCTGCTGCTTCCTTTATTTGCCGCGGCAGTCGCATTTTTATTCAAAAAGTAGTTACCGACATAGTCTTCCACAGGGTGCCTGAATCATGGATTCTCCGTGGTGCTTCAATTTCCTTGTGCTTATTTTCGTGCAATAGAATGAGCTTAGGGCAAAAGGTCCGGAAGACGTCTCGCGTGGGATGTAAAGAACTTTCTAATAGGCTAAGGTGGGACGGAGAACGCGTCTGTGAGAGAAACGACTTCTTGAAGCATTGTGACGCTAGCTAAATGACCTATATTGTAATGCTACATCAAGTGAGGTGATGAACTTGAACTCAAGATAAACGGTAATGTCGTGTAGGGCACATGCCGGGTTCCTCATCAAAGAGAAGCACAACAAGAACTCAGATCGTGGCTTTTGAAGGAACACTTGTAGAAAAAGGAGGCATGATATGCGAGTTTTGGTACGTACCAAATAGTGGCATTGTTCGTTGTCCTCATCCTATATGATGTTTTAGTGTATGAGAAGTGATACCGTAGCGCGTGTAATAGCTCTCTTACGTTCAAGCTAGAAGCCTGAGACATTAATTTCGGTATATTATATATGAGCACTCTATAATTACATCGGTTATTACATAGTTGACATAAAGTGGATAAGAAGATAATAGCTCGCGTACATTGCAATCGCGCTCACACAGAAGTTGTTTACAAAAACCCGCGGGCATGTTTAAAGCGTGTTAGCCGCGTGCGATTCTCACGTAATCATAATTGACTACGCTGTTCGAAATGTTATTTGTCAAACACGATATGTAAGCTGCGAAATTGAGCTCCTGGCTAATGTGACTGCCTTTAGATTGCCGCGTAATCCAAGACCGTAATTTTGTAGCTTCGTGCGCTCTCCTAGCGATTGTATGCCGTGTCCCCCCCCCCCCATTTTTTGTGTGTGAGTGCATTCATCTTATTTTGTGGCTCCGTTTCAGTAGTGCAAATTCATACCAATTCGCCCAGTTGTCAGTCTTTCTAATTAGATACTGTCCCGCTAGAAAAATTTCAAGCGTTATTGCAGATGTTTCCAACAGTAGCTTGAAGCGCTTCCGAAAAAAAAAGGGGGGGGGGGAGGATGAAGGAAAAAGTTATGGCAGGCTGCTGATTAGCTTAGTTTGTGGCAACCAAACGTGCATTTACAGATGGGAGGGTCAGTCAGCGCCGTGAGCTGCCGTTACGGTGATTGGTGAACACTCCTTTATTTTTGTCTTGTCTGTCACGTAGCACGTGACCTTTCTTCGAGCTGGCACCTTTGTCTGTTAGTTCTCATTAATATTATGTCTAAGAGAAAAAAAAAGGGGGGGGGGGGGGGACATTTACGCTACTTTCCTTCATTCATACCGAGGGTCTCTTTGTGGCAGACTTGATGGCTTAAGGTTAGTATGCGAGGGATTATGGCTCAGCTGCCAGCTCGAAATTGGATCATGTGTTACGTGAGCCCAACAGGGCAGAAGAATAGAGTGTTCCACACTTACTGTATTGGCTGCTCATGGAGGTGACTGACACTCCCATGTTTTATTACAAATATATAAGATGGACGAAGGGATAACGGCCACCGCAGATCAGTTCGTGCAGCATTGGACGAAATATTCAATGGTCGCAGGTTCGGTCACTGCCAGCGGCAAAATAACTTTTCGTCCACTTTTTTTTTTCGCATTTACAATACAATGACTGCTAATAACATCCGCTACACTTCCCTTGGCAACATTGTCCAAGTTTTCAGTAATAATCGGTCTTCTCTCGCAATTTTGTTGAGGTTTTGTGGCAAGGCACGCCTGCCTAACAAAAAAGCACGCTTTACAGTGTGTGGTTAAATAGTGGCAAACGGAAGTGCCCAATACTGGCGCACAGGGGCGTAGCCAGCGGCTGGCACACCTGACTCGTGCCCCCGCCCCCGAAACGTTTTTTTCGTCATGGCATAGAGAGCGAAAATTGCCATTTTAAGGGGGTGCCCCACCCGAAATCTTGGTGGTGCCCTCCCCCCCCTCCCCCCCCGAAAAAAATTTCTGGCTACGCGCCCGGTGGCGCAGTCCTGCACTTTTTCCTTGCTTTCATTCGTATTTAGAGCCATTTACGTCTAATTGTTCTGTTTCATCTTTCCTCGCGTTGCGCGTTGTCTCATCCCTCTCGCTGCACATTCGCAGGCATCCGCATCTGCAGCGTATGACTCACAGAGGGTAGCGTGCCAGCATTGACACGATTATTTGAAGGTCATGATGACAGAATAACTTCTTTTCAAGTTTTTATTTCAGTGCTTTCGCTATGGGTGTTGAACGCGTTACGTCACAAAATGTACGCATACGCTAGAAATATTGAAAAAGGGCCTACAGCGTGAGCGTGACGCAGTGTGCTTATACAGGACAAAAAACGAGAAGCACAGATACACAGTGCTGTATGTGTGGGTTTCTTGTCGTTTTCTGTCCCGTATCTCCGCGCCTTTTCACGCTCATAATGTACCAACTGGCCCGGCAACAAACATTGTTGCCCACAACTTGTGTCATCTTGTTATGCTTTGTTGCATTGCAGACGAGCGCAACAGAAAAGCACGCTTTACAGAGCATGACCTGACAACGAGCGGTCGCTACAGTAAAAGCTCGTCCATTTAAACTAGAAGGGCATAATATAATTGTTCGAATAAGAGGACATCCAATCAGTGTTTGAGCGCAAGAATGAGTGGCCATCGTGCCACATTGTGTGGGCAGAATTTTAAAAAAGAAACCTTTGAAATCGTTGTTGCAAAGGCGCAACTGCACGCTTGCAGAAGGTGATTTCGTATATTGAGGTCATAGAGTTTTACCTGTGAACAGATTAATTGATCTGTCAGCGTTATACACTAGCCATACACAAGCAGCGACATGCATTCACTTGAGCAGTGAACCTTAACCTCGAAATGTTTGACGGTACGTATGCTCCAAAACACTTTCCTTTACATGGCAGAGTTAACGCGGTCAAACCTATAGCATATTAGTATTTTGCATTTGCTGCCAACCAAACTTTGTAGGCTATGGATGCTTTGTCATGTCAATAAAAATTAATGTTGCAATATATAAAATATCATTGTGGTTGTTCTGTCCCGACTCCATCAGCATCGTTGGGAGTTTTCCCAGCAGCTTCAGCGCAGCATCTGAATTGTCATTTGCGGAGAACTTCCGCTTATTCGCACCTATGGCAAATTTGGTTTGGTTTAGTTTTGCAACCCATTGTAACCCCCTGCGCCGCCTTCTGCAAAGAGCGATAGAGGCCTGAGGACTCCTAGTTAGAATTAACCCTTGTGGATATTCGAATTACTAGGAGTTTGCCCGTAAGGAAATTCACAGTGCTGTGCCGGCATCAAGGCGTCAATCCAAATTAACCGAGTTCGAATCAACGAGCTCTTGCCTTAGTGGTTTAATGCTACTACCCTTAGTGTGCTCTGTAATCACCTGCCCGGTGTTTTATCGGTGGGTGAGTGCTTATAAGCTCTTGCGTGGATTAGATGAGTTAAAGGGGCGATGAACCAGAGAGGAGCACGTGCGTGCAACTACCTTTTCGTCGTTGCTATGCGACCTGTTTGAATCTTACCTTTTTGTCATTACCCCATTGCCCTCACCGTATCGCATCTTTTAGCTAGTTGTAAGGCAGTTGGTCCGCAATGCTTTCTTCGGCCTAAAGTGAATAATCTGATTCACCATTGTTTGTTATGTTGCGTCGCCAGCCGAATACATCGCTCCTTCGGGGGTTCTTCCCGCGGTGTCGTTTTTGGAGCTTCCTTTTTAGCGACGAGCTACTGAAAGGGTAAAAAGAAAGCAGAAACCAATCGTTAAGGTGATGGGCTGTTCGTAACTGATATAATATTTCAAAGGATGCTTCCCAACGATATGCTCGTTTGCCTCGAAAAATGTTTCATTAACCCACCTTTTAGAGTCAGTTTCTAACCTTGAAATCGTTGAGGGTCTTTTTAAAGATTGCTGAATTGTTTTATTTTATCGATACTCACTTTTACGGCACTGAGTAACGAAAAGCAACGCTTGCACTCGTCTTCTTAGTTTCGTCATTCGGGTATATTTTAAACACTCTGCCAGAGGTTGTTATGTAGCGCATAATAACATCAACAAACAGCTTGAAAAGAATGATAAAAGGACGAAATACAGTCCGTGGAAAATATAAGTAGCAGATCGGTTGGATTTGAAGCCAGTGCTTCGCGAAACCTGTAGCATAATAATTTAATATATTGAACACAAAGAAAATATGTGCTTTAACTTCTCGTGCACACCATTTATAAGGGGCTTGGATGGAAAGTTTGGTTTAAATTTGCTGGGGAAACTTTTTGCAATGTAATCTGATCTCAACTACGCTTGAGTGTCTTCCCAGACTTTTCACGGCGAGTTATTCTCGTGTGCTCTTTGACTTCCCTTTCAACCGTCCTTATTTGAAGAGGCTGGGGCTTAGTGTATTCAAGTTCACCGGCGCGTTTTAATCGGGTTAGTTTGTTGAGCGCAAGGAATAAATAGACAGCGCTTCTACAAATATGGGCCGCCTAATGCTTGTTTTAGAGTATTATAATCGTGCTTGCGCGTTTTTTTTATTAGGTTGATATTTGTGTTAGTCTGAAATGGTGTGTAACCGTACGCTTTTTCTTCTCTTTCTAGTGATAATATTGCCGTTGAATACATCGAATTCAACTCTTCCGGTACCACGTATACTTACAGGCTTTCATAAGCGTTATTTTCGCTTAACTTGTTCACATTCTTTAGAACTTTACGAACTTTACCAAAGGGAGTGCAGTTCTCGCTCATAATAATATGTTTGGCTTTCTTGCTTTTCTTTAACAGGGCTCAGTCTGTAGTTCTTTTAAAACTGTCCCAAAGAAAGCTTGACTGTAAGTTGAAAAAATTCTTTAGGCGTTTAGAGTTTTCAAAGAGTATCGCGAGCATCGAACAGTATTGGCTGTGAACTTCAGCGTTCCTCAATGAATAACCATAACTGCATTCGTCGATTTCTCAAGAAAAATGAATGATTTTTCTGAGTAAACACGTTGGCTTCTGTCCGCGCAGTGCTTTCCACTCGGCAACAAGACCGTGTATCGATAACATACTCCCAACTTACGTTCGAAAATTCAGAGACGCGTCGCCCCGCCGCGGTGGTCTTGTGGCTAAAGTATACTCGGCTGCTGACCCGCAGGTTGCGGGATCGAATCCCGGCTTCGGCGGCTGCATTTTCGGTGGAGGTGGCGGAAATGTTGTAGGCCCGTGTGGTCTGAATTGGGCGCACGTTAAAGAACCCCAGGGGGTCGAAATTTCCGGAGCCCTCCACTACGGCGTCTCTCATAAGCACATGGTGGTTTTTGGACGTTAAACCCTACATATCAATCAATTCAGGGACGCGCCGTGTGTCGCTTTCCGATAGCGAGGTTGCGCCATAGGTCTTAGTGGCCGCTTTGGTCAACAAAACCCTTGAAAGGAGCTCTAGAGAGTCGTTGCAGTGGTTTATCATATATATATATATATATATATATATATATATATATATATATATATATATATATATATATATATATATATATATGTGTGTGTGTGTGTGTGTGTGTGTGTGTGTGTGTGTGTGTTCGTAAGAAAGATGTGCTATTCGCCCTGCAACCATGAACAACGAAGCAATGCGAGCGCAAAACGTACCGCTTTCATAGTGAAAGACGAAAATACACTCTAAATATGGATGTGGCAAATGCTTGCCTTTTATGCGGAATTCTTCAGGCGGTAAGAGTTTCTGAAGCGATTTTCTCAGGAGCGTCTTTTTTGCTATTTAGAACCTATACTCCTACATGCACACAGGCTCGCTCCGCTTTAAGTTACAATATCTGTAAAATGTCGCTTTCATTTTTTTTCATTTTTGCCCTCACCAGTCTGGTTACAAACCCGTTACTTCATTTGTCCAAGAAGAGAAGGAAAAGTTAAGCCCACCCGTGACTTGACCTCTCACTTTTCCTCACCCTGATCAAAGCACTTCATTGCGATTTATCGCGTAGACTGAAGCAATGTTCAAACAGTACCCTTCCCGTCTACTTGCAGATTCGCCAACCCCAAAGTGGTGATTGCCTACTGCAAGCTTCTGTCTCACTACCGAACTAACCCACCGGCGACGAATCAGCATGTGCTGCGCATGTTGCACCGTCTCGCCTGGGACCTCAAGATGTACCCGATGCTCTTCCAAGCCAGCGTATTCAAGACTTTCCAGAGTATCATGCATGACTGCTGCTCGCTCCCTAAGGAAAGAGTGGACGGCACTCTGAAGGTGAGTGTAGCTTACTGATCGAGGAAAATGTATTTCTCCCTCTCTCCCTCTTTCTCTTTCCCAGTTTGCATGCTGCTGCTGAATAAATCAGAGAGGCACAAGGCCTCTCTCACATTTTTGTTATCTTAATAAAGAGAAAAAAATAAAAAGGCTAATGAAAATATCAAATAAGATGTCTTGAACTTGGCGAGATGAAACCACAACAAAATGTTTAAGGGGTGCGGCGTTGAAAGAAAGGAAGGATAAAGGTCAATTTTGGTTACCGCGCGTTTTTACGTGCTTCCAACTGTAAGCAGACACGCGTTTCTGTTTCAATTTTTTTTGTTAATTTTCAGCCGCCAAGTCCCCCACAGAGTTCATTGGAAGTAAACTGTTCCTTTAAATGAGGCGTTCAACTTTCTTATCTTCTTTCTTTGATGGATTCTAAATGTATTCTCGCGTACAAATCATTGGTTTATTGCTAGCACAAGTAAGGACTAGTACATTAGACTACAAAAATCCTTAAGATCACAAATGTTAACGTTAACGAAGTGGCGAATTGCCGTCTGCTCACTTGGCCTCGTTATTCTGTAGTTTGCGTGTCCATTTGTGATTGTGTTATTATTGGTATAGACTAGAAGCTTCACACCTTAGTTTCTGTCGTTAATGCACTTCTATTATGTAGTGTGTGTTGCTAAGCGTTGCATATAACTGTGTACGCCTAAACTGCTCATCCCTAAGTAGTATAATCGTTACTCAAGTTGGGGCAGTTTAGGGGCATTCAGAAACGTGTCTAATCAAGCATGAATTCGTGCCTCGTCTGAATTGTACGTAACGACCGCCGGTGTCATTGCGTTTCAGGAACTCTCTCGCCTCGCAACGTTTGTCGTGCGCAAGTTCGTTGCCGCGGCTCAGGAAAACAAGATTGCGTTCGCAGAGTTGCTCTTCTGGAAGAATACGAAGGACGCCTACGAACTGGTTCACGGCTACGGCAGCGGATCGAAGTGAGTTGGTTGATTTTTTTTTTTTTTTGAGTAAGGTTTTGTTTTGTTTTCTTGAATAGAGAGAGTGAGAGAGAGACATAAAAAGAAGGGAGTGGGTGAGGGAGGTGGAAGTAGAGGTTTTCTAAAACTATGAATTTGTCGTCTTACATGAGACGTTGTATTAAGACCGAGCCTCACTGAAGTTAAAAAGTCAAGTTTTTTTACGTAGCGTTCTAGGTAGATATACAGGGTGTCCCAGGTAACTTTAGCCAGAGTTTTAAAATATGCCGGCACACGCGATTACGACGCGACCAAATGCATGTTGCTCTCACCGTTGCCTAGAGGTAGTTGGACTATTTTTTGTGTTCTCAAATATTGTTTAATTAGATATGTTTAATTAACTAACTTTTCAAGAAACAAAGATAGATCAAAATGCATTGATAAAGTTGTAGATCGGGTTGCAAAACGTCTGATTAAACAGTTTAGAACTTTATATCTGTTAGGTATTAGTGTTTTTTTTTGCTAATTACAAATGCTTGTGAAATACAAAAAAATACCACGTGACAAACCCGCTCGTGCTCCAGTGCGCACAATTATTCTAGTGCTCCCTAACGTTCCGCGTACGAACGACCATTAGGATTTGCCCGATTGTGCTGTCTCGGCAGGGCCGCAACGCTGGTGCTGGCTTCGCGATCAACGCGTTTTTCTATCGGCCACAAAAAACGATAACCGCTGTGACTGCTTATCGCTCTCGTGAACCGGTGCGTGGGAAGCGTGTCGTTCTTACGCGAAACGTTATAGAGCACTAGAAACATCGTTCGCACGGACGCGCGAGCGGGTTTGTCACGTGGTTCTTTTTTGTATTTCGTGGGCATTTGTAATTAGCAAAGAAAGAGTAATACTTAGCAGTTATAAAGTTCAAAACTATCTATTTGGACATTTTGCAAACCGATCTACAACTTTCTCATTTAAATTTTTTATCCGTCTTCGTTCCTTCAAAAGTTAGTTACTTAAACAATCTAATTAAACCAATACTTGAGAACAAAAAATAGTCTGACTAACACCAGGAAACGGTGAGCAACATGCATGTGGTCGCGTCGTAATTACGTGTTCCGGCATATCTCTAAACTCTGACACCCTATGGGCGATAGCGTTTGCGTCAGTACAGAACCACCAGTAACTGGTCATTTTTTTTTTTGTGTGGTCCTGTGAATGTATTCCTACCAGCACACGTTAGTGAAATTTTCTTTCCTTTTTTGTAATGCTTTTTTTTTTCGGTCTATCCTTGTGTGCGCGTACCTTTGCGTACCTTTATCAGGCTTTGCGCTGGCATGTTTGTAGTGGTTGTCTACGTGACCTTTTAAGCTTCATTTTAGATGCGCATTAATTCGGGAGTGGAAAGGATCACGCTCAGAATGACTAACGCGCTGACTTACTCAAAAAAAAAGAAAGAAAAAAAGAATGCCCATGGTGATGGTGGGCAAGTAACTGACTGTTGGTCACTCTTTCTGGATAAGTATTAGCAGTGCTGGGTTGGTGCTATAAAGGAACGAGAGGAAATGCGCTAATCGAAATTCGGGCCACATAAGCGTATTGAGTAGCATATCGTAGAAATAATGAAGTGAGTACGAGCGCTTTCTGTTTGGCATATGGAGCTGCATAAAGTTTTGTTATAGCACCGTGACTCCTTCCCGAGCTTATGTATTCGAAATAGAGGCCTTCAGGTTGGACTTGAGCCGGCACATTAGAATCATTAGTTATACAGATATATTCGTTGCACGAGCATTCGACTGTACGCACACCTTGGCTACTAAACGTACTTTTAGGTAAGTGGACTTTTCCAGAGGCCGGATTAGCCGTAAAACTGGTCATAAAATACATTTAGCTCTTTCACGGTGGGTAGGCAGCACGGAGAAGTCTCAGAGAGGTGATTTTCGTGTGGTGAAAATGAAATATCACCGCGTAAAAGCAGTGAAATGGAGTGGCAGTGAAATAATTGGCAGCCTGCCGTCTTCCGGCTTGCCTCCAATGCGTTCCACTTGCGATGGCGCTCATTTGGCTGCTGATGTACTCACTGCGAAAGAGCACGAACGCAACAAGAGAATGCAGAAAAAAAAAAGCTTAGATGAAGTAAGGTATAGCAGATATAGGCTGGCTGGGGACACGGGACTAATTTCCTTTTACTTGTATGGACGTCTGTTTCATATGCCCAGGCTTCAGCCTTCAGCATGAATTTAAACGTTAACATATTCCAAAAAATATAGATTTATGGGTGACCTGGTAAATACTTGCTGAAGCGAAGGAGCGCGAAAATTCTAGCATTAAGAGCCAGCGCTAATCCTTTTTGTTGTTTCTTTCGTCTCTAGTGTAGCTTGTTTGATTGCGGTCTCTTCAATTAGCAGTTATCTTTTTTTTTTTTGTGGCGTGCTATTGTTCCTTCCGGCGAGGTTTCACATTCGGTGCCGTCATGCGAGTGAATTGTTCTAGTCGACCTTCTCGTTATGGTTAAAAGCGAAGATAATCTTTCTCAGTTGCGGAATCTCACTTTTTTTTTTTCCTGTGTAATTTTCCCAGCGGCGCTCGCTTTCGACCGAAGCTTTTAAGAATTGGCGGCTTCCATTGGCGCCTGGATTCTTCGAAAAAGCGGCTAGTGTGCCCAGTATAGCGGATGAGCGGATGGTAAAACAAAAAAAAAATCATTTCACTTCGCGGATAATGTTGAGTTCGACGCCGTGGTTCAACGTGTCCCACAAACCTTTGCCTAAACTTGCCTCCTTTCTGTTTTTAATTTTCCCGGGAAATGCGTCGAGGGAGTTTCACGAGATGGGAGGTTGAAAGCGCTTTCCTCTCATGGAAATGAGAAAGGTGGGCGCTAAGAAAAACAAGAACTCGCGAGACTAGAATTTGAGAGGGAGATGGGAACGAGAGGAGAAGCCGTAATAAGCGGGAATGCAATGAAAGCAGAATAGAGAAATGGTTGCTTGGAGGTGAGGAAGCAAAAAAAAAATAATAATAAGTTTGGGATATATATGTGCTAACGTTGGAGAAAAACTTCGGAACTCGCAGGCAGATCTCGCTCTCTCACTCTACCGCTGTCTTGCTGCTTTCTGAAGAAATGGAATGGGAGCGAAAGAGAGGAAGAAAGAAAGAGCTCAACTGAATTGGGGTGGGTGTGAAAGATGAAATGCGTCGTCGGCTCGCGTCCCGTAAGAGGCATGGAGACGAATGCCTAGCCAGTCGATATATGGCTTCGCGTTAGCCGGTTAACGTCGCGGATCCGCCAGCCATCAGTAAGAAAGAGTAGGCTAAGTGAGTGAGGTCGGCCTTTATACCCACGCCATTTCTTTGTGCTTCTTTTGTTATTTTATTGCCTTCTTGCGTTTACTTCTCGCCTTCTCCTGATCCCACTGCTTCTCCTTCTTCTTTTTTTCTTTAGCTGATGTAAGTTCAGTGAAGAGTGGAAAAAGAAAGTGTCCTCGGTGGAAGTCTCGGTAATCAAGGAATGGCTCTGCGAACGTAATAAACTATGAGAGGAAAAAAATAAACGTATGAACATTCGCAGGACTGAATTGGAAAGAGCGTCGTCCTGAACTCGAGTCTCCAAGTGCTCTGCCTTCGTTTCAGAGATAGATGTCCTCACTATATTACCCCCTTCTTCGCCTACAGCTATTGGGTCGCTGTAGTAGTACTTCCTGGGCACTTCGTTGTTGCTGTAGTTGCTTGCTACGCGCATGCTTCCCTTTCAATCTTCTTTTATCTCTCTCTCTAAATGCTCGCAACTTCGTAAATAGTGCGGTAACTTTCAACTATGCGACAGGACTGGGCCCACTATTTGCTCTTTTCGTTTTCTTTTAATTTTCAACGCTGTTGATTTTGAAGCGCTACAAAGTGTAGCTATCTTTTCGGTGCGTAGTAATGCATTTTTGCAACAGTGTGCAATAGGCCAGCGCTTCCGCTGTATTTAAGTTTGTTGGTGCTTTTGAGGAAGCTTAGCCAAGTCACAGTCAATCTGCGATCACTGGCTCGCTGAGTAATAATGCTTCACGTGCGTCTACAGTAAAATACTTGCCACTCCTATTTTTTTCACATACCAAACAATAGGCGGTGCTACGATTGCTGGTTATTGGAGTTGTCAACACTTACACTGAGATTAGCTAAAAACTAGCATGACAGGATATATGACAAGAAAAACATACGGTGACCTTCATAACATCGCGTTCGGCTTAGTATGTAATAAATTGTGAAAGTATTTAATAGGGAGTTTTAGTGCTGGGTACGCAAGCTCTTGGGGCGTTGCGGGCTTGGGGGCGCGCGGCGTTGCGTACCCAAGCCACACCCAACTGGAATGCCTTATAGAGGCGCGCACGCAAACGCAACCCGCACGAAGGTCACACGCGCTCGCAGTGCGCCATAGCGTCTTAATTGTCGCGTAAGTATTATTTAATTATGTGTACGATTTGAAATGTTAAATTAAATTTACATAGTGACATGAAGTACACTAATTTCAATAATTCATTTTTAAATATGACAGTTATCAACACGAAACAAAAAAAAAACTTTTTCGTATGCGCCACACTTGCGACTGAAGCCGGCATCATCGATGCCAAGAAATCCAGACGGCCGGTCGTAGTCCGACAAGCGCGACGACAGAGCAATGGTGTAACGTGTAACTCTGTGTAACTTTTAGCTTGTACGTATACTTCTTTACGTTAACGTGTTACCGGATACCAGTTTGCGTTTACCGTCCTACCGGAACGTGCCTCTTCCAAGGTTTTGATCTCATCATTCGCAAACATGTATGCCTTTACGTTTCTGCGAACCATAAATGGTGATGCTAACTGCATTTAACTTATAGAGGAATGAATCACCGTTGCGGCAAAATCACGAGACTTTTTTATCGCAAAAAAGTGAAAAATACAAGGTTACTGTAACGACAGTGTCGACATCTTGAGACACTTCGTGCAACCAGTCATGAACATGCTGGCTTACGCGTAATGTTTTTGAGGTGAAAATGAATAAAAAGGTTACTCATTTGTAATAACGCCGCTGCGCGGTTTTTGCACCAGACGTAGAATGAACAATGTTTCTGCAATAACAATGTTGTGATTACCTGGTTCACTATGGCCGCGCTAGATGGCGCCACCTATTCGGCTGGTCGGCGGGGCTAGTTTCTATGTTCCAGACCATTCTAGCTTTGTTAATCGAGCGGAAACAATTTAATCGCTATTGGTGCTCGCACTTTGGCTTATTTTAACTCGACGGCTAGAGTATCCACAGTGTAGATACCATGAATTCCTGCGAAGCTGGACCTTACAAGGCGGCTGATTAATGCTGTCCGAGATTTGGTGCCTTTCTGCCATGCTATTTGTGTAGTGGCTAGCCACTATATTATTTGCGCTTAAAACTTGAAAGTCAAAGTGGTGGCTCTGGCCAGCCTCGGCTTTGCTCGCCTTGAAGGTGGGTGACGTCACGGGTACCATGATGCGCCTAGCATGTGCGCCAGGGCAGCTTATCTTCGCTAGGAGGCCAGTGGTGGCAGCGTTGTTTATGGCCGCGCGGATGCATAGCCCCAGCGATCTTGCAACGCATCTGTTTGGGGTTTCGCGCATGCGCAATACCGCCGCCCCAACGTCTTGGGTACGCAAGCCGCTTGGGTACCCAGCACTGAAACTCCCTATTGACTGACGGTGATGCTGTGAAGAAATTCCCGCACCTGCTTAGTGTGTGACTTGTGGAAGTTGACAACGTTGACAGTACCTACGGAGCTCTATTTAAGGTGCGCAGTTAGGAGGTATTACATTGCGTTTCAAACGTGAACCAAATTGCAAAATACATAAAAGGACCCAGTGTCGTTTCCTGCTAAAGAAGAATGCTACCGTAGTTGGATACATAATATCTGCGACGTCACAGGACGTTGGTGTTAGTGGGTGGAATTGTAATGCAACAAGTTGAACTATCTTTTCTCCCCGTGTTTGTTAGCCTTATTTATGGCCAAACGCCAAACCTAAAGCAGTGGGGATATAAAGAAATGCTTCTGTCGGCCTTTTATCAGCCATTTGAACCACGTTGCTTTGTACTACCTGCGCTTGTGTTCGCCTTGTTCTTCATCTCCTAAGTCTTCATCTCCTATTCGTCTTTTAAGCAGCGCGCAATAACGTAACATTGAATAGCTACAACCTCGCCTAAGCAAGTAGCCTTATCTGTACTACCATTTAGTGATGGTGTACGTAGTTGGAAACTCTCAGAGTTATTCATGCAACCACTCAATGGCGAAAAGCGACTTCAAGACGACTCAATGGCTGAAAGGGATCCTCTTATTTTTCTTCTTTCAGTCGTTGTATCGATCCTCGCCCGCCCCCTACAGGAAGTATTCTGCATCCGACGTGGTTTTGTACTGCCTTCATCTTGTAATGCGCTGCCAGGTATGACACGGACCGATAAAAATATCGAGAGACAACAATGCGTATACCTGGCAGCACATTACAATGCGGAGACTTAACCACTGGCTCCTGTTGCAGACCTATTATTCATACGGTTTAAAGGAATTTGAAGAATTGCAAACCTTCCTGCAGCTCGCCTAATTTGGCACCTGCCGTGATCGGTTCACTTTTGACAAAGCGACGGCTTCTTGTGATGACGTCATTATGTGACGTTGCATATTTGGCGTATCAGTGGCCTGACGTCACGCGAATTTCGGTGGTGCGTGACATTGTGATGGTGTCGTGACGATTTTTCGCATTTCTTGTGCTGACACCGATGGTCGACCCTGGCGTTATATGAGGCGACTGGGGCATTCGCTCTTGCAAAAAGTGCGATTGCGCACTACGCTGGCAACCTTTTTGCTCTGTGGACAATAACCGAAGAGCATTGTACGACATGCGATTATTGAGCGTAGTCCAAGGCGAGAGCGACACACTTGATATGCATTGAAGCCGCTGCTAAGGGCGAGCCGAGATTGCACTGTGAGCTTTCCGAAGATGCCTCGAGGCAGCACCGTTTATCTCGCTCGCTGAAATCGATGTGCTGGCGCCCGGAAGCATCGGCAAGGCATTTGCATAAGCGACCGGCGGCAGGGAGAGGCTTATTTCGGCGGGGTCAGTCCGACTGCATGTACGAAGTCGGAGAAATAGTTCGAGGCCGCGGGGCCTGCGTGCCGGCATTCATTCTCCGCGGGTCGCTGCGCTGGCGGTGCTCTTGGAGACGCCGGAGAAACTAGGAATATACGCGTACTTGATCTGCCCTGTATATAGATCACGGGCTCTAATGTTGCGCGCTGCTGAACACTGCGGCATGAGATCGATTTCCAATGTAGGCAGTGCGGCGATTCAGTGTGAAAAAAAAAAAGCAGAAATCCTCGCATACTGCACCTTTGGGGCAGGTTTAAGAAACTCCCGATGCCAAGTTCTTCGCTTTTTCCCGCAACGCCGCCACTATCACCTGCTGTTGAGTTTCAGGCGTAGCATACGCAGTGCAACTATGCGTTGATTGTATTGGCAATGCTGTTTTGTGGACGATCCAGTAATGCATACCAAATGCAACTTGACGTTGATCATTGTGACAAAGCTGTTGTGTGGAAACGCACGCCTTCTGCGATACAACATCGTGGGTATTTGGGGAAACGAAAATAACCTTATAGGATATTTCGTCTATCACTGTGAAAATGGAAGCCAACAATCCATCTAGCTCCTAAACCCCTTCTTTTTTTTTAACCCAATAAAGTTATTTATCTCTCTCTCTCTCAGTGAAGTTGTGAATATGGTGGGTCGCGTGTAGCGAATATTGCCTAAGTTCACATATTTATTATCATTCGTGGCTCAGTCAAACGAATAGTCTCTCAAAAATCTCAGTGTTCGTTTCTCTTGCGCTTGACATAAACAATCAGATCAACGGCGGCTCATGACGCTCATGAATGAAATCCTTTTGTACATAAGTAACCAGGTCGTTTCAAAAGTACAAAAATGGGGTGGCATTCGTTTCTTACGCAAGTAGTTTTGGCTTTGAAGCAATATTGTTCATTTTATTCTGCCATGTTAGCTTAATCTTGCCCATTTTGTATTAATTTTACGGCATGCCCGTTTCTCTGACGCAAGAAAGTATTATTACACGTGTTAATCTGGTAGCTGAAAATTGTTCTTCGATGTATATTGTGTCCCGTTACGCTATCCACCTAAACCTATCAATAAAACGCCTCATAGTAGTAATAATACGTGTGGCTTCACGTCCCAAAACCACGATATGATAAAAACCTACGTAGCCATATGGTTATGTTCATTTAGTATACCCTATAGTTTCTCGTTGGAGGTGAGATTAAAAAGTTCGCAGGTAAAACGTGGCAACGGAAAACACAAGTTCGGGCTGATTGCCGGAACACGGGAGAGGCTTCTACCCTGCAGTGGGCGTAGTCAGGCTGATGATGATGATGATGAATATGGTGATGATGAAAACTTTTTATTGCGCTTTGTCGCTTATAAACCACCGTGCTGATTCGGAACGTTAGAAATCACACCTAATTCAGTTTAATTACGAATTCGTATGTAAATGCTATGAGTGCTTTCTCGTTGAAGATGACGTGGTTTCTCTAAGCTTGAAGTCCAGACTAAGAGGAGAGCAGGTATGATATTTTATTATATTTATTGCTACGGTAATGCGACAGGTTGGACCAAAAGATGAAGAGGATGAAGAGCGCTTGGCTTGCGAGTGTTTCGGTGCCAGGCGGCAGTCATTCAGTCATGTTTTTCCATCTGTCCATATTCAAATAAACATCATATATATATAATATATACTAATGTATACGCGTGTGTGACTGGACCGATTTTCTCGGCATTCATCCTAAGATTTCGTGCCCGCATTTTGTTGCAGGAAACCCAGCAAGGTTGCTTGGACTGAAGAGCAAGTCTATGAACTCAAGGTACTCTACGAACGTTACAAGGAGGAGATGACGCCAGGTGAGATATTTTCCAGAGTGCCAGATAAGCCCTCTAAAGGTGGTGTGTCACCAATTGTTATTTAGGGACGGCTTACTACTCTCCCATAGTTGAGTGCGAAACACTCGAAATCGTAGAACACTTCTAAACACAACTGTGCTCCGGCTGCCGTGTTGGTTTATGTTTTCTGTTGGTGTTTCATGTCGGTGTGGTATTTGTGCTTGGTACTGTTATGCCTGCGAGTCCACATCGAACGTCCATGCCTTTGAAAAAGGCAATCTGTGTCAAGGCCAGCACGCGAGCCCGTCTGACGCGAACAACTCAACGGCGCAATCACGCGGTGGTGCCTTTCTGCTGCGCACGCACAGTGAGTCACCTCAGCCCACGAGCCCGTTGCAGCAATATGCGCCTTCCAGTCTGGCGAGTCTTACGCAATGCGTGGTGGCGTCACTCGTCCTTGGGTGCAGCCACGTGCAGCGGCTCCGCATTCGATGAGAATGACGCGGCCCGGCAGCGAAACCATTGGAGGATTCTGACCTCACGACCAGCGGCGCTTCTGGTTGGACGTTTGGTTACTCAAAGACTCCACCCGGTGCATATAAAAAAAGCCCTGCGGCGCGTCGCGAGCAGTTGACTTGTGTGTCAGAGAAGAGAGCGCGGCTCTTCGAGTCTCGAAACTGTCGGCCCCAGTGCCAAATTTTTAACGCCTGTGTATATATGCTGCACATAAACCTTGTTAACTCACCGTCGTCTCGTCCGCTCGTCTATCAGCTCTGCGCAGAAGCAGACGCGAGCTGATAAACCTACGCTACCAAACGGCTGGTGACCTTCCCGGCGCAGTTCGAAGCAGTGGCGCTTTCGAGACCGTGTTGGCGTCGCCGTCTTTCGTAACAGTCGTGGCAGCGGCGAGATTCGTGGCGCCCTTCGTAACGTCGTCGGAGGCGCGCTTCGTAACAGTACCCAGAAAGTGTTTCTCTGCGGCCATGACGCGCATTCTGAGCTGTAGAAGTTTCATGTATACAATGGCTAGTTAACATCATGAATGATGGCCGAGGAAAGTCTTTTTAATTGAAGCACAAACAGCCAGTAGGCCCCCGTTGCATAAGCGTGCAGCAGTCGCCAATTTTATGAGTAACGATATTAAATCAGACCTCAACATTGCTTCCTAACTTCGTGCGTCCTAACCAGAAGATCGCGGGATTGAAACCGGCGTCGGCGGCCGCATTTTCGATGGAGGCCGCAATGTTTGCGGTTCCTGTACCTAGATTTAAGTACACGTTAAAGAAACCCAGGAGGATGAAATTTTCGGAGCCCTCCTCTATAGCGTCTCTCATAATCATATTGTGGTTTTAGGGATGTTAAACGCCAGATATTGTTATTATCATTAACAATAATATTCACTACATACGTCACAACTGACAACGAAGTCTCCATATAATGTCAAAGACATGTATGCAAATAAATGAAATTGACACATGCAGACGAAATCACATCTGTACGGAGCGCGCGTGAGAACGTCAAATTTTTTCTTTCTTGTCCCCTTCCCTAATCCCCCAGTTTAGGGTAGCCAACCGGATGTCTTCCTGGTTAACCTCCCTGCCTTCTCCTTTTTGTTGCTTCCTCCTCCTCCTTGCTTGTTGGAACAATATCGATAGCTGAAGAAAGTGGATCCATCATGCAATGCCCCATATGTATACGAATGCTTGTGAAGTAGAATGCTTGTGAATACGAATGCTTGTGAAATAAAAGGGCTGTTCCGCAGGCAATGTTCCGCTATCCGCTGCAGCCACGCGGTGGCGGGTGGCAAGATAATTCGACCCAATAGAACTAAGTTATGTTAGTCGGATTTTCGCTTGTAAGTTCTGCGGGCTTACTATAATGGCCGAATCGAAGTCGGCTCTCTGTAAAAGCCAGAAGCCAGCTTCATAGCAAGTTATAACGCAATCTTTGCCGAACTGTGGCCTGATCAGTGGCACAGGCTCGGAGCGCACGAAACTAGAGCTTAGAGCGGCAGCCGCACACCCCAAGGTAATGTTGGTGCTTGCGTCACAGACCGACGCGCAGTCGACGCACGGCGGCCCCATCTGCGTCGAGTGGTGGTCGCTGCTTGCCTCTTAGGGCCGGCTCACGCTAGCGGCTAGTCTGTCCTGACGGCGCAGGAGGGCTGTTCCAAGTGCACGGCAAGCTTCGCCGGCGAGGCACTTCAGCCTCCGACAAACATGGCCGCTGTTCCGAATGCTGTTGTCGACCACCTCGAATCTGTCAAGTGGTCGCCGTGCGCTCTGTAGCTCGTAAACTCCGAACTGATGCTTCCATTCGCTTAGGCTGATGGCTTCAAGCTTCGACAGCAAAGTACTCTAATCGATTAAGCACCGTTTCTGGGAATCATACTCAAATAAATATTGTTGTAGGCTTAAGCAAGCCTTCCCTTATCACGGAGGGCATACGTTACACGTTTGTTAGTTCTCACTAACCTTGGATAGCAGGCGCCACTTGTGGAAACGCCTGCTTTGGGACACGTTATTTTGAATTATGCTGCGTTTTTTTTTTCTATACCGGAGGAGCTAAAACGCTCTGATAACTGTTGTAGCGTAGTCTGGGAACAACACGTACGACATAGCGTGAAAACCGTGGAGGAAGAAACAGCTGGAAGTGTCCCGCTGCAGACTCAGATGATGCGGAGATCCGCAAGCAGAATAGGCGGCTCACTCATGTCGCTCCTCCGTTGCTCTCCGGCAAAAGGCGCGAAAATAGGTCTTGGACTCATTCTTCGAACGGCAAAGAACAGCATGCAGACGTGCGCGAAGAAAACGGCCGCGCACGGCTGCCCGACAACGTCAAATGACGAGGCATGCTTGCCGCTAGCGTGAATCGGCCCTTGCTTCGGGACCGTAGCACATTTAGCAGGCTTTCACCGTTTCTATCTGTGAAGGTGTGGGACCAGCGAAGCTGTGTAGCTCACGGCACATAGGTGACACTGAACTTTGGTGAAAGGCTCGGAGAAGCAGAGATGATCACGTTTGAAATGAGCGCATATACTTTTGAAGGTCTCTAAACAATTTCCGATACATTTGTTATTTAAGATTTCATGTAAACGCACGCATCCAGTTTAGAACACCGTCATTATGAATAGGTGACCGATAATATGGGCAAGCGCAGAGAATTGTGGAATACGATGGGTTTCGGTTCGATTCACCACGCGGGTTAGCAGCGGCAACCGTGCATTTTTTATCGCTCCGTTGGAAAAAGCACCCCTCCGCGCAATCTCAGTGCTTTAGAAGTTGTTTTTTTTTTTTTTGCTAACCGTGACTGCGACGATGACAAGCTACGAAAGCCACGAATGGTAAGGAAACTTTTTATCACACTAAAATTATCTGCAATGCTTTTATGCTGCTCGGGGGCACTGTCAGTTTCACTAGCAGATCAGTCGATACATAAGGCAGTTTTCATTGTATGATACGTTACTGCAGATAAAAACCACCATTTTAAAGATCTCAGCGGATGGGGATGGCTGTAGCAGTAAGCTGACAGTTCATTTTGGGATCGCTGCTTCGGCCGACATCGTCGTCGGTTGATCGGCATGAAGCGCAGCACTTATTGAGCGCGTTAAGGTATCTTTTTTTCTTGCCTGCTGCGCGCTATAAGATGCATTTTTTAGTCGAAGCCAGATTGTTATTTTAACGCTGTTCTTGGTCAAGCTGCATGGCACGGCGGCACATAAACAATACAGTCAGACATAGACGGCGCCGAATAATCGAAACCCTGCGCTTGTTTACGCACTTCTTCCTTTGTGTGCAGTCCTGGAGCACAGTTTGGTCAAGATAAACGCAAATGGACTCCTCCAGCACTTCCTGTAAACTTAAGGCTGGTGCACACCGGCGACTAGCAGCGGTCGCGTGACCATTCGCGACTGGGGACCAAAAAGCGACTGATGTTCACACCGGCAGAGGCTGCATGCGAGCGACCGGAAGTCGCAATAGCGGAGAGTCACGTGTGGATCTCGTTATCAGTGAGAACTCTGCAGACCGGCGCCGATCAGCTGATCGCCGCCAGCTGAGTGAGCGGAGCAAACCGAGCGCGCCGCATTTGTTGTTTTTATCCCTTCTTGCGCGTTTTTTTTTTTCTCATATATATGGGTCCAATGGCCGGCGTTCATCTTGTATGGCAGGTAGATCTCGCCGGCGCGTTCCCATGATACCTTTGCTAGTCGTGCCTGCGCGACAATTTATTTCTCGATATAATATTCGCAGCAAATTCATGCGTGAACTTTTTATTAGTGCGGAATACACACGTACCTGTGACAAAATGGTTTTCGCACACTCTGACTTCAACGTTCCGTACTCAAAGGCTACCTGTCGCTGTGGCTCTCTTCACAGTCGCGGTCCACTTCATTTTCCTTTCTTCATTCCATGGGTATCGATACCTGCGTTTGCCTTTCACGCTCGAGTTGGAACAGCCAACGGCTGAACAACCGACCGTGGTTTATCAGGACGAAAATAAACGGGTGACCGCGCGCGCGAAACCCCAATAATCTAAGACTTGCGGTGGAGTGGTTCGCCGTCGTCTACTCTTCTCGAACCGGAAGTTGGCAGCAGACGGCGCATTCCACAACCCCTCGCTATTTTACTGGTCACCTATTGATTGATTGATTTGTGGGGTTTAACGTCCCAAAACCACGCTATGGTTATGAGAGACGCCTTAGTGGAGGACTCCGGAAATTTTGACCACCTGGGGTTCTTTAACGTGCACCCAAATCTGAGCACATGGGCCTACAACATTTCCGCCTCCATCGGAAATGCAGCCGCCACAGCCGGGATTTGATCCCGCCACCTGCGAGTCAGCAGCCGAGTACCTTAGCCACTAGACCACCGCGGCGGGGCCACTGGTCACCTATTCTACTCAACGAGGCAGCGCTAAGTGCCACGGGTGCCCCCACAAATTTCAAGAAACAATCTCTTCTCCTCTTCGCGCCTTTCGGCGTTCCTGATTCCCTCGGCGTTCGCTGTTACGTCAACTCGTCTTTCACTGTTTAAAAACACGCCCTTGATGACATCCGGTATCGTCAACCGGTGTGCCTCAATAACATTGGTGGGCAAAAAGAGCTCATTTTTTTTTTCATTTTTCTTCTATTATTTGGAAAAATATAGCGAATGGATGTTCGTTTGAGCTACATAGAAATTGAAAGAGATTCTCTTGAACTTAACGCGCATTCCTTTATGTGAGACACGAATAAAAGACTTTCCTTTCCCTTGAAAAAAGAAAACTTTAAAACGTGCTTTTGGTTTCGACGTTAGCAGCTGGTGAATGATGGGACCGGAAGTTTTTGGGGTGCAACGCTTCGACCTTGACCTGTCTGCCCGCGTAGGTGTGCTCGCTTCCTGCTCTTCTCTTCCTCCTCGCACAGTGAGGAGAGACACTCGGCTAGGAGGAGAGAGAAGCCGACAAGCGGAACATCGTGCCGGAAAGAGAGAAACGAGCGAGGGTGCGTTTTGTACCATCAAACGCGTCTTACTCGGCTATTACCGCACCGTTTTGAAAATTTCTCGCGGTTAGTAGAGAGTTTTAGTATTGCGGAATGGTGCTACGTACGCATCACGGAAGCGCCTTGCGCTACGTGGCGTCGTTTGCCACTAATCGGCTTTTAGTACGCCGTAGTACCCGCGTACGTAACGAGCGTGAAGCGTGTTGCGCCATCTGGTAGATAAAAATAGAAGCACGTGTTGTTGACAGCGAATGTGAGCCAATACAAGTGTTGTAGCCAGATTATGGCCATATTTTAAGCCACAGAGCCAGTCGGTGCTTGCCTTCGATGCCGCCATTTTGCAAAACGAAGTCTCGCGCTGTCGCGAACTTGTTCGAGAGCGGCGCGATCACCTCATACGTACGCACGCACGCATCTCATGCGTGCGTACATAACGCGATACGTGCGCTGCGGCCTGCGCATGCGCACTACGCAGAACGTGGCGTCCTTACGTACGCAACGCCGCCACGTACGCAGTACTAAAACTCTCTAATATGTTCGTTGTAGACTCGGGCGCAACTTCAACGCCAGAACTGAATTCCGACCTCCGAGTGACTTAGGGAACCTTTAAAGTTTTCCATTTATTCAGCCAGCGTTTCCTTGTTGGAACATACCTCGACATGTGTGGCTTGCCGCCGCATGTGCTCGGCCTTAGGGCTTGACCACACGCATGCCCGTTGCAACGCGTCAGCGCGTGGCTTTTCGGCGCGGGGCCGAGACCTCTCCCATATGAAGAAAGAGGGCGCGTGACTACGCGAAGCTGCGCGCCCTCTCTCCAAATGGGTGAGGGCTGGGCGCCGCGTCAAAAAGCCATGTGTGACTCGCTGCAATGGGTATACGTGTGGTCAGGTTTTTACGCGCACGATCTTGAGGAGCCATTCTAGCAGCACGCGTAGTGCCGCGTTTTCCTTGTCATGACTTTTTTAGTGGCCCTGCACTGAGAAAAATATTGCTCAGTGCTGGTCATAAATTGGTCATAATTGAAAATTGATCAGTGCATGCATGAATTGGAAGTGCCCTATAGGGGTCTTACGATTTATGCGGCACATACTCTTCACGGCGAACGCGCCGTCATTTTTAGCGGAGCAGTGGTTGTTACTTTGTGGGGCATGTGCAATTTGGGTGGCACCTACATGCGCTATAGTGAAAATCCGTCGTCCACGGGCATTTATTTCCCCTCAGCATATGACTCGGCTTCGTCTTGTAAAGCGATGTCAGATGTAAAGCGATGTTTTTTGCTAATACAAGTCGCACAAGCCTCGCAGAAGCGCTGCATGTCTCCCACCTGAAAGAATGCAGGCAGAATATACAATAGCTAACAGGTATATGCTATTCGCCGCACCGCTTGTCTTGTTTGGTAATTTTCAAGTGTTAAGCCTGTGGGGTCTCGGCGAGGCAAACGTGCGCATCGCCACGCCACGCTCTTGGAGTGAACGGACACAGCAGACGCGGTTGGTACAAAGCACACAACATACATACATTTATTAACTAATTTAGACGACGATATCGTCCGCCGAATGATACACCAATTTCAATTAACATGCTACCATACAAAAAACATGACGCAGTGACACACTAACCCACAATAACATGATAAACACACACTAACACACCCAACACACACAAATTCCCAAGGCGGCGTCGCCAACGCCTGACTTTCCACGTGGGACCCCGGCGCGAAGCCCGCGGTGCCGAGCACCGGGGACCCACGCTACAGACAACCGTTCGCGGCAGCCGCCACGCGCAAAAGAGGCTCGCTCAAATCTCGGCCACCACCAAGGCCCGCCTTCCGCCAGAGGCCACCGCCGGCGCTACCACTCTACCAACAGTGATACTCAAAGCGAACACAACGCCATCTATCGTCCGGCGGTGGTCACCACCGAAATAAAGTCTTGGGGCGAGACACGTGCGCCACGCGGCGCAGACATTACAGGGGGGCCCCACAAGCTCTTTGAGCCTTTCGTGGCGCTGGGTAGACCTCCCGCCATATCTCTACTGATGACGAAAACGCGCTGAAGATGCGGAGCTCTGAGGACCACCGAACAATGTATGGTGCAAATAAATGGCTTCCCGTTTGCATTCGTGGCAGCATTTGTTTCGTGGTCGTGTCGCTAGCGCCCTTCGAACGGAGAGGTCGCTGGTTCGACGACCCGCGCCATCTCTTATACCTCTCGTTTCTTTGTTTGCATTATTTTAGCGTATATTTTATAACGTCATATTCGTGACGGAAATACGTCAGTGGAACCGTGGTGGAGGTTCTCGTGGCGTTGGGTAGAACGACCAGGAATGATCACCACCATCATTGCCGGGGCGCGTGCTCGCCTCATTCTCTCCAACTGCAGCTTCGCTACCACAACGCGTGTGCCGATTTGTCCGATGTATACAATACAAGAACTATGATGGGCTGCGCGTGATTTTTTTTTTCTTAGCTTGAAGAAGAGTAAAGACAAGAAACAAGCGAAACCAGGAAGGTGTCTCCTAGGGAGAAAAGGAAAAGCATTACGGTTGGTGCATAGGCGCCTCTATTCCGTTCAGTGCTGTATAGAAAAGAAAAATGCGAAACGCATGCGCCACTCGTAGCTTTCTATCGCCCCTAGCACTTTCATTCCTTTTCAAACGCATCAGCGCTGCATGTCATGCCTCTGCGCCCGGTTACATGTGACAGGCGGTTGGAAACTTTTTTTCGATGTTCTGTTATGTTTTTGTACCAGCATCATCTTGCCTTCCTTAATACACGTGTGGCCAATGCACGCTCGCGCCCGACGCCTCGCTGCTTGCTCAGGCAGGTGAGTGAACTGAGGCGTGAAGGTGCTTCACCTAAGCCCGAATGCGCTTCGCGTGGCGGCTTTAATGCTCGTGCCTTTTCTTATTTTATTACGGTATTTCTACTTTGCTTCCAGTGACGTGCTTGCGAGTGTGGTGTTATGTATAAAGCATCCGCGGCGTTTTCTTTTCGCGTCACTGATGTTTCTACAGCACGGTTCGATTGTTGTAGAGTCGCGTAGCTTCTTTCTTTTTGTTCTTCTGCTGATTTATGCTATACTTCGTGTAGCGCTTGGCGTTACTTTTTTTTTTTCTGTGCGTGTGCGCAGGCTGGGATTGCGAGAGTCACTTTCATGTTTATTCCCATTCAGAATGGAACGACGTAAGCGTCTTCCTAAGCTTTGTGGCGACCAGAGAAAAATTCTTGTCTTTCTTTTTTTTCCCTCTCTTTCTCTTGTTATTCTTCCTCTTATCTGTCTCTTGAGACCTAAGATCCAGTGTTGGCAACAAGATCTGTACCAAAAGGCGTCAGATGACGTCATTCCATGACAGTGTCGCTAGGTAAAAGCTAGGCCGATGCTGGAGGTAGTGCGTCACATTGTTAGGTGGTGCGGAAAGTTTCGGAGAGGAGGGTGGAAGTATGCAATTGACTGAAGATGCCGAAGAATATTAATGAGCGTCTCGTGAAAGGATACGCTTTCGCCTGTCATATCTTCAGCAGTGCCTAAAGGCACCGTGTCTTTTTCGTCCGCGTGTTCTGTGCCTGTGTGTGATGTCTGCGCTGTTGACATCGGACTGACTACATAGCACGAGCTCGCAGCTGCGATGGGCTAAAACCACTATATGATTATCACGCACGACCCAGCTAATGGTGGGCTGCGGGAATTTCGACCATCTGGCGTTCTTTAACGTGCACCAACATCGCACAGTATATGGAGCTCTAGAATTTCGGCCCCATCGCAACGCGACCGCCGGGGCCAAGATCGAACGCGCGAGTGTAGTGTGGGTAAACCAGCACCGAAACGGCTTCACCACCGGGGCGGACGCGTAAGTACTTCGAAGTAGGTCTCTAGTTAAAGTTGGAACAGGAATTGTCTTCCTTCGAAACGTTTTATTGTGTTGATGTTGCGTATTGGAACTTATCTTGCAAGCGTATTTGCTATATATGTCTGCTGAAGTGATTTGATGCTCAAGCTTACTTTTACCGTTGTTCGCTGTTTTTTTTTAATTTCCTCGTCACAACACTGGTTCTCCTCATTCCTTTGTTTTTTTTTCTTTTTGCCTATTCTTATTTTGTCTCGTTTGCCTTGGAGGGTGTATTTTCTGAGAGCAGCCATCGGTCCCCGTCGTCGCTCATGGCACATCTGAGGCCCTGAGGCTGCCGTTAGAGCCGATTAATGCTTTTCCGATGCTCCCTTACAAACTCTTGTGTAAAGAAAGAGCTGGCCGCTGCGACCGAAGCTCGCAGGAAAGTTTGAGCTCCTTTTGGGTCATTTCTTACAATTTTCCCCAGTTCAGTCCATACATTGATGTTTCTTTTCTCCCTCCGCTTCGCTTTCTACTGTCGCTTGCAGTCCTGTTATGACGATTGACTAAATGGGGGATACGACCTTGAGAAGCATCGCACAATTTTCATCAGATAAGTCAGTTTATAATAATACGTTTGAGTAGCAGCGTATCGAGTTAGTTCTTTTTTCTTGTTCCGCGGAGGAACTGTCGTGATGCATTAAGGCGTCTTAAAATGTCTATAAGCTCAATGGAACAGCATCATAATTATTATCAGGAGCAGCCATCGCAGAGTAAATGCGTCTTCCATGTGCCGCCAATGAACCCGTTCGTGTGCTTTCTGCTGCCGCGTTATACATGCAAACTTTTAGGGGCGAAGTACCTCAGGGTCTAGCATGGTCCGTTGTCCGTTGCCCAGCACAGCACATGCAATGTACCCCCTACACGCCATGACGATGACGATGAAGAATAAGTGCGTTAGCGCATCAAAGGTACCCGATGACGATGACGCTGCCATCATGGCACAGAACATGCGAGTTTACCGACCTTACGTCATGACGACGACGATGTTTACGATAAAGAGTAAGTGCATTCCTGAACACACATTCCCTTTCTGTCACGAATGAAAATTGTGGAGGTGCTCTCGCTCGCGAAAGGCAAAGCGGCAACGCCGACAACAAGCTGTCACTCAGGAGGCGAGAGCGTGGTATGCGGCGGCTCAAAGCCTACGCCTACGGCAATGTGCTACACGCTTTAGTTGAAGGCGCCGAAAATGGCGGCTCAACGGCAAAACCTCGTCGTATGTACCGTGCACACGCGTTGTCACTCATTTGCATGCATGAGTGGCTAATGCCGCGGGTGTTTTACTGCGGTAAGCACGATCGTCTCCGCTTCGCCCACTCGTCATAATACACTTCGTAGAAATGCGTCCATTTGTTTTATTCTTATCTGTTCGCCTGATTGTTGTGTTGTATTTAATATATATATATATATATATATATATATATATATATATATATATATATATATATATATATATATATATATATATATATATATATATATTTAGTTGCGCGTCCACAGCAGCCGCACGAACGCAGCCTCCCACTGGAAATGGCTGGCAGGCTGCGTCCGTACGGCTATTCAGGACGTGCAACTAAATCTGTCTAACTTCGGTGCACGCAGCTCGAAAGGAAGTAAAGGCGTCCCTCGTGATCATACTGTGGTTTTGGGACGTTATCTCCCCCACGACCACCACCGTCACCAACTAACGAAATGACGTTGATATTATTACGGGGTAGTGGGGTGGACAAAGGCATCAGTCGGCTTGTTGAAGATTGAGCTCTGTATTTGTGCCAAGCTGTGCCGGAACAATAAAAAGGCAAGTTACGTGTGATCTACTCTGTACACTGATAGCGGTGAACAAGTCATCTGCTGTCGCTAATCTCATCGTTGGCGAAATGCATCGTGTTTTGTGTGGTTGTCACTTAAACGTACAACATTATCTCTGGCGCTCGCGTAAGCTCTGAAATAAACTTGGATTATTTATGTCCTGCGCGCAACCTTATGATCTACAATAATCGCGAAGCTTCTCAAACACAGATGGGATTTGCACTGAATGTTGTGAACAGTCTTTTCGGTTGGAGCCCGTATACATCAAAATAAACACGCGCGGCATAAGCATTGAGAGGTCACGGGTTACACTCTTAATTAAAAGCTTGCCGAAACCGGAAAATGAGACGAAAAATGTCCAGTTTTTTAACTATATCTAGCACATTAAACGGGACCTCAACAAGAGTATAGCCCGAAAATAGGCAGACCTATGACTTTTCAGATGTTGCGTATACGCATTTCTCTACTTAGTAAAAATTTCTGTTCTGCCAGAGATAAGATACGTGTTCTTACGTAGGTCTGTATCTTTAACGCACTTACTCCTTCTTCTGGTGTTCCTTGCAGACAAGGACGTCGTCGATCTCATACTGGAGCACATGATCGACGACTCGAGGACACGACGCAGCGTGCTCTTGCAGCTGAAGCACTTGGGCCTCGTAGACAACGTCAAGGCCTTCACGAAGAAAGCAAAGTGAGTTGTCTCTTCTCCCGCAAAGGGCGACTTCTGATGCGAGACTCGGAGAGCGTGGCCGATTCGTCATATGGATCCACTATTGATGCGATTGTTTCGTACGGTACGATCTGCTGTCACACCCGATGGAGCTCCTCTGATGTCCATACATGTTGCCCCACATCTGTAATCTTGGTTCTATGCGGACTTTCATCCCTAAAGACAAGTGGACCACTCCTTCCCCTGTGTTTTTCACCCCGTGATGGTCCGCTGCAGTGGAGACGTGCCTGTGGTGTTCGGTTGCAACTCGAAGGTCGCAGGTTCGATCCCAGCCGTGGCGGTCGCATTTCAATGAAGACGTAATGGTTGAAGTTCGAGTATTGTGCGATATAAGTGCGCTTTACAAAACACCGCATGATCGAAATTCCTGGAGCCCTCGCAATTGTGTCGTTGTTTTAGGACGTCAAACCCCAGATTTTATTATCAGCCCACGACGCTTCGCAGTGCTCTCAACGGTCTAAACACGAACATTTAGGCTTATTGGTAGGCCATGATGGAAGAGATCGACGCAATCGCAGACGTGGAGTGAGGAAAAAAGAAACAATGACACAAACCATTATTTATGTTCTATTTTTTTCACGTATAGCTAGTTACAACTTACAGATTTAGGTGGCGGCACTTATATGCGAAAATTCCGATGCGAAAGTGAATGAGGCTTTCCAAAGTGCGCCTGTGACATGCGTAATTTCATGCGTCGTTTTCCAATAACCGATGCTATCTCGACGGTGAGCTAGTTCGGCTATCAGCCGCTTCTGATACGGCAATTTTGCGTTTTGTCGAGTGGACTTGTCATTTCGCGTTGCCGTATTGCATTGTGGCTTGGATATGAACGCCTGCCCTCACGTTTCAGTACCGCTACGCGGACCATTAGGCACGATGCCTGTCGCGTAGGCGTGCCTTCACACCACGCCCACAAATCAACCGTTTCGCTTGCGTTATGAAGCGACTGCGGAATTGTTCGCGCCGCTGCGGTCATTCCGATACGACTTCCATTTGACGCAACGGCGAGTGCGTGGCGGGAACTAACCCTACTCAGGCAAGTGAGCCGCATCTTCCGATACTTCTTTGCAATGATTATCTCCGGTCAGTGCGTCGACTTGCAGTGACCGGCGAGTTTTGTTTATTTCTTTTTTTCTGTATATTTGATTCTTGTTTTTTTCCCAAAAGCGTTTTGAAGCACATAACTGATATTTCGCTTACACTATTGATAGAATTTCGCGTTGGCCTCTCATAGGCAACACATTTCTGATGAACCATTAGGCCGGCGATTGTCTCACGCGAACATTCGTATGCGTATTTGAGTATTCTAGGTGCACCCGAGCTGATGCGTTTTAGTAAGCTTGACTTGCTGATCCGGTGATAAAGCCATAATGTTATAGCATTTTCGTAAGTCTCTCTCTCTCTCTCTCTTTTTTCTGCTGTGTACATTCTCTTTTTCTTGACTTCGATCTGGCTCTATTATGCATTACTCTGCAGAGCAACATAACCCCTCATAGCTGGTGTTTGCGTGAGTGTGCGTGTCTTTGTGTCTGCATGTGTGCGTGTGTGTGTGTGTGCGTGTGTGTATTCGCGTATGTTTGTGTGTGTGAGAGAGAAAATGCTATGGTAGTTAAGCAGGTGCTTGCAGAGCATTTTTTTTTGTTCGTCTTTCACAAAACAAAGCTCCATGTTCTGAACTAGTATTGGTGCGAGAAAGCATAAGCGCCAGATCTAACGCAGCATACTTTTTAAGAAAAAAGGACTCACTAAAGTTTACAGCCTCGGAGTATCGTTTGCTAACTGTTGCTCAATGTTAGCTAATCATGATGTACCCTTCTATTTTTTTTTTTTGCATGACAGTTGCACTTAGGGATATTGGTCGCAATTTCACATTTTTTCTTTTGTTTAAGGGCAAACGCTCCTTGGAATGGTGAAGATGTTGTAGAACTTCGAGAGCTCTTCGAGAAGTACCGGGAGTCGACAGGTGAGCCTTTTTGTATTCTAACCGCGGTCGCGAAGGCCCTATGCTGCAGCTTTATATTAGTACACGCCGCTTCTTCTCTGTCCCTGCAGATATCATGGGCCAGATCATGGAGCACCTGAGCGTCAAGCGGCCTCGACACCGCGTCGTGGACAAGCTCCTCGAGATAGGCCTCGTTTGCAACCGCGTGGAGCTGCGCAAGAAGCGGGCGCGCACGGGCGGCCGCGGAGGAGGCCGGCAGCAGCGAGGATCGGACGACTCCGGCTCTTCCTCCGACGATGACAACGACGAGCGCATCTACGGCAAGTGCCTCTTTTTCCTCAAGCCCCGCCGTGGTGGTCTAGTGGCTAAGGTACTCGGCTGCTGACCCGCAGGTCGCGGGATCGAATCCCGGCTGCGGCGACTGCATTTCTGATGGAGGCAGATAGGCTGTAGGCCCGTGTGCTCAGATTAGGGAGCACGTTGAAGAACCCCAGGTGGTCGAAATGCCCGGAGCTCTCCACTACGGCGTCTGTCATGATCATATGGTGGCTTTGGGACGTTAAACCCCACATATCATCGTTATCAATCTTCTTCCTCAAGGGCAAATGATACACGTGCGTGAGGGCGAAATCTTTAAATGCTTCATAAAACGCGGTGAGTGACCGTTATCGTCATCAAGAAGAGTGATGCGAAAAAAAATAACAAAAGAATCTAATCAAGTCATCCTGACGTCATCATTTGGTGAAATGTGGGCCCATCACATAGTCAGTGCGAAACCAGGTGAGGTGCAGGAAGCCTGTAATGCCACTGATCTCGGAGGAAGTGCATAAAACCAATGCAAGATGCAAAATGCTTTCTGAGGAGGCCCACGGAGAGTCAGTACATTTACTGAAGAGATAAGTATGGCTTACGCCTTCAGGTCGACTGAGGAGGATGCATCAGGAACGATGGTAGTTTTTTTAGAGCGCGCATTACGCCTTTTTCGGGACACTCTACCGAATACTGGAGCAAGGGAAAGGGGGGATTGAATGTGATGAGGATAATGTGCCATGTTTTGTCTTGTTTACAGCGGGAGATGGAGTGCTTATTGCTAGAAAAATCAAGGTACCGCTTTCCGCCAATGCTCATGGCTCAGTGTCGGCCGGGGTGCTACAGTGGTGCTTGGCTGCTGACTGCCGCGGTGCTCAGCTGCTGGCCTTGGGAGGTCGCGGGTTCAATTCCGGTTGCGGCCCGGTCGCATTTTGATAGAGGCGAAATGTTGTATATCCGTGTATTGTGTGATGTCAGGAGTGAGGGCGCGCTGTAATGCACAACAGATTGGCGAAATCTCTGGAACTCTCCACTTGGGCGTGCCTCGCAATCTTTTCGTTTGTTTAGGGACGTAAAACTTCGGGAATAATCATTAGCATGGCCGAGTTTCTCAGGAGAAACGGTAGAGTAATGAAGCAATAGAAGAGCTTGAACGGTGAAGTACGTGCGGAGCGTACTTCATGTGGAGCTTGAATTTATTGAGGGACGACCAACGCGTCCGCTCCTGATTCTTGTTAATGAGGGATCTCGTGTAGAGATCATATGCCCCGACGTCTCTTCAATAAGTGAAAGAAAGAATTTAAAGGTAGGAATAATATTAAATGAAAAGAAACGTGGTAAGATTTGAACTAACGTGTGCCGAGTGTGTACGCATACGGTCATCTACAGACCAAACAGCGAAGGCCGCATCCGTCCGCTCGTGACGGCTGCCACGAAGGAACACGCGTAAGGCCTCGCGAAAAATATTTTCACCAGTGCAATAAAGATACCAGTAGCAATGAATGTCTGCGTTTCGGTCGTGTGCAGTAGTGCAAAGACTCCCGTATTTCGCTTTTGATTCTGAAGTTTGCGCGCAGCACTGATCGGTTCTTGCTAAAATTTTACAGAGAATCGCATTTTAGGGTATCGGTTGTTTGGTTTCATGTTTGGCACGACTATGTACGTCTTTACAAAAAGAATAATGATATTATTTTGTTAGCTGAAACGTCATTAACGTAAGCATGCTGCAGCAAACAGTAAATATGGCTGAGTAAGGTCCTGCGAATTTACCGGATCTCACCGCGACGGCTTGCATCGTAATCATATCGTTGTTCTGGCATGTCTTAACCCAGGCATTTTTATGCCCTTCGGTGTCAAGCGCATTTGCCTTACGTAAGCGCTCTGTGCCAGAACTTCATCCACTAACGAACCAGGGTAACGAGCGATTTGCCTATCTTTACGTGGGTGTTGTGCCACGCTCTTAACTTTAGTTTGCTCTTACCATTTCAGGAAACAGATTAGCCAAGCCGCAGTGAAGCATTAGCCAGTCTGTAGCCAAAAGTTTTTATGGTTGCCCTAGTTAAGAGTGCGTATACTTATAGCATTATTGCTTCCTGAGTTCTCGCAACACTAACATTTTTATTCTGCACAAATGCTTCTCGTGCCTAGTTAACAGGCTCGGTTTAAGAGCGCTCGTAACGACGTGCGTAAACGATAATCATCAGACGTTAAGCCGGCGTTAAACCCTCATTAGCTGCTCTTTTTTATAATCGATATTGCTGTCACGTCACTAACATGAATGTGTTATAAAATTGCCGTGCGAACTCTTCATGGCTTCTCTTTGAATATACTGTTACTAAATTTTATCTATAAAAACTTTCATCTCAGACGCCTTTCAGTCTCTGATGTCAGTGCAAGTCTATGCGGATTCTTAGAGGGCCCCTAAACCACCCAGTGGTCGAAATTTAGTTGAGGTGAGGAAGTTGTGCTTGAGTTCACAACGAACACGTAGCCGTGAGAATTTTTCGAAACAGTGCCGTAATAGCGGAGTTACACGCGTTAAAGGATCGAATCGCGACGATCGCTTCTTTCTCTCTTTACTACGCTACCCTCTTCCAAAACCGCTTGGCCCCTCCTCGCTGAGTCGGCTAAGTGTCCCTCCTCCTCTCGCGTGGCATACGTCACCGCTGACGCGCTGTTCGAGACAGCGTATACTTCCGGTTGCCGCGATCCGCTACTTCGACGCCCCAGCTCGCCGTCAACTGTGTTGCGTGTGTCATCCGGGTGCAGTGATCGTTGACTAATCGCTGTTGCTGTCCTGCCGGCCCGTGCCCCTGCGCTAGCGACGTAACGGTTGCGTTACGGGCCGCAGATGTCGATTTGCAAGCGGCAACACGACCAAGAACAGCAAGGTTACATCCCTCGTAGTACGTAACCCACAGTGGCGCATACCCGATATAGCGGTCCTTACGATTTTGACCTCCAAGGTAGTTCCGGTGAGAGATTTCTTCTGTGCGTTGTTGAACAATAAAAGATGGTGCTCAATGCACATGTTAATGGCTGCTAAGGGGGAATGAGAGACAGGAGCATTCGGCCTTTAGGTAACGCGCCCGCTGCGATCCTTATTAGCAGCTATTGGCATGTACATTGAGCACGATCTGACAAGAAAGGGTCGCTACGTTATACTCGCTGGGTGTAACCTCTTTGGTTTTAGAAAGGTTTAGCGAGCGTTGGGCCGCAGTGCCATGAATACAGTGAACTAGTATATACCATGAACTCGAGGTGGTTAAAGGTGGGAAGTAAACCCGAAGCGCAAGCCGTAAGAAAGTGTGTATGTGCCACCTCCCGTTTAGTCCTTGAAATGTCAGCTGGATGGCGGTGCTTCTATATGAAGAATATATGATGAAAAGATGCGAGATGGTGGTACTTGGAGTGCTGAATAGATGGACGAACGGGCACACAGACAGATGCATGGACGGACGCATGAACGGACGCAGGCGCGGATGCATGGAGGAACGCAGGGACGGACGCACGAACAGACGCACGCACGGACGGGTGGATGGACGTATGGACGCTTACACAGACGTACGCAGGAACGGACGGAAGCAAGAAGGAATTGACGGACGAATGCTTCGCCCCACTCCCCATCATTCACTCCGCGGATATGCTGCCATTTTTTTCTTCTTTGCTAAGCTCCCTCTCTCGCTTCGCAACGCTGGTGGAAGCAGTCTCTGCTAGCAAGTTTCTTGATTGAAGAAACAGACTACTCGCGCTGCAGAATCGTTCACTCGTCACTCCGTATACATAGGCGCTGGATTTTGACCTCCAAAGTGGTGCCAGTCGGAGATTTCACCTTTGCGTCGTTAGCTCGTATAGGCGCGTTAGCTAAAAGTGGACTGTAAGTCTCTGTGTCCAGCCGGAATCTTAATGTTGTAGGCCCGTGTGCTCAGATTTGGGTGCACGTTAAAGAACCTTAGGTGGTCTAAATTTCCGGAGCCCTTCACTACGGCGTCTCATAATCATATAGTGGTTTGGGGACGTTAAACTCCACATATCAATCAATCAATCAGCCGGAATCTTCTGTGTCTCACTGGCCATAAGCAGCGATTTTGATGTTCCACTAGGAAACACTGGTCCATCTCTGCGTGTTTCGCGCCTCCCCAGGTTTCTTTCACTGGTGATGTCACACATGTCAGTGGCAGGAGTGGCGGGGACCGGAAAGGAGAAGCTATTGTTTTTATCGAAATAGTGGCGCGCCCGCTACCTGTAGCGCTGCGGCGTGTGGCATCGTTGATCGCGACGGAATTCTGCACGCGATGCGCTTGTTTACTTTAAATGTTCGGGAAAACATCGGAAAAGGTTTAGGGGCCCTTTAAAGACAACGTGTACCGTCATATTTTTAGATGCCAAGCATCTCTTGCCCGGACTTATGTCCCGCGGCCTCGGCTGTGTGTGTGCACTGTCGTGATCCCGGGGTGCTGTGGTAGCGTGGTGTAGCTTCGGATTGAGGAAACGAGCGCTTACAAGATGGGGATACGAAAAACAAACAAGGTTTATGGCACTATTTACAAATATTTACAGCATGAGGTTAAGAGTTCACAAACCACGAGCGTGGTGGTTAAACCTTTTCTTGGTTCAGAGCCTTCACAAACTACGAACGTGGTGGTTGAACCTTTAGTTGGTTCAGAGCGACGTCCTGCACTCTGCGGCGGCCGTTATAAGCCCTGTCGGGCTCCTCCTTCTTCAGTGGAACACCAATCACACACACACACAACAGGTGAGGGGTACGAGCATGCACGGGCGCACGTGAACAGCCAATTTCGAGTCAAGATCACTGCACTTAAAGGTGGCGCCAGAGAGGCTCTTGCTCGTCGTGTATGTCGCTGGTCGAGGGGTCCCAAGCTTCGGACAGCAGACATCAAACGGTCCGCCAATCTGTCTGCTCAATTAGCAGGGCACTTTGTGGCGGCGGTCGCCGTTTCTTCTTCAAAGGAATACGCTGTCTTTGTTGTCCCCTCCGGAACTGCTTACAGCTTCGTGGCGACAGGACGTCTCATCCGCCGGCTAGCAGGGACAATAGCTGGCGAGCATAGACATTCGGCGAGTCGGCTACTTGTTTGGGGATTAAAAGAGCGCCGCTCCCCCGTCATCTCTGGACGCTGGTTTCCGAGAAAACTGGAGTTCCAGCGTGGGAACGCGGCCCGGCTACGCTTCTCAGCGACAGCATGGCGCCTGCTGACGCCGGTCATAACAGCTTCCCCCTCGCCAGATGAGTCACGGAGGGCAGCGGTCAACACTGCTGCTCGCAGGGACGACGAAAGGGTCCGTAGTCGAATCCCAAGAACTCGCCTTCGCTTGTGGCATGGTCTGAGTAAAGCCGAATCTTCGACACCGTTTCTGCAACTGGAACCACATGCACAAGCAAGCACTCGGCCCCCTTCGAACAAACCAAGCCAAAGAGGGATGACAAACCAATTTTAATTACTAGCTTTAACAAAAGCTCACTCTCAGAACTCTCAGGACTCACTTGAGCTGAAAAACCAGACGTGCTACCTTACAAATTTACATAATAAGATGCACGACAAAAAAAAACTAAAATATCAATTTTGATACACCAAGAGCACTCCAGAATGGTTTAGAAAGAGCGACGGAGCACGCCAGCGTTTCCATTCAATTTGCCCTTTTCCTAATGCCAAAATGATATTTTCGAAGAATCAAGCTCCGCCTCACAAGGCGACTGTTCCTCGATGTCATGGTTTGCAGCCAAGGGGACAATGGCCTGTATCTACTTTAAATTTAGCCCTCCCCCTGAGATAACACTGCCACTGATGAATGCTCTACACATGCAGGCGCACTCCTTTCCTGAAGCGCAGTACGTTATCTCACGAGAGCCCAAACTCTGGCTCAAGTAGAACGCATCATACTCGTTGCCACTGTCGTCGAGACATATAACGGCAGACTCTGTCTTTTTGTCGCTGACTACTTACACGGCCCTGTCCTGCTGAGAGCATGAGTCAGGAACTCGGATTCAGTGAGCGCTAATTTTGTCCGAACGTCCGTCTTTGTTTACGGCCGCCCGTAATTGTCTACCACTGAGACATAAAGTTCACCAGCCTCCCGAAAGCTTAACCAAAGCTTTGACCTAACGGGCTACCCTCAACGGTTAGGGAAAGCTTAATGATCCGTTATATGATCTCTAGATCAATCATTCTTCAAAGAAGACAACAACAAAAAGTGACAAACACTGCCTTCTAGCAGGTTAGTTTGGTCAGTTACCTGCCTTTGCTAACACCTTTGATTAAAAACACTGAGTTCTTCTGAGCGCTTTCAATTATTCTCATTCTTACGGCGCTGCGAAATTCATGGCACTACTAACCAAAAGCTTAGGCCTTCACACATGGTCTAAACGTTCATCCTTACATTACGTTGCAACACTCCATGTACAACACAAATAATTCTAGGTGCAATACTCATCAAAAGCACCTCACAACCATTGCATAGGTTTTATGCTGAAACCATGCACCAATGGTTCTCAATTCTCATAGCGCGCAACGACAACTCCTCTGTGTTGCGCCAAACTCTATCATTTTACGAAATCGTTCCGTTTATTCTAACTCTTTCTCAATTGCTCATTCACGCCACATCCACATGACAGTGAAAGCACGCAATATGAGACTACCTTTGAAACACTAAAAAAAATGAAACATTTTGTTCAGTTTTTTTTTTGTATATTTGTAGAAATGATTAAGATCTTCTAGTTCGGCGGTTTTCTTTCTGCAAACTTTACACCGCATCACGTAACTTACAAATTTAAACTAGTTGAAATCTGCAATCTCCAATGCAATACTGAGTAGTCATAATTAATCCGCCTGTGCAAAAGTTACTCATATTGAACGTGAAACCCTCTTCTCATGGTGCTTTTAATCGCACACGATGGGGTCGCGGTCCCGGCTGTTTTCCAGCACGCCAGAGGCTACAAAACACACGAACGTTAGGCTGTGTCTGCCGTCACGCCTCATTCTGCACTTCGGCTGGCTCCACTCAGGAATGTGCAAGGGACGCCAGAAACAGGGTTGAGACCGGGGACATTGTCTCTTTGTGCTCGCCCCCGACGCGGTTTTTAGCCACTCTGCGCTTTCGACTTTGATCCTTCAGGCAAGGCCGCTTTCCCGAAGTTGTCGAACGCAACCGCGCTTTTCGTTGGGGTAACGCACCTCGTTTCCCCCCTCTACACCTGGCTTGCCGCTTGTACCTCTCGGAACTCCACCATGGAAGTTTCCTGGAACGGATTAACGGCCTACCCTCTCGTCTTTCTTGCGACTGAGTGGGACCTGTCCTAGGCTTACGCAGTGACAAACGCTTCTGCTTCTTTCTTTTTCGGCGAGGTTTTCTTGCCTCCTTTCTCTCGATGCCATCATCATGTCGCGTTGGGAACTGAGGGGTCGGGAAGCTCGTTGGAGCTTTTGCTACATTTTCCCCGACGCTCAAACATTTTGTACTCGGTGTCACGACGGACTGCCGGGCCAAATTATCTTTGTTAATGCTGATGAAACCATTAACTGGGCCCTCTCCGATGGCATCGCTGCACTCCTGAAGCGTCGCGTTCTCGCTGTGTTTAGCCACTGTGCTAATCCTATCTGCATGTGACGATCTCGAGACGTCCTCTCGAGGCATGAGGATGGTTTCCAGCTCCTTACTGAGCCCATTAGGGCTGCTGGCACACACCTCATCCTCGCAAGGACCGTCTTTTGATACTGTCTCTACCTCGAGACCGGCCAAGGCCTCGTTCTCTACATCATTTACATTGATGCATTCGAGAATATGCGGGCCCTTTTCTAGCGCGACTTCTGGTTCTGGCCTTTCATGACGCGCTTCAACGTCCAGCGCTTTCCGACGCGCCTGAACTTCCGGCTCTTTGCGACTCGCCTCGCTTTCAGACTCCTGTGCGAGTCTTTCTTTCTTTTGCTAACAGAAGTTCCGAATCTTCTGATTAGCTCTGATTTAACAACTTCGTAGTTGTTCGCGTGCTGCTCACTGAGTCGCGCAACAACATCCGCTGCCTCGCAGGCAGAACCGTGCGTAGCCTCTGAGACCACGTGTCTCGCTCACACTTCAGTAGACTACACTTTCGTTCAAAGAGTCTAAGATACAGGCCCATATCCCATGATACCTCATATGGCTGCATGTACCTAGACATCTCGAACTCTGCCTCCTTTTCGAGAAGTACTCCTCGCTGGGGTCCCAACCTCATACTCAACTCATAGTCTTGTTTGGAAAACTTTCTCTTGAGGCTTTCTCTCTCGTCTCCACTCTTTCCTTCCATCTGAGCTGCTCTTAGTTTTCTTTCGATGATGAGGTCCCATTCTTCACTTAGTTCCTCATCATCAGCCCCCAAATCATTAATCGCTTGAATGATTATGGGTTTTCGTGCCAAACCCTTTGTATCGATCCCCAATTCCTCACACAACAGCAACAAGTCTGACTTCTGCAGCTCCCGTAAGTCCATGATCGTACTGAGTGCTCGCTACTTCCAAAACAACTTTCCGAAACGGCGAAACTGAGTCTTTCGGCAAAGTTAACTACCAGTTCTAAAATTTACCCTCTTTTAGAACCTGGTTCACTCAAGGAAAAGCCAAGCACTCACCCATACGTGATCCATGTCTCGAGCCAGCTGCATCTCCTGGGCCGACTGTTGTTGTCACTTGTAGCTTCGAATCCCACCGATGCCAACCAGTTGTCGTGGTTCGGGGTGCTGAGTCGTATCCCACCGCTGACGACCAGTTGTCGTGATCCCACCCCTGATCACCAGTTGTTGTGATCCCGGGGTGCTGTGGTAGCGTGGTGTAGCTTCGGATTGAGGAAACGAGCGCTTACAAGATGGGGATACGAAAAACAAACAAGGTTTATGGCACTATTTACAAATATTTACAGCATGAGGTTAAGAGTTCACAAACCACGAGCGTGGTGGTTAAACCTTTTCTTGGTTCAGAGCCTTCACAAACTACGAACGTGGTGGTTGAACAAAGGTTAGTCTCATATTGCGTGCTTTCACTGTCATGTGGATGTGGCGTGAATGAGCAATTGAGAAAGAGTTAGAATAAACGGAACGATTTTGTAAAATGATAGAGTTTGGCGCAACACAGAGGAGTTGTCGTTGCGCGCTATGAGAATTGAGAACCATTGGTGCATGGTTTCAGCATAAAACCTATGCAATGGTTGTGAGGTGCTTTTGATGAGTATTGCACCTAGAATTATTTGTGTTGTACATGGAGTGTTGCAACGTAATGTAAGGATGAACGTTTAGACCATGTGTGAAGGCCTAAGCTTTTGGTTAGTAGTGCCATGAATTTCGCAGCGCCGTAAGAATGAGAATAATTGAAAGCGCTCAGAAGAACTCAGTGTTTTTTAATCAAAGGTGTTAGCAAAGGCAGGTAACTGACCAAACTAACCTGCTAGAAGGCAGTGTTTGTCACTTTTTGTTGTTGTCTTCTTTGAAGAATGATTGATCTAGAGATCATATAAACGGATCATTTAAGCTTTCCCTAACCGTTGAGGTAGCCCGTTAGGTCAAAGCTTTGGTTAAGCTTTCGGGAGGCTGGTGAACTTTATGTCTCAGTGGTAGACAATTACGGGCGGCCGTAAACAAAGACGGACGTTCGGACAAAATTAGCGCTCACTGAATCCGAGTTCCTGACTCATGCTCTCAGCAGGACAGGGCCGTGTAAGTAGTCAGCGACAAAAAGAAAGAGTCTGCCGTTATATGTCTCGACGACAGTGGCAACGAGTATGATGCGTTCTACTTGAGCCAGAGTTTGGGCTCTCGTGAGATAACGTACTGCGCTTCAGGAAAGGAGTGCGCCTGCATTGTGTAGAGCATTCATCAGTGGCAGTGTTATCTCAGGGGAGGGCTAAATTTAAAGTAGATACAGGCCATTGTCCCCTTGGCTGCAAACCATGACATCGAGGAACAGTCGCCTTGTGAGGCGGAGCTTGATTCTTCGAAAATATCATTTTGGCATTAGGAAAAGGGCAAATTGAATGGAAACGCTGGCGTGCTCCGTCGCTCTTTCTAACCATTCTGGAGTGCTCTTGGTGTATCAAAATTGATATTTTAGTTTTTTTTGTCGTGCATCTTATTATGTAAATTTGTAAGGTAGCACGTCTGGTTTTTCAGCTCAAGTGAGTCCTGAGAGTTCTGAGAGTGAGCTTTGTTAAAGCTAGTAATTAAAATTGGTTTGTCATCCCTCTTTTGGCTTGGTTTGTTCGAAGGGGGCCGAGTGCTTGCTTGTGAAGAATATATGATGAAAAGATGCGAGATGGTGGTACTTGGAGTGCTGAATAGATGGACGAACGGGCACACAGACAGATGCATGGACGGACGCATGAACGGACGCAGGCGCGGATGCATGGAGGAACGCAGGGACGGACGCACGAACAGACGCACGCACGGACGGGTGGATGGACGTATGGACGCTTACACAGACGTACGCAGGAACGGACGGAAGCAAGAAGGAATTGACGGACGAATGCTTCGCCCCACTCCCCATCATTCACTCCGCGGATATGCTGCCATTTTTTCTTCTTTGCTAAGCTCCCTCTCTCGCTTCGCAACGCTGGTGGAAGCAGTCTCTGCTAGCAAGTTTCTTGATTGAAGAAACAGACTACTCGCGCTGCAGAATCGTTCACTCGTCGCTCCGTATACACATAGGCGCTGGATTTTTACCTCCAAAGTGGTGCCGGTCGGAGATGTCTCCTTTGCGTCGTTGAAGAATAAAAATTCGTATAGGCGCGCTAACTAAAAGTGGACTGTAAGTCTCTGTGTCCAGTCGGAGTCTTCTGTGTTTCACTGGCCATAAGCAGCGATTTTGATGTTCCACTAGGAAACGCTGGTCCATCACTGCGTGCTTCGCGCCTCCCCAGCTTTCTATCCGGCGCAACGTCGCGATGAGCGTCAACGTCGCCGCCAGTGTAAGCGTTAGCGCCCGCTGCTCCGCTTCTACAACGACGCGTTTTACGCAATCTCCCTTTAGTGGGAGATGGCTTAATTTGTTCCTTTTCGTGCGCAAGTCTGGAAATGGCGAAACATCTTCTCTTCAAGTGCGTTGTCCTTGGTGTTTCAGAATGGTGATTTAGTGATACACTTGATTTCTCTTTTCTCGTGTGTTTCTTGTTAGCAAGCTCGAAGCAATTGTAGAGTGGTGCTCACGTCGGCTTTGCAGTAGTGCGGCAAAAACAGGGGGAAAAAAAAGTAAGAGAGAGAGAGGGAGCAAGGGATCGAATGCCATGGTCTGGCTGGAAATCCTCCTCTCTTTTTTCAGTGCGATATTCCACTTCCCGATCAAATGTGAATAGGAAGCTATTAATCAGCGCATCTAATATCGCGCCGCCTTCGCGACTGAGTTCGTGAATAAAACTGCTCTAGATGGGGACCTGCTAATGACTGTCCTCTTTGAAGCGGACAATAGCTGCGGCGGGACCGTGTTTCATTTTCGTTATTTTTATTATCTTTTTTTTTAGTCTTTTCAGGGCTGGGGCTCGATCCATGCACGTTTGAATAACGGCCGCGTTGTGTAGCTGGCATGAATACCGTTGCGGCCCCGCTTTTTTTTTCGTTTTTTTATAGTATATGCACTCGTAGCGTCGCTTACTGCCTCCTCGCGTACTGATTTGCGTTTACGTTTCTATTTCTTAATGCTGAGCTTTTAGATCTATATTGAATGGGGCATTGAACTCGGCGAAGCGCAACGCTTAAGAATGCGCGTTTGACTGTTGCAATAGCAGATTGAGTGGGCCAGCAAATGGAGCTGGGAAAGGATGAGGAATGGTAGTTACTTGCGAAAACTTTCTGTTTGAAAGGTATCCTTTGTTCCCTAGTTTTGAACGTGACGCTGCAACGGCGAAGTTCTCATGGTACACGCATACAAACGCACGCACGCATCCTCACAGACAATACAAACGCTTTAGTGTTTCTTTTAATTTGTTCTCGTTAGCTTCTGCCAAATTGCCAGTGTTATATTGTGTGATCAGCCTGCTTGAGTTGCTGGAATTTCGGGATAGTGCACAGTGCCTACTCCATCCTCATGATTATCTTCAAGCTGGAATAGTGAGCAAAAGTTTTTGGTAGAGGACTATATCGTGCAGTGTTGACACTATTCCTTGTTTACCAGGCGTCCGACTCGACGTACTCTCTAATTTACAGCTGAGAGCGTCCGCCTCTCGTGGTGTTAGAGAGGCGCTTCACTGAAGTCGGTGCCCTGTTTGTCTTCTTCGCGCGCTTCTTTTATTGCGCTTCCTTCGAACGAAAGCTTGCGCCTTGGAAGCCTCGCGCTCCAGGGAGAAAATCGACAGCAACAGTAAAAACCGACAGAAGTTAACAGAAGCCCAGCATTGGCCACTATAGCTTGACTGGTCTCGATCGGCTGCTAGAAGGGCCTCACCTGGGGTGTGTTCGCCTAACTCTTCTTTTACTTTGTTTAACAAATCCCGAGGCGATCGAACTCAATTAAGAGCTCTACTCAACTCGTTGTTAGGCGTAATGTTGGCTCTCTTTGGGACCCTTGAAAGCTGTAGGAACGTCGATTCTCTGGGAATATAGGGCAAGAGGCACATACGTGAGGTCACGGACGGAGAAAAAAGAAACTAAATGCAGTTTTTATACCTTTCGTTTATCGCTCTATTTGTTTAGTAAGATATAATAAAGTTTATAATCACTGTGTTTTGCCTATCATTCGTTATATATATGAATGAAAAGTCACAGTGAAGAGCTCGAATAACAATCACTTTGGCGTTTACACCTGCGGGCCGGTAGTTTATTATTCAATTCATTTGCGCCGAGCAGTTTAATAATGGAATGCAACTTGCTCAATTCCACAGTTCACTTCGTTGATAGAGGTCGGTTCCCGGTAAAACGTCACAGTGAATTTTGTCGTACTCTTCACTGTGGCTTCATTCAAATCCTCTACTCAAAAGCCTGGAACCTTCTTCTGAAACTCAATCTCTTTTCGCTCGCGACGGTTGCACAGTTTCGGGGCTCTTCGTGAATGCCGCCCAGTGCAAATATTCTGGCGCTGCCCGTGAAGAGTTTTCGTCACGTCCATAGTTCACTGGCCATTCCGTATGTGATGTACAGGCACATACAGCTTCGGCGAGATACGGAAGCAGCACCGTTTATCACGAGATTTCTGTAGGCTTCCAAAACAACGTTCAGTGGTGCTTTTATCGTAACTGGGAATATCCGCGGCGCTTCTTTCGCTGCGACACTGCATGCCCCCGCTTACACGTGCGCGCAGAGCTGTCGAACTGCAACTGTGGTGCGTCGCAATGTCACTATTGCTTACTTGCAGTTGCCAAATGAGAAGTGCGTGCGCGCACGTGTCCTTGCCACCGCCGCTGCGAAATCCGGGGGACAGACCGACTTCGCCGACAGCGGCTATCCCCAGTAGCGCATAGTTCGGCCGCGCTACCGTCGCGCCCGAACGTTAACATGGGTTCCCTATGCGCGTCAAAGCGCTGCGCCAGGGCCGGAACACTCGAGTTTCTCGTCGCTCTTCGAACACTACGGAGACGAGCGCGCCTGTCTTTTCGTGCGCGTGCAACGCACGAGAGCCCTGGTGTTTTCCAAGGATTTAGCTAGTCGCACGTCGGGAGCTCTCTTTCGTTTCTTCCGACCAAGAGAAACGATGGCGATCGGTCCGCTTCGTGGCCTAGCGGGCAGCTGACGGATTAGGCCGCGGTGAATGAGCACGAGAACGTGGTGCAGCGTCGGTTTGCGGTTCCGCCATGGATGGTGGCGCGACGTCTTCTTTTATCTATCTATCCCTTTTCCGTAGCCCCGTTATGCCTCGGTCGCTCCGTGTGCATCTATAGGCTTTCTCTTCGGCTACAGCTCGGGATTTGTGGGGGGCGGAACGTGGAACGGGCTGCTTGATGAGAAACGCTTGCCCGTGCAATTGATGGATTACGCGCGTGATGGCTCTGCACGCTTTGCTATTTCAGACTTTCATTCTCTTGCTTTCTCGTCTTTGCTCGTTCAAGTGTGTGTTTAGCTTATCTGTCTGCTGTCGTCATTGTATTGGTGAGTTTATCTACGCGTATGCGGTTGGTGACGGCACAACTTCATCAATGTTCCATGTCTGTTCCGTAGTCATGTTTCTTTCTTTCTCGGTATCAGCTGCACTTATCTGTTCCGCCAATATCTAGGTGTGTTGTGTGTGTCCCCGTAGTATGTTATCACATTGCCTTATTTGCCCTATGCAGTGATGTCCGAACGAAGGTCTCCTTGGCTGTGCTTACGGAGACGTTGATGTCGAGGTGAACATAGTGTTGACAGTTTGAGAGCCTGTTTCACGTACTTGTCAGTTGGGGTGACCAGTTGTATCTCCATTGCAATGTGCGTGCGCAACGAGATGTTCACAAGATTCCCTACCACATAGGGATGGCTGTTGTCCCGATTGTTTGGAGCGTATGAAAGTAGGCGTAGAGGTGATTTTTCGATTATATTTACTCTGTGAACAAGTAGGCACGTTTTCCTTTTGTTGATGATTGGAATCAATAATTTAGACGCAGTAGAAAAATGTCGCCGTCGTGTTAGTCTTGTCTCAAGCAAATCTATGGGGACCGTGTGACCTTTTGTGCAATGGTTATTGACTAATATGAGACAAAAAATGTTTTTCTATTTAGTGTTTTTTTTTTTTGAAGTGTCGTTATTTCTCGCATATCATTGGTTTTCAGCTTACTCCATGGTGCCTTTAGGTGTGCTGACGTTGTTCCTGACATTTATTAACGGGAACGGTGGTATCGCAGGGTCTGATACAGGCACTTTGCAGAAGTGCGAGAAGGGCGTGCTGCAAGTATTGTAATTTCCGTTGAAAGGGCTGTTGAGTCGGCGTTACAGTTGGGTTGGCAGCGGGAGACATTACGAATTGGAAAAGTGAGCAGTCATGCACTTATTTCCTGTGCCTGACACAGGTTATCAATTTAGACGATTATTTGGTGGAGTTCCTGTTCCGTCTAGTTCGTCCATCATTTTCGTATGTTATTTATAGCTGCAGCCGTTTTCCTCAAAGCTTTTTTTCTTCGTTTTACCTCTCCCTTCACTCACTCGGCAATCTAACATTTTTCTCTTTTTTTTCTCATTGTAGTACTTGTTCATATAAGGTAGATTATCTACTAAATGTTTCGTTTCACTTCCCTTGATTGGCATTACAGTATGGTTGCTTCAGGAGAGCGTTTGCGTTTTCGATCCTGATAACATCTGACCATCATCTGCGGTTTTTAAGCAGAAGAACAACAGGAATCCGCTGCAATTTTGAGCTGTCGTGTCCGGTATACTGTTTCGCTTATATCGGGGATAATCTGGGATAAGTATGTGTTAGCATCGCTTCTCAACTATAGTTCAAGCATGGGCCGTCGTTACTTAAGTTAGTGCCTCAAGTGGGTGTACAGCAGAAGCTTTGGTTTTCGCCCTACTTGAAGAACTGACTACCGATTTTTAGAGGCGAAGCGTCTAATGGTCGAGCTCAATCTGGTGTGCGGCGGGACCACCCTTACAGCGCATGCGCACCCCTCCCCCTCTCTTCTCGCCTGCGCTCCCCAACTCTCTCGCCTGGCAAAATAGACGCAGGCAGCATCTGCTAGCCCGCTTGCTTCCCCCCTCTTTCTTCTCTAGGCATCCCCCTGCGGTGTTTACACCCCCATTGCACATGCGCGCTCCTCCCCCCTCTCTCTATCTCTCTTCTCGTACGCTCCCCCCACTCTTGCCTCGCAATGTCGGCGCAAGCAGCGTCTGCGATCGAGTTTCCTGATTGAAAAAAAAAAATGGCAGCATATCCACGGAGTGAATGATGGAGAGTGGGGCGAAGCATTCGTCCGTCCATTCGTTCTTGCTTCCGTTCGTCCATGCGTCCGTCTGTGTGACCGTCCGTGCGTGCGTCTGTTCGTGCGTCCGTCCCTGCGTTCGTCCATGCATCCGCCCCTGCTTCCGTTCATGCGTCCATCCATGCATCTGTTTGTGTGTCTGTTCGTCCATCAATCCAACACTCCAAGTACCACCATCTCGCATCTTTTCATCATATATTGGATGGATGGATGGATGTGGCTGTACCCTTTAGATCGGGCGGCGGCTAACGCCACCTAGCCGTAATATTTAGTGAACTAACCATTACATTTATCTTTTTTTTTCCTTTAAATAATGAAGTTGAGGATTCGTACTTCGCAGTGAAGGGTTTAATTTTCACTCGTGCCTTGACTTTAGCCACCAATCAGATAACCTCCTTCTAGTTAAGTCTACCCGCTTAAAGTCTATTTTGCCCTCGCTGTCCCTAAATCCCAGTGCTTTGAAGAACTCTGCGCCATCATCCTGAACTGTAGGGTGAAGCCCTTTACAGAACATTATCAAGTGTTCGGCAGTTTCTTCTTCCTCTCCACACGCACTGCATACTGTGTCAACCCCTTCGTATTTGGCCCGATATGTCTTGGTTCGCAGTACTCCCGTCCTGGCCTCAAACAGTAGAGAACTACCCCGAGTATTATCATAGATCCTTTCCTTGGCAATTTCCTGCTTAAAAGTTCGATAGATCTCTAGTGCGGACTTCTTAATCATGCCCATTCTCCACATGTGAGTCTCCGTTTCCTTCACTTTTTTCTTAACCGATAGTTCTTTTTGGTTTGGCCTCCTGCTGTTTTCTAAGTATTTACCAGTCAACTTCCTCTTTCGCTTCCTCCATTTTGTATCGACATTCTTCATGTACAAGTAGCTGAAAACCTTTCTAGCCCAACGCTCTTCCCCCATTTCTCTCAATCGCTTCTCAAATTTTATCTTGCTGCTAGCTTCCCTGCCCTCAAATGATGTCCATGCCATATCACCTTGTACTCCCTGATTTGGTGTATTCCCGTGAGCTCCTAAAGCAAGCCTACCTATTCCACGTTGCTTAATTTCTAATCTTGCTTGAACTTCTGATCTCATGCACAAGACCGCATTGCTGAACGTCAGCCCAGGAACCATGACCCCTTTCCATATTCCTCTCACAACATCATACCTATTGTAATTCCACAGTGCCCTATTTTTTATGACTGCTGCATTCCTGTTACATTTAGTCGTCACGTATATTTCGTGTTCCCTCAGATACTCGGCCCCATTGCTTATCCATACGCCCAGATATTTGTATTTATCTGTTATCTCTAGCGTGACCTCCTGTATTCTAAGCTCACTACCTTCGTTGTTATTCAAAATCATGACTGCTGATTTTTCCCTACTGAATCTAAAATCTAACCTATCTCCCTCATTACCGCAGATGTCCATCAATCTCTGCAAATCTTCCTTGTTGTTGGCCATTAGCAATATATCATCTGCGTACATTAAGGCTGGTAGTGCCTGATCAATAAGTTTTCCTTGTTTGACTAAAGAGAGGTTGAAGCCCAGTCCACTTCCCTCTAATTTTGCCTCTAATCCTTGTAGGTACATCATGAATAATAAGGGTGACAGGGGGCACCCCTGCCTAAGCCCCCGTTTTACCTCTGCCGGCTTGGATACCTGTTTTTCCCACTTTATAACTACCTTGTTACCTTTATAGACACCCTTTAAAAGATTAGTGACTACATGTTCCACGCCTAGTGTGTCCAGTATTCCCCACAATTCCTCTTGAACCACGCTATCGTACGCTCCCTTGATATCCAAAAATGCTAGCCACAGGGGCCTGTGTTCTTTTCCTGCTATTTCGATGCACTGCGTCAGTGAGAACAGATTGTCTTCCAACCTCCTGTGTTTCCGAAACCCATTCTGCAGTTCCCCCAGCACCCCCTCATCCTCTATCCACGCCTGCAGTCTTTCCTTTATAATCTGCATCGCCAGCCTGTAGACCACTGATGTCACTGTTATAGGACGGTAGTTGATTATGTCAGCTTTGTCCCCCTTTCCTTTATAGATCATGCTCATCCTGCTAAGTTTCCATCCATCGGGAACTTCACCATCGATTATTATTGTACTCACTGCCTCTCTCAAAGCCTGCTTAGACTTCGGACCTAATGTTTTTATCAGCCTAATTGGAATGCTATCTGGGCCTGTTGATGTACTACTAGGAACCCTTTTCTCAGCCCTTTCCCACTCTTGTTGTGAAAATGGAGCCATTGCACCACTTGATTCGTCTTTTTCTATTGTGGTGCATAAAGTACTTCTTTGTTGAAATTTTTCTGTCACCCTTGTTCTTATATATTCAATAGCTTCGTCCCCTTCTAGCCTAGCACCTTGGGCTGTAGTTATAAAGTTCTGCTCTAGCGTCGTCTCATTTCTTAGGGAGTTTAGATGGTTCCAAAATTTCGCAGCTGCCTTTCTATCTTTTTTATGTACTTCTGCCAGCCACTGAGCTCCCTTCCTTCTAATCTTTTCATTGATCAGAAGGGATGCATCCCTTCTACAGCTTAGAAAGGTTGCCCATTTTCTTTCCACATCATCTGTCGGTTCACCCCGCTTCTTAGCATGTCTGTGTTCCCTAGAGGCTTCCTGACGTTTTGCTATGGCTCTCTTAACTTCCTCATCCCACCAACTTTTGGGTTTGTGTCTTCTTTTCCGGGGTGACTTGTCACGCGTCTTAGCAAGCTCTATCTCAAAGAGTCTAATTAGATTCGTGTATGTCCACACTGTCTTATTATCCTCCGTGATTACTTTCTCAATTTGTTTAGTGGCTATTTCAATTTGCCTTTCTGGATAAAAATTTTCCTGTAGTTGCTCATCTTGTCTCCTTCTCACTTTCACTGCTCTTCCAAAACTTAGCTTGATACGTTTGTGATCGCTACTCAGACTTCTGTAGCCACCTTCATCTATGTGCATTTCCCTGAGCTTATCATACATCCTATGTGACATCAGTGCATAATCTATCGTCGACTGAAGCCTTCCTACCTCCCATGTTATTTGCCCTTCACACTTCTCGGTACTGTTGCAAATGATCAAATCAAGCCTTTCACACATATCCATGATCATTTTGCCTGTCGGGTCGGTATACCCATCTTTATCTTCTATGTGCGCATTCATGTCTCCTAGTATAATTATCTCGCACTCTCTTCCTAACTCCTGAATGTCCTTTGATATACTCCCTATATATATATTCCCCATATAGAAGCACCGCCATCCAGCGGACATTCCAAGGACTAAACGAGAGGTGGCACACGCACACTTTCTTACGGCTTGCGCTTCGGCCGGGTCTACTTCCCACCGTTAACCACCTCGAGTTCATGGTATATACTAGTTCACTGTATTCATGGCACTGCGGCCCAACGCTCGCTAAACCTTTCTAAAACCAAGGAGGTTATACGCCCAGTGAGTATAACGTAGCAACCTTTTCCTGTCAGATAGTGCTCAATGTACATGCCAATGGCTGCTAATGGGAAATGAAAGACAGGAGAATTCGGCTTTTACTTTCTTACGGCTTGCGCTTCGTTTCTACTTCCCACCTTTAACCACCTCGAGTTCATGGTATATACTAGTTCATTGTATTCATGGCACTGCGGCTCAACGATCGCTAAACCTTTCTAAAACTAAGGAGGTTACACCCAGCGAGTATAACGTAGCAACCTTTTCTTGTCAGATAGTGCTCAATGTACAGTCGGCCACAAAAGTTTGCGGACCATGCGAGCGCGTGCCAAACTGCCTGTCCGCGCCACCTAGCGGTGCGCCATCTACCGTCGACTGCAGTTCTAGGCCGGAAACAGGTCGTCTTCTTATTCACTGACCTTTCAGTTTTGTACTGCCGCGTAGCGCATTGTTAGTTCGCGGTTTTCTAGCGAAGTGCTTACTGCAGTGTGACCATCATATTGCTGTTTTTATAGGAGGATCGAAACTACCACGGCGGGCCTCAAAGGGCGTTCTGATGGCTAGGTGTCACTTTGTGATAAAGATTGCGACTGATAACGGTTATTCTCATAGACTGCTGGCCAGGCACAAGCTCGTAGACGCAGATGCCAAAAGCGCGCCGGGTTAAAAAGCGAAATGAAAATTATTTGTACCCAGTCAGAAAAGAGACAGGCCATCGATTAGAGGCGGGACGCTTTCAAGGCGCTGCGGTGCTGTCGACCGCCGCTGTCTTAGCGGAAGGATCGCGAAGAGGCTTTCGCGCCGCGTGGTCCGTAAACTTTTGTGGTCGACTGTACATGCCAATGGCTGCTGATGGAGACAGGAGCATTCGGCTTTTAGTTAACGCGCACGCCGCGAACTTTTTATTGTTCAACAAATCACCGGAGAAATCTCCCACCGGCACCACCTTGCAGGTCAAAATGTAACACTTGTTACACACTACGACTACGAGGGACGAACGGGTGCCGCTTTAAGGAGCTTCACCCCTAAAAACCGGCTGCTTGCGCTGCACAATCGTTCGTCGGTGGCAGATTTCTCTTGTGCGTTGTTGAGCAATAAAAATTTGCACCGTGCGCGTGAACTAAAGGCAGGCTGGTGGTTTCTGTGTCCAATTGGGGTCTCCTGTCGGTCATTGCCCATTAGCAGTGATTGGCACGTTCCAGCAGGCAACACCGGTCCATCAGTCATATTGACTTCTTCAACTGTTTCGAAGTATAAAAGCACGTAGAATTAATGTTCCGAATGCTGGGCGTCATCGGAGGTCCCTTGACCGCCTTGCGAGCCAGGTGCACGTGGCCTCCGAGATTAACCCCGGCTTTTCCGGAGCCAACCGCGGAGACTTTGAAGCGCCCTTGGTACTTCTCCAACTTGTACTTAAAGTGTCTCACTCCCTTTCCACGGCCGCATCGTGCACCACGTGATGAGGTGAAAGTTTAACACTGCCTGCATTGTCGTTTTTAACACCAAGCCAAACCTATACCAGACGAAACCTAACCTCAGCATTTTTCACCAACGTTCATAGCCTACTTCCATCTGCCGATATTGCTACGGTACCTTAAGCTAGACGTCAGCTACGGAGTACCCATATTTTCTAAAACTTGCACTTTTCTTGCTTCAGGTGAGTCTACTTCAAAAAAAAAAAGAATGCTGATAAAACCTATAGCCTTATGAAGCTTGTAGCCTTATATTGGCAAGTGCTTCAATTTAAGCAAGTGCTCCGATAAACTTCATTCCTGAGTGAACAGCAAACATGTAGGCGACTTCGACTAACCTTGCAATAGTGCATGCTTGCCGTGCTACGGACAGCAGTGACAGAGTGCGTGCTGCTTCCGTTCGCGCAATCTTGAGGTGCATCGGCGTTGCTTAAGTGTGACAACACTTTCTTGCACCGTGCGAACCGAGTGATTAGAGCTCCTCACGAACAAGCACGCAGTGAAGGTTCTGGCAGTCAGTGCGCGAATTCACTTTAGTTGGTAACCCACTTTCTACCGACTGAACTCGTCGTTTCACGCTCTCTTATGTGTACGGTGTCACAGAGGCTGTACTTGAACGATGCCGCGTCGCTCGCTATTGCGGAGTAACCCATTTGAAGCGACGCGCGAATTCCGTCCTCGGGCGGTGTTGTCACCGTCGTCGCGAATGCGTGTCTCGCCTCCACTTTCGCATTCTGCGTCCCCTGGTCGGACCATCGGTGCAGTTGGGTGACACCTCTGGTGGAAACGCGGTGGCGGCCAAGCGCGAGTTTCAGCGAGTGAATACGGACCGCTGACTTTTCCACCCGTGGAGAAATGCGCCGTGAACGCATCGGGTCTTTCCCAACACCCCGCTACGGATGTGCGGGAGAAGGGGTGGGGGTCAGAAGGGAGTCGGATTACCTTGATGCGTATCGCCGTCTTCTATTCGATCCCGGACAGGCGCTGTCACCCTGAGCGTGCACCTAAATACGTCGACCGTTCCTGTGTAACCCTCGCCCTTCGCCCTCTCTCTCAGTTCGGCTCGCTGCCTTTGGGGTCCGATTGGGGCGGCTGCGCGAACCGTTGAAGCGGGCTGGGATGCTCGAACGCGGTCCCGGAAGTCGCAGGAACCGTTAGCGAGTTTTAATTAATCGAAATTATCGTGCCCCATTTAGATTCCGCGAACGCGCTCTTGCGTGATAAATCGAAACGAAGCTCAGTTTTGGCGCGTGTCTGGGTGTGCGTGCGCTGGCGACTGCGATTGCTCCTTCCTCCTCTCTCCTTTTCTCTCACCTTCGCTTTCGACCGAAGCTAATGAAGCTGTACAGTGTGCGCTTACGTGCTTGGGAGTGCGAGGGACCCCTCACACACGCATAGCTCAACTTTGTCTCTTATCTGTCTTCGTCTACATGTTTTTTATTGTTTCTGCGTAGCTGTCGCTTACTTCGCTGTCCTTTCTTTAATTACCCCTGCTAATTGCCTTTGGTGTTGCGTCAGTCTCGATCCAATCACTGCCCGCTTCATTTGTAGCGTTCACTCGTCATTTCGTAGCTCTTCTTTTTATTGGCGCGAGTTTTTTTAGCGACGAGGAAAAAGTAATCACCGCAAATTCCGCGAAGTTGAAATAATGTTCGTTGAGTTAGCGCGTATCGTTTCGTGTTTCCCTTCTGTAGATGTCGTTTTCTGGCCTTGCTGTCGCTTGTGGTACATCTTAATATCAAGCGAGTGTGCCTTGTTAAAATTTAGTGCCCGGCGCACTTTAGGATAGTTTTTGAGAGGCTGTGGAGCACCTGGTTTTGTGATGTCTTGTTTGTTGTGTTTCCGCGATAAAACTTCGTTGTCGAAGAGCCTTGAAATGGTGCGAGGCACGAAGCTCTACTCTCCGCGAAGTGCCTGCAGTTTGAGGCAAGGTACCATAGCCTCAATGCAGATGCTTGTCGCGCTCGCCGTGGCAGTAGCGCTTTGACTACCGTAGGACGCCATTCCGACTCTGAGATATCAAAGCCTGCGAAAAAAAAAAAAAAACCTAATGATTCATTCGATCTCGCCTGCTTTCTCCCTCACTGTTGTCTCTGTGTTTGTTACTGATTTATCGTTGGAATGGCTGATAGTCCGTTACGTAAGTTCAGCGGGCCCAGAGAAATAGAGGCGTACAATCTCTGCCGGTGTGTGTATTTCGAATTAACAACGTAGCAGCCGTGTCAGACGCGTTAGACAAGCTGGACAGCCGCCCAATCAAAAAAGGCAATATTCCACAGCATTTTCCAACGTTATTGGCTGTAAAGGCGTTTTTTTGGGGGGGGTGGGGGGGGGGGCAAATAATCGAACAATACATTAGGGTTGTGCATCGATAATGGTCGTTTTTTTCTATTCGGCCATAATGACTTTGTGGTGCCTTCATGGACTCTTCTGCTATTTGATTTTTCGATACCTTTTTTCGCCATGCCGATTGCACGGGAGCCAGCTGATGATCGCTTCTGGTTAACATTCTTGCCCCGCCACGGTGGTCTAGTGGCTAAGGTACTCGGCTGCTGACCCGCAGGTCGCGGGATCAAATCCCGGCTGTGGCGGCTGCATTTCCGATGGAGGCGGAAATGTTGTAGGCCCGTGTACTCAGATTTGGGTGCACGTTAAAGAACCCCAGGTGGTCAAAATTTCCGGAGCCCTCCACTACGGCGTCTCTCATAATCATATGGTGGTTTTGGGACGTTAAACCCCACAAATCAATCAATCTGGTTAACATTCTTGGCAAAATTTTAACTATATCCTTCTCCCTCTCTCTCTCTTTGTGCATTCATTGAATCAAAGAGGGCATTTTGGTCAATTGGTGATTTGTGATCGATGTATACTGAGCTTTATTCCGCCTGCTTGTCGTCCGTGTTGTCTACCACGCAGTTATACATCTATTTATGACAATAAATAATTTTAAATTAGATGAGAAATTGTGGAGTTATGTAAAGTTTATTTTTAATGAAACGGTGCCTAAACTAAAGAAGAGCAGAGAAGTTGCACTGGGGCGAGTTTAGCGCATGTCCTGCGCAGTTCTCTCGCGCTTTTTGTGGAAGAGAGAGTGTCAACTTCTGGAAGCTGCTTCACATCTGTGCCAAAAGATGAATTTTTTGTTCTCCCAAAGAAAAAAAAATGACGATCAAATAGCAGGGAGGCATTAAAACAATCCTGAAGTCATGATTGGCGTAGCCTTGTGGGAACACAAATGGGTGTTAAGGACATCATAGACGAAATCAAGAAGGAATGGCCATGAGCTTGGCACGTAGCGTGAAGGCAAGATAACCGCTTTTCATTAAGGATCACAGACTGGAATCCAAAAGAAGGCAAGTGGGTGAGGGGGAGACAGAAAGTTAGGTGGGCAGATGATAATTGGAAGTTTGCTGGTATAAAGTGGCAGCAGCAAGCACAGGACCGAGTTGACTGGCGGAACATGGGAAGGGCATTTGTCCTTCAGGGGGCGTAGTCAAGTTGATGATGATGAGGATGATGATGATGAAGTCAGGATTCCGGAAGATCGGGATTCTCCCCTCCCCCCTGGACAAGACCGAGCTTCTGCAACGGCTTTCTAAATCAGTCCTCGAGGAAAGTTTGAAATCTATGACAGACTCGAAGAGGATGCTTTCTTAGAGGAATTGAATAAAAATAAAGCAAGGGGCTGGAAAGTGGGCCACCTAAAGCAGGAAGGTGCTCAACGTCTTGGCTGGGAAAAGCATATCGGTTGCCGACGTAGAAGTGAGCAAGACGGGAAAACCTACAAACGGAAAGAAGGACATGCAGCTCTTCCTCCGGTGTCAGAGCTAGATTTGGAAGAGGTCTCCTCTTGAAGACAACAGTGCAGAAGAAAGCAGTGACAGTGAATAGTCGTCAGATGGTCAGCACGACGACAATGCAAGTGATTTCGAAGTACTCTCCGGGAGTCTTGACGACCTATCGGAAACGGACACGCCTGCCACTTCCGCGATACCAAATACTAGTAACGTCCTGATAGTTCGTGGTACGGGTTCCGGAGAAACAACCTTCAAGAAAGATGACTTCATCGTAGTAAACTTCGAAGGGCAACGTTTCTCGGGAAGAGTGACGGCAGTCAAACCTGAGGGGTACATTATAAGCGCTGGGGAGATGACACAAAAGAATCGAAGATGGTCGCACCGTGAACACGCAGTTTGGTACTCAAAAGAATACACAGTTACACAAAAGAATACACAATACAGGTAAATCCTCTAGGCCAGTGGGTAAACGGGGCATCTTCGCGGCGAAAGATCTTGATTGAAGAGGTACATGTATGCATAAGTTTTCATACAGTTGCAACGTTGCTAGAGCAGAAACCAATTTTAGATAACTCATACAAACTTTTGATGGTGTAACTTTGTTCAGTATTTTTTTTTTCAGTCATATTCAGTCAAAAACAACGTTGTCACAAAGGTGCCCCACACGATTGGACAACACTGTGACAGCTTTCATCCTGAATATTGCCTTTTCTAATAAAAATGCGGATTTAGAGTACATACCGTCGTGCTCGGTAAGGTTTTAGCAACGTTATGCTACTATTAATTCGCCTTTATGTTGATCACTATTCAACGAAGCAACGAAAACGTGCGAAATCTCTCACAAAGGGACAACCCCCATTTTGCGATGCGCACGGTAATCATCAAAACTGAAACTGCATGCATATTTGATGAAATCGCGGCTGTGCTCGTGGAGCCGGGAGTCTAGTCATCTGATGGTAATCTTGCCATCAAACGCCATTACAGTTGGGTTGCGTGTGTATTGGATCAAGAAAATAAGAAAAAATCGCAATTAACTTCTGTTGTCATGCAACCCGAACACAGTGAAACCGCTACGAGTACGCCTCTCTCTGTCTCGAACATGCGTAGCGGTATTTGGGAGATCAGGAAATGCTCGTGTCATTACTCTTTTTCATGTCCGCATTCAGGGCTCCGATTGATTCTCGGGGTCACTCGTTTGCTTGCTATACTACGCAATAGAGTGTTTTGCGTAATACGACGCTGTTTCTGAAAGCCAGGAAAAGTCGACATCCGCTCGGCTGGCCATGGTCTCAATCAGCGAATGGTAACAGAACTTTTTTTTTTCTCGAGTCTCTTTGCACTTGATAGGTTCATCAGATAGTCACGTCTGAGCGAGTTGGCTGAGCGGCGCTCGCTTTTTTCATCTGACAAATGGTCCTCTCGCGCCTCTCCTGAAGGCAACCGATTGCAAGCAAGCGCTCGCGCAATCTCTAGCACGGCCTGAAAGCGCTGTGTGCACAACTTCTCGCCCCTGTCCGTGTTTGTTGTGTGCAGTGCAGTTCTAGCTACACTGTTCGAGTGTCTGCTGCTCCAGCTGCACTTGGGAGTACAATGACGTTTCCCGTCCTAAATCTGTGTCAACGCGTCTAGCTCAGTAATAGTTATCGTCAACCTTCACGCAGCTAAAAGCTAACCTTAAATCTTGTGCTTCTCGGAATCAGTCCTTAATGAATAAAGGCGGCCTCCAGCAGCGATATTATTGAAAGCCTCTTCGTAACACGGAACGTTTTCAGTTAGTTGTCCCGTTTACTTGACCGAGTGCCTTGGTCGCCTTCAGCGTCCGCATATGCTCACATATGTACAACTTGAAGCGTGACGAGGATGTAACTGACCGAAATGCGTCTTGCGCACAATCGTTATGATAATTCGACGTGTAATCGCCTTGTGACTTATGTGTAAGCCTATAATGGTGCCAAGTATGGACGTTGGTGCCTTATCCTAAGCACAATGTTCGAAGCATATGATGGAAAAAAATCACTGAAGTAGTTTTGGATGCATGTTTTCAGTACATACTGACTTAGGGTGAGCTTTCACAGGTCTTCAATATACCAGGCGTGGTCAAGACCAGCGTACCCTTCCGCTCTTCTATCGTACAGTGATTAGAATGACCGTGAAATAAGGCTGTGTATATGCGCTGCATGGATCTGTCCATGTGAAGAGCTTGCCTTCAAGATCACCGAGAGAAAGCCTATTACAGAATATTGATAGAGCAGCGCGCTCCTTTGGAACTGCTTTTGGACAATTTAGCTGGCGCTTTGCAGTCGCAGCTACACCGACTGCCGGATAGGGAGGGGGGTTAAATTTCACAAAGCTGTCGACTTCGAGCCGGTCCAAGCGAATGCTTCATCGCCATAGAACCAGCTTGGGCGGTACTTCCGTTTCGCTGACGCATGTCTGTTTGGCTATCAGCCAAAATGTGTGAACTTTGCGCCTCATAAAGCGGAAAGCGTGGAGCACGCGCAGGCTGCCGACAGGCAAGCTGTTCCTCCAAGGTCGTTCAAGTTTGAAAACTGGGTGTCGTGCGGCATATGCTTTGTACGTACACCATGCTTATTTAAGCACCAGTGCCTCCGGAGGCCCTTATTTTAAGCTGATCGCCGATGCGCGATGGTGAAGCTGAAGTTGAATATTTCTGTGATTGTAAAGCGAATGGTGATGGTGAACCTGCTGAAGAAGAGTAATACGAACAAATTTATATGCGGCAAAATAATGGTTCTCAATGTTACTATCCGCATGTTTTATTTTTTTTTTATAGCGGGGCGCTTTTTGGCTGGGCTAATATGCTATATGTGGTAAAGACGTTTCGTCCTTGTGCAGCTTTGGGCTCGTATGTCTTCAGCGCCCACTTGCTCAAACGCGACGTTAAAACATTTAGTGTAACGACCAGCACACCGAAGTGCAAAGATGCCTGTATCAAAATTCCACGTTCCTTTTTCGAGCTTTGTTATCGCCCCGTTACGACTACGTTCAGCACAAACCGCGCCTACGATGTTCGAAAAGCTTCGGGGCTGTAGTAGATCGTTTTGTTAAGATTACGCCCACTTCTTGCTCATTACAGATTTTTCTGGACACTACGTCGCCGCTAGCGATAACGCTAGAATATTCCATGGCAAGGGTATAAATGGCCGACACGCTTCGCCGCTTATCGACGGCCGATGCTCTGTTCGCCGCTATCGTGCTGCTGTAATCTGACTTTCCTTTGGCGTGGCCACATGTTTGGCCCGAATAAGCAGTTTCATTTTCTACCTGAAGTCTGCTCCCTTCGTCAACGTCATGACGCCGTGACAATGTCGCTAGTAATGTGGCCTGTAAAGATATCGTGGATTTCAATGCGAGCGTTTGAGAGTCTGTAATACGGTGACTCGACAGTAACTGAAGACGGTGGCAACGTGAATACGTGCAGTGCCTAGCCCTGAATGGTTGCGCTTCAATCCGTGAGTATTGTATCTACGTATTGCTGAATGAGTTCGAAGTGGTCCTACAAATATATACAGTATAGGCGCTGCGCTGGAATATCGAGATGTCGCAATGCCGAAACGCTGCACACAACTAACCGTATACTTCTCAAGGTCGAGTCTCGGTATACAAGGTGACCTCAACAACCCGTGTAGCTTAGTTTTTCCTGTCCGCTTTACATAAGAGGAAGCGTACGAAAATCCCATTTAGGTTTGCCCATGCATTCCTTTTGTAAGGAAGCAGCCCGAGACTAATATACATAGACCGAGTTGAAGCATTAATCAAGCGTCGCCTACCATTCTTTATACGCGTCGGACTCGTGCGCGTAGAACGAGCCTTGCCGCAACCTCTCGCCGCCATTCATTTTTCACCCTTCTATAGGCGTTTTGTTGAGGCATTCAAGTTTCTGGCGCTGTAACCTACGTGTCGCGCATTTTGTAGTTAGGGCTCAACTAAGTTTTGCAAGTATATAGCAAACCGACTAGAGCTTCATTAAATACCATGATCTATTAATCTAACTCTTCCGTGTTCTATGTCATACCGTTGGCCGATTTCTCGTCTATACTGCAACAAAGGTAATGTTCAGGAAACTTAGGCATTAGCTTTGCTCTGCGGAGCTAAGCTTTTGAAATCTCGATGACCGTCTCAAATCAATGGTATAGGAACTGCAGTAAACATACACCTAATTTGCTTAAGCTCAATCAGTACTTTAGTGCAACATCAGCAAAGAAATAGCGTGCATTTTTAACGCGAATCGGATACAGCTGGTCGTGCGAACAAGACGGACCCAAGGCTGTGTTGAAAAGGCTGATTGTGTAGCTCTGAAATCTTCATAAGCAAACTTCTCGCCTACCCTTAGAAACACAAGTCTAAATAGAAGAAAAAAACACAACAGAAAGTGCTTTGATTCATTTTGTGAGTATTAGTGTCACGTGTATGACTTTCTTTGAAAAAAGAAAAAAAAACACGTGAACTCTCCGGTGAGAGCCTCATGCTCTCTTCGGATCGTCAAGGGACCGAAAAAAAGAGTTAACGTGTCTTTATGAAAATAGTCATGTACGCGGCAAGTAAAAAATTGCTGGAAAGGTTCACACAAACTCTTTTTATTTCTCTCTCTCTCTCTTTGTCTCAGAATGAATCAGTCTCCTGGGGTGCTATGCTGGGCAATGTCACAGGGAGCCGTATTGTCGGATTCTTTAATGGCGGAATTTTAAGCCAGTCACAGGGGAAGTGCCGGCCCTCTCACCAATCGGAATTGTGAAGACGGATATTTTGACAACACGACATAATTCGACGGGGTCCAGAGTAGCGCATTCCCGGAGAGAGCCTCTTAGCTCCAAGATGCGCCGAAATTAGAGTTTTGCTGCTTCTAAAGTTTATCCATATCATCTTAGCACTCCGGCGCAGACTTCATTATATAAGGAGATATATAAGTGCCACGGCCTGATATATATGTCACATACTTTTTTTTCTGATCTGTTGTAAGCTAACGATGTTTTCCTCAATAAAACTTTTGGTACGCTTATGTTGGTGACACAATATGCCATGGGAGGAGGGGCGTTGCGGCTATATAGAGAGTACAAGTTGGCCATGGCGCCCGTTATGACGCGTAATCTCGTTTTACGACTACCACTGTATACGAGCGACTCGGCTTGCGCTTATAGCATCTCGCCCTCTTAACCAGGGTCCCCGCTTATATTGTTCCTCGTCGCTGGGCGCATACCGCTGTGAAGATTAAACTCCGCCAAATCTCCGTACGGTGGTGCCAATCTAAGGGAGGCCGTAGTTTTCGCGTACGTTCGCAAATGTTTGGGACTTGTTTATGTTTAGCGCGCGTGGTATTTGATGCCCCATCAATTATACGGAAGCAGACGGTTCAGCTGCGAGGCAGAAGCGTAAAACCGCGCTGCAGGCATCGCACCAGGTGAGCTCCGAATCTAATGAGTGGTTTAAAGCGGCCCACTCGTCAAAAAGGAATCAGCCATAATTCATCATCATAATCATTGGGCACATCATCAAGACAGTTATGAGCTAGTAGGTGCACCCATTTCTTCACAGGCGCGTCGTGGGTACTTTGCAGGTTCATAAAATGATGGTGAGTTATGGTGTCTTGATGAAATGATTTGGCGTGCAAACAAGGTCACAAGAGACGTCAAGACGACACAAGTAGATTAATTCCTGTGTTGTGCACTGTTGGCGCGCCCAATCTTCTACAGCGAAAGCTGTTACCAGATCAATTTTCGGGTCACGCGCTGTTGTTGTTGTTCGCCGCCGCCGGTGTCCGTATCCACATCTCGCGAAGCACCAATGGCACACTTGGGCTCGAACCCGGGTCCGCTGGTTGCCACCCTAGTATTCTACCACTGAGCTACACCGGTGCTTGTGACTTGTCACAATTGCCTTAGGCAGGCTTGATGTCGGGAAAGCAATCGCGTAACGACTTGTAAAGCGTTTTACAACAGCGAAACAACAACCAGTAGTCGCACAATGCAAATAGTATAACGAGTGGGCCATCCAATGCTCTAAACCATCACAAAAGCTTGTTCTTGTTCCCCTATTAACTGTGGCGCATACCCACCTCAGCTATAATTCCTTATCGTCGTCAGCCACTGCACGGGCAATTGGCACAAAATTCTTTACAAGTGTTTAGCGGATACCATGCTTCTCAGAAGAATGAAGAAAAATAGCGTAGCGAATGCGGGCCTCTACCCTAAAGTTTATTACTAATGCCCTAGTGGGTACCGTACCAAGCAAGTGTGCTAGCAGTAGTTACCCAATAAGTGTTTTTAAAAGGCTCTGAAAGGCCGCTCTTCTAGCTTTCTCTATGACTGTGCTGCGCCTACCACGCAGGCCTGTTTTTTTTTAATGCGAAGCATTTCTTAGCAAAATTAGAGCGTATCTATCTATCTATCTATCTATCTATCTATCTATCTATCTATCTATCTATCTATCTATCTATCTATCTATCTATCTATCTATCTATCTATCTATCCGCCTACGACATTTATCTCTCCTGGCCGTTCCGATTAAGGTATCGATACCAAACTTGGTATGAGATAACATGACTGCATGAAGAACATATTTGACTAGTCATAACATGAAAATCATGACATGTATGTCATGAATGTCATGATTTACATTTCGTGGTCCTGCAGCTCTTGCGGTGGTTTCGTTCACATGGCATGTTGCAAAACTGGTATCGTATGTCATGATTGCACGGCGAACACGAGGTACAGACCCTAACATGAAAATCATGACATGCGTGTCATGTAACAACATGACTACATGCCACGCTCATGATGCGCTCGCGGCTGTCTCGCTTGCGTCACATATGCCAAATTCGGTATTATAGTACGTAAATGGCTGACGAAGGTATTTGACTAGAGCAAACATGATAATCATTTGATGCGTGTCATGTAACAACATGACTACATGGCACGCTCATGATGCGCTGGCGGCCGTTCCGCTAGCTTCACTTATACAAAATTTGGTATTACGGGACGTAAATGGATGATGAAGATATGATACTGGTGCAAACATGGTAAACATGAGATTCGTGTCATGTAAGAACATGACTACATGCTCCGCTCATGATGCGCTCGCGGCCGTTTCGCTACCTTCACATGTACCAAACTCGGTATTACGCAACGCGAACGGCCGACATAGGTAAAGGCGCATCCAAACATTATAATCACGACATGCGTGTCATGTAACAACATTACTACATGCCACACTGATGGTGTGCTCGCGGCCGTATTGCTAGCTTCACATATGCCAAATATGGTATTACGTGACGCCAATGGATGACGAAGGTATGTGACTGGTGCAAACATGGTAATCATGAGATTCGTGTCATGTGATGACATGACTACATGCCACAGTCAAGGTGCCAATACATTTCGACATGACGTGGTGCGCATGCTCGCCGGCGTTCATTTCGTGGCGTCACGCCGGTGTTGCCATGCCAGGCTCCGGTCCTGCCATATATTCGTAGGTGCGCTCCGCGCTGCGTTGATTTGACACATGTGCGTTTCAGCGTGTCCGGCGTCCCTCTGTCACGAAAAGAAGGAGACGCAGTGCTAAACGACACAACCAAACATGATAATCATGGCATGGAAGTCATGTACGGCATCATTTACCTCCACCTCGTGAAGTTGTGCCTCCACCTCGTGATTTTAAAGTGACATATCAGCATTTCTCATTCGTTCTTCGCATATCATCGATTCCCACTGTACGTGGGATCTGCCATTTTTTTTAACATCAATACACACCAGCAGTTCATATTCGAACTTCTCGCGCACCAGACGGCTCTCAACTAATTTCGATCATTCGTAGGCGCACGCAAGAGAGACCCAGTGAGTTTCTTGCCTTATTTTTTATTTGAATATTACAAATATGTATGAAAAAAAAGATAAGTCAGTGAAAATTCCTGAAACATCTCACCCGGTATTTCTCCGGAACTGCGTCTGGTTAGAGGAGTTGCTGTCCTTCCAAAGAAACGAATATGCAGCCATTACACAGATTGATCAATCTACGTGCATTGATAAATGTTTGAAACCGGCTTGTATACCTTAATATGCTGGTACTCGGACTCAACAAAAGTAGATTGAACCTGGCCAACAGCTTTAGTCATCCATAATAGCTTCCAGCGCATTCAGAGACACGGACAAAGAAGGACAAACGAAGACAAGCGCTGTCTTCTGTCATCCATATATATATATATATATATATATATATATATGATGAAGGCCAGACTCTAGGCCGAAACGTCGAAATAAACCACGTTGTGACCGCTCACGGAGGATCTACTAGACTATATATATATATATATATATATATATATAGCGTTCGCGAAGCTGCTCAGCGTTCGCGAAGCCGCCTCAACGTTTACTACGGCTAGCGGTATTGTATCTCATTTGTGACCTGCTTCTCGTGTTTCTTTTTTTTTCATTTGTTCAAAGATTTGTTCAAGAGTGGCGAAGACCCTGTGCGCTCGGCGCAGCAAAAGAATGGCGGCCGTGCACCCAAGAACGCTGCTAACCGACCTCCCAAGAACGCGCCAACGTTTCGCACCGTGCCTCGAACGGAAGTGGCTACGTCACCGGAAGCCCTAAGGACTGTTCTCTCCAAGCTGGTGGAAACAGGTAAGCGGGTCTTCCATAATGGAGCTAACAAACTGCTTTTCTAATTTTTAACGCGAAAGTGTTTTATGCCGGGCCCCACCAAGGCTTTGGTGTCCTGACACCATCGTCATGTCGTATCCCAAATACGTCATATCCGTGACGTATTTGCATCGTTGATATGACGTTGATAAGAAAATGAACGTTACCAAACGAGAACAAAAAAAAAAAACTTCTGCGTAAAATTCACCCCTCTGTGAAGCGCGCCTCCGACGCCTTGGCCCACAATGACAGATGCCCGGTGCTTTACCGACGGAGCTCTCGAGCTATCTTGTTTTTATTATTGCTACGAGCTATCGAGGGAGATATATACACTACCCTTTACAAACGCGCCTTTTATCTCTCACATTTTCTTTCGCTTGTGCTCTCCGTTGACGCAGTGGGACAGTGCCGTGGTCTGTGAATGGGAAAATTCGGCATCACATCTACTAAGCCGATAACGAACGATTCGTCGGCGACATAGTTAAAGCATGGCGGCCGAGATTGCGCGCCGGTGCGCTATCTCGGAGGCCATCGCTAAAGCGTCCCCACGTGCAGCAGCGAAAAGCACTATCTGCGCTGGCACAGGGGAGTCGCCGACGCTGTTCTCTACTCTGCCTGTATAAGTGTGTGACGGCTCGCTGTCAAAGAAGTGTAGCTTTAACATGCACGAACGGTGATTCACCGCCGACGACTTCAAGTGCGTGAGAAAAATGAAACTGCTGCAATAAAGCGCTGCGGAAAAGCGACGATGTCGACTGGTGAATGTCGTGCCTTCGTGGGTTGAGGCAGGCGAGCAGGACGTGGAACGTTTACGTGCGTGCGCGGGTTAAGCTTTGCCTCCCGTGTTCCGAAAGCGCAGTGTATGCATCAGCACAGACGTACAGTTCGTCCTATTACTCGTGAGCTCCTTCCATTCTGTTTCTCTTCTTAATTGACGACGCTTTCAACGTGCGCATGTATAGTACTAGTGTTTCTTGCGTGCTTGTTGATGTCGTCTTTGCGCAGCATTCATGATGCGTTTTGTCCGGGTATCTGCTAATAACTTCAGCTGTCACTACGGTTAAATTGTTATCACGAGCGCTAGTCGTCGCTAGTCGTCGCCATGGAGGTAGGCCATTGGGCTTCAACGTGGGTGCGTCCGCGTCGAACTGTGGTAAAGCTGCCGAAAACCATTGTACGTTGAACGAATTTTCTTAATCACCACTCAATAAGCGCTACTTCAGAAAAGGCAATTTTCACTTTCTTGTTATACCGATAGGAAGGAGGGATCTGCCAGATTTTTAATTGATATTCACGTTCTGATTCCACATTCAAGGCTGCCAGGAGAGCTTGGAGTGGCTGCTGTCATCTCTGGAGGATGCACTCGAGGATTGGGATCCGGAAGGTGCGCGTCTCTCCACTTATTATACTTTACACACACACACACACACACACACACATATATATATATATATATATATATATATATATATATATATATATATATATATATATATATATAGGAATTGAACTGGCTGAATAGGTGCGTTTGTTTAAGAAAAGTGTCGTTCTGTGTGATGTGAGACGTTAGAAATGTGGCACTAATTATGGCGAACGCTATGCTGTGGCTTGCACAGAGAAGCTGTTTAACATTCGGCGAATTTCGTTTGAAGTACTACAGAGATTAATATCGCTGCCATGAACTCGCTTATTTTTGTTTCCAATCTTCGCTGAGCGAAGCTTTTATCGTGTTAACGATTATTAAAAATGTTTTTTGCTGCGAGAGCGTCTTGTACGTGAAATTCGCAAGCACGCCTGATTCCTGTACATGAATCATCTTCACTGCACTGGATAAGTAAACATTTTATTTCACTTTTTTGTCCCAACCACCGTTATACCAAAGCACGTGTACAGTTGCTAGGACATATTTAAACTGTCCTAACCAGCTGTTTTTGCCCTCGTTTTCCGCGACGTTGTTTATGCTATTGCGAGTAAAAGCAATTAATATTCGGAATCCTTCATTTGAACGTTGTCCTTGCCTATAACTTGGAGTTTCGTTTGTAAATCGTTAAATTTGGTACGTTTGGAGGCGTCGGTACCTTTTCATCTATATGTGTGGACGTGCACATCATCCTCTACGGGATCTCTAAGGACATTTTTTTTTTTTTTAAAAATTCCAGACCTCATTTTTGGAACCGGCCCTCGTATAAGTATATTTCTGCGCTACGTCCGTTAATCTTCTCGGAAGATGCACAAATTGCATGTCCCGGACTACCGTCTTTATTTCATTTTACTTTTTTACTGTGCTGCGCCTTCTGTGTGTAGAGCTGCCAGTGCTAAAAGATTTCGCTGCCCCCTTTAGTTTCGTGGCAGCTCCTGTTCTGAAATGTGTGCTTGCGACGCAGACCCTTCTTCCGTGCCGCTGGTTCCTATACTTGAGGCGCACCATTCGTCAATGGAGAACGGCGATTTCTGCAGCTTGCTTCGCACAATGGGAATCCAGCCACCTGCGGACGAACAGGTGCGCCCTATCTTCGGCCCTATGCCTTCTTTTGTTTTCTCATCACCCGAAGTCTCCCTCATAGCAACTTTTGTTAAGGAAATATATTACGTCTTACCGTCAGTTAGATGCTGATTCATTTGTTGTAATCACGCTGACTTGCTATACTACGGGTAACGAGCATTGGACGGCATGTGAGACGTATGTCGCCCAGTAACTGCATTCGAGCATTTATGGCTGCTGTGTAGTGATGCCAGTGTTCAGAAAGAAGCAACTGTGAGAGTTTGTCACCTGAGAAGTGTCTTTAACGTAGTATGGTAAGTCCCGTTCAGTCTTAGTTGCTAGGCATTCTGCATTGTACATCTCCATGTGAGCACTGCGATTTTGTCGAAGTTTAATTCCCCGCCCTGAAAGTTCAACGGTGTCAGGATGCCGCATTGCCAGTCTCTTAGAAATGAATGCCCGGTAAGGATTCCTTAGGCGTCTCTACTAGAAAGTGAGCCTGTGTTGTTGCTTTGTGGCAAACCCCACAACTTTTTTGCAACATCGACAGATCATTCGCTTTGTTATGACATTGCCTTCGTAGGTCCATCGTAATAGAAACTGTCGGGCGCGATAGTGACGATTCATTGCATGTACGTATTTGTAATAAAGCGACCATTGAATCCTGCGTGAAATCCTTGCTGCTGCTGCGTCTGTAAAAGGTGTGGAACTATAGTCAAATCTTTTTCGCTTTTAGTTTCACACATTCCATCAAGCTGTATATATAGATATGAAATATATAATTTTTTATTACATTTCAGGAAGCTTATTGGCGCATCCCTGCCGACATGACTACCACCATGCTCAACTCTCGGGTTACTGTCGTCAAGAAAGCGCTAGAGGGCGACTATGGAGCGCCACTCCTGGTCGTGGGTTCGGCCTCCAACGAAGCGGCCCCCGAATTCATCTCGACAGATTCAGATTCCGATGGCCCATCGCTGGTAATCGACGAAGACCGCGAAGCAGCTGCCACGAATGAACGAATTCCGAAGGAGAAGTTAAAGCACCGCGAGGCTTTACAAGCGCTTCTGCAGAAGAAGAGAACCCGCCAAGACGAGTGAGTTTTTTTTTTTTTCTCACTCGTGTATGCTGTGCAGATCCCGTATCTGCTGTGTAGATTCCGTACGTGATCGAATGTTTCTACACTGACGGAATGCATTGCGTATAGGATTCGTGGCCGTCGGGTGTGGAGGCACGCGGCGGCTGATCTCGCAAGTTGCGGCGCATATCAAGAGTCTAATACTTCCGGTGACGCTGTATAGTGCTTTGAGACGTTAATGGTATCTTTGTCGGGTTAATTGGTGAAGCATAGCTCTTAGAAGTGGGGCACTAATATGTCATTGCTATTTTTTTAACATTTATGTCATGACAAGGGGCTGGATTTCTAGACATTTAAGAAAGCGCATTTTAGGCTCGAAAAGTAGGCTGGCGAAAAATAAGGCTTTAGGTATATCCAATATCCAACAGCAGCGTCAACTGCGCCGTTTCTCCATTGTTGCGCCGAGCGGCGCCAAAACCATAAAATTTGCTGAAATTGTGCCACGCTGCGCTAAAATGCCCGAACAGCCTCAAAATTTTCTTATTTGTGCTAATTTCATTGAGAAATAGAGACCACTTTGGCCACCTGCAGTTTGCGTCTCCGGTCTCTGCTAAGAAGTAAAGCGGCGCGTCCATCGGTCCGCGGACCGCAGCGGATACCTATAGGCGGGACGACGTAACTTCTGCACAAAAAAAGCGTTTATCGCAGCCACCAACGCTTCGCGGGAGATATAGTTATGAAAAGTGGTTATGGCAGGTTAGGAACTAAAGCTTGAAATCTAGGCCCTATGCCGTGTCTTCTGCACGCGAGTGAGCTCGACGAGCTACGAACGCCGGCGTTGCCAGCCACCACGTTGCAATTGCCCACCACGTTGCAATTGCCCACCACGTTGCAATTGCCACCACGTTGCAATGGCCAATTGTGTGTCTCTTATTAGAAAATACATAGGACCGTAGCGTTTATCACGTTGCGCTGAACAAGCAACGCTTGCACAAAAAGGCAAGTGTTCTCGACGGCAAATTAAACATTTTTTTATCATGGAATTGCGCCCGGTGATATATATATCCGGATCCGTCGCTGGACCAATGGACGCGTGTCACTGTCACTTTATCTTGTCTAACGCGACTTGCAAGCGAGCCGAGAACTCGTGCCCTAAACCTAACCCAACCGCAAAAAAAAAAAAAGCACCATGTCAATGGACTGAACGATGATAAGTGGGGCGAAGCGTTTGTCCGGCTGTGTGTCTGATTCTGTTTCTCTGTCTGTCCGTCGGTCTTTCTCTCTGCCTGTCCGTCTGTCAAGTTGTGCGTACGGGCGGACATAATTACAGGCAGTATCGGGTATTCTCGACTGCTGTTAACTTTTCTCAGCTTTAGTGAAAACTTGGTAATTTCGAATAAAGGGCTTGCCGGCCGAGCACAGTTCGATGGTAGTAATTTAAAACTTATGTTCTACTGCGCACCCAGACTACCGTTATCTTAACTTGTTGTACAAGGATTTCGGCCACAAGGACAGACTAACGTACTTACTAGCGTACAACTACCACTGGCTATCTGTTGGTTAGCGTTAACTAATGTCTGTTACACACTGTTAGGCCATCAGAATTGTCTTCAAGCCCAACCCAGGGGTGGCCTTGTGTGCTATTTAACGCGAAAGTGTTTTATGCCACGGTCCAACAAGAATTGCCGCACCTCATTTCTGTCACGATAGTGACGTCAGTAAGAGGAAACGTTGGTAGCTTTATAAAATAGTATGTCACTAAGTTATCCGGCCGTGGCATCGAACCTTCGACTGCACAACTGACGACCAATGAAGTCAGACGCGCTGACTGCTCCGCCACAAACGCAAGTACCGCTGGCGTAACCATGAGGGTGTGGGGGGAGGGAGGGGGGTTGAACCATCTCCCTTTTTTTAAATTTTTTGGGGATACGCTGCTAGCAAGTGCGGTCGCGCGCACTAATGCGAAATATATGCTTATAGCCTTCAAGTGCTGTGCGAGTGTTGACGGGACACGACTAGGGTGGTACTGTCATTATTTTTTTCATTTGCTTGCCGTCAAAAGTTTTGCACAACTTTGCAAGCTTCTTTGCATTGAAAGTTCTGTAGCTGCTGAGTAGCCAGAGTTCCGTAAACTTACTTTAGGCCACTGAATGTTTCCTGTAAACATTCTAGGCCAAGCTTCTGCGTGGCCCAACGCTTTTTGGTAGTTGATCACGGAGTGACGTGCCTGTCGCTTCGCTGTGCATCCGTTCAATTCAGGGCGCTTTCTTGTTCGGAGGTAACGGGTGTGTCACTTCCTATAGACCCGATGATTGATTGCAGCGCGATTTCTTTTTCTTTTTTTCCCCGCGCCAACCGCGGCTGTTGCATCCACTACGTGGCACAGCCATGTGCCGCGTGTTTCCATTCATCGTCTTGCACTTTGAGGCCGCTCTTTGCCGAGCTTTATATAAACGTCTGCCTAACTTATTGGCAGTTTTTTTTCTTTTTTCGAGTCACATTTCACTTCACCAGGGTCTTCCGATATCTGTTCGTTGGAGGTGACATTTTCACACTCTTCAAGTAATATATTTTCGTTAGATTTTTTTGTTCTGAAAACCTGTTACTGTTGCGACCTGACAGTTTTTCTTTCGTTATTATTATTGTTTTGTAACCTTATGCGTTGCCATTTTTTAGTGTTGCCTCAAGAACCCCGTAACAGCTAAGTCGTGTCACAGGCTCCTGCCAATGCCGAAGCCGGCATATGACATTCGTACTGTGAGGAATAAACCAAAATATAATAGCCAAGCTAAGCCATACTTATTACCCTACTACTAGGGAAAATTCCGAAGAAGCTAGGCAGATGCTAGGCTGTTCGCTTCATAGTTTTGCAGCACTAGGGCTAGCTTTTCACATTTTAATTTTTTTTTCTTGTAAGGAAGTTGTCGGGTTGTCACACTTGGAAATTGTTCATTGTACTAATATAATTGATTTCACCCCGATATCTGTAGAAGCATGTTAGACGGCGTATTAATTTCTTCGTAGAATTCACAGCTAGCTCTTTTTACAGCGAGAGCTGTTATGAGATCACAACTCTGGTCACGCGCGGTGCCGTAGTCGTCTGCCGCCGCCGGTGTTCGTAACCACTATAGAAAAAAAAAAAACTAGTACCAAGGACACAGCGTGGCTCGAACACGGGTCCGCTGCGTGCTAGCCCAGTACTCTACCACTGAGCCACGCTGGTACTTGGGACTTGTTCGCAAACTTGCCTTAGGACAGGTTAGAACAGCAAAAGAACAACGAGGCGTCACGCAATGCGAATAGCGTAACGAGTGGGTCGTCAAATGCTCCAACCCATTACAAACGGTTGTCCTTGATCACCTATTAACTGTGGCGCATACCCACTTCAGGTATAATTCCTCATCGTCGACAGCCACTGCATGAACAATTGGCACAAAATGCCTTGCAACTGTTTTGCGGATACCACGCCTCTCAGAAGAGTGATGAAAAATAGCATAGCGAATGTCGGCCTACTGCCCAGAAATTATTTCGCGATAACAATTATATGGACACTATCCGCTGAATTCTGCCGCCGGCGTCACTCACCGTATATGTATACGTATATATATATATATATATATATATATGAAAACGCAAGAAAGAAAAAAAATAATCCAGAAAAAGACTCCGGTGCGCGGAATGAACTTGGGCCCTTTAAAACGAGAGTGCCAGGCGTTAACTAACCACTGAGCCAAGGAGAAGCACTTCCTTCAGCGTTGAAACGGCAAGCTATTTATATCTACCACTTACCGCTGTAGACGGGCATATCCATGGGGACTATCGTGTTTTCAGCACTACCAGCAAGACGGGTAATGAGCGCGCGTCGTCACATCGTCACGACGCGGCGGCGCCCGCTCTCGTCTCCCAGGCGTTCTTTTCCCCGTTGAGAGGAGAAGGGTGGACGCTCGCTCGCGTGCCCTTATCTCGCGGTGGGGAGGATCGTACGTCTTCGCTGGCTTCGCGATTTCACCAGAATGATTCTGTTGTAGTTACCGGGTGCGCGAAGGTCACTGCAATCGTTGCATAGTCTCGGTTGGCGAAAAGGGCGCGCTTGTCAGACACGGCGAAATAACTGAGCACTTATTCGCGTTCATCTGTACCTGTGAGTACGTTTCGTGCCTTATTTGTGGGTGGGAAACGCGGGGCACCTTTCGATCTGCTTGCCATTCTGCGCGTTACGTTCCAATTTGTTGCTATCGCGTTCATGGCTTCGCCTTTGCGTCAAAGCTGTGACCTTTATTAATGCAGTAGTCGGGTACTCAGCTAGTGTGCTCGCAGCCGTTACCCAATGAGTGTTTGCTAAAAGGCTGTGAAAGGCCGCTCTTCTAGCTTTCTCTGTGACTGTGCTGCGCCTTCCGTGCAAGCCTGGCGGTGGTTTCTTTTTGTTTGTTTTTTCTCTAACGTTTGTTTAAGCCTATCTTCGCGTTCGTGCTCTTCACTTAAAACAGGGTTCGTTGGTGCTATGTGGCGTTATCTACTGTCCGAACTGGATAGTTTACTGCCAGATACGTCGCGAAACTTTGTTGTTATTCATGTCACTCATCACACCCGCTCTGCACGCGTGAAAACTGGCAGATACGGCGTAGGTTTTTTTCTATCCGTGGCTGCGGAGGTTATCTTAAAGACGATAGTCTTTCTTGGGGACCTTCGATGCGAAAATTTTTGTCTGGCTATTTGTACATTTGTCTGTTTGTCTGCCCTTAACGGTACCCTAAACGGCACCAAAGTGGCCAAACGATACTCCAAATGGCCGACCCCATCCGCAGCGCCCATCAATATTGCTCAAGATTCAGCGTTCATACTTGTGCGATTGCCAATTAAAAAGCAATTATTGCGCATATCTGAGGCACCATAACGACACGTCAATATTCTGTATGTGTGTCCATTACTAGAAATTGACCGTAGCGTTTATCACGTTGCGCTGAACAAGCAACGCTTGCACGAAAAGGCAAGTGTTTCTAACGCTTTACTAAGACGACACGGTGGTGGCACCTACCCGTCGCCTTGCGTTCTACACCTTATCACCTCCGAGACGGGCGCGCGTTTCTTCTGTCCGGCGTGTGTTTAGAAGAGCACTAAACTTAGACGGTGAATCGAGTTAGACCGATAAATCATTCTTTGGTAATTATGCTGTTTTTATTTTCGCTATTGTAGGTTTATAGGGGAAGAGAAGATGAAGGTCAAAGTTTTTTAAACTTCTTGCTTAAATCTCCAGACGTGAATGAATATCAGCGTGGCGTTTTTTTTTTTTTGGGGGGGGGGGTATTTTAGCAGCATGAACTCGGCAAAATTTTACGGAACTTACTACGTTGCTTCTTGGGCCCCCTTATAGGGCTAGGTACTTATTAAATATCGATTAGGAATAGCATTGCGTAAGTCTTCGGGAACAATTGTGAACAAGCTATCACGTGTTCTGTTCAAAAGCAATGGCGCGTACTAGTGAACCCAATGACCACGGAAGCTTGTGCCCTCCAAGCGGCTGTTTTACTTTTTTTTTGTCTACACGTCGTGCCCTGCTGCACTGTTTGGGAAACACCAATTTACCAACGTTTTTTTGTTTGAGTGCGAGCATCATCCACATAAATGTACACACGGGCACAAACATAAAAAAGCGCACGGGGACATGGGACTACAAAAAGAAAGGTACAACTCCGCCTTCCCGGTACTCGTTCCTTCCACATTTTTTCTCAAATTTTTCTGTTCGTTTACGAACCGGCTGCCAGCGTCGCGCTCCATCGGCTTATCGATTGGCACCTGCCATGTCGGGATCACGGCTTATATTGCGATCGGAAAACAGGATCGGCGGTCACTTGCTTCCAGATTTTACAATCGATTCGCTGAAAGTTCCGCGGAGCATGCCAGGCAAGGCGCACTGGTGATCCGCGGCGTGACCGAATCGGCTCTGGTGGGAACAGCTTGCCCTCGTGCTTGCCTTGGCCAATTGAAAGGTCGTGTACCGTCTCTCCTGCAATCTTTTATTTAAGCTTCGAAGTTCGCACGCAGTTTTTTTTTTCTTCATGTCTCCTTCTCTCATTTCTCGCACTAGCAGCCATTTTGACGGTGGCATTTATTTTCATTACATGAAACGACACTCTTCTCGCGTCGTGGTTGTAACGCCGTTTCTTGTTCTGTAGCTACACCGAGGCATGGAGGTCGTTCATCATCGCGAGGAAGTGTTTGGAACGAGACTTTGGGCTAGAGCCCGCTTCTATTTCGGCTGAACGACGTTCTGGGGGCTCTATGTGTTTACCTTGTTCACTCAAGGTGACGCGTTCAGTAACTTTTAGGAGCGAAGCTCCTTAAGGCGCGGGCTGTGCGTCCCCTGTATGTAGCCACCTCTCGTTCAGTTCTAAGTATTACGCTAGCCACCGCCCGATCTAAAGGGTACAGCCATATCCATCCATCCATCCATCCATCCATCCATCCATCCATCCATCCATCCATCCATCCATCCATCCATCCATTCATCCATCCATCCATCCATCCATCCATCCGTCCGTCCGTCCGTCCGTCCAAAAGATGCAAGATCTTATAAACTAGACGGCGGTACGTGTAGTTGATTATGAAGGATGCGAGGTGTTATAAAATAGGAATGATGCCACATATGGCGCGTGTCATCGTTCGATATAGTGCGGCGACGTACGCTAGGGGGAGCGTTGCAATAAAATCGAGTGGGCAAAATGTACGGAGGATTCATGGTTTACCAGGTTTACCTCTGGAGCTTCGCCCACTCATCATCATTCACTTCGTGGATATGGCGGCATTTTTTAATACCGATTTCCCGGAGGTTTAGGCTTTCGAGATATGATAGTTATGTCGGTCACTCTCTGGAATTATTTCTACCAAATGTCCTGTGTCTGTTTACCTTTTCGTTTCCACCAGCGCGTGCATTATCCTCAAATCGCACTGTGTATTTACTCTGCACTTAGCAGCTGTTTGTTGCTGTGCGCATAATGCCTAGCCATAACACACGCATAAACACCTAGCCTGTGCCTTTTCATCGCTTTCTTTCTTTCTTTTTTGACTGCGGAGCTTAATAGATCTGCTGTATAAATTAATATCTCTGCTATAAGTTTATTAAGAATGTGGTCTAAAAACAATCCTGTCCTATTCACTGTTTTCTCAGCTCGTCCGGCACGGACTCCGACGAGGTGGGCTTCGCCCGCAGGGACCAACGGAAGCGGAAAAGGCCTCGCACCCGGGACACCAGGGAGGCCGAAAGAAGTGGTACAACCGGAACCGCGGAACACCGTTCCGACAGTGGCAAAAGCGGGGACGAGCTTCTAGCCAGCTTGCCCGCAGAGACGGCTTCCGAAAATGGCGACGGAGGAAGAACGCCTCCTTCACCTTCGGCCATGGCCGAACCAATCAGGAAGCGGAAACGAGCAACGCTGGTGGTGGACAGCGACGAAGAACGAGAATCGTCCAAGCGTGCCGAACTGGTGGGCGTCGACTCCGAAGAAGACACCGAGGCAGCTCGTCATCGCCGACGACGAAACGGCATCTCGAGCTGGCAGGGCCGCCAAGGGTGGCCGCCTTGTCGTACTCGACGATAGCGACGACGAAGACGTCGTGGTCAACTCGTCCGGTGTCGTCACTGACAGGGGCGTTGAAAACGGTGACGCCGTCTCTAACGACGCCTCGAGAGACGTCATCGATCTGGACGGTGAAAGTGGTCTGAGTGACAGGAGGAGAAGGCGGAGTTCCGGGAGTCTAACTGGATCCGACAGTTTCGACGGCTCGCGAGTGACTCCGCTTGAAAGCAGGAAGGAATCGCCGGCTGTTGTTGAGGACGGAGGTAGCGGGAGTGACGCCGACGACGCCTCCAGTGAGTGGCACGTTTTCTTGTTTGGGGGGTTATTCTTCTGAGACTTGTCATTGGTAAGCTCTGGCGTGCTGACCTATTCTGTATTTAATCGCGTACTGCATGCACTGGTTCTCATTAATCATCGCTATGCATGGAGGAGGACGATCAGTACAATCGACTGAGAATAATTCTTTTTAAGTGGCCTTCGCCTTTTAGTAGTGTCAGGAGAATGCTTGAAAGAACGGTAGCTTGGGCTGATCGGCTATATATAACCGATATGCTTGGGCAGCGCAAAATAAACGAGAACAGATAAAGAAGCCAACGCGGGCTCTGCCTTCTACTAAATTGTATTAACGAAGACGCTGGGAAACCCGTGTTTATGTGTGCTGCTGTTACCGCGTATATTTCTAGTGTTTTCGGTAATAAAGTTTAGTTGAAAAAAGTGCGGGCATTGGGTCATTTCATCTGATCTCGTTCATCTTGCGCTGCGCAAATATGCAGAGAGCATGAGAGGCCTTAGGAATTTTTTTTTTGCATTTTTTAATCTTGATAAAAAATACGCTTTTTTCACGAGAAGGGTGCACGTATTTTTTGTTTTGAATTGCTGTTCCTTTGCCACCGAACCGTTTTATAACCTTTCCAGACATGATTTCACTGCGAGTGACCTATGCAACGCGTTTGACTGTTTGCAGTGCTCAAACTAGGAGACAGCCGCTGTAGTCGCTGAATCTCTGCTGACTGATTCATGCCCGATTAGAGGGCCGTTTCTACAAGGCTGACCTCACCAGAAAGAGTTCATTCAATCAAAATACACGCGGCGACAACTTTTTTACGCGTATTAGGACATTTCCACTTGCGCACGCTGAGTCCTAGATCACTGCTGAACGTTGAGCGAGTCTATTCAGAACGTGGCCGGTGAGGACTAAAGAGCGGCGTGACCGTTTTGCTCTGCGTAACGTCCTCAAGTGTTGGTAGCTGCGTCGATACTACGCCAACGAAAAATCGACGCGTATTTTGGCTCGCCGTCGATCTTTCTGAACAGAAATCGTTCGTGGAATGTAGTGATGCAGTGGCGTGTTTTGCGAGAAGGCGCGCCTATTCGCGCATTCGAGAACAACCAGTACTCGAACATCGAATTCTGTTGGCGGGTGAAACCAGTATCGAACGAAAGATAGCTAGCGCTGTTTTGCTTTTTTTATCGCGTGCGTTGCTGAAGTGCGCATGCGATTATCTCTCTTTCGCATGTCTATTTTGCAAAAACGTTCAGCCGCAGTCGCTGTTTGGTTGGCGCTTTGTATCGGCTGGCGAAATGGACGAAAACAAGGGAGCGTAGCGCGTTTTGAGTAACTCTCAGCATTCCATTCGTTTCGCGCCGCGGAACTGAACAGGTAGGTGGCGTAACGATTGGTTGGCGGCGATGTTTGTGTAATCCCGTGTTCTTATTTTTCGTTTTTTGGTGTCTAACGCCGAAGGTTCCCGAAAAAAAAAAACACGGAAGTGGAGCACTGTTATAACTTTTACTACTGCATCACAACTATGTTTCCTTTGTACCTATGTGATAGGCTTCTTTCGCACGCGTTCATTAGCACATAGTACATATGGTGATGTCGGAACTTCGACTTTAAACAGAACGTTACGGTGACGGCGACGGCAATAAGTGCCTGGAGTGAAATGATACTGCTTAATTGAAGCCAGAATTTGTTTTGTTAGTGCCTTTTCGTGTGCCATTGCCGTGCTATATCGCGTTCTAGAGCAGTTTTTTTTTTTTTACTTTCAGACCGACCTACCGCTAGCAAACCAGCCAAGGTCAGAAGAGCTGTCATCAGCAGCGATGAAGAGGATTAGGAGCTGGAGCTTGAAGACAAAGTCACACATCAGGATGCTGTATAACTCATTATCTTGCGGCCGTTTTATGCACATCATCAACATAGCGTGTGCGAAGATATTTTTTCGTGTGTTTTTTATCAACTAACATCAGGCAGTGCCTTTATCAATCATTTATTGGCACACCAAGAAGCCGAGTCGTTTTATGGACATGCTCGCAATTTTGAAGTGCTTTTACAATAAAATATTGTCTCCCAAATTTTTTCTTTGCCTTCTCCGCATGATACGTGAAAGTGTTGGTGTTGTTATGCCTGCGAGTCCACATCGAACGTCCATGCCTCTGAAAAAGGCAATCTGTGTCAAGGCCAGCACGCGAGCCCGCCTGACGCGAACATCTCAACGGCGCAATCACGCGGTGGTGCCTTTCTGCTGCGCACGCACAGTGAGTCACCTCAGCTAGCAAGCCCGTCGAAGCAATCGGCGCCTTCCTGTCTGGCGAGTCTGACGCAATGCGAGGCGACGTCACTCGTTCTTGGGTGCAGCCACGTGCAGCGCAGCGGCTCCAGATTCGACGAGAATGACGCGGCCCAGCGGCGACCCCATTGGAGGATTCTGACCTCACGACCAGTGGCGCTTCTGGTTGGACATTTGGTTACTCAAAGAATCCACCTGGTGCATATAAAAAAAGCCCTGCGGCGCGTCGCGAGCAGTAGACCTATGTGTTAGAGAGGAGAGCTAGGCTCTTCGGGTGTGCATGTGGGCTGGCGAGAGGATGGTTCGGGCTTGATTCCCGACCATTGCGGCTGCATATTGATGCGGTAGCAATGTTGAGCAACGTATCGAAAGTAACTCAGGTGGGAAATATGAACTTGGGAGTCCTCTCAATTGTTGGCCTTGTAAGTTCGAGGGTTCATATAGGACCTCGAAAACCTTAAAAACCCTTGAATTGAACATACATTTTCAAAGCCCTTGAAGGTCCTGGAATTGTATCATCTCCATTAAAACCTTAAATTTGGTTGCAGTGCAGCCTAGTCGACAGTTCGACAAGCTTTTTGTTAGATAAGCGTTGAAGCGGCTAACTTTTTGTTTCAGAAAAAAAAAACTTTGAACGAGTTTACTTCGATTCCGTTTGTTCATGCCTTACCGTGTTCGTGGCCCTGGTTTGACACGTCGTTTCAGAGCATTGTTATATAAACCAAGAGTCGGCTCTGTGTTGGGGCGCGAACGCTTATACCGGCAAAGCCGTGTTGATAGTCTGTTATGCCCAGCTTGTGGCTCCTGTGAAACACTTCGGCATCTTATAGTGGCGCATTTGCTACGCAGTGGGCTTTGCAGATTAAGGAATATATATTCATGAGATTTAAGTGCGCGACCATAGGCGATCACCTCTTTCTGATAGGTTGTGCTTCTCAACATCACCGGGCTCATCGAGCTCTACGGATAATCATGGAGCAAACGAACTTGGCCACCAGTTGATAGACTTTTTTTTTGTTTCATGTTAACGTATGCTTGTCGAATGATTCGTCACTTCTTTTATCGCCATAGTGATTATCTGGACATCATCTCGGCTGTATTTCGCCGCGAACGTCGTCGTGGACGTCGATGTCATGCACCGTGTACGTATACCTATGAGTATATATAAAAATGCAAGAAAAAAGATTCCAGAAAAATAGGCTTCGGTGCGCGGAATCGAACGTGGGACCGCCGCGCCGTGAATGCGTGGCGTTAACCACCTGAGCCACGGAGAGGATTTCTTTTCTTTATTGTCTTGCATAGGTACCTCCTTCAACGTTCAAACGGCAAGCTAATCATATCCACCACTTACCGTTGTTGGCAGGCATTTCGGGGGGGGGGGGGGAAAGGAGGGCGGTCTATAGAATTTGCAGCATTATCAGCAAGACGGCGCAGCGAACGCGTGGCGGCTCTCATCTCTCGCGCGTACTTTGATCCGCGTAGAGAATAAGAGGTGTACGCTCGATCGCGCGCCCTTATCTTGCAGTGGGGACAATCGTACGTTTTGCTAACCTTTGAGTTTCGTCGGAACAATTCTGTTATAGTTACCGGGCGCACAAAAGTCACTGCAATCGTTGCACAGCCTTCGTTTGCGAAAAGGGCACTTAAGACACAGCGAACTAACTACTGAGACGCTTATTTGCGTTAATCTGTACCTGTGAGCACGTTTCGTGCGTCCTTTGTGCGTGGGAAACGCGTAGCACGTTTCGATCTGCTGGCCATTCAGCGCGTGACCTTCCAATTTGTTGCTGTGGTGTTCATTGCTTCGCCTTTGCTGCAAAGCTGTGACTTTTTTATTTCCTTCGCCTCTTCTTTCTCTCTCTCTCTCTCCCCCCGAAAGAGTAAGCAGGCGTTGTGTCCCTCCAGGTGGCAGTTGCCAGCTTGCTCTCTCCCTTTTTTTTTGAGTGTGTCTGTGCATCAGTCTATGAAAATTGAAAAGTAATGCCCTATCGTTCATTTCACTCCACACCCGTCATTTCATCTTGTTTCGCTTTCTCTCAAACTACTTATCTCCTCTCGACTTCATTGTTTTCCATTGCATTTATGCTGCTTATTCCCCTGTCAAGCAACTGGTGCACGTAGTTCGCACACTGTAACAGCGTCAAAGCTCGACTTCTTTACAGTGTGTGTACAGTGTTACGAAGCGCACCTCCGACGACGTTACGAAGGGCGCCACGAATCTCGCCGCTGCCACGACTGTTACGAAAACGGCGATGCCAACTCGGTCCCGAAGGCGCCACTGCTTCGAACTCCGCCGGGAAGGTCACCAGCCGTTTGTTAGCGTAGGTTTCGCAGCTCGCGACTGCTTTTGCGCAGAGCTGATAGACGAGTGAACGATACGATGGTGAGTTAACAAGGTTTATGTACAGCAAAGAAATAGAGGAGTTACAAATTCGGCACTGGGGCCGACAGTTTAGAGACTCGAAGAGCCGAGCTCTCTTCTCTGACACACAAGTCAACTGCTCGCGACGCGCCACAGGGCTTTTTTTTTTTATATGCACTGGGTGGATTCCTTGAGTAACTAAATGTCCAACCAGAAGCGCCGCTGGTCGTGAGGTCATAATCCTCCAATGGGGTCGCCGCTGGGCCGCGTCATACTCGTCAAATACAGAGCCGCTGCACGTGGCTGCACCCAAGGTCGAGTGACGTCGCCACGCATTGCGTAAGACTCGCCAGTCAGGAAGGCGCCTATTGCTGCAACGGGCTCGTGGGCTGAGGTGGCTCGCTGTGCGTCGCGCGACAGATCGGCGCCGCCGCGTGATGACGCCGTTGAGTTGTTCGCGTCAGGCGGGCTCGCGTGCTGGCCTTGACACAGATTGCCTTTTTCAGAGGCACGGACGTTCGATGTGGACTCGCAGGCATAACAGTTAAAACTCGGACTAAAAAAATATTTGGTTTTGCCTGCGTTACGCCAATCGAAAACGACAGCATAGACAATGCGGCTTTATGGAGTGCTCCGCACCTAAAAAGATGCAGCCACAGTTGTTTTTCGTGGAAATACCACCTTAATAAATGCTTGTTTAGTATTTTTAATTATGCGCCGACATTAACCCACGTGCTTCACTCAGGATACTGTGCGGATAAATCACATGACCAGGATGTTCTTTTTTGTTCCTTTTTTTTTAGCAGTGAGGGTCCAGATTTTCCTAGGGCAAGACAACCGACTAGTTGAGCAAGCATGGTTTGACATTTTTTAAGTGTAATGCAAAAAGACAAAAAAAAACACGAATACTCAAGAGAAACTTGAAAATTTTCGGGAACCTTTTTCCTCGCCGTCTCATTTCCGGCAGATCAGCGTGTAACCGAATATACGCGGAGTAATCACTCTGCTTTTCAATAATGAGCTTTCTGTCTCGCTATGAGTATCGCTTGCAGTTTATGATGTGTCGGCTTCTTCGGATAGGTTATTAGTTCTCGAACGTTTCAAGTGATGTGAGCCTTGTCCGGAAGCTTCTTAAAGCAGGTGCTTCGCGGAGCATCACTGGCTCAATGAGGAAGTAATTAGTTCCTGGCAATTAAGACTATTTTTTCAATTATCAACATTATAATATTGGCCCTAGATTTATGGTTGATGGCTACGGCAACCATGCTTCATGTGCCTTTCATATCTGATACCTTCCGTATTGGATAAAAAGAACATCGCGAAACCGTCCGTTCCAAAAGTATAGATGGTGATGGAGTCATCTCTAGCCCGAGTTAAAAGATATGTCGACGCACTCTTCGACGGCAATGCATGTTGCTTACTAATGTATAGAGTTAGCTAAGCTAATTTTTGTTTTTCGCTCGAATGCCTGATTAGGCATGTTTAACTAACTGCTGAAACAAAAATAGCCAGAAATTCTAAGCAGAAAATTGTTGGATTCGAAAACATCTGATTGAACAGTTTATATATATATATATATATAATGTGTGTGTTACTTATTACAACTTCCTCGCCCACTAAACATTCCATAAAATACTAAGAAAATATTACGTGACATGCCCGCTTGCACGCCGTGATTACAGTGCTCTCTAACGTTCCCTGTGCAAAAGACTGGCACTTGGCCGGCTGAGCTGCCTCGGCAGGACATCGATGGTGGAGGTGGCTGTGCAATGACGCAGGTTTCGCTGGCGGCAAACGAGCGATAATCGTTGCATGTGCTTATCGCTGTCATGAATCGTCACGAGGGAAGGATATCGTTCGTACGCGGAACGTTAGGAATCACAGCAATCACGACAGTGCAAGCGGGCAGGTCGCGTGGTATATTTTAGGTTACCATAATATTCTCAACATTGCTCATATATACCACCTGAAGTACAATAAAGCGAGGAAAGATGTACACAGCTCGCCCAGAAGTCGTGCGAGGCTAGGTCTCAGTGCAGTGTGATCTGCTGCAGCTTGTCGCGGCTTGGCTAAACTGTTGCTATAGGTGTTGCGAAGTTTTGCTAGCTTTTGATAGGTGATGCTTGGTTTTGCGAAGTATTGCCAAGATTTATCAAGTGTTGCTAGTTCTCAAGACCCGTCGATTCGAAAGTAGGTCTGCCGTCCCTGTCGGTTCTCTACCTCTATTATTTGTCTCCATTAAGACACGCGCATTGTCGTTCGCAACTTCTTCGGCTATCCCTTGGTAGCTAAGGGTTCATAGACCATTTTTTCTGGTTACTTCGATTTATTTCTTTTTCTCTTTATCAGTTTGTTTCTCTTTGTTGTATATTTCTCGCTTCCTCTTTCTATCTCTTTTTTTCTATCTGTCTTTCATCTTTCAATTTTTTTTCTCCTCCTTTGATTCTCTCTTTATTCCAGTTCTTTCGATTTCTCTCTTTATCTTTCTATGCTATCTTTATCTTTCTTCGTGTGCTCACCAATCCTCACACTGGCACTTCTTTTTTCCCACCCTCTTGCTATGCTGTACTGTACAACGCCATGCTATGCTCGGCTGCCATTCCTCGATAACGAAGTGGTCATGACGCTCGTCTTGAGATTACAACGCTCGCTTTGGGAAGTCTGCTGGTTCTATGCAACCTCGCCACGTGATGAATTTTTTTTCGTCGAGAATAACTCTCTGTCTATTTTTTTTCTCTCTCTCTCTCTCTCCTTGAAGACCGTTCAGAAGACCCACGATGTGACAGTGAGGCTAAGCCTTCCTGTCCCTACGCGGGAGTGGCCTGCGATCCTACCTCTATAAAATGGTGGTAGAATCCTTCAGGCCCCCAATAAAGTTTTTCATCCATCCATACATCTTTCTCTCTCCTTGTTAGTGCTATTTCGGCCATCTGAGTTATCGCATTTCACGCTGAATAAATGGGCGCTCGTGTTCTGGGAGCCAAGCACACGACGGAGAGAGAGATGGCTGGGAGTGCGTGCTTATTCATGATGGTCATAGTTTTCTGTCGACGACTAACGGCATGACGAAAGCTTAACCGTCCCGTGCTGAAAGAATCTGTGCCGTTTCATATGCGTTCGTTTGAATTGAATTTAGACTTCATACATGCTCAGTTTATTGAATTAGACTTCATACATGCTCAGTTTATTGAAATCTCATTCAGTCACCCCCATCAATTTGATTCTGATAGCGAAATCGCTATAGTCGTTCTGAAACGGGTTTAGAAATCTCTCTGTCCACCTAACTTAACGCAGTTTGTGAGAATACCGTCCTGCGTATAGTAATTTATTCACATCGAACCATGTACGCGCTGATGTCACTGACGAGCGTTGCGAATGACACACGAGATTAGAATTCTGACCAGGCAGCCAACCTTCACTGTTCTATGGTCGCTGGCGTGCTACAGGCGTTGCATTTGCGAGTTACGTTTTCAGTCCTGGCATTTTAACGTTGCAGTTGAAAGGACGGATCCGTTTCTTTTAATTTCGCAACGGAACGAAGACGTATTCAGCGTTCGCGCGAACCTTTTATTTATGTTTTATTCCACAGCATACTTATATATTTTTTCTATGCGTACAGACGCTTGAAGCACAACAATGTGACGCGTGGGGCCTTTCTCACCCGTATTGACGTTCAAAACAGGTTAAGATGCACTCCCTGTTAAGATGAACAGCTCGCTTGATTCTTTTTCTATGCTGCTTTCGAAACTACTATAATTATGCGAGCATTGCACCTCGTGGTACAGATGTTAGCATATTTGTGCATCTACGCTGCATTTTCTTTAGAAAAAAATGTAAATTTGTTTGTTATTTGTAAAACACTGGTGTGTCTTTTGTCAGGAAGCAAGAATGCTGTGCGCGTGCACTGCTGATTTCGACACAACGTACAGTACTTGCGAATGAAAGCTCGAAAATTTAGGAACATGTAGCTACGTTTGTTTCCTGCGTACTGATTGTTGTATGTCGACGGCATTTTAATTTGAACATTGCATGATGAACAGCATTACCTTTAGGAGTTACAGTTCCAGCGGCATGACGTGGCTATCGCCAGGAATTGGGCATAGCAGTGACTATAGTATATGCGGCGAAAAGAGTATAAAATTGAGTATGTTTCCTTCTAACGCGTGAGTACTGTGTTTTCCATTGTATAGAAAAATGTATGTAGTGCTGTGGATATTTCTTTTGTTGCTTAATCATATTTAACGCCTCGAAGACGTTTTGAAATTTTGCTACATCAAATGTTTAGGGGAAAGACTGCTAACGGATGAGCGTAATCAAACAAGAAAATTTTTTGAATGCGCAGTCGACTGATAATAACAGAAGGTGGCTTTCGCCTTTGACTCGTCCTAAGGCAAATGCATAACAGATAGTATGATTTTAAAGACAATAGTCTTTCTTAGGGACCTTCTATGCCAAAATTTTGGTCTGTTTCTGTCTGTCTGTCTGTACATTTGTCTTTGTCCGCGATAACGATACCCCAAACGACACCAAACGATACCTCAAACGGCCTACCCCATCCACAGCGCCCACCAATGTGGCTCAAGGTTCAGCGTCCCCACTTGTCCGATTTTCAATTAAGAAGCAATTATTGCGCATATCAGAGGCACCACAACAACACGTCAATATGTGTGGCTTTATACTAGAGAAGGCACACACAAGTTATTCCAAGGACCGTGGCGTTTATCACGCTTCGCTGACAGTGCAACGTGATGCTCAAAAATGGAAGTCTTTCCAACGCTTTGCAAAGACGACACGGTGGTGGCACTTGAGCGTCGCTTTGCGTTCTACACGTTATCGCCTACGAGACAGGCAACTGCACGCCTTCCTTCGTTTCCGAAGATAACTGCCAGATAGCGCTCGTGTCTAACGTGCCTCGATGCGCTAGTTCGCTTTCGCTGCACGGATCGAGACTCTCTAACGCAGCGCCTCCAGAATACAATTCACCTATTTTTTCGCGCAGAACATCAAATAAACGTTTTGTTCACTCTCTCCAAGCGTGACTATCGTCAGATATTTGCATTGAAACGTGCAGATGCGGGGCCAATTCTTTTTTTTTTTTTCACAGAATCAAACTAGCGCAGGTAAGAGCGAAGCTAAAGTTTGCTAACTCATTCCTAATGTTGACTACTGATTGTTATCACCGCCGCACAGTCTGTCACGATCCTGCAGTTCAGCTGTCCTCCCTTTCACTTAAGGAACTTTGAGAGCTGGTGTTTTCCGCCTGAATGTTCTTTCATTTTTTTAGGAAACAGCCGATTCGTACGTAACAGCACATTGCGTGAAACGGAGAAGCACACCGTGCGAAGAAGGAATCACCGAAGCTTGTAATTATTTTCTAAATATTTCTGTTGGCAACGTTCGCCTCGCTCTGGCGCTCAAAATTTGCTTTAAAGCAGTTCCCTCTCGCATGACGTAGCCTGTCAGAACGGTGCGGGCGGTTCTGTTTCGGGTCGCTGCCCGGGCTGTGTCCCCTGACTCCAAGAGGGCATAAACAGTGAAACGCGAATGCACAACGACGGTGCAGCTTAAAAGGGAGGTGCCTTGCCTTTGTGCAGACCGAGTTTCCTTTTTTAGCTCAATTCTGTCCAACGTTTCCTTAAGCAGCTTCAACTCTCGCGTCGTGCACTTCTTGGGAAGCGACATTGATGCATCGTGTCCACTATCGCTTTCCAGCTCTTGCTGGGCTTGCCATGAAATGCGAGTTTGTATTTGCCTGTGCACGTGTGTGTACTTCCGTACTGCAGCGCATCCCTTGGTATTCCATGGTGTGCTGTAGTTCACGGTGTCCCTTCTCTTCTTTTATCTGCGTCTCTCTCTCTTTCTCTCTGTTGTGCGTACGTGCGTGTGTTTGTGTCCCGAGGAGAGAGTGACTTTAAAGACGTCGCAAACGCCGAGAATCCATCTTGAAGGAACCCGAGAGAAAATCTGCAGCTGCAAATGCGAGGGCACGAACTGCGCGCTAAAAACAGAACGCACGCACCAGCGTCGAAGCTTCCCCGATTTTCAATCGATATGGCATCCGCATTTGTGCTCTTCATTACACTCTTTTTTTTGCACGTCCCATCGCTCTCTGTGGCATGATTTCCTTTTTCACCGCGTATGTGTATTTGCCTCGAGAGCTGCGGGGGCAAGAAAAAGGCCTCAAACGTATTTTCTTTGGAAGCATTCGTAATCGGTGGATTGTATTCGCGCAGGTGATCCACCACTTCCGAGCCTTTTCAAGCGTGAACGCTTCCCCGGTGTCATGTCGCAACTTTCGAATCCGAGCCGCCATTGCTCCTCGCACGGGCGCTTCATAGCATGCTTGGCTTGTTGCCTGTAGCGCCCGCTCGGGGGCGCAGCAACACTCGTAACACAAAGAGCATTTCCTTCATGTATGATGCCTTTTTTCCCACTTACAGTTGAGGTAGCGGGGGAAAAAATATAGTCGGATTTGTGGCAATCCGAAACAAACCGAAAAAAAAAAGTTGCATCACATTCGCTAGCTCCATTGACCTATAGGGATGCGAATCGTGCGTCACTTTCGTAATATGTTCCGTGTCGCAAGTGCGGAATGAGGCATTGGCGTGTGAACTTCATCAAAAAGGGCTTATCCGCAGAAATACGTTAGAAGTAAGCAACCGGGCGAACATTGAAAAAAAGATGGAAATAGCGCCATAGTGAGATTATAATAGTGAAAGAACTGTTATATTTTTTATCAGCTTTTAAACTGAGTAGAGCCGTGAAAGGCATTTGGCGATAGAACAAAATGCGTCTCAGTATTCGGGTATGCAAAAACACCCGCTTGTAATGAATTCTTCCTTTCTTTATTACTTTATCAAGAACAATGACAAATTTGTCCAAGGAGGCACGGCAAAAGGCAAACATTGCCTGAATGGGCCGTGCCACCCATACAGCAGTAGCAGCAAAAAGACATTCACAAATATAAAAGGGTACATAGAAATCAAATACTACACGTCTAATCTATATGACACAGTCATATAGCAAAAAAAAAAAGAGAAGAACACATAAGTACAATTTTACCAAAAAAATGCACGCACTGCTCTCGCGTGACAAGCATGCCTTTACAGGACAGCTGGACAGGTATGTTTTTTGCTTACTGTGGTTAATAACGAATAGATTATTCGTACATGACAGATATGTTTGCTTTGCAGGGATAGAAGAATGACTGCACTCTGGTTCCAACTGTATCTTTCTCGTCCTTGCAATGTGTTAATCTAGACTCTGACGCAAATTGTAGTATAAAGGTTAACTGTGGGTTTTTTTGTTTTCATTGAAGCTATGCTGGCAAGATTTCTGCACAAGGCTTACTTAATGGTAACCACGCGCACACACACACACACACACACACACACACACACACACACACATATATATATATATATATATATATATATATATATATATATATATATATATATATATATATATATATATATATATATATATAATTTCATTGATTGATAGGCAGATCATTGTAGAAGCCATGCTTTGCAGTGGATGTAGTCAGGCTGATGATGGTTATTGATACAAGATGTTTCAAGAAATGTGTTCAATAATATTCACGGAATGAATAATGATGAGTGGGGTGAAGCGTCCGTCCGTGTGTCTATCTGTTCTTGCGTCCGAACGGACGGACGCACGAATGGATGGACACAGGTATGGTCGGACGAAAGCTTCGCCCCACTCATAATCATCGCTCCGCGGATATGCTGAGAAAACCAGTAACGTCATCTAGTTATATTATTTCTTAGGACATATGCATACAATACCATCTATTGAGCTACTCATATAAACAAGAAGTGGCTTAATACTACTACTACTACTACTACTACTACTACTACTACTACTACTACTACTACTACTACTACTACTACTACTACTACTACAGTGAAATGAACGACCCCCGGCCTAAGGAGCTTCGCCCCAAAAATTACAAAAGGGAGGTATTTGCGTGCTGCCTTCGGCATTACCTTTACTATGGCAGAGGACACCTTACGAGGCGTACAATTATTATGGCTCTAAATATAGAAGGCAAACCAATTATCTCAAACCAGTGAAAATAAGCAGTCCAGTGAACAGGGTGAATTCAAGTCCTTCCTGTGAATAGTCCTCAGCAACTTCGAAATTTCTGAATTTCGGGCACTGGTAATAACCGCGGAGCGATGAAATCTGGCTAATTTAGCAGGCGAAAGCGAAATCGATGCATCAAGCAGTGCATCTACCATTAACTTCGGAAACGCCCTCAATGACGGTACTGTTTCCCTCGCCGCTGTCAACCGACAGTGTGAGTGAGTGAGTGAAACAACTTTATTGACGATCCGGCATAAAGGGGGAAGGGGTAGGGGGATTAAAGCGAGACACTAGCGTGCTCGGACGTCCCAGAGCAGCAACCTACTCGCGTCAAACCCGTGGCGGCGCCGCTTTCGGCCACTGGCGTTCCAGGATGCTAAGCACGTGCTGGACCACGTCTCTTTGGTTGCCTGGCTCTCGGCTGATGATTTTGCTGCTTATGGCTGTTGGCATTACTTCTTGGTTACCCGGCAGTGGTGCACAGTCCCAGAGGAGGTGTCTCTGGGTGGTTCGCGCCTTCTTGCAGTGTTGGCATACATCAGTAGTGTAAATCTCCGGGCAAACGTGCTTTGACCAGACGGGGGTCCATATGGCTTGTACTTGCAACTGCCGTAATGTGGCTTCTTCTCTGCGTTGTAGGTCTCGGTGAGGCGGTGGGTGGAGGCGTCTGCTCGTTCTGTACCACTGCAGAACGTCGGCGTAGGTTGTGATAAAATACTCTCCGTCTTCGGCATCGGGTTGTTGCGGCTCCGAGGAATGCGTTGACAGAGACCCGCGGCTAGTTAGCGCGTGTGCCTCCGTATCTGCCTCCTCGTTGCGGTTCGGGCCCACGTCCAGCTCCCCGGCGTGCGCAGGGAACCACTTGACGGTAATGTTGGTTTCCGGTCTTGTTATAGTTGAACATACTCTTGCAGTGGTTCCATGGACGTTGTTTGTAGCAAAGTTGACTATTGCCGTCTTCGAGTCGCTGAGGACCGTGCGGCAATCCGGGATCGCTAGTGCCAGTGCGATTGCAAACTCCTCGGCTTTCGTGGGCGACTTGCACCGTATGCTTCCCGACGTTGTGAGTACTCCAGTGTCTGCTGCGATGACTGCTGCTGCGTACGTGCTTAGCCGGTGGGGATACTTTGCCAACGCATCGGAATCAACGCGCCAGCGACGACTCTGGAGGTACCAAAGCAGCTACCCCGGGACGTTCTCCAAAGACTGAGGCTTCCACCCTTACCGAAGCACATGCATCCGCAAGTACACCAAGAAAGAAGAACGGCGAGAGCCACGGCCCTCACAAAAGGTCACGCCAACGATCCGCGCGCGTACTACGTGAACCGACAGTGTGGATATTTCCGTTGGTGGCTACGCTTTCCTGCCGCATGACCGCTTATCGACGCTCGCGTGTCCTCCTCCCCCGATGCGAGGCAAATAGTGTTATTGAAGGCGTTTTCTAAGTGAATTGCGAATGCGCTGTTTGATCTGTCGGTTATGGTTTCACCTACTAAATTAGTGAGATTTAATCGCTCCGCAGTGTTAGCCGACGGCCGCATTTCAAAAATTTCAAGGTGGTTTGAACTATTCACAGGAAGGACTGGAATTAGGCCGTATGACCCAGCCAGTCATTTCCACTTGATTAAAGGTCTATTGTTTTATTTTTTTATAAATAGTACCATAATTATTGTTTGTACGTCTCGTAAGATGCGCTCTGCCACAGCAAAGGCATACCACTGCAAGCAGCACGCAAATACCGCCCTTCAGTAATTTTTGAAATGTATGGGACACATTTCTCTAAACACCTTGTATAACGATTTCTTCACGCTTCTCAGACATGGCAATTATTGAGTCAGGGTTAATTGAATCAGTACGCGCAGAATAACGCAGACGTGCATGGAGCGGGTCTTTAAATGCGGAACAATTCAAGGAATCGGCTTATCGTCCATGCATGCCTATAGTGAGATCCCCCTCAAAGTAGAACGCATAGTAGAGTTCATGAGGGTCCAACGATGTTTAAAACGAGGGTAAAATGAAACAAGGTCTCAAATATTATATAACAGAAATAAACACAGTGTAATCGCGAAAGTTAACTCCCAAGCGCTGAAAATGTTTCAGAAACCTTCGACTAACTTTGATGTCGTTTGAAAGAGCGCCACCACCTGGCCGAGCGGGTGAATGCCTCTTCCCCCTACGCTTCCCCTGCGCTGTGTTCTATAAAATGCTCTACGGAGTGGTTGCCGCCATGTTAGGCTTAACCTAGTAAGTTTGGCATCTTTAACAACTAAACAAACAGTGTAGTGGCAGACAAGTACGCATGAAAGCTGTTGGGTGGGCTCACACAAAATTTCATGGCCTTAATAATTCACATTGCATTACACAAAAGCAAGAAAACATCGACTTAACACATCCAAGATGGCAGCGCCCACTTGTCTTAGGTAAAACAATCCATATTTTATGGGGCAATCAACCTGACCAAGCTCGCTGCACACGGCGCGTATCTCAACTGCTTTAACAAGCGGGAATTAGATAAAGCGCTGCAAGAGCGTCCCGCCGTGAGTTTGAGAATCTCCCTAACAACAGTCTACTCGAGCGGAAGAAAACCTCAATGCGCCCCGTCGCGGTGGTCTAGTGCCTAATGTACTCGGCTGCTGACCCGCACGTCGCGGGATCGAACCCCGGCTGCGGCGGCTGTATTTTCGACGGAGGCGGAAATGCTGTAGGCCCGTGTGCTCAGATTTGGGTGCACGTTAAAGAACCTCAGGAGGTCATAATTTCCGGAGCCCTCCACTACGGTGTCTCTCATAATCATATGGTGGTTTTGGGACGTTAAAACCCACATATCAATGAATGAATCAATCAATTAATCAAAACCTAAATGCTTACTTCAAACAATGGCGTCATTGGCACTCTGGTAAACGAAGCAGCTATAACTTCGCCAACGGGAATCGATGGTTGCCCGTGCTATGCATTTCCCCAGGCTTCACAGTACGTAGTGGAGCGGCCTAATGTTTGTTTTGTTTATTTTTTCCACACTTGGGTCTTTTTTTCGTCTCTTTAATGAAGCATTTCTTCGAGCTGAATGGCGATGAGATGAAAACTCATGCTTTGTATTCAGTGGAACATTTCTCTTTAATATGTGAGGTTCTGCCAAAACAATTGGTTTGTTAAAAACCTACAAAAATTGACGAAATAACTATTTACAGTAGGACCTAATACGTTATATCTCATTTTTAACTATTTCTATCAGATTCACTGGTGAATATTATGTTTGTTTACATATTCACATCATTTTTGCTATCTCATTTGGAATCTTAATACCATTTTCCATGCTTTTACACAGTAGCATACCAGCGGTTGTATACGTTATATACGTACACGCCGTGAAACCTCCTTCTTCTCCCAACAAAAGGATTTTATCTATCTATCTATCTATCTATCTATCTATCTATCTATCTATCTATCTATCTATCTATCTATCTATCTATCTATCTATCTATCTATCTATCTATCTATCTATCTATCTATCTATCTATCTATCTATCTATCTATCTATCTATCTATCTATCTATCTATCTATCTGTCTATCTGTCTGTCTGTCTGTCTGTCTGTCTGTCTGTCTGTCTGTCTGTCTGTCTGTCTGTCTGTCTGTCTGTCTGTCTGTCTGTCTGTCTGTCTGTCTGTCTGTCTGTCTGTCTGTCCATAAATGCTGCACAATCATTTGCTGCGTGCATTCTAACGATTTTTTGTATTTGAACCTATATATATAGCACTGGCTTGTCAGCAATATTTGAAGCAAATCTTCCATGTTTGGTAAGGGCCACTAAATCTGCGGTTTAACATCTGCAATCTATATTCTGAGAACGCTCTTTAATACAAGCGTACAGCGCCTTTTCATGTTATGAAAGGTTATAAGGGGCGTAGCGCGCTAGTGTTCTTGTCAATGGTAAATCTTAAGCGGACTGAATATGAACATCCATGCATCTGTTAACGTTTAATGGTAGATCCTGAGTCGAGTATAATAAGTCATGGTGTTTTTAATTTTGCGTACCATTTATGTAAGCTTGCATTACAAAGTGTCCCTCCAAACGTTGTGCCTGTGCACAGCTGTATGCTATCATCAAACTTGTGTCTTTGCAGATTAAAGTTTGAACATATTAATTTATTGCACGCGCTTGCAGTCAAGATGATTTGCGGTTAATATTCTTTTATTGTACCCGTATATGCACGTTAGGCCACTATAACGTTAAAGTAGCGACAGGTATTGCAGAAATATTTTCAATTTCACAAGAAAATCAGGGAAAGTGATCGTGCTTTGAATATACTTTTTTTTCCTTTCTATCTAGGGCGGATGTGAAACTAATTTCCGCTTGGATCTTCCCGATACAAAGTGCAGTGCTGCTGTTTCAACGCGTGTATTTTCCAGATATACAGGAAAAAAAATAGTAATAGTAGCCACATTCTCTCCGCTGGCAGCGCATGCCAAGCCCGTTAAGCTATACATGTTACGCGACCGCAATGTTATCGCTTTGGCTAATCGCGGTTTTCTTTGTAACTTCTACTTAGACAGTTTTAATTAGCGGTGCTCTTATCTGCAGGTCGTTAGCGCCCTAGCTGAAGAAACCAAAAGTGCACGAATCAGTGGGCCGGAGACGGTGTTGCTTCTAGCGCGATGCTGTTGTCCTCTGATGCAATACTGCTTGCCTCTCTTTCTAGCACTTGGTGTCGCTCTCTAGCACTGGTTGGCTTTTGTTTATATCAAGGAAGTTTGCGTATTCTGTGGTGTGCGTACTTATACAAACATTCGTTAGCACGTAGTTAAGGAGACATGCATTTAACGGGGCAAGGCGTTCTCACGACGTAGTTAAGCTGAGAGCAACAATATGCACAGTGTAACGTTTCTCATGATCTTCGTGTTGTTGCACAGGTGTTTGCTTTTCAGACAAAAGAGAAAACGTATGTGTAGTACGCGCGGAAAAACATTTAAGATATGTTAAACTTTTATTGTTCTACCGTAATGGACCACCTCGAAAAAGAAACAACAGCCTATTATGCGCTACCTTGGAAGGGAGTTGCGATTTTGTTGAAGAAAGAATACTGCTATTGAACTTTGAATTCAGAGTAACGTTTCCTCAAAAACACATCATATTGTTGGTGCGACTTAGAGAATATGATACACCTGAAGCCGTAATAACATACATGCAGACGCTGACGTCTATGATCATTGCCGTACATCGTTCATTATACATTACATTAATGTAAAAGATGTCGCGCATATACGATGTCTCTCGTTTCAACTCGAAATGGTAAATTAGAATATAGCAGAACCTTCTTTTTATGGTTTGGCTCTGCGACGGATTTCACGCATCTCACCTACACCTTTACATTTCCTATGTTTCGCGATCTACTGCGGCACATCGAAACAAGCCACAAACTACAAGATACACCTTAAAGCTGTGAAGTCAACATTTTTCGTTGGTGCACTGTGTGCAGATGCACTGCCTGCGCAGTTCGTTCGCGCCCATAAAGGAATGCGAAATGAAACTAAGTTTTAACAACGTTGCGAAATAAAAAAGAAAACGCTGTGAGAAGATGTGGATTTGGTAATCTGACAAATATGTTCGACCGTGTTTTTTTCACCAAGTGAAAACCGGAAAAATGGTGGAATGGGCTTGAAATGGCAAAAGCAGAGAGAAAAACGTTGGTATGCACAACGTTGCACCTAAAGACGCCGCCACGCTTTCAGCCGGCTGCTGTGCGCTGTATATGAAACGTGAGATGAGAGAAATAGCTATTCATAAAGACATGGTTGCTTGTACGGCATTTTTCAAAGCCCGCTCGCCCGGCAGCCTTGAAGTGACAAGCACAGCGGCCTGGAGTAGGTTTTTTTGTGTGTGTGTGAGTGAGACAAAGAGTGCCTCCTTATGCTTATGTTCCATTACCATTTTTTATTTCGCCTCGTATACCTTCGTTGAGACACCTCAATCAAGCTTTTTTTTTTATTCTGAGCACATCTCAGCATGAAAGCAGGTGACGGCTTCGCAAATAGGAAGGAAAAGTGGTCTATGTAGACAATGTTCTTGTCGTGTTTTCTCAATATTTATGAATGATATAAAATACCAAAATAAGTTCGTTTCTCCTTCTTTGCTATAGTCACCTGCCTGTGTCAACAAAACAATCGGGAATGTTATCTCGTTCGGTTAATCTTTGTTTGTCAGATGAAAGTAGTAAAACTTTCAAATGACTTGAAAGTTGCCTATGAAGAGATCGCACAGAGATGCGTTTTTTTTTTTTAGAAAGTAGATCATAGAAATCTGTGTGTTACGGGAGCGCAGTGTTACATGCGAGTACATACATTAGGATATATTTCTGAATGTGTCCTTTTTAATGCCATCCATAGATTCGGGTGCACGTTAAAGAACCCCAGGTGGTCGAAATTTCCGGAGCCCTCCACTACGGCGTCTCTCATAATCATGTGGTGGTTTTGGGTCGTTAAACCCCACATGTCTATCTATTTTAATGCCATCCATCGTCGTAGCTTAGCTACAAACGTGTCGCTCTGTCAAGTTTGAGGTGAGGTGTTCCATTTTTGACTACACTGACCGCACTTCGCTGAGAGCGATGTGCGTAAAAACCCGTGTACTTAAACTGAGATGCGCGTTCAAGAGCCACAGGTGGACACAATCAATGGTAAGTGTCATGTTGTGGCATGACTCAAAGTGATATCTTGGGTGATGGCACGCGAAATCCTCTTATCGTTTGGTTGTTTGGTTTACTTGCCAAGAGAGGCATAACGAAACCACAAAGGGCGGGCGAGACAACGGCTACCCTTTGCGTCTATTCTCTTGTTTACCTTCACGCTTCGTGCAATGCGCCAAGAACATCTTCGTACATTCTAAAGGAATACTGATTGTGCGAAGAGTTGCAGGAAGGTAAGTATTATTATTAGAAATTTCGTGTCGAAGTCAAGCATTGTTCTACTGTCCGGACGGCAACGCACAGGAGAAATAGAAAAAAAGTCTACATCTTTCAACACAGTTGGCGTGACTATGCCTATAGGAAAACCACGCTCAAGTTTGGATGCGAAGCTTGCGTGGCCGAACTATGCGCACTGGGGATAGACGCTGCCAACCAAGGCGGTTTTCGCAAGATTTGGCAGTGGCGGCGGCCGGGATACTTGCGCTTCTTGATCGGCGTGGAGCACCGTTAGACAGCAATAGTTGCATTGTGATGCCCCACAGATGCAATCCGAAAGCTGTGTGCGAGCGTGGATGCGGAAGTGGCACTGTGATGGCAAAGAAACACACGGTGGATATTCCCCGTTACAATAAGAGCAGTGGTGCCAATAGGCGTTGCTCTGAAAGCTTTTAGTGAAATAACAGAGAGGCTGCAGAGTTGCCATACTACACGCGAGCACTAACAAGGTGCCTCGAAACTGCGCACATGCATCGTCTACGCCACTGTCTATCAGCGATAATGGCTCACCGGGTGAGTCAATGAAAACGCCATATAGAGGGTAGCAAGGAAACGGAATAATGGAGGCGGAATCGTGGGCTGATGTGCTCAGACTTGGATGCACGTTAAAGAACCGCTGGTGGTGGAAATTTCCGGAGCCCTCCACTACGGCGTCTCTCATAATCATATGGTGGTTTTCGGACGTTAAACCTCACATATCATCAACATCAGGAAACGGGGTAACGGTGACAAAGGGCAGTGGATGGCCGAACAATTAATCACGAAGCCGGTCTATACTACCAACAGTTCTGCCCCCCGCCCTCATTCACAAACTGCTCAATTGAAAACTATTCCATGCTTTCTTGCTCTTGTGCTCTATATTGAGGCATTCTTTTTTCTTTATCAAGATTTTTTTTTCACAGCACTAGGTACCTATTACTATGGGACAATGTCGCGAACGTTCTGTCGGACTAAGTGTGAACGAAATGTCATTAAGGCGGCATGCATGTGCTTCAGGAAACGAAAAGAGGGTCCATCAGCGTCCGTGGTGCAAGAACGGTGAAAAAAAAATTGTCACGTAGTCCCAGATGACGTCACCTTCAGTGTGAGGCGTTATCACGACGTCACATATCGTATTAGGCTAGGTACGTCATTATGCCATCACTGCGCTTTACCAGGAATATAAGACGTGGGTCCAGAAAAGTTTGAGTGAGGACAGATCAATGCAATCAACTGACAAGAAAACGAAAGTGGCTTTGCCTTTTATAGGCGCCTTACGCGAATGTGCAAGGGAGCCTGTCAGTTCGTTATTGATGATGGTGTGCAGGCTGACTTTACCTGCATAACTAAATATCAAATCTGCTGAACTGTGACGCGACTAAAATGCGGATGACAGCTTTATAGGTGGTGTTTCGGCACTCTTTCGCTTCCCTCGCGTTCGTTCCGCGCTTTCTTTATGGCTCATTCACACTTAGCATTCCGGCCGCCTAAAGCACACCAAATCTAATTCGGCGGCGGCGAGATCCGTTGAAAGGGTCCTCTCCGCGCCGGTCGTATTCGGACCAATTTTTGCAAATCGGCACGCCGCGAACCGATAGGAGCGCTAGCTGAGGAATTTGAAAAAAGATGGTGGTTAAGTCCGACTCCCTCGTCATGTCGCAGTCAAGTAACGTGTGCTTAGCAGAAATTCTCATTGAGTTGGTGTGCAACCACCACGACAAACGCCACCCAAAGCTCAAGGACAGCTTGCTAAAGAATGACTTGTGGACTAAAATAGGAAACAAGCTTGAATTTACTGGTAAGTACAAGTTCCAGTGCCTATGTTGCTTTGCTCGTTAATTCAGGCCCCGGAAACTCTGCTCTAGTTTCGATTTTAAAGAATATGTATGTTCGTAACGGTAATCGGGCATCCTAAGATCTAGTTGAACGAAGAGATCAATGTGAATGTTCAGATTTATGAGATTTCACAAGCTTTTAAAAAAATTGATGCTACCCCTGTAAAGAACTTATCTTTTGTTTTTATGTCTTTTTTATTCCTTACTTCGTGAATTTTCAATCAGGTAAAGTGCGGGAAGTGATTGACTTGCGTTTGTAGCGCTTTCTTCCGGTCCTATTCGCCCCTCGCTCAGCGATATTAGAAGTTGGATTGCGCTCAGTTATCTCGCTCGATTGGCAAGTCAACTACGGGAAAGATAAAGACAGAAAGTTGTGGCGGGCAGAGAATGGAATCAGCAGTGAGCTACGCCAAACAAGTAAACCATTCATTCGTCGAATATCGCTTAATTGGACAACACATTTTCCGCGGCTCTGCGGTGTGCTGACCCGGGGATTTCTTGTTCTGCAAAAGTTTTTCAGCGTTTTTTAAAGTCAACGGGTGAGCACAAGAATTTGGACCCATAATTTGATCAGGTATTGCTTTTGCATAAGAACATGTGAGTGAACCCAGTTCTCTGCAAGCCTGACAAGACGGACAGAAGTGCAGTGTCACTTGCCTAATTGGTGAAGACGGCAGCCAAGCTCCTGTCGGGAAGATGCGTTCATTGAAAGACTTGAATTTGAGTTGGCTCGGCTGCATAGCCTTAATTTCTAAGTGATTATAGGCGGCTTCCCACTCATAAAGTTCTTGTAGCAGTGGTTTGAAAACTTGTTAGTCTTTACTTCTAATAGTGTCACTGAAATGCACGTGATGAACTAAATACCTCTAAATATTAGTACAGAGAATGTCGATGGAGCCAACGTTTTGACAAGTGCACTTTTCTTCGTCAAGGCAACGCTGTTGCCCTGACGAAGACATGTCAACTTTTCGAAACACTGTTTTCAGTGACGTTCTTCCTCAAAAACTTCTGATGAGTTCAAGCCTCTTCGTGTCTCTGAACATCAGTCTCGTTTGGTACTCAAGTTCTGTAAGCAAACTATGCGCGCCGTCATAACAAACGTGATTGAGTCAAATACGACGTGTTCTACTCGCGAATTTTGATAATTTTTGCATTGTTTCGGAAATCCTGGGTTCAACGTTGGCTCATTATGTCGGTATGTCATTTGTAAGTTGATGCTGCTTTCATATATTGACACTTTAACACTATGTGTGTGTTTCTTCTTTATGGAAAACGTGCAATAAGAAATCTCATTACATTTGTGGCGATCGAATTTCGTCTTATTGAGAAATAAGTCAGCTTGACTTTCACCTCTTCAGGAAACACGAGCAAAATTTAAAGAAAAAAAATTAACAAAGATTTACGAATGGCCACATTTCTGAAGCGGCTAGTAGACCTGAAAGAAGGCATGAGCGAAAGCAGGGCTTCTGCGTAACCCTCCTCCTGTCAATTTTTTGTTCTTTCCCTCTATTTCGGGATGTCAGCAGGGGTGTGATGAAAAACATTTTCTGTTTGTGATTTTTTTTGTAGGATGCCCAGCAGCTGCCAGTGGTAAAAGCGGCGCTGCCGCTGCCGAGAGCGAATACATGGAATGGATAGGGAGGTTCCTTCCCCTGGTTAAATCGCGAGCACCTTGTGGTGTAGTTGCCTTTCTCTTCAGGGTTACAACGAGTGTAGAAATGCGCAAAACAAAAAGACCTAACTCTTCACGGGTGCACTGAAGTTGCGAGCCGCCGACAACATCCGGGATAGCGTGTGCATCCCGTGCTCGCTTTGTAGTTGATTATTCACTCAGAAGATGGCGCTATGGGTATTTTCGGCTGTTTTTTTTTTTGCGAATTTGGCGGTGCGGTGCGCGTCCAGTAAGAGCGACACTGCGTTTCGGCGACAGGAGAACTTCGCTCGCTGTAGAAAGTAGGTGCTTCAGAGTGAACTAGGGGTTAATGTTCCGGATAATATTGGCAGTGGTTTTGCTTCGGCAGAGCGCTGCTTTCCCAAAAACGTGCTTCACCGAAGCTCCTGCAACTCGGTGCGTGCTTCTCAACAAATATTCTGCCCGATGTACTTAATGTTCTTTTTTCGATCCCTCCTTAACAGCTGCATTGCTTGTTCCAGGGTCACTGAGCGTGCGTTGCAAGTTACAGTTCAAAGGAGCGCACGTTGCCAATACCTCTCATCTGCATGTGTGTACGATTAACGCTTTCTTTGTTTATACGTGGTGATTCTCGTTGATCAACCGGTTTTGTTAGTGATATGCCCAGCGTCAGGACTGGCTGATTTTTTTCTTTTACGAAGTATTGTAATGTGGAATGTGATTGTGAACAGGGGCTGCATTATTTCTGTCACCTGTAGGAGGCAGCCACCTTTTGCTGGTCTCTGCTGGTCACAACAAATGTCTGCGATGGCGTTCGCGCATTACTTATCGCAAGTTTGCCTTAAGTGTTTGTTCGCTGTCAGCGGCACGTCACGAACCAGTTTTTTTCCTGGTAACGCTGATAGGTTACGTATATATTTAAGATTGCATATGTTTGCTGTGAGAGTGAAAAAATCTGTTCTGTAGCAGTGTTCTTAGTGATAAGCACCTGCTTTACTCGGCAGCAGATCAAATTTTTCTTTAGCAATCATCCAGGCTCATCCTTCAAAATGTATGCAAAGACACGTTACCGAAATGGTTGCTTTTAGGAAAGTACTAAAACAGCTTTATTGCGAATATTTTTCAAGTCCCGGCCAAACGTCAGACACGCAATTCAGTATATATTATTTTTTTCTTCTTTTTATTTGGACAAATTTTTGCTGCTCACGAGAGAGAGAGAGAGATAATTAGAGAGGAAAGGCAGGGAGGTTACCCAAACTTGGCTCGGTTGGCTACCCTACACTTGGGGTGGGGAAAGGGAGAATAATGGAAAAGAAAGAGACAGAAAAGAAGAGGAGTAAGAAATAGACGGTTGAATAGTCAGCTCGAGACTACACAGCATAGTGTCACACTGTTCTTTCACAAGCGGTCGTGAAGTCTGGTGGTCCTTAAGAAGTGCAAGAGGGCTTTCGTGGCTTTGCGTGTATGGGAGACCGTCGGCCGAGGTCCCAGGATCTTCTCTTTTGTAAGCGGCCGGGAATCCAGCTGACGGAGCTTGGCTTCCATCATACGTCGTTCGGTCTGGTATGCTGGGCAATAACATACAATGTGCTCGAGCGTTTCCTCGCAGGTGCAGATGTTGCATGCTGAAGTGCTCGCCATTCCAAGGAGACAAGAGTACGCATTCGTGAATGCCACGCCCAACCTCATGCAACACAGTAATGTTTCAGCGCATCGTGGGAGGCCGCATGGCAAACGAAGTTGCAAGTTTGTGTCGATCGAATACAGGTGCGTGTTGGAGAAACCCGGTGTATTCCATTGTAGGAGAGTTATACGGCGAGCAAGTGATTGTAGTCGCCTTGCAGCGTCCGTTCTCAAGAGTGGTATGGGCGTGCGCAGGTCTTGGTCATGGGCCGATAGAGCAGCTTCATCCACGCGGTCATTGCCGACAATTCCGCAATGACTCGACAACCACTGAAATACAATATCGTGACCTTCCTTGAGCGCTTCGTGGTAGTCGTGTCTTATGTGATATACGAAGTCTTCGTGTAACCCGTGCTGCATAGCAAACCGTAGTGTCTGTAAGGCTGACCTCGAGTCGCAAAAGATGACCCATTGGTTATGTTGCTGCCGAAGAATGTACTTTTGTACTTTACTGCACCTTGAAGCGTTGCGAGCTCTGCTGCTGTCGACGTTGTGGTGTGAGAGAACTTGTATCGAAGCAACACATTATCAGATGGAACAACCACTGCTCCTGTAGAGCTGTTGTAATTAGTGGAGCCATCGGTGTAAACATGTATGCGGTCGAAGTACCATTCGTCCAACAGTCGCAAAGTCAATTGCTTTAGGGCTAGCGGTGACATGCGTGCCTTCTTAACGATTCCAGGAACTGATAAGCGCACGTCAGGTTGACGGATACTTCATAACGCAGCTGCTGGATGCGTCGCAAGTTTGAAGCCAGACGGTAATATGTCCTGATGTTTTGTCACAATACCGCAGAATGAATTATGAGGCCTCCGCGCTGTCAAACACGCTAAATGATGTGACGGTAGCCGTGATAAATGCCGAATGTGCGCTCTCAGCATCTCGACAATGATATGTGTTGTGACCGGCTGTTCTTGTGCGATGACAATAGTTGCCACTGTTGATGAACATCTTGGAAGGCCAAGACATGTCCGAAGTGCTTGTGCTTGTACGCTCTGTAGTGCACGGATGTTAGTCTTGCACGTGTTGGACAGGACAGGAAGGCTGTACCGGAGAATTCCGAGAAAGAGGGCTGTATAAAGGTGCAACATGGAGTGCACGGATGGGCCCCATGATTTTCCGGCGACGAACTTGAATACATTCTCAATGCCAATGAGCTTTTTCTTCAGGTATGCGACATGCGGGCCCCAGGTTAGGTCACAATCTACGATGACACTTTAAGAATCTATGACTGCTCTTAGATGCGATTGCTCTGCCATCGATGTACAATGGGTAAAAAGACATCGGTTTGCGTGTAAACGCCACCGCTGCGAATTTTTCTGTGGCGATAGTAAAACCTTGCAGGCGAAGGTATGCCGATGTCATCGTTGCCACTTTCTGTATCCTTGTGCGCACTTGAGGCCGTGTCACGCCGAACGCTCAAATGCAGATATCATCAGCGTAGAGAGATATATAAGCGATCTGTGGTAGCGTTTCGGTGAGCCCCACCAGAACCAGGTTGAAAAGAGTCGGACTCAAAACGTCGCCTAGTGGCACCCCATGACTTGTGAAATGCTTGATCGTAGGCCCATCTTCAGTTAGAACGAGCATCGATCTCTTTGTGGGGTAGCTTCTTACCCATCGAAAGACACGACCTCCAAGTTCAGCTGCTCACGAGAGAAAGAGAACAAAGCAAGGGGGGTTAATCTCATTGCAGTTGGTTTGCTACCCTAAGATGGCGATGTGGAAAGCATGCAAATAATATGGAAGGAAGGTGAACTTATACACGTGCATAGCAGCTGTCACACTGTACAATCACCGATGGTCGCAGAGCTAATATATTTTCAAAAAGTGCTACAGTATTCCTATGGCATGCGATGCAAATGATGGTGGAGACTTTGCTGCTAGTAAGGCAGCAATATAACAGCACAATTTTTTTTCTATATTAGGATTAAGGTAACGACACCATATTTGACTATTTAGTGCTGCAATCCTTAATTTACGTTTGGAGTCGTTGCAGAAAAAAGATTAAAATTTGGTAAGCCAAAGAAGGTTACAACATTGGCTAGTTGGTGTCGGCTACTCGCTCTCATCGTTGTTTGTCGTGTATTTATGTTTTTTTTTTCCTACTGTGCAGTGTTTTTATTCACTTACCGCTGACACTGAAGATGAAGCTTTGAAAGGAAGACGAGTGAAGTTATTTAACGTACAGATAGAACGTGCTTTTTTTTTAAAAAACAATCACAAGCAACACGCATTGATTGATTGATATGTCGGGTTTAACTTTCCGAAATCACCATGTGATTATTAGAGATGCCATAGTGTAGGGCTCCGGAAATTTCCACCACCTGGGGTTGTTTAACGTGCACCCAAGTCTGAGCACGCGGGCCTACAACATTTCCGCCTCCATCGGAAATGCAGCCGCCGCAGCCGGCATTTGAACCCGCGACCTGCGGGTCAGCAGCCGAGTACCTTAGCCACTAGGCCACCGCGGCGGGGCGCAAGCAGCACGCGATCTGTCAATCAGGATGTGGTGATGAAACGTCGCTTTTCGTACGTCGCGGAAGGGAATCCGAGCTGCGGAGACATCGTTTCAAATAAATGTGTAAATGCTTAAGGACCTTGTACTTAGACTTAGGGGCACGTTAAAGAAGTTCGCGGTGGCCAAAATTTCCGGAGCCCTTCATTACGGCGTCTCTCATACTCATATGGGGGTTTTGGGACGTTAAACCCCAGATAATAGATTATCTTTCGAAGCGCAGCTTAGCTCGCAGTGGCCGATGCGCGTCGCCGAGAGAACCACCGCTTTAACGCGAAGCGTGCGTAGTACGCCTTTCAGACTGTGCTAACGTCACAGCCCTTACGGAAACGCACAGCCCGGCTATAGAGGCGGCGAACGTAATCATGTTTGACAGCTAAAAGCATGCCTGCCGGAACGCTCGCGCCTATAGCGTCAATTAGAAGCACGTCTTTCCGCCGTACTTTGTTTTTTACAAGCAGAAGGGCGTTCACTGTATGAACCCACTGGAAGTGATGGCAGGGGCGCCTCATGAAAACCTTTTAGATAAAGGTGACGAATCGTAAATCTAGCTGCGACTGCAGTGTCATAGTTTTTTTTACAGACTTACTGAACAACCCATCGACGCTCGTTATAATCATTTTCAATGTCAGCAGAGCATGCGTGAATATTTCGTTGTTTTTTTATTTATTTATAGAACTGATTGATCATTTTCATCCAGGCCGACCACTATTAATTGATTGATTGATATGTGGGGTTTAACGTCCCAAAACCACCATATGATTATGAGAGACGCCGTAGTGGAGGGCTCCAGAAATTTCGACCACCTGGGGATCTTTAACGTGCACCCAAGTCTGAGCACACGGGCCTACAACATTTCCGCCTCCACTGGAAATGCAGCCGCCGCAGCCGGGTTTCGATCCCGCGACCTGCGGGTCAGCAGTCGAGTACCTTATCCACTAGACCACTGCGGCGGGGCAGGCACACCACTATTAGAAGCACTAGTCTTGGGCATTGTGGTTTAAGACACTATAGCTTTCGTGCTTCGGCCGCAACACCTTCAGAAAAATTAGCAAATCGAGAAATAATTTTGGGTGATAGGGAATAGGATGAAAATATATAAACTGAACATTTCGAAAGCGGTATACAAGCTGATAACGACCGTTTTGAAAGGATTGCAAAACTATTGTTATCATTGCAAGAAAATTGTACATAGTAAGCTGAGTAAATCACCAGAGTATATTCGCCTACATATTGCCCTGCAGGAAATATGATAAAAAAGATGAGCAAGATCAAAAGGTCAAGGTGCCAAGAAGATTTAACTTAAAAGAATGAATAATGGACAGACCCACGTGAAAGAATCGTAATTTCCACACTGCAGGAACCACTTCAGCACAGTAGTTTGCCCAAAGAAACTCTATATGAACGGAGTTACCTAAAAGTTGCTTGGTTCAGTGTGTAGATAACAGGAACAGGAAATTCATCCGTCTTGAATTTCCATGCGAGTCTCGTAGCTTGCACGATGTCACTGACATGAAGCACAGTGTACGAGCACTTCCGGCAATCATGAAAAAAGTGCGCGCACGTTGAAAGGCGAACGAAGAAGAAAAATAAAATTTACTGCCAGGATATCGCCGCTCGCAAATTGCTTCAGCAGAAGGGCCTCGTCCTTCGTTTATTATTTTTTTGCAGTTGTGAAGCACTTTCGCTTTTGAATAGACTCCTTTTAAACGAAACCTGGATGGACCAGGAAAAAAGCGTTTCCTTTAAGAGGAGTTTCGCTTACTGAGGGATAAACAGGGGTATAATATTTCAGTACGAAACGAAACATATTAGTGGCATACTGTAGGGATTTATGGCAACCTTGTCTCTCGCGAACACTCGCACAAGCACTCACACATCCACCCGAGTAACACACACGACACGCGAGTGGCAGTTGTTCCACTTAAGCAGCAATTTCATTTAGGTGAGTTTCGTTTATTAGGAGTCTACTACTTACAAAGCAAATGTACGCATAAAGAGGACATCACACAAAGTGCGCAACGCAGCAGAGTTGTTTCTTCTCTCCATTTTTAGCTTCGAGGTTCAAACAGAACGAGGATGTGCTTCTTGTTAGCCCAGTTTTTTTAGTTTCCCAGCTATCGTTCTATTTCAGCGTGCCAAATTGAATAATATGTGTGAATACTGCCTTTTTGTTTTCACAGCCTTCACTCCCTAAGAAGGCCTAATTAATTTTTTATTCAGCGATTTTCCACAAGGACATAAGGAAGAGGAATGCTAATAAAGGAAAATTGCAATATAGTTGGGTATTATTCGACCAATAGAACCTGTACCGGGTCACTGATGATTTCCTTTTTAGGGGCGAAGCTCTTGTTTAGAAAAAGTTTATTCTCTCAAGGGACGCAACATAGCTAAGGGACAATCATCTGTATAACAGGCACAATAACAAACAAAAGACAAAGCACAACATACATTACACATTCAAACAAAAGTGTCCGAGTCCGTAGGATGTCCATAGTCCAGTGTACTAATAACTATACATACACTACATAAATGCACTAATCAAAATATGGACAATGTACATGATGATATATGTGCAGAATTTACAAGACTTGGTGAAGATGTTAGAAAATATGTACAACAGGTATCATTATTCATAAAACTTACATAACTTACACCGTTAGAATGAAGTGCATATATAGAAGAGCTCACACCCATATGGGACATACACAAACACATAAAAATAGTAAACACATACTGATTACATGCACCAATCAGAAATTGACAGGTGACCTGGCTATAGGAACCAGGCCAGGTGGAAGGCTAATCGAATACGTCTGTCAAATACGGAAAAAAAGCGGCACCACCATTGTCGCAGAAATTCTTCCTCCCCAAGGAAGAACAATTCCTCCGACAGAAACGATAAGAGTTGCGAGTAGAGGCGTTCCAGAATCGGAAAAAGAGCACGACGACTATGACCTGCCGCAACAGCTTCGCACCTATTACGCCATAAACAAAAAGCTCCCGCAGCTATTAGAAGGCGTGCAAAGCGACTACGCGAGCAGCGACCAGATGTTACAAAGCGATTAACACCTAGGCCACGAAAACTAGACTAATGTTACCTGACTTCCAAAACACCTTTGCAATGACACATTGCTGCAGCATATGCTGGTTAGACTCCTGTAACGGGCAGTTAGGACAAGTGGAAAATGGGACCATGCCCCACCTCTCCAGTCTGTCCCGTGTTGGGAGTACTCTCCATCCAAGACGCCACATGAAGTCACGGAGGTGACCAGGCAAAAACGATGCCGTTAGCGCGCTCCACGAGACATGTCTAGATCGTGCTAGATGGGCTGGAGGAACCAGAGGAAGCAGAAGAGCCGCCGTTGTATCTACAATGCGGCTTTCAAGAATGTCCACATCGGGACAAACCTGCTGCGCGTGTAGATAAAATGCTACTGCCGTTGAGCAAAATGCAGGCACGTAAGTGTTTGCGGTGCAGAATTAAGCCGTGCATCTGGTAGTAAATAGCGTAACTTGGTGCCTAAGAAATAACAGGCAAGATCACGCGCGGGACACTGATCACCATGCAACAACCGAAGTAAGAATCGTAGGGCATGCAGCCGGCAGTGAACAGAGACGGATGGGAATGCGAATCCACCGCAGTTTCTCGGTTGCCCAAGAGCTGCTCGGCAAACCAGCTCTGTTCCACCTGACCAGAAAAAGGAGCCAATGAGGGATTGCAACGACCTGGTGATTCGTAATGGGGGCTGTAAGAAATCAGATATGTACCATGCACGGCCGCAAAACACCGTCTGTGCTAAATACCTTCTTTCGAGCTTCGGTAAATCATACTCTTGTGCTTCCCGGACGTGTTGTTTTACATCTTCGACTACTGAATTCCACAAGGAGGCTGATATGCCGTAGCAAGTATGATCAATCCCCAGAATGCGAATAGAGTCACTTTTCTGAAGATCGAAAAAGGAACTTAGACATGCGTCTGGGGAACCAATGAATAAATATCGACATTTGGAAAAATTTAACGCAGCACCTGAAATCGTGCCATACATTGTAAAAAGTCGTAAGCTACGGGATAAACTGTCCTCATTCTTCAAATACAACGTGGTGTCATCAGCAAATGCTGTCACTGTCACGATACCACTACCTGGAAGAGGAAGGCCTCTAACGTAAGGATCAGCGATTAGCGATTGAAGGAATGGTTCGAGGCTGAGTACAAAAAGTGCAGGGGATAAAGGACACCCCTGGCGAACACCACGGGTAACCGGAAATGGCGCACTCTCTAAACCATCAAGAAACAACGTGCTGCGTATATTTCGGTATGCGTTTCTGAGAAGCTCAACGAAGTTTTGTGAGAAGCCAAATGCTGCCATTACGCTAAATATAAAGCTATGTTCGAGGTGATCGAATGCCTTTTCCTGGTCAAGTGACACCAAAAGTCCCTGAGCTGATCTTGTTAACGTGTACGCAACTATATCGCGTATAACAAAGGAAAGACTGTGGATTTCTCTTCCAGGAATAGAGCACACCTGATGATAACCTATTAAGAAGGGCAGTAGGCTTCTCAAACGCCGAGTGATAACTGCCGCGAAAGTTTTATAATCAACGTTGAGGAGCGTTATTGGTCGCCACTCCTCTGGGCGAACTGACGATGGGTCATATTTAGGTATTAAAAGAATTCGACCATCGCGAAAGCTATCAGGAAAATCAAAGTTCTCGAAACAGCGGTGAATAACAGAGGTGAAAAGAGCACCGATGTCGTCCCAAAACGTTAAATAAAACTCATCAGGCCACATCCGGCCCGGGGGCCGAGCCACGCTTCATGGAAGACAGTGCCTCTTTCACTTCGTCAGCTGACGGACTTGTGCACAGTTGTTCAGTTACTTCAGATGAAATTTGAGGTAGCCTACTTAACATTGTGGCTGTCTCGGTGGTACCGTGATGTGATGACATTGTCGTACGAGCCATGTTGGCAAAGTGAGCTAGGAAAACTGATTGATCGCGTGTCGGCGGCAACGCAGTGTGTAAGAATCTGGCCGCCGGAGTTCCTTGTCGACTCGACGGGTTGAGAAGCGAGCTTTTCGCAAAGCGTAGAACCTCAGGGTGAGCACATGGATTACGTCCGCAACGCCAAGCAGCCGCCGTCAATGACGAAGCTGCAATGAGGCGTTGAAAACGACCCCTTAACTCTCGCAGCCATACGCGCATCAAGGAAGTTAGTCGATCAACCCGAAGAGCAATACGCAGCTTTGTGACAGTGTCCGCTAGTCCTTCGGACGTATGGCGTCTAAGGGCCCGCCCTGCTACTGAGCAGTGTAAACGCCACTGTGTCTTGAGCGCGTCCCACACCTCCGGACCACATCCCAAAAGAGAGGCACGCAAGCTTCTAGATAAACTGGAGCGTGTACGCGCGTCGTGCAGAATGCGGATGTCAAGACGCCAAGGTTCCACTGATGATGATATAAAGGGAAAGTGAGCCTCGAGCGTCACTGGTCGGTGGTCTGATATATAAACAGGCGATGATGGTAATGTTACTACATCAGAGTGCGATACGTAAGAAGCTAGCGCGCTCGGCACATAGAAACGATCCAAACGACTAGACGACGTGCTACGCCGCCAAGTCAAGGCATACTGTGGTCCATGCACTAGTCTGTACGTGTCTATCAAAGAGAAATGTTGCACTAGGCGACGCAGCTCTCGCGCGTTCCAATCAGAGCGACCCCATCCTTGACCTTGCACGTCAGCTCGCGTGTCTAATACACAATTAAAGTCTCCAGTGAGTATGACATGACGACCGTCTAGAAAATACACGTCCAGGTCACGGAAAAAATTGTTAGACATCGCTGCTTGAGTTGGCCCATAAATACACAAAATACGCAGCTTGAAGGATGATAGGACGCTGTCAAAAGCCAATACCCGTCCAAACCCGTCATAGAAAACATGATGATTTCGCAGAAGAGCGCGGTTAAAAATAATAATTCCAACTCCAGAGAAGCGAGATGTCGCGAAGGAAAAATAACAGTCTAAATTAAATGCGCGTTTGAATGCACGAACGTGGCCAATGGTGAAAAAATTTGTTTCTTGTAAACACAGAATATCACAATGTTCTGCGCGGGCTCTGCTGATAACCTCGGCTTGCTTTACTGGGTTAAGGAACCCTTGAACATTTAAAGAAAGGATTTTCAGGGTGTCAGCCATATTGAAAAAAGATGGATGACTGACCTGGTCGTGTTTTTCGATTCGGTATACCCCGGGGATCTGTCCGGGGGAACTGGAGTACTTACACTACACAGCACAATTCGACCCTCTAGAAGAGGGTTGAGGTTTCTTCGGTTGCTGGAATTCGGAGCGGCTATCTTGGGTGCCGTCCGAGCTGGTGCCAGACTTGTGAGCGCGCTTGACCTCTCGCGGGGCTTGCATTTCCACGTAACATCCGTCCAGGCTAGAAGAGAGTCCGATGCTACTGTCGACATCGAGGCTGAAGCTGCTGTCTGACGAATCAGATGGTGGTAGGGGTGCAGCGTTAACGTTGTCGCCGCCTCCAACGACCTTGATCACGGATTGTTTATCGAGGCACGTCAGTAAAAAACTCCCATGGCGTCTTGCTACTTGTTCAAGGAAGTCACGAGCCTGGCTTTCGGAATGATCCAATGGGCTTTGCTCATTCGGTTTCAATTCTGTTCCTGGCGAGACACCAGCGCCCGTAGATCCGGGTAACTGACGTCTCCTTTATGGCGTGGCTTGTGCGTCCCTCGTAGTACGTAACCACCAGTGGCACATACCCGAAATAGTGGTCCTTACAATTTTGACCTCCAAGGTGGTTCCGGTGAGAGATTTTTTCTGTGCGTTGTTGAACAATAAAACATAGTGCTCAATGCACATGTTAATGGCTGCTAAGGGGGAATGAGAGACAGGAGCATTCGGCCTTTAGGTAACGCGCACGCTGCGATCCCCATTAGCAGCTATTGGCATGTACATTGAGCACGATCTGACAAGGAAGGATTGCTACGTTATACTCGCTGGGTGTAACCTCCTTGGTTTTAGAAAGGTTTAGCGAGCGTTGGGCCGCATAGCCATGAATACGGTGAACTAGTATATACCATGAACTCGAGGTGGTTAAAGGTGGGAAGTAAACCCGAAGCGCGAGCCGTAAGAAAGTGTGCATGTGCCACCTCCAGTTTAGTCCTTGAAATGTCCGCTTGATAGCGGTGCTTCTACATGGAGAATATATGATGAAAAGATGCGAGATGGTGGTACTTGGAGTGCTGAAAAGATGGACGAACGGACACACAGACAGATGCATGGATGGACGCATGAACGGACGCAGGCGCGGATGCATGGACGAACGCAGGGACGGACGCACGAACAGACGCACGCACGGACGGGTGGGTGGACGCATGGACGGTTACACAGACGTACGCAGGAACGGACGGAAGCAAGAACGAATGGACTGACGAATGCTTCGCCCCACTCCCCATCATTCACTCCGTGGATATGCTGCCATTTTTTCTTTACGCCTTATTTCTTAACTTTTTCTTTTTTATATTTTAATTGTTGCACTTGAAGCCAGCATCACTCTTTAATATGTGTTAGAGCGTTTTTCTTTTTATTGCCTAAGCGCCTATGTGTTTTGGCGAAAGAACCGAATGGGCCAACGTTTCAGTGAAAGGTTCAACAGGCGTTCCACTGGCTTTGCTGGGAATCTCAATTCGAAATGGCGCTGACATCCGCTCCGTAGACAGCCTTGCTTCTTTTTGTGACGGAAAATGGCGCCTGCTCATTTTGGCCAGTCTGGCTATTTCATTTACCCTCGTTTCGCGCTTGACTCGTTCCGCTTATGTCCGTATATGATTAGTTTTAACATCGTTTGCTCTCCTCTTTCTTTTCCGTCAACCTATTCCCTCAGATTCCTGTTTAACTCCTTAACCCCTTGTCTCCGAACACTCTGGGACGTTTCGGTCACGATATCTGAGCCCTATCAGAGCCTTGTTTTGGGAAAAACACAACCAATAAAGTTACGTCTTTGTTTTCCCCCTTTCTTGTTAACCTGGTATGCCGTCTCACTTCCTTGGCCCAGCTGGCTTGTTGAGAATTTTGAGATTGACGTGACCTTGAGAACGACCAAAGGCTAGAGAAGCCTACGTAGTGCTTATACTTGTTCTTCTCAACTCTCCAACAACACCAACATTTTTTCTCGGTTGTTTCAAATTCTTGCCGAATTTCAGCCCGAAGTTGCGCATTGCTGAGGCCAGCCCTTGCTGTTGTGGGTTCTCGATGTCACGACATTTTCGGTATTCCAGCCTGGGTGGAGTGTTGCAATGAGCAGATAGCCTTTTGAACATAGACAGAGCAAATCACAAATGGGATTTCCTGTGTCCATTGCCGTGTTTCTGTCGGCAACGGCAGCAACAAAATATCATTAAAGCATGATGCAGGCATCGAAGGGTTGGTAAACTATTGTTACGGATGTGATGGGTTTATTTACAATGAAAAATGTCAGCGCTCTACCGCCACTGCCGAATCACCATCGCTCGAGCGCGTCCGATCTCTTCTTCTTCCTTGCTCTTTCAGTCCGCGTTACATTTCCCTCCGGGCCAGACGAAGCTCACCGAGCGAGTAGAAGCGATCGGTTGTTGTAGGGCTTCAATCGGGCAATGTGCACAATTTGCGTCTTGCGCGAACGCCGGTTCGGAGCTGTCACTTTCGCAACAGCGTAAGTGATGTCACGTAAGCACTGAGTAATGACGAATGGTCCTGAGTACTTAGAAAGAAACTTCTGGCAAAGTCCCTTCTTTCGAACAGGCGTCCACAGCCAGACCAAATTACCTGTAGCGAAAGTCACGGGCGGGTGTTTTGCGTCGTAACGGTCTTTCGCACGAGCGGGGGCGGAAAGAGTTCGGAGCCGAGCAAGTCGACGAGCTTCTTCGGCGCGACACAAAGTCTGCGTGACACTGGCATTTTCGTTCGTCAAAAATGGAAGTATGGTGTCAAGGAAACTTTGGGGATGACGAGCATAGAGAAGAAAGAAAGGCGTATAACCTGTGACTTCGTGTTTCGCGGTATTAAAGGCGTACGTAACAAAGGTAATACGGCATCCCAATTCTTGTGATCCGCTGCGACGTACATTGAAAGCATGTTGATGATGGTACGATTGGTGCGCTCAGTGAGGCCGTTGGTCTGAGGGTGGTATGGCGTGGAATGGTGATACTGACACCCACAAAGCCGTAGCAACTTTTCGACAACGTCAACGGTAAACTGTCGGCCGCGATCACTTATCACCACACTAGGGGCCCCGTGACGAAGTATGATCGAGTGTAGAAGAAACCATGACACATCAGATGATGTGGCTGAAGCAACCGCCATCGTTTCAGTATACCGCGTCAGGTAATCTACGCACACAATAATCCAGTGGCGGCCAGTGGTAGACTTGGGGAAAGGGCCCAGTAAATCTATGCCGACTTTTTCGAATGGTGATGTCGGTGGCTTAACCGGCTGCAGTGGGCCGGCCGATGGTGTGGTCGGTTGTTTGTGGCGTTGGCAGACATCACAACTTGCGACGTAGTGCTTGGTGGTCTTCCAGAGTTGAGGCCACTAAAAACTTTGTCGGATATGGTGAAGCATTCGGGCAAATTCAATGTGCCCAGACGTGATGTCATCGTGCATGGCTTGGAACACCGCAAGACGCAGGCATTCTGGCACGACGAGGAGTAGTGTGGAACCATGGCTGGAGTAATTCTTGCGGTATAGTAGGGCGTCATGAATCACGAATGGCGTGGCGTGTTTAGAGCTACGAGCCACATCAATCATTGGTTTCAGCGAAGGGTCATGCTGTTGCTCGTGACGGAAGACATCCAAATTTGAGAAGTTGGATGAGATTGCAGCCAGGTAGTTGTCGAAATCATCATCATCAGCATCCACAGTCGGAGATGGAAGACGAGATAAGCAGTCGGCATCTGCGTGACATCGACCGCTCTTGTAGGTCACAGAATAATTATATTCTTGAAGCCGTAAGGCCCAGCGAGCCAACCGACCAGCTGGGTCACATAGTCCGACAAGCCAACAAAGCGAATGATGATCTGTGACGATCTTGAACTGCCGGCCGTACAAATAAGGTCTGAACTTTTGGACGGCAAAAACAACTGCAAGACATTCTAGTTCGGTGACCGTATAATTCCTCTCCGCCTTAGTCAAAGTACGACTTGCATACGCCACGACGTGCTGCCGGCTGTCGTCATATTGAACTAGCACGGCACCAACACCGATACCACTAGCATCTGTATGCAGTTCCGTGAGTGCCTCCGGGTTGAAATGGCACAAGAGGGACCCGGAAGTAAGCAAATACTTCAGCTGCTCGAAAGCAGCCTCACATTCAATGGTCCATCGGAATGGGGTGTTTTTGCGGAGCAACTCTGTCAGAAAATGAGCAAGCTGGGCGAAATCTTTGATAAACCGACGAAAATAAGAACACAGGCCCACGAAGCTACGGAGATCCTGAAAAGACGTCGGTTGCCTGAAGTCTCGGACAGCACTGATTTTCTGCGGGTCTGGTCGTATACCGTCCCTGTCGACTAGATATCCAAGCACAAGGGCTTGACGCTCACTAAAAATGACACTTCTTTGCGTTTAAAACGAGACCAGCTTGTTTGACGCAATCTAGAACAACGCTAAGCCGATGGTTGTGCTCGTGGAATGTCTTGCCAAAAATAATTACATCATCGAGATAACACATACATATCTCCCATTTGAGACCGCGAAGGATGGAGTCCATGAATCGCTCGAAGGTAGCTGGGGCATTGCATAAGCCAAACGGCATAACGTTGAATTCAAATAATCCATCAGGCGTGACAAAAGCAGTCTTCTCTTTGTCAGACGGATGCATTGGTATTTGCCAGTATCCAGACCTTAGGTCGATGGACGAAAAGTATGCGGCCGAGTGCAGGCAATCAACAGCATCGTCGATGCGTGGTAGCGGATACACGTCTTTCTTTGTGACGGCGTTGAGACGGCGGTAGTCTACACAAAATCGCCATGAGTTGTCTTTCTTTTTTACCAATATAACAGGAGCTGCCCAGGGACTGCTTGATTCTTGAATAACGCCTTTCTGCAGCATGTCGTTGACCTGATCGGCGATCACTTGCCTCTCTGACGGGGATACGCGATAGGGTTTCTGGCGTATCGGTGTAGCATCTCCCGTGTTGATGCGGTGGTGCATACGGGATTCGGGCAACATGGCACAACGCTTGTTTTGAGCGAAATCAAAGACTCCTGCGTAGCGTGTAAGCACCTCCTCGCGGACATCCTGCTCAGAAGAAGGCAACGACTTATTGATCATTCGTTTCATCTCGGCTGAGTAGTTGGGCGCAGTCTGACTGACAGCTGGAGACTCTGAGACCATTTTGACGTCAATTGTGGTTTGCTCCTCGAACGTTCCTAGTTTGAATCCGGCGGGTAGAAAAAACAGGCTCTGAGGCTGCGTTGAGCGTCCACAAGCAAGCATGTCCGTCGATGGCTGTAAGGACAGACCATGGGACCAGCACATTCTTCTTGATGGCGTTTGCATGATCAGGCTCCACAAGTCCAGTGCAGGGTCCTGAGCGGACATGAGAAGAGCATACGGTTACTAATACTGTTGTCTGACCAGGGATCGTCACATCTTCAGACAACGAAAGAGCATCGATGGGCAGAGTCGGAAAATTGTCAACTATTGCAGCGGGCAACGTACTTTGTAGAAGAATCTGTCCAGTTCCACAGTCAAGCGTAGCGCCGCATTCATAAAGGAGGTCTGTCCCTAAAATTATGTCATGAGTTGCGCGAGCCAGTACAGTGAATTCAACTGGTAAATTTTGTCCACCAATCGTGAGTACAACTGAACAAATACCAACAGGGCATAACGCTTCGCCTCCAACTGCACGAAAAGCTTCGTTACGATTCCACGCGAACATAACTTTGTGACCCAAGAAACGATGTTTGAAACGAAGGCTCATAACCGAAACAGCAGCACCAGTGTCTACAAGAGCAAGAGTATCTACACCGTCTATACACACACGCACTTTGTTCATCAACATCACAGCAGAAGGAGGAATTGGCGAAACTGACCGTCCCGCGACCGCACCTCCATCGGTCGCACCAGTTAGTTTCCCAGCTGATGCGGGGAAGGTGACCGACGACGCGGAGACGGCGACCGGCGGGACCATGTCGGAGGCGGCGTCAGGCTTCTCTCAGAGGCGGGGGACTCGCTGCGAAATTCGGTAGGCCATTGCTGTCGGGGACGGTGGTCGGCCGAGTGAGAGCTCCAGGTTTCATGCATACGAGGCGGGTGCTTCGAAAAACGTGGCGGTGCAGGCGGCCGTCTGGGACAGAAGCGCGAATTATGCCCTGGGAGACCACATGTGTAGCAAACGGGGACTTGTCGACTTACATTAGCAGGAGCAGAGGTGGCAGAAGTACGTGGAGAGGGGTCGTGCTCCGCAGGAACATTTTGTGATGACGCATAGTAATCTTCTAGTAGAGGCCTGGTTGACGACGGTCGGAGGTCCGCAGCGGCACGTCGAGATGATGACATCTGGTGGTGGCCACGACCCGTCGGGGAAAACGGAAGCCGCGGGGTAAAATCTGCAGTTTCTGTGCGTGGTCGGTTTTCGACGTTACGCTCTCGCATCCAGTAGGGAGGTGGTTCGGGGCACGCGGCGAACGAGCATCGGTGGTGAAAGTCACCTGCTTGGAGTCATGTGAGCTCTTCTCGAACTACCCGACGTACGAAGCAGGAAATGTTTTCGCAGGTGGCGACGTTCATACTTGCGACAGTGGGAACATTGTCCAAGCGCCCGAACTTGGGTAAAATTCTTCGGGTCTTCAACGCCTCGAATGCGCGACACTGCTGCCTGAAAATCGAAGGAGTGTTCAAGTTTTCTCTTGTTATCAAAAAATTGTACACGTCCTCGGCGATGCCTTTTAACAAATGACCGACTTTGTCTTCGTCAGACATATTTGCGTTGACAATCCCGCAAAGCTTCAACACTTCTTCAATGTAGGTTGTGCACGTCTTGCCGGGCAACTGAGCCCTACGTGACGACGGCTGCCGTAGCTCCTGGCTCGACTACCACCTGACGCAGTGCCATGGCTTCGCAGCCCGCCTAGGCTCGCCGGGCGTAGCTAAAAGCGGCCACTATGGAGTAGGAGCTGCAGACGCGGGTAAGCATCCCCGTCGTCTTCGTGAGTTTTACCTGAGAAAATTCGTGGCTCAGGTGCCCAGTAGTCTGGTTGTCGAGGTCGACGGCCACCTTGTGTCGTGTCGGTGGCACTGGTGGATGCAGCAGCGTAGGACGTCGATAGAATTGCTGTGTCTTCGTTCATGAGACGCGGGTAAGCATCCCCGTCGTCTTCGTGAGTTTTACCTGAGAAAATTCGTGGCTTAGGTGCCCAGTAGTCTGGTTGTCGAGGTCGACGGCCACCTTGTGTCGTGTCGGTGGCACTGGTGGATGCAGCAGCGTAGGACGTCGATGGGATTGCTGTGTCTTCGTTCATGCTGATGTTGTCCGGGGGTAGGCCAGCTAAGCGTCTGCTTCTTCGAAGAACTTCTGCTGCGGGGTCCAGGATGGCAAGTTACCCAGCACCTCCACCAAAGCTGATACGGATGTGATGGGTTTATTTACAATGAAAAATGCCAGCACTCTACTGTCACTGCCGAATCACCATCGCTCGAGCGCGTCCGATCTCTTCTTCTTCTTTGCTCTTTCAGTCCGCGTTACGCTATCATCATCATCATCATCATCATCATCATCATCATCCTGACTACGTCCACTGCAGGACAAAGGCTTCTCCCATGTTCCGCCAGTTAACCCGGTCCTGTACTTGCTGCTGCCAATTTATACTCGCAAACTTCTTAATCTCATCTGCCCACCTAACCTTCTGTCTCCCCCTAACCTAACCCGCTTGCCTTCTCTTGGAGTCCAGTTAGTTACCCTTAACGACCAGCGGTTATCCTGTCTAGGCGCTACATGCCCGGCCCATGTCCATTTCTTCTTCTTGATTTCAGCTATGATATTTTTAACCCCCGTTTGGTAATAGTGCACTTCAATTTGTAAAAGACTATGTCTACTTAGGGCAGGTAATAACCGCGGAGCCGAACCACGAGATTGAAATAACTAGAAGCATAAGAATGGGGTGGTACACATTCGGCAAGCACTCTCAAATTATGACAGGTAGATTGCCACTATCCCTCAAGGGAAAGGTATATAACAGCTGTATCTTGCCGGTACTCAGCTACGTAGCAGAAACCTGGAGACTTACAAAGAGGGTTCAGCTTAAATTGAGGACGACGCAGCGAGCAATGGAAAGAAAAATGGTAGGTGTAACCTCAAGAGACAAGAAGAGAGCAGAGTGGATCAGGGTACAAATGGTAAACTATAGTACGCCTATAAATTCCTGCGCACGTGCCCGAGTACGCACGCAGGCAAATTTTGGTTCAGTTTCTACCAATCCTAAAAATATAGTGCTTCTCAGCTAGAACTTTTGTGATTACACTACACAGTCATCTTGGGAAAGACATGCAGCTTCGCGTAAACACGTCACATGGTGTGTTATAATTTTTCTACCCTTGGATTTGTTAACAGATGTTTAGTACTCCCTTTCTGAAATGGGCCGACTGTTTATCAGAACGGGCTTGCGAACATTTCTGTGATAGCTTATAATGCGAATCTTTTGTCTGATGGCCAAAAGCACAGAAAATAACAATAAGCTCATGTCCGCAGTGCTGGCCTGCACTGCACGCCATGGCCTGCGCGGAAAGTGCAGCACAGTCACAGCAAAAGCTAGAAGAGTGACCTTTCAGAGCCTTTAAAAACACTCATTGGGTAATAAGTACTGCAAGCGCACTTCCTGGTTACTCACTAGGGCATTATTAATAAAAAATTTTGAGCCGTAGGCAGGCATTAACTACGCTATTTTTCGTCATTCTTGCGAGAAGCGTGGTATCCGCTATACAACTGCGAGGAACTTTGTGCCAATTGTTCATGCAGTGGCTGACGACGATGAGAAATTATGTCTGAAGTGGGTATGCGTCACAGTTTTATAGCGGAACAAGAAGAAGCTTTTGTAACGGGTTGGAGAATTGGACGACCCACTCGTTACGCTATTCGGAATGTGCGACGACTGCTAGTTCCTTCGCTGTTTTAGAACGCTTTCTAAGTTGCATTAACGCGTTTGTTTTCCTGACATCAAACCTGCCTAAGGCAAATTTTCCAAGTCTCAAGCACCGGTGTGGCTCGGTGGTAGAATCCTTGGGTGGGACCAAGCAGTCCCACTTTGTTATTGGGGCTAGGCTTTTTTTTTCTAATATCGCGCGATGTGGTTACTTACACCGGCGGCAGTGGTGGCGGCGGAAAACTGCACGTAACCCGAGTTGTGATCTCAGAAACGCTTTCGCTGTAAAATAAAAGTGATCGAAACCGCGAAAACTGCAATTTAAAGGGCAGCTGAGTGACACTAAACTGGTTTTACTCTTTAAAGTCGTACAAATGTTTACTTTAAAATATAACTCGGCGACTGTCATCAACACTGTGGGCTCCTTGCAATACACAGACATTTTTAATTCATCCCATTGTTTTTCCGATCTTGACGCGGTTCTTAGGCCCCACCAACCTCAACGGTCTGGTCCACTCTAAGGCACCAGGTATGACATTACGCGCCCACGGTGGTTCTCCACAGCCCACGGCGTTGGATAGAGAGGAACACACGATATATACAACGAGATTACACAGCACTTCTACCTAAGCAGGAGAGTCTACCCCCCTCCTCACAGAAAACTACGCAGAGCCCACGCAATCGCGCTTCAACTTTTGCAAAAGATCTCATTAAAAATCTGGCCCTTTTTCGTAAAGTATACCCATATCCTTGCACCAGCAGCTTGGGCCCCGTTGTTAAAAAGAAGCTAACTCAGAGCATATGCTCTAGCAATGCCCCTGGCTACTTTGCAGTGATCAAGCCGACTGCCCACCCAACATGGGAGAAGCCCACTGCGACTATAGTCGCGTCTCCCAGGACTATAAATGAAGTTACACCATCCATCCTTTTTAGCATTTTCGTGTTCTCCTTCACTATTCTCTGTAAAGGGTATCGCGTCTGTTGTCATAATCACTCGGGAGAAAATTCATTATTTTCAACAAATATTTTATCGTTTCTTTATCCGTAGCACCTTAAAACAAGGCTGCATGGCTCCCTGAGCTGCTGCTGGCGTTGGGTCCCCAGATGCTTGGTTCCCATTTTCGGGGAGCTGTATCTGCCTGGGCCATTATGGTGTGCATAATTAACTGAGACAGAAACCAGGCTGGGGCGAACACGGCCACACTCACGGTATAAGAATGGCGTATAGCGGCTTCCAGAACACTGTTTATCGGAGCATCTTCTAGGGTGCGAGGCAGGTATACTATTAGCCTTAAGTGAATTAAGGAAAACCTGGATCCACACTGGGCGCCAGTGAGCAGCGACCCGAAATGTGCCGACTAAGGATACTTTGTTGGTGGAGGAGACACAATATTGCAATTCAAAGAGAAAAAAAAAACCCAACCTGCTGCATGTTTTGAAACAAGTCCGGTTTATGAACAAAAACAAATTTTACTTCTAAGTTCAGCACAATTTATCTATTGAAGACCGGTGCCAGTATTGTGGGTCAGATATCTTTTTTATATAAAAATGAATAAATACCCTACCATCCGTACTATTCGTGATGTCGCTTAGTCAATCAGAAACAATAATTTCTATGAAGCCTTTTAGCATGTGCGAGCCCTGATGTTTTTGTCTGGTGCGCACGTAAAAGCTCCGAGCAATTGAATTGAGCTCAGTGATTTGTTATCACTTTCATTTGTGCATCGGTGGCTTGTTCCAGGTATTTCTTCGGGCGTCATTCAAGTTACACTATCAAACGCTACAAAAAGGTTGGATACAAAGAGCTTTTGTAAACGTTAGCGTGTCTCTTAATCACCTGCTTAAATACCAGCAGCGGTTGTTATTCATAGCGGGCTTAATTATTTGTTTCTTACAACGTATAAACGCTATCGGTAATTAGCATATTATTCTCGTCCTTTCTCTTTGCATGACACGCGCTAACTAACCTTTGTGCAACGCTCCAATTAACAAAAGAGATCACGTTTTCGCAATTCTGGATTAATGCCTTCTCTACGCTTCTTTACTTCCTTTATTATGGGTGACACATCGGTATACCGTACTATACACACACCATACAAGCGCCACGGCGCTTTCCGGTTTTGTTCAATTTCTTTAGGAGCGAAGCCTTTAAGGCGTCGGCTGAGCGACCCGTCGTAATTGTGCGCAGGCACCTCTCGTTAGTTCTTGAACCGGCCGTAGAGGGCGGTACTTGTTCATATAATGAAATACATATACGCTGAAAAACGTAAATGATACGATACTAGAGGACGTCACTTGTATGATAAATAACAAAAATCACAGCATATGCATGGAGTGCATGATGATTGGAGGGGCGAAGCGTCCATCATTCTGTCCGAGCTTCCGGCCATCCGTCCATCCGTGCGTCCGTCCGTCCATCCATGCGTCCGTCCGTGCGTCCATCTGTGCGTCCATCAATCCGTCCGGGCGTCCATTCGTTCATACGTGCGTCCGTCCATTCATGCATCCGTCCATGCATCCATCAATCCATTCGTCCCTGCGGTCGTCCTTTCATCCGTGCGTCTGCCCGTCTATTCGTGCATTCGTTCATGCGTCCATTCGTCCGTCAATCCTCTCGTGCGTCCATCCGTCCGTCCCTGCGTCCGTCCGTGTGTCCGTTCCTTATTTCGTCCATGCGTCTGTCCATCCATCCGTCCGTCGTTGTGCCAAACAGACAAACAGACAACGGACGGACGCGGCCAGCGGATGATTCACGGTTTGCTGATAAAAAGTATGATACGCGCGCAAGGTGGCGGCGGCTCGCGCTCGATGACGGAACCCCGATGTGCGAGCGCGGGAGAAAATAGGATTGACGTCACACAAAAACATTGGAAATCGCTAGTATTACGTTGGCGGTGCCTTACGCTAGGGAGCGTGGTGTAGTAAAATGAAAGCTATCTTGGCGCGTGCGCGCGTTCAGGTCAGCGGATGGACGAGGCTGCAGAGAGGGGTGCGCGCAAGGCAGCGGCGGCTCGCCCTCAAAGACCGAACCCTGATGTGCGAGCTTGCGAGGCAGAAGCGTGCCATGAGGCTGCGCGGCAGCGCTGACAAGATCCCGGCGTACCAAAATGGAAGGCCGAAGCGGCGCAGCAGGGGCATGCAGATCTAGCTTCACTCCACTCTCTATCATTCAGCTCGTGGAGGTGCTGCATATTATTCTTCTCTTATTTTTTTTATGTCACAGAGACTTCAGGTGGAGACTGCGTAAGGTAAGGCCACGTGGGGCTTGCAAATTTCGCTCGCTTGCAACATTGATCCTTTTTCGCATTATTCCCTTCGAACTGAGCGCCGTGCAGAGCTAAGCTTAGAAGGCAATTATATGCGCATGGCATAAAATACCCTTCCCTCAGTTTACAGGGTTATCGATTGTCACGTTTACGACATTCTTGCGCCGCTTGGAAGGAAATTTATGCGAGCACGGGTGGCAAAAAAGATCTAGCACAGACAAAAAGGGATCCGTGAAGTATCTGGAACTTTCAGGGAGCGCTGGGGAAATGAAGGTGCTTCATTTGACAGGGTTATTTATGCAGTTTGCAAGTAATCGCTAGCCGCTCTAGCGAGGTGCTTTATCGCTGGATCAGCGCGTGCACGGTGGCTTCCCCTTAAATGTATTAAGTTAGGTTTCACTAAAGCTGCATTAGTACACAAGCACAACAAATGCCCATGCTCGATAATCACGTAGTCGCAGTTAAAGAACAAACGATCACCGAAGAATAAAATATGCCGTAAAAGAGGCATATATAGTAAATTTTCTAGGTTTGACTTGTCAAGTTTGCCGAGCCCTGGTTAGGTGTGTGTGTGTTAATCTTAAAGCGACGTTTAAAAGCGCACCATTCCTCTCCACATTGTCTACCTTTCTGGAAATCGTTTTTTCGTGTTCCTATGGCTTCAAACGGGAATGGAACTTATTTGGTTAACACAATAATGTCGGACGGGCACTATACACCTTCAGGTGTGACGTCACCTGCTTTCATTGTATGCTACGCTCGCACTCTCTAACACCTACACGCGCGCGCGCGACCGTGCAAGTGAGGTTAGCCCAGCACTTATGTTCACCGTATCAATAGGGACCTTTAGCTCGCACGTACACTTTATAACGTTGTCGTGTTACCCGAATACCGGATTGTGTTTATCGTGTTACCGGAACGCGTGTTTTGAAAAATTTCAGCTCCTCATACGTAAATGTTAACGTACGTACGTAAACACGTATACCTTTACGTTTGGGCAAGGCGTAGATGATGATTAATGCCGCAATAAAGTATTTAACTTGGATAGGTCACTGCGACAAAATCACGAGAGATCATTTAAAGCGTACGGTATCCTCGTGTACAAAAAGGACTGAACAAATACAAGCTTACCGCAATGATAGTGTCGGCATCTTGTGACACTTAGCGTAACCCTACTCATGAGAACGTTTCTTTTCGCATAATGCCTTTGAGGTAAAAATGATTGAAGAGGTAATTCAAGTAGTAATGCCGCTGCGATACATCTACACGAGAAGTAGAATACGCAATATTTCTGCAATAGCTTTTGTGGTTACCTGGTTCATCTTGGCTCTGCTAGATGGCGCCACCTATATAACCTATCTAGCTGTTCTAGACATATCTAGTTTTGGCATTCTGGCTGAAACAATATGGTTGCTATTTGCGCTCGCGTTTCGGTTTATCCCGACTCGACAGCTAGAGTCTCCGTAATGCGGATATCGCAAGTTCCTCTGAACGAAGGTGGATTTGCAAGATAGAGCCTCGAAGGTAAAGCCTATCCGGCGGGTAGTTTACGTTATCTAAAAGTGTACGTTCCACAAAGGCCCACGCATGCATGCGCAGATTCCTTGCGGTATCCAGTAAGACGGTAACGTAAAGTAGACGTACAAGCTAAAAGCCCCTATTCAGACGGTGTTCAAGACTCTAACACCATGCGAAAACGGTTACATCGTTGTCGGCTTGTAGCTACAAAGTCTGAATGACCACTATTAACCACTTTGATTGTCTCTTCACGTTACCGTGCGTAGTAAGCAAACCTCGTATCTAAAAAAAGTAAAAAAAGAGCTGCTTGATGAAATTGACCTTACTTGCCGTAAGGTAGGCTACATCAGTGCCGCCGTAACACTATTATCAATGAAAGAAGACAGAATAGTGGGCTTGACGGAAGCTTTCCGACCTCTTAAGTGACAACGACGACTCTGCTTGTCCCGTCTTTATCCTGTCGCTATTTGTTAATAGGCTCAGGAAAATGGGCCCTCTTTTGGGCTGAGTGAGTACCCTTCTGCACCCCCCCTCTCTTTCTCGGTGCCTTCTACACTTCTTTTTTTTTTTTCGAAGAATCCAACCCAGACGTATACGTGACTGCACGGGCGAATACACGAGGGAAAGTAAGCGCGCTGTTCCATTTTGTGCTCCCAGATGAGACGAAGCCGACAAAGGGAACACAAACAGCTTGCATCAAGCGGTTGCCGCCGCTTCTTTTGGTGCTTTGCTGTCCCTGTGGAATAGGCCACGGTTCCCAGCTATTGCACTTACACCCGTCTCTGTAGGCGCTGCCGTCCGATGAAGAGCAGCAAACTAGCAGGAAAAAATCCTCGACTTCGTTCCCAAGTGTTGTCTGTAGCGAAACTGGTGCACTCAGCCACTGCTTAAACCTTCATATGTCCCATACGAGATACCCCAGTTCACGGATACCTCACGGGTCATGCTCTGCCAATAATTGCGATCAGGCTTGTCGTTCGTTTTCGATACTTTATATTTAATGAGTGATTTCTTTGGCTCACTGTTCCTATTGCGTAATTCGTTTGACAGTGATATGGCGTACATGTTCTCCTAACAAGCTTTGCCAGTTCTGATGAAAAAGATGCGTGTGTGAAAAAGATCCATGTGTGTGTGTGCAGGAAGACGCATTCTCGATACCTGCTTTTGACACCATCCTGGCCGAGTAAGAATGTACATGTCTTTTAGAAGAAACTTGTTGCTGAAGGACTTGGTGCATATTACCAGAAATTATTTCCAGCAAACATGGTCGTCAAAGAAGGTTACAACTTTGTCTAAAAATTCAATTTGGTCATCTTTTGTTTGTTAAACTTGTGGATCCTAAGAAGCTTGCAGGGTTGCGTGCGCGCATAGGCGACCGCCAGAACAGGGTACAAAAATGCGGGAAAAGGCATACGAATTCGTATACAAAGTGCAATGTTGGCTCGCCTTCGAAATTCTGTTGTCATGTAGAAAGAGTTATGAAGGAAAGACCTGAACATGTGCGAACGTGCACACGCGTAAACATGAATTGTCAATAAATAAAAAACAATACAAGCAGGCACTTACCCATATATTGCTCCGAGTACAAGTGTGAACCGATATTGAAAGATGTTAAGGTATTGAGCCGCTGTTGTGATAATTGTAAGGGAAATTTCCGAAGTAAACTACATTAGGAAGAAGGGAAGTGAATGTGTCAGTGAATCATTGGTGCTTTTGCATAACACAGAGACGTATTGATGAACGTTGTTAAGGTGACGTCTTAAGAGTGCTAAGGTTTTTGTGATGATTCGTCACTGAAAAGCGCATGCACGGTGATGATTTCTGCAAGACGTACTTATAGGTGGAATGTATGAAATAAAGGTAAGTCAGCGCTTGTGTATTTGTGTGTGGTTTATGCGTGTGTGCCAATGTAGTGCAGTTATTTCTTTTTTGACATTATATGCTGCTGTTTAGTGCTTCCGCATGCACTATTTCTTTTTGCTGAAGCTATCACTTATTAACCTTGCAAATGCTAAATTTAGAGAAATGCTTACAACAAAAACGTTCCAGAGCTCTCTAAAAAACTTCCTGTTCCGAATTATGTGCATAACTTCCAGCTGACAACGCAGTTCTTTTCCGTTCTTAAGGGGACCATTAAGAATGAATTACCATAGAGGGGTAGAGAGAGAGAGAGAGAGAATCTACATAAACACACGCGCTTCCATACATGCAGCAATTTTTGCATAATATTAATCTCTCCAGATTTTGCTATAAATAGGGGCGGGCTTAATGGCATGAATATCGCAAGTCATGCGTTTGTGGGATGCAGATCATAGTTCCCTCAAGAAGGGTTGATTTGTCAGTTCTAACGAAGATTGCTTTGATAACAAGCATTGTTCATTCAAACTAAAGGCCTCACCACAAGTCCGTCGCCGCGCGTCGACGCGCGAGTTTTCGACTCGGCATCGCTCCCTCTTCCCATGAAGAGAGAGGACGTGCAACTTCGCCCACACGGGCGCTCTCTCTGTACGAACTGTTGCATCGTCAAAAAGCCACGCGTTGACGCACTGCGACGGGTACGTGAGGTCAGGCCTTAATGATATTGATGCAGAACAGCCGCCGCAGCCTTGCTGCAAGAAAGAGAAAGACGACGACGGTTGCTGGTTGTTGATGAACTGGCGCCATTTTGTTCCCCAAGCTCTGTGGATCGCATATAGTTTAATGAATAAATTACTTGTAACATTCTCGGCCGTATAAAAATGGTATGAGGAATAGCCGGCAGTGTCGTGAAGCGACAAATCATATGCGAACGTCACAAATGGCTAATGAACGTCCCAGTCCTGGTGGTCGGCCACTACGTATTAAGAAAGCATGTCAGTTATGGTCCGGTGGAGGCGCTCTGTAAGACCGTTTGTTTGCGAATGGTACGAAGAGGCAAACTTGTGCTTGGCAGAGCAAGAGCGCAATATTTCGCCAACGACAGCTGACAGGAAGATCCGGCCCCGGTCAGTGAGGAGTTGGTGTGGAGCTTCCCGTACTAAAATAATATCGTATACCAGAAAATCCGCCACATCGGTTACGCAACTCGTCGGAAGTGCTCGTGTGATAGCGTACCGTGTCGCATAATTGGTGGCGACAGCAATCCATTTGTTGTCTGAGCTGGACATCGGGAATGGGCCAAGCAGGTCGAGGGCAATGCGAAAAAGAGGTTCTGTAGAAATGTGAATCGGCTGAAGGAATCTAGCTTGTAGGGAAGACGGATTTTTTGCGGCGCTGGCACGGCTCACAAGCATAAACGTAGCGTCGAACAGAGCGGGCAAGACCAGGCCAAAAGAAACGACGGCGTACACGGTTGTATGTGCGAGAAACGCCCAAGTGGCCCGCCAAACGAGCGTCATGAAGTTGGTTTAGGACAGTCACACGAAGATGTGCTGGCATGACGGGGAGTAAGTCATGGCCGTATGGATCGAGGTTACGGCGATACAGGATCCCATCTTTGACCAGGAAATTTTGTAGGATTGCGTCGTGAAGCATTGACTCAAGCTTTTCAATAATCACTCGCAGAGAAGCATCCAGGCGTTGTTCGTGGCCAAGGTTGAGTAGCTGCGTCACAGACAGAAGGTCTGCAAAAGTGCCAGTATGGGTGGCTTCTTCCACAGGGTAGCGAGATAAACAATCCGCATCTTGATGCAACCGCCCTGTTTTGTATGCTACGGAGAATGTGTATTCTTGTAAACGTAGGGCCCAACAAGCGAGGCGTCCTGTGGGATCCTTGAGTCAGGCCAGCCAGCACAGCGCGTGGTGATCGGTGACTGCTCAGAATGGACGCCCGTATAAGTATGGGCGAAACTTGGCGACTGCCCACACAAGAGCGAGACACTCCCACTCCGTGATTGAATAGTTGCGCTTGGCGGTAGATAGCAGTCGACTTGCGTATGCTATAACACGGTCATGTCCGCGTTGGCGCTGCAATAGCCTTGCTCCTATGCCATGCCCACTAGCGTCAATGTTAACCTCGGTTGAAGCTGATGGATCAAAATGAGCTGAAATCGGTGGTGTTGTAAGGAGGGTCATGAGCTGGGAAAAAGATGAGGCTTGATCAGCGCCCCAGAAAAACGGGGCGTCCTTCTTCGGGACGTTCGTGAGTGGGCGCGCAATGATTGCGAAGTCCTTAACAAAGCGTCGGAAATAGGACCACAATCTCACAAAACTTCGAACGTTCTTTGTGGACTTCGGAATAGAAAAGTCCGGGACGGTGCGAATTTTCTCGGGATCCGGGCGGACTCCTGCGGCATCGACGAGGTGGCCAAGTACGGTTATTTGACGACGAGCGAAGTGGTATTTCGTAGAGTTTAAGTGAAGTCCGGCTTGACAAAAAACTTCAAGAATCACCGATAAACGAGCGAGATGGGAGTCGAATGTGGGCGAGAAAACGATAACGCCGTCTAAATAACATAAGCAGGTTGACCATTTGAGCCCTTGGAGCAATGAGTCCATCATGCTTTCGAATGTGGCCTGCGCATTACAGAGACCGAAGGGCATAACTTTTAAATGATAAATACCGTCAGGAATGACGAATGTGATTTTCTCATGGTTCATCTCGTCGACAGCGATCTGCCAATAGCCAGATCGAAGGTCGATAGTGGAAAAAATATGTAGCACCGTAAAGACAGTCTAAAGCATAATCGATTCTAGGCGACGGGTAAACATCTTTCTTTGTAATTTTCTTGAAATGCCGATAATCTACACAAAAGTGCCACGTTCCATCCTACTTTCTGATCAGGACGACAGGAAAAGCCCAGGGGCTACACGAGGGCTCGATTATATTTTTTGCGAGCACCTTTTCTCCTTCCTGTTGTATGACTGTAAGCTCGGACGCGGTAACACGGTATGGACGTCGGTGAATGGGACTCGCGTCACCAGTATTGATGCGATGAGTAACAACACTAGTTCGGCTTAAGGACGTGCTGGCGAAGTCAAAAAAGTCACAATAGGACTCCAGGACGTGACGGAGGGCTTGCGCTTGATCATGAGTGAGGTCTGATGGTACCATGTGGTCAACGTCGACGCCCTATAAACGTGATAGAGTTGGATCACAGCCTGAGCTGCAGCAGTCACCCACTCTGAAGGGCTCAACCGTACTGTCTTGTAGGGCAGTAATTTCGGCCAGCGCGATACCTTGGGGAAGAATTTGGGCAGTGAGGGCAAAATTGACAATAGGAAGGCATGTGGGGTTTCCAATAATTGTCAAAATCATGTGCGGAACAGCGACGCCACGCGTAAGCATCACGGCATGAATTGGTGCAACAATGTAACCACCATCAGGTACAGGTGGCGTAGAGGATAGATCGATATGTCTAGCACCATTAAGCGGAAGGCGTACGAAATCGATGCAGTAAGGACGGTTTTGGGGTGGGTCGGTCGGATCGAAAGTAGAGACATCTCAACGTCAAGACAGCCGGGTGAACAGTCTATACGGGCAGAGTGAGCGTTTAAAAAGTCCTAGAGTTAGATTATGAGGGCAATTTTCGATAACAGTGAAAAGAACAGCGGTGCTTCTATCGGCAATAGTCACATGGGCAGAGCACATGCCAATAATGGAGGCAGTTCCCCCGTCGGCGACTCGAACAGCCTCGGTTGAAGGCGGGTGTGACAACTTTCTTTAGTCGGCAACGAAGAGCAGCACGCATGATGGACACATGCGCGCCGGTATTGATCTGTGCACGCACAGTTACATTGTCTAAAGTAACGTTCAAAAGAGTTCGGGTGGTCGGTAATGTTACACGAGGATTTCTTCCAGAGGTCGTCGTCAATGCAGCTCCACCTCCAAAAGCTGCACTGCCTAGTTTTCCAGTTGGGAGTGCTGCGAATAGGTCGGAGAGGAGGGACGGCGTTGCGGGGGCGAATGAGATTGACGGCGAGCAGGGGATGGTGAGCGGGCGTAGCGAGGTCTCATCAGAGGTGCGGTAGAATCAGAGAATGTAGTCGGCATATGGGAATCAAATGCTGAGGTCGACTGGTGGATATAAGTGGCGTGGGGGGAGGGGGGCGGAGGACCATAGTGTGTCGGTGGGGCCCAGTGATTGTCACAGTGGCGAGCGATGTGACCGATGCGTCGGCAGTTGAAAGTTATGGCTTGTCGTTCAGTGTACGCTATTCGGACAAATTGCGTTGTCGAGAGTAGTTGTAACCAAATCGAGGAGCGGAGGGACGACGATAAAAAGGCTCGGGAGAGCAGACTGTTCGAACAGGATGTACGTCGCCGTTCGATAATTCTTGACGAACGACGGCTTGTATGGGTGAGATCAAGGTCGCTGAAGGATCAGGCGTTGGAAATGAAGGAACTACTGGTTGGGCCACCTCGACCTTGTGACGAATGATGCGGGTGAGGTTGTCACATCGGGGAACTGGGCGGACGGTGTCTTCACAAAAGGAAGTAGCAGCTGTGTTCCGCAGGCGCGTGATGCCGTGGGTGACGCGGCGGGCTTTAGCCTGTTCTAGACGGCGGCATTCTGTCAGGATCCTGTCGATGCTCGTGACATTATTGAAAACCAGCAGGTTGAAGTCATCGTCAGCAATTCCTTTGAGGACGTGATTAACTTTATCTTCTTCCGGCATGCGTTGGTCGACCTTGCTACAAAGCGCCAAGACGTGAAGAATGTATGAGACGTACGATTCAGTAGACGTCTGGGCGCGAGTGGCGAGAGTCTTTTTGGCAGCGAGCTGACAACCAGATGAATCGCCAAAAAGATCACTTATCTTCGTTTTGAAGATATCTCAGCTCCTGATTTCGGCTTCATTTGTTTCGAACCATGTCCGCGGCGTGCGCCATCGAGGTAGAACAAAACATTCGCGAGCATGAGCGTGCGATTCCAGCGGTGGGTAGCACTGACGCGCTCGTACCGGTGCAGCCAGGAGTCAACGTCGATGGTACCGCCAGCGGAAAAAGTGCCAGGATCCCGCAGGGGTGGCAGGGTGACGTAGGTTGTTAACTCGGCTGGAGAACTCGGTGGTGATGAGGTAATTGCAGTTGAAGTAGCCGAGGAGTTCCCGGTGTTGCGACCGCTGCGCGTCTCCATCGAGGTACGGGAGTCGTACACCTCCACCAATAATGTTACGAGTAATTTATTTATTAAACTATATGAGATGCACAAAGTTCGGCGAACAAAATAACGCCCGTTCGTCAACAACCAGCAACCGTCGTCGTCTTCTCCTTCATGCAGCAAGGCAGTGGCGGCTGTATCAATATGTTAGAAGTGTGGCGGTTCGGGCTTGTTGGTAGGACATGGTGATTGTCAAAACGCGAGCTCAGATCGACGACAAACGGCCATGTAGAGGAGCGCTCGTCTTCTTGTCCCTTTATGATCGTTCTGATCTCGCGCTATATATAACAATCGTAATAATCGTTAATGGCAAGCACTCACTTTTGCCACGCGCCGCTTGTTTTTCTTCGTTGAAGTTCTTTAGATGATCGTCGTTGAAAAAGTTTCCGGAGCCTAATGCCACGTTTGTCGTCAATGACGTGAAAAGAAAAATGCCCGCGTGTTCTGGCTTTCTCCAGCTATACGGCTAATAACATCCAAATCACTCCCCGGATTAGAGAAAATGACTCCGACTTCCGAAGTCTATCCCGGATGTCTCTACACAGTTTCCGTCATCTACGGTGTCGTCGTGATGCGACGTGAACACACTCGTCGTTTTTCCAGCACCGCGAAGATGATGCGGTGCTTCTCTGGAGGAGACTCTCTGATGCGTATACCTAATCCTCCTATTCGAAAGGATGATGGTCGGTCATCAAATGGTACGACGCTCGGATTACCTGCTACAAAATAACTCCCACCTTCGTTCATCCTGTTTCTGAGTGCTTTTTTTTTCCATCGTCCCACTGAAGTGACGCAAAAGCCACGGAAGTTTTTAGGACGTCCAAATGACTCGCGCGTTCTGCTGTGTAGCTTCAGTTGACGGTGTACTTTGCCGGATGACCATGTCGCACGTTACAAACGTGCACTCGTTGGGAACACCAGAGGGTGTGGTAATAGGAACTGCGGGTGAACCAGGAGAAAATTATGCGTGAAAAAACCGTCATCTCGCGAAACGTTAGTGGCCGAGAAGTTTTAGAGTGGCGAGGTGCAAGTATAGCTAAACAGCTGCAACAAAAAGGGGAGAACAGGGAAACTTGAGCTCAAGTGTGAAATAAAAGAGGAACTAGCCGAAGCAACGTAACGATGATCTAGGAAGGAGAAGGTGGAGGAAGGACTGGGACGTTAGGCAATGGTGATGTAGAGCAACGTCTATACTCGGATACGTTCCACGTGGTCTCCCCCGTTTCTTCACTACTATACAGTCTTTCTGGACTTGAAAAATTATTTTTCGGGTCGTACAGGCTCCGACAGCATGCCACGGTGTCTCGTCGGAACCGTCCGCACAATGCCCTTACAGATGCTTTCCTTCAATAATTATTTCTGTAGACCTTTTTTTCTTTGTGTTTCACGGGGGGACGTTACGCCAACGTTAATGCCACTGTTAGTCTTCTGACGCATTGCGACTCCGTGGCACCTGTTCTCTCTCTTTGCTGCCGCTTTTTGTTAGCACGAGCACCTAGACACACTATTGTTTCCCTTCCATCCATGCCCGGTCGAACATTTAGCTCCGGTTTTTCTAATACTCAAATAATGTCTATCAAAAATGTCAATAGATGGTTCTAGTTCACTTACCATGTTCTATTACGTATATATATTATTGCTGCGTAATTTCACCCACAATAATGACCAAATAACTGTCCGTATAACTTTCGAAAATTCCTTGGACAAGCTCTCTTAATAACTGTGAGCAGCAAGTATCGTGGCGGTGCATGGTCAGAGCAGCAACAATGCACTTCTTTCTACATGGCCTCTGAGATCCATTTCGATTGCGAGACGAAACACCAAGGCACACGAACGCAGATGTGCGAGACCAGGTCGCAGGTTCTACAGCGGCGGTCATCTTCCCTTTTCTTTGAGGAGTATATATGTGCATATAAATGTGGAAGTGTATAGTCACCGCTTTTCAGTAGCCATGGCGTCGAGTGTTTACATGTGCGCATAATATGCACGTATTTTTTGTGGGGAAATTTCGGTGCATCCCAGTACTTATGACAGTCGGTGTCTGTCTGACCAAAAATGTAAGCCGATAGCACTTGAAAATCTCGTATTAACACGACAGCGTTCAAGAGCTCGCTTTGCAGAAATGCCGTTGTCGGCGTCGTTGGTTGTGAGCGAAAAATCACCATCTTGTGCGTGGCCGAAAAAAACGAAAAAGATGCAAAGGAAATGATCACTAATAAAAAGTTCCGTCTCCGAGGGCCCAATCAACCCGGGTCATTTGCGTGGCAAGCGGGTGTTCTACCCCACAGCCACACCTCTACTTAGGAATGCAGTGAAAATCACTTCCTCTGCTTGGAAATGTAGTGAACGTAACTTGCTTTATACATGAACGCGTCCTGTATAAATGCTTCACAGTAAAATACGTAGTATCTGCAGTAAAACTGCGTTTTACAAGAGTACATTGTCATTGGGCGTCAGGGCATGTAATTAGCATAGTGACTTCGTGGTTTAAAGCCGGCCACCCACTACGAAAGGCACGCATGATACGGTGCCTAATCACTTAAGGCCATGTGGTGGCAGCATTGCAAGCTCGAAAAAATTTCACGTGCACAATGGCCCGTAATTGAAAGCATACTATTGTCATCAGCATGTTATTTCTACAGAAAAAGTACAAGTAAACAAGACCAAAATAAAAAAAATAACTGAAAAAAGCGTTCTACACGTACTCACTGTAGTTAATAGATGCGTTTAGTCACGGTAAAACAACATTTTGTTTCATCAGGAAGCTAATAAATAAGTGGTAGGTGATAATGTAGGGACACACTGCTGCCCGCCGCAGCTGAAGAAAAATATGCGTGACAACGACTTCACAGAATCAAGAAAATATTTTCTATACACCTTCAAGCACGCAAATATGATCCTACCTAAAGAGCACAGAAAATTAGCATGAAGCGTAATGTACGAGGTAAAGCTCACTTGTTACGTATCAGCCAGTCCGCCACGGTTGTGTAGTGGTTCTTGGCGGTTCTCACAAACTCGCCGATTGGATCGCGGAAGCTGCGGTTGCATTTCGATGAAGAAAAAAAAATGTTACAGTCCCTCGTACTGTGCAATGCGACTGGACGCCAACTAACACCACATGGTCTTAAATTCAAGAGCCCTCCACTACGGCTTTCCTCATACTCATATCGCGGTTCTAGAGTGTAAAGAGAGTGAGTAAATAACTTTATTCAGCTCCTGCAGGTTACCACGTTGGGCTCCCGCCTAGGATTTGGCCGAGAGACTGTGTCTTTCAGCAGATTTCTTGGCCTGCTGGATTGCGCAGTGTGGATCGTCCAAAGCCCTGAGCTGAGCAGCGCGGCTCGCCAACGCACCGGAAGGTTTTCATTGGAGGCCGACTCTCTAATTTTGCCAATTAGTGCAGGACACTCCCAGAGAATATGCGCTAGCAGGGCCTTATTACACCAATGCAATTTGAACTTGTTGGTCATACACAGATCAGGGTAAATGTGTTTTGTAATTATGGGATTTGTGTAGGTGCATGTTTCTAATTGCCTCCATCAAACGGAATAAGTCCGGCTGATTTTGGGGTGAAGCAGGGAGTATTCTCTTAGCTGAAGTTTCTAGTTTTCGGTAATATCGTTGAATTTACTTAGTCTATCTCCTCACTTCCATTCTTACACTACAAAGTCTGTGCGGTTGGGGTCAACCGCAGACGCAGCTCAGAAAGTGGGGCTTCGAGCCACGTCGTGCGCCATCTCGTTAAGATCGACCTTCGTTTGGTCGACAGGTGTGTGAGCGGAAAATGAGAAGATCTATGCATTGCAACCTCAAAAATCATACCGGGGGACCAAAAAATGTGTTCGACGTTCTGAAAAAAATTGGCCCTGTATCTGCATGTTCCACCGCAAATGTCGTCGAAAGACGATAGTCTTTCGTCTGGAGAGAGTGTACAAAACGTTTTTCTTTCATGTTCTGCGTAAGAAAATCTCTGAATGGCATTCTGGAGGCGCTGCGTTAGGGTGCCTCGAGCGTGCAGTGGAGGCGAACGGGGTCATCAAGTCACGTCACACGTGAGACATGAGCGCTATCTGGCAGTTATCCAGAAAAAATGGCAGCAGATCCACGGAGTGAATAATGGAGAGTGGGGCGAAGCATTCGTCCGTCCATGCGTCCGTCTGTGTGACTGTCCATGCGTCTGTTCGTGCGCCCGTCCCTGCGTTCGTTCATGCATCCGCCCCTGCGTCCGTTCATGCGTCCATCCATGCATCTGTCTGTGTTCGTTCGTCCATCTATTGAACACTCCAAGTGCCACCATCTCGCATCTTTTTATCATATATTCCCCATATAGAAGCACCGCCATTCAGTGGACATTCCAAGGACTAAACGAGAGGTGGCACACGCACACTTTCTTACGGCATGGCTTGCGCTTCAGGTCTACTTCCCACCTTCAACCACCTTGAGTTCGTGGTATATACTAGTTCACTGTATTCATGACACTGCGGCCCAATGCTCGCTAAACCTTTCTAAAACCAAGGAGGTTACGCCCAGCGAGCATAAAGTAGCAACCTTTTCCTGTCAGATAGTGCTTAATGTACATGCCAATGGCTGCTAATGGGGATTGCAGCGTGCGCGTTGACTAAAATCCAAATGATCCTGTCTCCAATTTCCCATTAGCAGCCATTGGCATGTACATTGAGCACTATTTTTTATTGTTAAACAACGCACAAAAGAAATCTCTCACCGGCACCACCTTGGAGGTCAAATGTCATACCTATATCGGGTAAATGCCACTGGTGGTTACGTACTACGAGAGACGCCAAAGCCACGCCATAAGGAGCCAGCCCCCGAAGAAGGCGCTAGCCTTCGACGTAGTCGTCCCCGAGGGGACTAGTCCCGAAGACGTCGTTGACGCAACGTCTTCAATAGTAGGAATCGAAGAAGTATACTGCGTTCAGCACTTTGGAGGCCGGAACTACCAAGTTACCGTCAACAGTGAGGTCGCACTGGCCCAAATCGTAGACGCGTCGCACCTTATCATCCGAGGAGAGCGCGTCGCCATCGTACCCCTGGGACCCCAAGTGACCCAAGTGACCGTCCTGTTCCTGCCGTGCCGCGTACCCAGCGAAGTCCTCGCACAAGCACTCTCTATCTACGGGAAGGTGCTGCACACCACCAGAGGACTCATGGGATCGCGCCCAACCGTGACCACTGGGACGCGATACGTCCGCATGGAAATGAAGGCTTCGTCACCGGTGCCCAACTACCTCAAGGTCGCGGGCCATCGAGTAACCTGTGACTATAAAGGCATCCAGCGAGTGTGTCGTCGATGTGGAGACAGTGGGCACTTCAGCATGAACCGCACAGCTCCGTTTTGTGGAAGGTGCGGCGTTTATGGCCACGACGGGAAAGGCTGCTCGCTGCCGTGTCGCCGTTGTGGGGACCCGCATGCCACCGTGGCCTGCACCATCAGGCCATCGTATTCCGAGGCGGCATCCAAGGATTTCCCTCCACTTCAACCAGGAACGCCATCTAAGAACAAGTGCGACGATTCGTCAACGCGAGCCGTGGTAACCGACCACGACCAAGGTGTGCCAATCGCGACGCTACACCAGACGCCCACTGCGTTCCCAACGATTCCGGGCCTGGTAATCCCTCCAGGTACTGAAAACTTAAGTTCTCCGCGTCCCGTGGCCATTTCTGAGGAATCGCAGGCCAAGCCCTCGTCAGACGAAGCGCCTCGTGAGGACGGCGTCTCGGATGGGAATATTGCATCTGAGGCTCCTCACGTTGCTGCTCTGTCGACAACAAGTTCAGGTGTCATCGAGGAGTCTACATCTCAAGACGACGACGCCTGCATCTACGAGGACTCCAACAGCACCGCGAGTGAAGCGCCCCTACAAATTGACGAAGACACCAGCCCCAGTGACATAAGCCAGGACAGTGGAGACATCTTTGTACCATCCTCGCTCAAAAACCCGGACACCAAACGCCACCGGACAACTACTCGTGACTTAGAAGCCCCCACCAGAGACAGAAGTCCCCTGCGGACTTCGACGCGATCCCGGAAGCCCCGAGCCTCCGGTGGATCGCCTGGCCGGAAAAAATGACTCAGCCACTTGTGGGGCATTGGCTCCCGCACCTGATAAAGGTACCCTTGCATTTGCGTGATCCTATACTATGTTTTCATTTTCCCCATGGCTCTTACTCTAAAAGTTATTATTTTAACGTTCAAGGTTTCCGAAATCCACAAAAACAGGCTGAGGTATTGGCTTGTGCACGCTCAGGGCACTGTGATTTGCTCTTCGTGCAAGAAACAAATTTTTTCAAGCTTTCTGATGTACTCGCTTTCAAGCGCGCGTTCAATTTTGATTGTTTCTTTTCGTACGCCAGCACTCATTCGACTGGCGTCGGAGTCGTTATTTTTAACCGAGGTCTTTTACGTGACCATCATGTTTCCATCGATGCCTTCGGATGCGTGCTGGCGTTCGACTGCACCTTTTTTTCGTTAAGAATAAGATTTGTTGCCGTGTATGCCCCAGCGGCACGCGAGAACTCAAACGCGTTCTTCCAATCTCTTGATGCGTTTCTTTTAAATTCCCGACATGTGGTACTTTTAGGGGATTTCAATTGTGTCTTAGACTCACACGCAGACGTTCGAGGTCCGGGTCGCGGCCGGTCAAACTGGAATGCCAGAGAACTCGAACGTCTAGTGCAGCAATTGGCATTGAGCGAGATTCATCAAAGTGTGCATGGCAGTAATTACGCCTATACTTGGCGTCGAGCAGTGTCGAGCAGCCGAATTGATCGCGTGTATGCATCCCCCGGTCTCATTACCTACGTTCACGACACCGGGGTAATGTCATTGCCACCGACACCAGTATACATTAGCGACCATCGGCCGGTTATGTTCTCTCTCCGCCTGCCAGTGGGGACGCCAACGGCTCACAGACCATGGCGTCTCGATTGCCACGTCCTCCAGGACTCTCAGGCTACGGAAAAATTATCCCGAGCGTTACGCGCATCGCTCATTGGGGCCGATGTAGCTGATTGGGATCGCCTCAAAGAACAGTGGTGGCATCATTGCAGTGCGTCGGGCAGAGGACTTTGCACCCGTATGTCGAAAGATGCGTCATTGTTAATCCAGAAGATACGCATTGCCAATCGAGATCCCAGTCCTTCCACTGTAATGCGGACATGGCAAGAGGAGCTCATTGAACGGTACCAGCGTATTATGCGCGCTTCTTCACTCTCGGCTGCAGCTTGGCGCTGTAGACGTGCACCCTGTGCGCACCCTGAGGTGCTAAGGTATGCACGCAGAGCTCTGCTTTGTCCACCAGGCTCGCCTGCCCACTCGCTGAACTCTATCACCCCAGCTGCTGCGGGTACGCGCAACTTTCAGGAATTCACTCAACACTTTGAGTCAGTAGCTAAATCTGGTGCTAATGTCTGTTACCCAGGATCCGTTTCTTCGCATCCTCTGCTAAAAGATTTACCTCATGATTCCAACATGTCAAATGACGTCCTCCTATCACCGCCATCCGATGACGAAATCAAAGACGCATTAGACGCAATGAAAAAGGGATCGGCCCCAGGGCCTGACAGACTCCCTGCAGAGTTTTATATACAGTTCTGGCCTATCATTGGTCTAACTATGTCACGCGTAATTCGCAACTGTTTCCAAGATATTACACTTCCAACTTCTTTCCACAAAGGCCGTATAACACTAGTTCCCAAGAAAGACCCAATGTCCACGCGACCAGAAGATTGGCGCCCTATTACCCTGCTCAATGTAGATTACAAGCTCTTGGCTAACATTTTGGTGCGCCGAATCAGTCCATTTCTTGCAACATTAATCGCTCCCCACCAGGTCTGTTCTGTTCCGGGCCGAGAAATACACACCCATACGTGGTTAACGCGTGACATCATTCAATACACCATTAGCCGATCTGCGCAAGGACTGTTGGTTTCATTAGATCAAGAGAAAGCTTTTGATTTCATAGAACATGGCTACATACTAAATGTTTTACATGCATACGGATTCCCGGATAAGTTCATTGACCTTATCAACGCGATGTACACTAATTTAGAAAGTACCCTTTACTTAAATTCCCGTGAGAGTCACGCATTTAGAGTCACGCGTGGGGTCCGTCAAGGGTGTCCCCTCTCCCCAGTGTTATTTATCCTTGCAATAGAGCCCTTCTTAAGGGCCGTTGAACATCACCCGCAGATTCGTGGCTTACCTCTACCCGGTAACACTCAAGTAAAGGTCGCTGCATATTCAGATGATATCACTCTATATGTACATAATGAACAGTCGCTGCAGCATGCTCTTGATACATTCCATGATTTCGGTATTATCTCCGGTGCAAAGTTAAACTTTTCTAAAAGCCAGTATTTTTTCATTGGCAACCCAAGCGGTCGTATCAACATCACGTCGCCCTTACAGTGGTCTCCTGAGATTTCAATACTCAGAGTTACTTTCACTGTATTTGGTATACAGGATAGCATCTGGTCATCCGTTCTACAAACTCTTCTAAATGATATCAAAGCAGCCAGGCACTTCGAATTCCCCCTCTGGGAACGCCGATACTTAACTCAAATGGTGTACCTAGGAAAATTTTGGTACCTTTGCCATTCTGTTAAACCACCGCTCCACGTCTGCAGGAAAGTGCAAAGCTGCATCAGTTAATTTTTTGGTCTGGTGGCACAGAATTGTTATCGCGTCCAGCGTTAGCTCAACCGCGAGATCAAGGCGGTTTTGCATTCCCTGACGTTTCCGTCGCGGCTTCTACATTGTGTCTCCGCAGTCTATTGCGAATACTAAGCAATGATGACATGCCCGCTCAGACACTGGCTCGCTACCATCTGGGGCCATCACTACGTGTCTTCTTGCCGGATAGCCAAATAAACAAAGGTCCCCAATCAACTGAATTACCATCTTTGTATCGAGCCCTTCTGGCATTTCACCGACGTTTGGAAGCTACATGCCCAGAGATAGAGGTGGCCGATTCTAAAGTGGTGGACACAATGGCCGCCCTTCTACGGCCCTTGGCGCCCCATCATCGTCAATCTGTATTGAACCGCGCTTGGAAACCAATAACTGCCACAGTGTTGCCAGGGCATCTCAGAGACTTTGTCTGGAGGTTGGGCTGGGGCTTGCTCCCCACGCGAGATCGTTTGCAGCGATGGCAGGTAGTTCGCACTTCCACTTGCCCCAACTGCGTCATGGTAGAGACCAATCGACATGCGACGTTTGAATGTGTGGTTTCCCGCCTTTTTTGGCGTGCGGTTAATGCTGGTTTTCGGGGACAGGGTGTGCGAACTTTCGTGTCCAACGGCCGATTTCCGCGTAGCCGCTTCTCCGCTCTCTTATTAGTTGCGGGGCTGTTCAGCCTTTGGAGAAACCCATGTGAGGCCGTAGCTGCCAATTGCCGCCGGTGTGCCTTGTGGCCGATACTGGGGAGAGTGAGACGAGAGATCCTCGCGTTCCTCTCCGAAGAGCTTTTCTTCCTCGGGGAGCAAGAGTTTCTGCGGCATTGGTCGTGCCCTTTCGTCAAGGTGGAACACGAAAGGATACAACTCATTTTTCGACCGATTTGGTGCTAAGCAGCGCCCGTTGAGTTGTTATATATGATTTCATTTGTTACTAATTGTGTTTCATTTGGATCTATTGTATCGTTATACCCTTGTATCGTGATATCACATTGAATTTTTGTGTACATGTATGCCAACATAATCATGTATATTAGAGCCAATGTCTTCACTGTAACGTAGTGATGATAGTCGTGAAATTTAGATGTGCCGAAGTGTATGTGCCCTGTTACTGGAATGGTAGGAAGCCTTTGTGTTCTGTACATGCTGTAAATAAACTTTTTCTAAACAAGGAGCTTCGCCCCTAAAACGGGGCGCGCACCGTGTGCGTCTGTCACTGAGGTGATAAGGCGTAGAACGCAAGACGACAGATAGGTGTTACCACTGCGTCGTCTTAGCAAAGCGTTGGAAACGCTTGCCGTTTCGTGCAAGCGTTGCGTAGTCAGAGTGGCGTTATAAAGGCTACCATCCTTAAAATTATTATGTATGCCTTTTATAGTAAAAAATACACATGCATAATATTTACGTGTTTTTATAATGCCTCAGATATGCGCAATAATTGCTTTTTAATGGTCAGTCGCACAAGTATCAACGCTGAACCTTCAGCAATATTGGGGGGCGCTGCGGTTAGTGTCGGCCGTTTGGAGTATCGTTTGGTCACTTTTGTGCCATTTAGGGTACCGTTAAGGGTGGACAAACAGACAAACGTACAGAAAGACAGACCAAAATTTTTGCGTGTAAGGTCCCCAAGGAAGACTATCGTCTTTAAAATAGATAAATGCGTTATTTGTTTGATGCCTTCACTATTACTACTTTTGTAACCGCAGGCATCTTAAGAGAGAAAAAATAGGGAGGAAAGACAGGGAGGTTAACCAAAGCCTGTCTAGATTGGCTACCCTACACTCTGGTATGGAGGGAAAGTAGAAATAATAGAAGGAATTAGATAGTGAGAAAAGAAGAAGAGTAAGAAAAGATGGATAAATAGTCAGCTCAAGACTATACGCAGTGTAGAGCCAGCTTGTACGAGACGGACACGTCTTTTCAGTAAGAACGCATACTTTATTCTGACAACCTGAGTCGAAAATAGAGCAGGTGCACGCAGTGCACGGGAAGTGGCAAGAGCGAAAGAGACGAAGGAAACACGGAGAGGAGAGGAGCACGTTGCTTGGAATGCTGCTCTGCAGGTCTTTATGACCACGGTGTGCGCGGTGGCGGCGGCGTCGCTGTAGATTAGAGGAAGTTGGTGCGACGACGGATTCTCAGTTGTAGTGTCATCCCAGTGAACGCGGCGCAGAGGTGGTGACGGGAGGAACGCTGGCGAGGAGGGGCCCTCTTGTCCAGCGGAGGGAGGCCCGGCGAGGCAATTAAGATCGGGCGCTTAAGTAAACACTAGCTTGAGCCGCTCGAGTGCCATTGTAGCACATGCCTCGATGATGTTGACGATGAAGTTAGCAAGCCAGCACTCTAATACACGGAAGGGGCCGAGGTAGTGTGGTTGAAGCAAAGAGTGCACAGGGCCATACCGCACGAATACATGTGTCGCTGTTTTTAGGTACTGAGTGATGGGCGCTGCACCTGGCTGGATGTTGTCACAAATAATTGGCACACCTTCAAAGGTGACGGGTTCAAGCTGAAGTGATGTGGACGCTTCGCGTAGGTGTTCAAGCTCAGTGTCTTTTGATTGGGCTGCAACCAGATCCTGGAGTTTCAATGGAAAGGAGGTTTTGCAGCGACTGTGGGTGATGGCATCCACGCGACTGAGAGCGTGAACTGGAGCGTTGTCAACAACGCTAATGTGGCGTATATCAGTTGAAAACTCCAAGATGAAGGCGAGCTGGCGCACCTCGCGTGGTGTGTATAGTGAGTCAGATCGGCTAATTGAATAGGTGAAACGTTTGGGATCCCTGAAAATTATAAAAGAGCGGTCGTCAAGTAGGTGTCGGAAATGGCGCACGGCGAGAAGGATGGCGAGCAACTCACTGCCGAAAACGCTGTAGTTTCTTTGGGGAGAGGTCATACGCTTGGAGAAGAAGGCAAGGGGCTGTTAGTGATCGTTCACTTTTTGCCGGAGTACGACCGCAAGTTTAGAACAGGATGCATTCGTCATGAGCGCCCATGGGTAACTGAGATTGTGGTGCGTCAGCAGTATGGCTTCAGCCAAAGCGTTCTTGATGAAGTTGAAAGCTTCTTCCGCAGCGGTGTTCCATAATAGTACACTTTCCGAGGGTCTGCCACAGCGAAAATTGTCGAGGGGCTCCAACAGCGTAGCACAGTTTCTAATAAATAGGCGGTAGAAATTTACAAGCCCTAGAAACTGGCACAGCTTGGTTATCGATGTAGACTTTTTGAACTCGACGATTGCTTGTACTTTGTCAGGAAGGGGGCTAATTCCACTGCTGTCCAAGCGATGACCCAGAAAATCAAGAGATGACACTCCGAACTCCCTTTTTGCAGTGTTCACAACGATTCCATAGTCTGACTTGCGCTCGAAAAGTTGACGGAGACGTTGCAAGTGTTCCTCGTGGGATGAGCTTGCCACCAGCAGGTCGTCCACGTAGGCGAACACAAACAGCAGACCACGTATGACCGTGTCAATGAACCGCTGGGACGTTTGTGCAGCATTGCAGAGGCCGATTGACATTCTTTGGAACTCAAAAAGTCCCAATTGGGTGGTAATTGCTGTCTTCAGAACATCTTATGCAGCAACAGAAATTTGGTGAAAGGCTTTGACTTATAGTTGATTTTAGAGAACACTGTTGTGCGATGTAGAGCTGGTGTGAAATCCTGAATGGTAGGCAGGGGATACCGGTCGCGAATAGTTTTTTTTCGTTCAGGGAACGGTAGTCTCCGCAGGGTCTTCAGTCACCTGACTTTTTAGGGACGAGGTGGAGAGGAGACGCCCAGCTGCTCGATGATGGTCGTATTATTGAGTTCCAACATGTGTTCAAACTTAGCCCTGGCTACTTTGAGCTTACTTGGAGCAAGTCGTCGTGGACGAGCAAGAACAGGTGGACCAGTGCTGATGATATGGTGGTGGACATCATGTTGCACGGGTTTTGTCCAGTCAGGTGGCTGTGTGATGTTTGGGAATTCTCGAAGAAGTCCCGCGAAACTGTCATCGACCACTGTTATAGTTGCGGTGATTACGTTCGTGTCATGGGAAACAACACCGTGGACAGAGAGCAGTGTAGTATTGTGTAGTGGGCGTTGCCGTGTCACGTCGACCCGCAGTCCATGGTGGTTTAAGTCGGCACCAATGAGGGCACGGCGTGCGTCAGCGATGAGGAAAACTGAACGAAACACGCGGCGCAACCTCAGGTTCGGAGTGAGTGACCGCGACTTATATACGGCGATCTTGCTACCGCTGACAGCTTGCAGGTAGGAGATGGGGGGTTATGTTCGGTCGGATTTTTGAGCCCCAATAATGCTGACCTCTGCACCAGTGTCCACCATGCCAGCGACTGCTGGCCTGTGATCTTGTCCATGACGTGAAACAGGCGACTTTTTGGATTGGCCTTGACCATTCATCGCCTTTAATGGTCGGCCTGCCTGTTTCCCTGCCACGAGCAAAGTTGGAGGCAGTGACGCGCGTCATGTCCAAAACGGCGATAGTAATAGCGTATCCCAGGTGGTGTGGGAGATTGAGAGAGTTGTGCGCGTCCATAACGCGGGGAGCTTCGGCTGCGGTTTCGGTGACGTGGAGTGATGTAATGATGTTCCGCAGCACAAACCAGTTCTTCTAGGCGATCGCTAAGTGCGTCGACACGTCTTTTCTGTAACAACGTCTACTTTATTCTGACAATCAGATAGTGGAAAATAGAGCAGGTGCACGCAGTGAAACGGAAGTCGCAAGAGTGAAAGAGACGAAGAAGAAACAGGTGGTGGTGGTGGTGGTGGTGGTGGTGGTGGTGGTGGTGCTGCAGCAGGCGGGGTTAGCCTGGCCTGCATGGCCGGCAATTGTTCCGCCTGAGCATCTCCTTAATTTGGAAAATGTCACCACGTGTCAGACAGCCCAGTGTCTCGCAGGAAGACCAACAAAGTTCGTTGCACGTTCCTCCTAGTTGCCGCGGGTCCTTCAGGAAAGATGATGTCATCAACTGTCCGGTGCCTATGACAGCCTTTTCGCAAGGTGCGGATCATCGCTGCTCTTTGCGCATCAAACTGTGGGCAAAGCCAAATGAAATTTTCAATATTCCCGATGTCACCACAGAAGGCACAGAACGGGGAAGCGTATCTCCCAGTCTTGAATGACCAGGCCGGGGTGTATGCGGAGCAGGTTTCTATGCGGTACAACAGCGTCGAGCTTCTTCACGAGAAAAGTCCATGAATTACACATGCTTGGTGTGGAAACCTGTAGATCGCCTTGAAATGATTGCGTATCACATCTTTGTTTGTGCTGGTAAGTCTTGGGAGTTCTTAACTTTTGGAAACGATGTACGTGCTTCGCAATGCAAGGGCATCAGCCTTTTCATTGCCTCAATGCCAACGTGGGATGGGGATCCACTGGAACTTTATATTAAAACTATTGCCATTTAGGTGTTTGATTAGTGCCAGAGATTGCCTGGTGAACTTTTCTTGAGGTAGGCCACGATGCAGTCTTTGTAGCGCCGATTTGGAGTCCGTCAGCCTACAACATCTCGTGCAGAAAAGGATCGCAGTTTTCGCAAAGCCGCCGTAATTGCAGCGCTTTCTACCGTTGTGGACGAAACCACGCGATCCAGGGCGGCCCGACCATGACACGCCCAAGGCTGAGTATGCAGAAAGGCCGCTGCGCAGCTATCAGTCTGTGTGCACACTGATCCGTCGGTGTACACTTGTAGGTGGCAACGGTACATGGTGCTCAAGTGGTCCAGGCGCAAGAAATTTTGCTTCCCGCGGCTGGAAATGGTGCGCTTCGCTGGTAGATTGGGTACGCTGAAGTTGCACGCAACATCCACAAAAGACCATGGCGGGTCCATAGGGCGCCGTTTAGGGCAGTTTCAAGCCTAATATTGAAATGTGCTTAGTGCCGGCGTTGAAATGTGAGCCAGTTCTTGCTCTTAGCCGCCGGAGCAGCGCCGTGCCTGCGAAGGACTCGCCAAGTCTTGACAGCTGCGTCAATAAGGCCTGAGACGCCAAAAGGCGAGCGGAAGAGACTCGGCTTCATTGGTGACCTTCGTGTTTGAAGCCAGCCTGAGGGACTCCCATCGCCAAGCGAGACCCTTTCTGTGCACTGCCTCTAGCGTTTCGAAATGGCTTGGTGGAGGTGATATCAGGGGCAGCTGATAAAGAGTGCGGCTTGTTTATAAGCGCATCATCAATTTAAGCATGGACATAGGATTGTTGCCCCAACGAACCCCTGCCATGCGACGAAGAGCGTTGATCCTTTGCACTGATGCAGTTAACTATACATCAACAGCACGTCGCCATATAGCTTGTTGTCGATGGTAATGCCCAGGAAACGGAACCCTTGTTTGCACAACGAATTGAGTGGCCTCGAATATTCAGCGACAGACGTGTTGACTTCCGTCGCGCTCCCGGGAAGGGCATGAAGGCCGATTTTTCTCCGCGATAAGATAGGCCGAGTGTCAACAGTGGCGCTCAATGATTGAAATAGCGCTCTGTGCTATCCGGGCCAAACGTTTGTGCTGGTACCCTGAGATCCAAATGCAGATGTCATCGGCGGTAGATGATATTTTAACTGCCTTCAGAGCTGAGTGCAGAGTGTCGGGAAGCCTGGCCATGGCAGCGTTAAAAAGCAAGGGAGATAGAAACAACTTCCTTGTGGGACGCCGAGGGAAACGCGTCTCTCTTCGCTCGTTACATTTCCAAGCTTACACCCGGACACAGCGGTCTCTGATAAATTCATGTACGAACCGAAGAGCATTTCCCGACACACCCATGGCTTGGAGCCCGTTCACGATGCCTGCCTGAAGCACACAATCATATGCCTTGGCAACGTCCATGAAGACCGGCGAGTGTCGAGAGTCCGCTGACGCGGTGGTGTTCGATGGGCTTAATAGGTCCAAAACACTGTCCTGGGCACTCAGTCGTGGGCGAAATCCGGTCATACACTGGTGGCCATCGTCTTCCTTGTTCAAGGTTACCAAGTTAATCTTGTACATATTAATCTTTCCATCAACTTAGATACGCATAATGTTTAAGAGATACCGTCGATATGACGCGAGGCTCGCAGGATCCTTTCCAGGACTTTAGGACTGGCACCACCCATGGCTGTCTTCCAAACAAGTGGGATCTCTCCCGTTGCTCCAGACATGATTAAATATGTCCAAAAGAGCCCTTTTTCGCTCATATGGTAGATTGTCAGCATTTTATTGCTGATCAAATCGGGACCCACGGCACAGCGTCTTCTTAATTTGCTAAGTGCCATATCCAGCTCTCGGAAGGTGAATGGCGTATCCATCGTGTGGAAAAACTGGGGTGACAGAGGAATCGCCGCTCCTGCTGGTCTACCAGGTATGTACCGTCTGCGAAATGCCTCTGCAAGGGTTTTGCAAATCTATCCCTTGTTTTCAAAGCGAGTTGCTTCGAATGGCCTGTTTGTTCGGATCTTCCCAGAAAGACTATTATTACTGCCCATATCTTGTCAAGGCGGTAAACGTTGATAAACTCTCACAGAAGCGGCCCATTGATTTGTCTTAATTTTTTTTGTATGGCGACGAATTGCAGCGTTTATCCTGTTATATTCGGTTTCGCAGACGGATTCCTTTTGTTCTCATTATTTTCCGCTCCGCTCGTCTACGTGCTGCGCAGAGGTGCTTCAATTCAAGTCTGGAGCAGGAAAATGGTCAGGGCAGTTTCAGCAATGAAGTTGCTGATCGCTTGCTTGCAACATATCTGCAAACAGCTCACCAGTGGATTTGTCCAACACTTCTCTGTAGGTGTCCCAGGGTGTTACATTGCAGAATGGCCGACCAGCAGTTCGAAATCCCAGGATATTGGTGAAGATGGGGAAATGGGTCGCTGCCCATCTTGTCTGGAGCCGTGGTCGATGATACCAGAAGGTCCGTGGAGTGAAGTACAAGGTCTATTGCACTCCATGAATCAGGTGGCCTGAAGAATGTAGGTTTACCATTGTTCGCCACACATAAGTCGGCAGCATCTGCAGCTGCTAGAAGTTCCCTGCCTCGAAAATCTACACTCTTATCATCCCCAGAGTGGATGGTGCGCGTTAAAATCACCACAGATTATTCGAGGAGGCGGGACATCGAGTGCAGAGGTCCTTTAGGAAAGTCTCAATAGAGACCTTTTTTCGTGGGCTTAGTACACCGATACCACACTCAGTTTTCGGTTTCCCAGACACACTTGCACAGCAGCGACTTCCAGTGAGTTGGAACAGAGGGTCTTGCACTGGTAGGGTGACGTGAGGTATTTCCCGCCTTATGTATATCATTGCGCTTCCATATTGCAAACGACGTTATGCTCGGGTTGCCCGGTGTCGGATGTACCCTGGGAGCGTCCTTGCATTCGGTAGACCGGCTTCGGAGAGGGCTAGAATCGGTATTGGAATGTCGCGCAGGAAAAGGTTGAGTTCGCACAGCGCGTTTAGAAAAGACCGGCGCAGTTCCATTGCATTATTAAGGGCACTTTTGAAGGACGAAATAGACCAGGTGGGCGAGACAGCGCCATTATTCTAGCTGTGTTTGTGGAAGCAGAGCAAAGTAACACTGACTCTAGAGCCAGGACTGCTCCCAACATATCCTTCGTTGATACTCGCAGGCATCTTAGCGACGTGTGAACGCAGTGCTGTGAACAGAGCGCGAATAACGTGCTCGAGGTTTTCTTGCTGTGGCTTCCAGATGGTACTTGAATGGGGCTCAGTGCATCAGCGTAGGTGCGCTTGGCGGACTCTTTCGTGATACATTCTCACCAGCGTTGAGCACTTCTTGCGTTGACTCAGTACCAGCTCCTTGTCGATTTAGGCGTGGAAAATTTCCTGTGCACTCGTTATCCGAAACGCCAAGTTGTGGCGCGCCGGAAGTCTTCTTTGTGAGCGATGGTTCGTTCACAGTCTTCGGGGACGAGGACAAACGTCTTATTTTTTCGCTGCGCAGCTGTTCGTGCTGGACATCGGCCGTAGGCTAGCTGGGTGGTCGCCGCCACAGTTTGCACACACAAGTTTTTCTTTACTTGTACACGTCTTATAGTCATGAGGCCCCCCACAGCGCTTACACCTTTGTTCCCCCACGACAGTGCTTGGCAACATGTCCAAAACGCTGACATTTAAAACAGCGTGGTGGCGTCTCCACGTAGTCTACCAGCTCGTGTCTGGTGAAGCCAAGGTTGATTTCTCTGGACGGTTCCGAATTGGAGCGAATGTGAGAACTACAGAGTCAGTGCTCCTTGATTCCCATTCGGTGGATGAGGTTTGGACTCGTCTTATGATCCTTCTTGCGTGGGATCACTCCCTGAGGTCTCAGGTAGTTACAGCTCTTCGTCCGAGTACCATCTTGGGACCCCTTTTATAATGCAGGTATTTTTCATGTAGCTGTGTGGTACACGGGCAGATATGGCAAGGCCGCAGATAGTGTTTGTCTCTAGAAGCTATTAGCTTGATGTTCTGTCTCTATATCAAAAGCAGGGCTCCCTGTGCTGTGAAACGGCTCTTAACTGGGGCTCCACCGAGAATCGTTTCAATTTCCGAGTATAGGTGAATGGGATTCACTTGCCTCAAGTTAGCTCCTTCGGATGTTGGAGCGATTAAGACAGGAATGCCCACCGTCCTGTCTTTGCGATGTCATACAAGGCGGAAACCACCCTCGTCCATGTCTTGATCTGTGAGGTTCGCCCCGTTGTGGTCCCCGACGACAGTTGATTCGTCCTCTGATTCAGCGCTGTGTTGTCGCTTGCAGTCAGGTATGCTTGCGCAGACCAGCTGGTGCTTCTGACCTTGTGTCACACCTTGGGAGGTCATGGCGGCGCTCTGCCTGATGCTTGTCTCGTTTCTTCTAGCACCTTTCGACGCGGCGGGCTGCGCAGCACACCGTCGGTCGCCGATACGGCAGGTACCTTTTCGAGTCGTCCGACGTCTTGAGCAGTGCTGAGCCGTAATATAAACAAAAATCAACGATAACAGCAGACAGAGCTACTTAGCCAAGCGCAACAGCTTCGTCGTCTTCTTCCTCCGAAGAAGAAACAGAGAGGAGAGCAGCACGTTACTTTGAATGCTGCTCCGCAGTTTTTTATAACCGCGGGGTGCACGGTGGCGGTGTCGTCGCTACAACAGCACGGTGTAACGCTGTTCTTTCACAAGCACTCGTGAAGTCCAGCGGTCCTTAAGAAGCGCAAGAGCGATTTCGTGACTTTGGGCGTATGCCAGACCGTCGGCCGAGGTTCCAGGGTATTCTTTTCTGCAAGAGGTCGTGAATCCAGGCGACGGATTTTGGCTTTCTTATCACGTCGTTCAGATTGTTATGATTGTAAGATGGCTGAAGACATCTTTTGTGTAAGTAATTAAGACAGTCAGTAATAGACTTTTTAATTAATTGAGTGGGGTGGTCATGTCAAACTGGAGGTTTGAAATCCTTCGTGTGAAGAACCCATTGCAGCTTTGAAATTTCGAAAACGCAATCGACAAAGTTTGTGCGCGGGCGCGCTTTGCTTATGTGTGTGTGGGCGCTCGTGTGAGATATGGAAGCTGTGCATCGAAGGAAATTGCCAGCAGAAAGAAATAGCCACCGTACTGACAATCGAAAGATAGAAAGTGAAAATGACCAAGCTGTGTAGTTCACCAGATTTGGTGCGATTGCTACCCTACATGTAGCAACAAAAAAGATCACAGTTTTGCCACAAAGCTCACTTTCCTGCAAAATGAAGTCACTGGTGCAAGTCTGCCGTCCTTAAAAGAGCCCTGCAGCACTTTTTATTACTAGCCATCAAATTGTCTAATTGAAAGAGCTTACTGTCTAATGAATCGACAACTGCAAAAGTTAATAGAATCCACCAAGTTCTAGACAAGTTAGAGAGAATTGTAGCGCGTTGCAATTGCGTTCTCTTGTCTCGTGACGATGAGTGCCTTGGAAGCTCAGCTGAGGGGGACAACATGAGATAAAAAAGTCGGGTAACATGCGCCATGGCCTGGACAGCTTTTAGGAGTGAAGCTCCTTGCACCATAGACGTTCCCTCCTCTGTAGTAGTAGTAGTAGTAGTAGTAGTAGTAGTAGTAGTAGTAGTAGTAGTAGTAGTAGCAGTAGTAGTAGTAGTAGTAGTAGTAGTAGTAGTAGTAGTATGAAGCCGCTTCTAGTTTGAGTTGGTCAATAGATGGCGTTGTGTGCATATGTGCTTGGGAATAATATTATAAGTGGCGTTAGGGGTTTTCACAGCATATCCATGTAGTGAATAATGACGAGTGGGGCGACGCGTTCATCCATCTGTGCGTCCGTCCATGTGAGAGTCCTTTCGTCCGTGCATCCATCCATCTTTACGTGAGTTCGTCCATGCTTCTATCCGTCCGTTCGTGCTTCCGTCCGTCCGGACTTACGGATAGATGGGCACATGCATGGACGGATGGACGCTTCGACCCACTCATCATCGTTAACTCCATGGATATGCTTTAATGCTTAATTGTTTTTCTTAAAATGTGGGGCTTACCTTAGACAGCATTCCGAGTGCATGGGTGGACACGTGGTGACCTCGCGAGGCAGCTTCGGTAAATATGCAACTCACGATGCTCAAGTCAGTCAATAGCAGTGAACTTGGGAGTGTGGCATGGTCGTTTGGGTACATGGATTGATTTGTAAGAAGGAGGAAAGAAATTCTAGCTTACTTTGAAAATTATTTGTGATTTTCATGTTGCGCGCTGCACTATGTTTGGCTCACGTGTTCTGAGGAGGCTCGACTTCCGATCAGCACTGTATTCTGACCAAGCTGTAAATGTGTTGCAGGAGGGCCCCTTTAAAATTTTCTGCCATATCTTTATTGGCGTTATCTTGAATAACCTGGTAGTCTATGGCCAGTCTCGTACTTTATACCTCTCAGGACAGGTGGACTTTGACGTTGTCTTTTTGTTCTCCCTCTCGCTAATGATTGCTTTCTCCACTATTCTAGCTTCTGAAATCCCCTTTCTTTTTCCAAAGCTGTGTAACCAACCGCTTTTTCTAAAGGGGTCAAGATACCTGGATTTGCTCTCTTTCCTACCTACTTCCTTCCTTTCTTGCCAAAGAAGCACGAAATGCGCGCGAAACAAGAGACCGAGAAGTGGTGTGAGGTAACCGAAATCCGGCTCTCTTAGGAGATGGACATCAAGAAGTGTCCAAACGAAAACTAGGTCAGGCTATAGCTAATGACTCTGTCCGTATAAGTCGGCTGCTGTCGGCACTCGGCGACGACTTAGTGCCTCTCTGGACTGCCGCTGTCCGCGCCAGACGCGCTCTTCTCTGGATGTGTCTTCGCACTTGATACACTTATCGGAAACCTTGTCCGTCGCTTCCAGCTTCTTAGCGCTAAGCTCCTGCCTTTCTATCCCGTGTCTAGCGTTGCGCTTTTCATGAACGTCGATCCTGGAATTGTTCCGATTCTCTATGCTGTGCTAGTGTCTTTGTTTTTCTGACTGCTTTACGCGTCAGTGATCTTGTATGTGATGTTCTGCAACGCGCTGAGTTATCGTGACTGCGTTGCGTTGACAAATTTCTACAGCTTGCTGGTTTTCCGTTCTCCATGCGGCCCCAAGACTGCTCCCGCATTGGGTTTTGGTCGGTGCGGGTTAGCACAACCTTCATGGCACCCTACGAAACCGAGTTGTTCTTGCACGCTTCGTGCGGGTGGTATCACTTAGCTGTTATTTGCCAGATTGTGCGCTTTTAGAGATTTAGGTCCCAGTAAACCAAATGGTGAAGCAATGTTCGATGCAGCCGGACTGACAGTTCATGGCGTTCGCCTAATACAGCGAGCACAAGACCATCCGAACTGATAAAAGTTTTGTGTGTTGTGCTTGACCGATTTTCGGTGAAAGTCTGGCATTGCCGGGTTTACCTCAGTGAACTCTCACGAGGGCCTTCACTGGGCCTAGTTCCGCACTTGATAGCTTTTCGCTGCACACTTAGATCTGCTTATATTTTAAAAATAACATTTTCTTAGCCTAATTTTGTCCCGCTTCATAAGTAAACGGCAGTATCACCCGAACAGTATAATAGATGGCGCTGTCTCATAGAAGAACACTCAAACTGCAGTTGAGTGAGGGTATTCTGGATTGCGCTGCACCACTACTCTCCGATTGGTTGCTGCGTGGGCTGTACTTGGGTGCGCGGGGAATGAGTGCCTTTCTGTCTTCTAGATTGTCGCCGTACGTGTCGGATCGTTGGTGGGGCATAGGCGAAGCGGAGTGGCTGGCGCGGAAGACCACGGCGGCTCATGGTCGTCGCCAGACAGACGGACGGACTTACACACAGACGCACAGATGTATGGACAGACTCACGCCGCTCGTCATCATTCACTCCGTGAATACGCTGTGATTTCTTTTTGTCATTTGTTCTCCCCTGTGTCTTGACACATAAAGTTATATCAGACTGGGCATCGTGATTCAGTTAACCTCTCTGCTCTTCCTTAGTCTCTGTCTCTCTTCTAATAAGGTTGGATAGGACATAACACTCCCTCTAATGCTTTATGTAAAAGCAGTTCGATGCATGCGATTCTGCTATTTCTTGTTTTAGTATCCACGGTATACAGTGAACTAAACTCCATGTTGTATCAGAATACTGCGAAGCAGAAATATTTCGCTTATAGGAAAAAAAAAACGCCATGCTTGAGCGGAACGCGCAGCACTTGCAGAGTATCCACTACGCTATAAATCAGTGTGTAGTACGCAGGTATGCACTTTGCCATCCTTCATCATTCTGCGGAGAAACTTAGAGGGACGAACCAGTTTGAAAACAGACGTGGCTTCATGAAATTCCACGGGACGGCTTTGTGCTCTCCCATAGCAGAGTACCTCGTACACTCTAAATTGTTAACAACTATTTCTAAGCGCACAACGGCTGCACGCTTGCACAAAATTTTGTGCTATTTTCTTATGCTGTGGCTGACGACGATAAAAAATTATGCCAGAAGTTTTTTTAATGGCCACGATCCTCACAGTGGTTATGCGCCACAGTTAACAGGTGAAGAAGATCAAGATTTGTAACAGGCTGGAGCATTTGACGACGCACTCGTTGCGCATTTCACATCATGTAAAACTTCATTGTTCTTTTGCTGTTCTAATACGCTTTATTACTGATAGTAACGGGATTTCTTTTCCGACATCCAGCCTGCCTAAGGCCAGCTTCTAAAGGAGTTTCGAGCACTAGCGTGGCTCAGTGGTGGAATACTGGACTGGCACTCTGGAGACAGGGGTTTGAATGCTATTGTGTTCCTGATATTTGTTTTTAGTTTGAAAGTTTTTTGTTCCTAAATCATGCGATAGTGGTTATGGACATAGGCGGTGGTGTAGAACTACGGCGCACGCGACCCTTGTTGTGATCTCATAACCGCTTTCGCCGTAAAGAAGTCACGTGGTCACCTTAGCATGATAACCTGCTTTAACGGGGTCCTTATACATGTGCTACGAGCTTTGCATGCATGCATATATGTTTAAAAAAATTACGCAGGTTCTATGATCATGAATATTACACGGAAAAAAAGTGTTACGATTTCTTCGAGTTTTAGATAGCGTGTGTTTACGTTAGTTAACCATGAATATGATGACATGTTGCTGTCATGCACACCAGATTAGTTTTGCCCATCCGGAGTTCTTTAGCATGAACTTGAGATATAAGCGCTACGGACGTTTTCGAATTTTTCCTCTTTCGAATTACTGCCACATGACTGGGAATCGAAATCATGACCTAGAGCTTAACGGCGCAATACTTCAATCTGCTAAGGCATCGGGGCAGGTAATGGTGGCTGAGGCAAAAGCCTGGTTTTAACAATGCCTCGGGCTGCTATATTGTCAGAATACTCTATTATTGTTTTTTACAAAAAACGAAATAGTTTTGTGCATATATTCGTTCAGAATTCAATGAAATTGGGATCTAGAAGACGCCATTTTTGTGTTTCCGAGCCATACGCGGCTTTATTTCCACATCCAGTCAGTTCAGTTTTTTTTTTTCTTTCGAACAGCGAACACACTGTTCTGATTGAAACTATACAGGAAAAAGGACAAGTGAGTTTTCCAGGCCCGATAGGCAGAATATACGAACCCCATATTCCGTTGACACAGCCTCTCGAATGGGAAGTGTCCCGCACTCGTTCTTTTTTCGCCGGTGTCAGGATTGTTCCCTAACTCGTTTAGCTGACGTGGCGAAGTGCACTCCAAGTGGAGTCCCGGCGGCGTCTTGAAGCGAACCGCCAGATGGTTTCGTGGCTGTGTGGAGTGCAACATGGGGGTCGGTATCAATCAAATGTGGATGGGGCCCTTGAAATGTGCGGCGAGCTTTGCGTGTATGCATATTTGTTGTGTTTTTGTAGTTTGCACTTTGAGTAACATGTCAGCGGCTCAGAAGAGGTAACTCGGGTGTTGTAGGTGTGATCATTATCAAAATAAATATTCATGGAAAGTTCAAAGAGAAATGTTTTCTTGGACACTTTAAGAAGCAGAAGAAGAAAGAAGACATCGAAGGATTAAGCGAGGGTTAGTACGTGAAATACAATTAGGGCAGGTTTATTGGGCGTTGAAGCAGTATTAATTGAGACGCTTCATATGTGGACGTTTCAAACAGGACGTGATCTTTTCACATACGTACGATTCGATAAGGAAGTGATTCAGCGAGCACGTCGGATGAACATTTCATATTCACTAAGCGTACGACGCACCATATTCTGCATTATCTGCCATGAACAATTGACGTTGTGCAACATACTAGGCCTTGTGCGCGGATCTTCCAAGCAGCGTCGTGCCCTACTGTTATTAAAACTTACCTATCCGAAATTGGCCTTCTCGGAAGGCCCCAACGATAGAATATCTCAAATAAGAAGTCCTTGTTCGACCCAATACCCCAATTGTAAATAGTTTTACCAGGTTCACATTAGTCACTACTTTCTTTTTCATTTTCTTCCCTCTCTTCTGAAATCGTTTAGTCTACTTTTCCATCCTTATACAGACTAGCATGCCCGTGGTATTAGACCTGGCAATAAATCCTGTTAAAAGAGTCTCTTTCTTTTTCTTTTCTCTCAAGATATTACCATGGCGGAGAAAGTTGTGTTTCGCAAGTTGCATGCTACGCTGGTGTTTGAGTCGATTGTCAGCTTATCCAGGCTGAAGGATGCAGCACAAGGCCAACAACGATGCATAAGGCTAACCGCTGCATTACTACTTGACCAAACATTTCCTCTGCAATTTTTATATACAATATTCTTATGTAGTTGCCGATGCCTTCCCTTACAAAAAGAATCATTCCGGCCAAGGCGCCCATGCGCGTCTGGTAGCTCCACGCACTCTACGTCCTTAAGTTGTTCGGTTATGCCACGACGTCGCAACCACTGGACACATGGGTTTCGTCAGAACGCTTTATCACACTCAACCAAGGTTCTATTGGCCCAAGATGAGACGTCAGACGAAAAAAATATGCGTTGCGGGTTACGAACTGTGTCAACATTACGAGCGTCTTACGACTACATCACCCGGACTTCTTCATCTCGTATCGTCTCCTAGCTATCCCTTCAAGATGCGTAGTGTCAACCTTCTAATTCCGTTTCCGCGTTCAGCTAGTGCCAATCGATGGTTCATCGTCTGCGTCGACCACTTGACACGCTACGCAGAAACTGTGACAATACCTACTCCAACAGCATTTCACGTACCGCAGTTTATGCTTCGCCTTATAATTCCACGTCATAGCCCTCCCCGAGTCGCCATTAGTAAGCGAGGACGTCGGTTTATCACTTATGTCGCTGAAGAGATCCTGCAGCTGTCTGCCACCCAATTCTGTGATGTGACCCCGTAACACCCACAGGCCAATCGCTTCGGAGAGTGGATCAACAGAATCTTGACGAACATGTTGTCAATTTATGTTGACACCTAGCACAAAAAACTGGGACGGAGTATTGTCATACATCACATATGCACGAAACACCACAAAGCACGAGACGACAAAATACTTGTCCTTTTTTAGTGACCTATGCCCAATCCTCTCGCAGCTGTCTCGACACCCTTCTGTCTTTTACGTTGAATGTGAAAACATCGGTTTCCGCGTCACTATGCCACGCTGAAGAAAGCGCGTCGCGTCGCACGCCTCCGAACCATTGCATCTCAACAGCGCTGCAAGCGTCCACCGTTCACTCAGTTTCTTACACAAAACGTCACCTTGTGTGGTTGTGGACGCCTATCCGCAAACGTGGTTTGTGCCAAAAGTTTTAGCCTGCTATTCTGGACCATTTGTGATGCGCCTTTTTCATTTAACTAAGCTTCCCTCTGGCGTTTTAGTAGAGCTTGGTAGGGGCCTGGAGAAAAGGCACTGCAAGGACAAAAGCCTCCGAGACCAGGAGTCGTTTCGCGAGTTTCCCGCTATGAGAAAGGGCACACAGGCGCCGCGGCAACGGGGGAAAGGCGTATTGTCGACCACCTCAATGACGTTAAATACGTGATATGCAACGTCACAAGCAAATGTGCAGTCTCTAGAAAGACACAGATGACACACGTCACGCACCTAAGCCGTATCACCTTCTTACTGACCAGTGTTGCAGCAGAATGGGCGCTCCTTCATTACATTACAATTCCATTTCGGGGAATCGCAACCTGCCGTAATTCCATTCTTTTCACTTCCTCGGAATGAACAAATTAGCCCATTCCCTCTGCAGGAATAACCAGGGAAATCAATTCCATTCATACAATTCCTCAACGTAGAAAAAGCATATCCTGATAGCTGTATTGAGCTAAGAATGACTGTAAAAACATAAAGACGATGCCATTAGAAGCGCGAGAGCTGCAAAACTACGCTAAACACGTTAACACGGTCAAGGGATAGTGGCTTGGTGACTTATTCCGTGTAGGACAACAACAATACTAGTTCTCATAGGGGCAGTTCTCTCGCTACCTTTTCCGTGGTCAGCAAAATCTTTAAGAAATGAAGTTAATAAACAATTGTAACGCATGCATTTACCTGTCTCGAGCGTATTTTACTACCTTCTCGGCATATCTTTACTATAGACGGCAGCTTGAAACTTTTACCGTTACTAACCAGGAATGTTTTCTTGGTCTTTTTAACTAGGTAAGTACAAAGCCAGATACGTTGCCATATCTCTCGTAAACACCACTGTATATATTGCAGTAATCGTGACACTCATAAGAGAAATTTAGACCAATCTTAATTTTGATGATTGCTTTTGAATAAAAATTTTGTGCTAAGTGATGATACACATGTATAAAAGCGTAGGCGATAAAGTGTTCACAACGTCCATTATTTTTCCAAATTCTATGGCTGCTGACTAGTACAGTGTGTTATTACAAAGTAAGAACATAAAACAGCTTTATAAAGGCTGCTACAGTATACGATACCGATTAAGCCTTGATATTATATGTGGGCGTTTGCGTGTATGTCCTGATGTAACCGGGGTTCTACCCAGAGGACCGGAGCCAGCCAGAGTCTCGGGGAGATGTCGAGGAGAGGAGCCAGGAGCTGTTAACAGTAACTTTTAATTACAATATTTACAAGTAGCGTGTTACATGATGGTGGTAGCATCATGGAAGCTCTCGATGGAAGCATGATGGGAGCTTCATGGAGCTTGAGAGAACTTATAAGGAGCGCCTCGGCGCTTGCATTTTATGTCATGGCTTTCCCAGGATTCCCTGCAGGAAAAAACAATGAAGGCCAAGACAGTCCAATGAAAATCGCCATATTCACCGGAAGGGGAACCGCCGCTTCCTTCCTAACCCACTAAAGGGGGAAGAAGCACGCCCAGTTCAGCCCATGGCGAGTGAAAAAACACGGCACACCACGCGCGACACAGCACAGCACGAAGACTTTGAGTCTTACGTGGAAGTAAATTTCGTAGTCTGTTGCAGTGATGGGTATGCGGCGTAAGGCAAACCACAAATTGTGGAAACAGCGGCATCATGGCGCTACGGAGAACGTGGTAAAGGCATCCGCAGACGGTTCTGAGACGCTGGGCCCTTTGCCCGGGGCACCTTGACGACAAAGCAAGCCGCCTCGACGGCCAACAACTCTCCCTAATCCGTCAGTCGGTCAGGCGTGTCCAAAGGGTTTGCGAGGGGCGCCGATGACCTGGGGTAACTAGAAGAATGGTGTCTTTGTTGTCGCCGTTCTTGGTGCATCTCTGGAAGCGCTGACTCGGAAGAAATCAGGGTAGGCTCAGCCACAATGTCTCATGTGATAAACCGGCGTCAAGCCAGGCAGGCCAATCATAACAGTCCTCACCTGTGATTCGCTCATGTCTCTATAAGTGTTGCTGGAATGTGTACTTAACATTATAATTACCTGAATTGATTAGTGAACGTTAGTTAGTCTATGTGAAGAATGGCACTTCGCTTATTACCTTATATAAACTTGTGTTTTAATTAGCTTGATGCAGTAAATACATGCACATAAGAACGCCCGGTAACTAAATATTGAGTAATGTCTTAAAGGGGCACTGAAACACTTTTTTGAGTAACGATGAAATTAATTCACTGGCAAAGCGTATTGCCTCAAAAAGCAACGCAGCAAAAATGTTAAGGTTCTGTCTAGTACGAGCGGAGTTACAAAGATTTGTCACACGCTGCAATCGCGTTCTCTCTTCTCTCGTCCGGACGAAAGCGCTGGAAGCTAAGCAGGGAGGAATGGGAGGGGCAAACAAAAAACGTCACACGCGCCTCCTAACCTTGAGCATTTTTTTTCTTCGAATGCGCGGATATATCAGTGTAATCGCGCGCACGCGTGGACAAGTAGCGGCCTCTCGCGGCCATCTTTAAAACTACCGAGCGCGCCATGTTCAAATCAGGCAATGGCCGATAGATGGGCTTACTACGAGTGATTTTCGTGCTTATTCCGTCGTTTGTCGAGAGAAGAGAAAGCAATTTTTCAGCTGACTGATAATTTATTGTGAATTACAGGCCGTGTGCTGTGTTATATTATATGGCTCTCGTGTTGTCGGGAGCTTCTACTACCGATCGGCAGCGTTTTCCAACCATGCTCAAAAAGTGTTGCAGGGCCCCTTTAATTATACGAGTCAGCACAATTCACGAACTACTTTGTAAAGTAGCAAGTTTCATCAATCAACATTTGACACCTTCACTCACTAGGAGGTTATGCTTTTTGTGGCAAGTTAGTATTTAGCTAGTGAATGAGCAGGCCCTTTTTCAAAGAGTGCATGTTTACGCGAATGATACTTTAACATTGTTTAAACATACGTGCGTTAATGCTAAAATGACAACCTCGCAAATTGACGTGTAGAGTTTCGGGAAGGCGCCACCTTCGTTACGTGGGATCGCCTGCATCGACTGGCTACCCGAACCGTTGCTTTCAAAATGCGATTCTATCTCTCTCTGTATATGGTTCATCTTGTACAACAATGTATCACACACACAGTACACACAGTTCATCATGTAGGAATGTGTTCTGCGCAGACACCCATGTGTATAGGCAGGGGGGGCAGTATTGTGAAAAAAGGGGAGGGTAATAGGTGGCGATATGCGTGCAAGCTGGTGTATGAAAGCTTGCAGTAAACACAAGCATCGCACCAGCGTCAATACGAATCACAACTTGGAGACGCGATTTTTCAAATAGGCATCTGAGTCGCTGACGCGTCAGCCGTAGCAAAATAAAGTGAAGAATGGGGAGACAGTAGCCGGCTGAGACGCCAGCGAGGGGCAAAAATCGCAAGGTGTAAGGTGGGTATGCCACAGCGGTATAGTTCCGCAAGACTGATACCATGACGTAGAGCCCATGCTTACTTGAAGAATAGCGATTAACATCTGAGGCATTCAGTCTTTATAAGGACAGTACTATAGTAGGTGTGTTGCTTATAAATGTACCATGCTTGAGATTAGCCAAGCATTTTCAAATTATTGCTTTATTGGTAAATTTCAGGGTCTGCCCTACAAACGTTTGAAGTTTGAAAAACAGCACATCAGCGATAATGTGCTCTATTTTTCGGGAAGAGACGTAATTCCTTGGAAAATGCGCTCAATTCAATTCCCATTTGATTCCTCCAAGATTTTCGCCATTTCATTCCATCCCTAGGTGACGAAAATGTGGAATGATTCCGGATTATTTCACTGCCGGAATGGCAACTCCGCACGCAACACTGCTACAGACTCACCCAGTGGGCATCGCCTGTGAACGGAAAAACGAAACACCATATTGGTAGGAGCATGAAGAGGACGAGTTTGCGCTGTCTAGCGAGCAGCTCAGTTTCCTGTTTTTGGCTTTGAGCTGTACCTGTCGTAATCATTCTTCATTGTACACATAATGCCTTCCATCGTCACAATAGTGTGCAAACTAGTCATATAGATCAAAACTTTTTATACTTTTCTGTTCATTGTCACTCCTTTTTGAGAAATAATGGTTTTAAGGCTGGTTGTATGGTGCTGTAAACCAGTGGAAGCACTGCTACGGCTGTCTGCAAAACTGTCGGCATTTGCGTCGCGTCATTTGCAAGTGCGATATCTAACCACACCAGCACGCCACCTTGCGGGCGAGTTCACAGTGACGCTTCCTTTGTCGACCTGTGTTTTTTTCCTTTCCTCAATACCGAATCGCCAGGCGTACTAGGAGCGCACGTTCGGTCCCTTTAAGTGGCAAGTTTTTTTTTGTCCACTCAACTTTTTTTTACTTTTATGTCACAACTCTAATCATTTGAAAACTGTTTTCACGTGCCCATTCGTCCAAATTTGCATGGCTGAATTGGCTTCACGAAATAATTTATTCACCAAATTATGATTTAAAGAGATACTTGCATCATCAGCGTTAATTATATTTTTTGCCTCAAGAAAAACAAACGCCATGACATGTCGCAGTAAAAAGTGAAGAGGGCGTGGTTAATAAAGACGGGGCAACGCCTCGTTTATTTCTTTTAATACCAGAGCAAACGCGTGCTTAACAACAGGAGCTGTTGGTCTGATTAGTTTAGAGAGTGGTCGTGATGCGGCGCTACATGATGGTAGGTAGCGCGCTGCTTGCGTCACACATGCTTTCGAGCACTTTCCCCGGAGATGCGATAGACATGTGTCCCTCTCCAATATCATACGTCTGTCAAATTTCTTCCTTTCTCCTTTATAATGGCTCGAAGCAGCGCCACCACCTCATCACGGCGCAGCGCATGTAGTCGTGTTGCAGTGACGCTTCCCCATTGGTTGCCCGCATAGCACCACGAACGGTGACACGCGATCCCAAAACACCGTATCTTTTGCAGAGCCAGCGTGACTGCCAATACTGTGAACACGAGAAATTCAAAGCACCACCCCGTGGATCTGTACACAACTGAACAAAAAATTACCTCACATAATTTCTGTCATGTTTCCGGAGCCCTCCACTATGGCGTCTCTCATAATCATATGGTGGTTTTGGGACGTTAAACCCCAAATATCATCAATTTCTGTTATGAGGCACTGCATGAAGGGCTCTCTCGCTCATCCCCGCAAAGCACACGCGAAAGCTAGGTGATGGGCGAAAGCTAGAAAGGGCTAGAGGAGAGGATGGTGAACAGCTGGAACGGATGAATTTGGCTGGCATGGATAAAGTAGAGGAGATGTTGAATGGGGGAACCACGCGCGCTGGCTATCCAGATAGCGCCACGTGTTGCGCAGTGGCGATGCGCGTAACCCACCTGTGCTCTTCCGAATGGGAAGCCTGCGTGCTACTCAGGGCAGATGCGTCTTGGCTGCCGGGAAGGACGAATGTTGTTACCTGCGTTGGCCGATTGCTGCTGCCCGGAGATCAGGGTCGCTGCGTCGCTGTCCCGTTCTTGGGACGACCCTGCCTTATGCCGCGTTTAGTGATAAGTTGTTGTTGTTTTGGCTGGGAGTCTCCGTCACTCTTGCTTAACAACAGACGGACGCATCAAACGTGATATCCACCACTGGCGCTCAACGCTTTTTTTGCTCCCACCCGTAGGAATAGCACTGCGAACTTAGGTCGGGTCGTTTTTTTTTCGATTGCCTGAATTCCGTGTTGCAAGTACGGATTTTTTCTTTTTTTGTCTTATGTGTTTTGATGCGTGTGTGTTTTTCATTTGTTGTTGTTGTTGGCAATGATACAAGCAGATCGATAGCAGCTCTGATTCGGGATGATCTTGGCTACCAGCAGCAAGGAGGATTCATCGCGACAGCCGGCTGACCCAACATCTGCACATTTCAAGCTTGTCGCAGAGTTGTGCAACACGGTCATGGATGCGTTAGTAATCTGGGCATGGGGGCCCAGACAGTGGGTAAGCCACATCTGGGACCGCAGGTATAGATACCCACGTATATGTGCTCCGATGACCTAAATTCAGTGCCTTAGTTTTTTAGATGAAGTAGACAGCTATGCCAGAGCTACTGGCGCTTGAGAAGCGTACGTGATGGCTTGAGTCTGGCCGTTTTGCCACGGGATGCCGAGGCCGGTGGTAGAGATTACAATCGACTTGCGCCACATGGGCAGATATTTAAAGTGTTTCCGAGAGGAACCTCTGCTCCCTGGGTACGAACTGCGAGTCCAAGCATGACCTTAGTTGAAAACCAGCATGAAAGCATGCTCGAGTACGTTTCATCGCGGAGCAGCACCGGCTGTCTCGCAAATGAACAAAGCCACTTGGGTTATTCGATAGTCGTTATTTCTTTACCTGTGCACATTCGAAGCCCTTGAGTGTCCCGCACGGGAAGCCCATTGTGTGCAAGACGCCCTATTAGCATTAGCTGATAGCCCCTACGTGCCATCGCCAGCGCCTATATCTGCTCTTGAGACGTCACTGGCTTGGCGCGACTCGTTTCCAGTCTTTAATGCGACCCAATGATCCTAGGTGCATCCATGGCTGTCTCCTTCCACGCCCTTGATCCCTTCGCATATGAGCAAAGGTGGCGTGGGGGTCTCATTTATATCGTATCGGGAGTGAGCGGTTCCTGGGAGCAAGTGTCCGCGAAGCAGCGTCGTAGTGCAAAGCGCTCGCTCCTTACTCGAGCCATACAAGAGCATAGTCGGTTAGACCCACAGTTTCCTATATGCCTAGTTTATCACAAGTCCTGCGCGAGCTGACTGCGGCAGGCGCTTCTGTTATGTGTACTCCGGGGGCCACTGAGCCGAAAGGCATAATTTCAGTGATAGGCTAACTGGCCAACGCAGACATGCGCAAGTCGTATGCTACCAGTGTGGTCAAACTGGTCATTGGAAGTGGCAATGCTTTGCGCACCATAGTGCGAATACAGGTAGTTCGGGAAACTTGCGGCCGGCGACACTAAGCCCTGGCAGTGTGTCGCAGCCCACAGCCATTAACGCCAAGACCACGAAACGCTGCCCCGTACGTGCAGATGAAGAACGAGCTGGTCAGTCAGTCATCGTTCTATCTGTTTGCCGCATGACGTAGGTGTGGCCTCCGGAAGTAGTAATGAATGGTAAAGCGCTAGGCATTATCGTACCTGCACTTTTTTATACTACTTCAGGTATCTCTTTAATCGGCGACACGTTGTTGGAACAGTGCGAAGCAAAGAGCTAGAACTTCGTAACACAATTGTTCATTTGTGAATCGCATCAAACCACGTTTTAAAAGCTGAAGCTTGTGCTCGCTTGCGCATAAGCCTTAATGAGAAAACGAAGTGTCAGGTATTTGTTCGCCTGGTCTATTAATGCCAATGCTTGTCGTCCGATATTTTCTTGCAGAATGAAGGGTTCACGCTCGGCTTTCCGGCAAGAGGCTGCCGCCTTCATGGACAGTCCAAGGCAACACCATTTGCGGAGAAAAGAGACTCCATGCCTGTACCTGGATACACTGGTGTGGCAGCCGTGCACAAAACTTTGCCGTCCGCAGTTGGGAAGGCCACCGGTGAACTCAAGAGAACGAACCACCTGCGAAAGCAGCGGGAGGCCGTGCTGACATTGTTCTTGGGAATGTTGAGAGCGTTCTCGAAATACCAACATCCTAGTGCGTCGCATAAATACTAGTGACGCCCGGCGTTCGCGTTGCAACCCGAGAACGCGGAGCCAGCATAAGCGAGCCCTTCTCCACGAAGCCCCTGACGAGATGATCGACACCGTAGCCGTGCGACCCTGGGACCGTCCGTGGGCTTTCCCAGTGCTACTGGATCCAATGAAAAACAGTACTTTACGTCTTTCTGTGGATTACCGCAAGCTCACCGCAGTCTAGGTAAAATTGCTACAATTTGCTGGTAATATGGAGCATTACATATGCGCTGGGAAACGCAAAGTTCTTAACTACTTTTACGGAAGAAATAAGGCGTAAACGAGACTCGCACAAAAAGAGAATGAATGACCGCCTACTGACAAGCAATTTTATTCGAAGGGGACTACGTATAGGCTAGCATTTTGACAGCGCTAATCATACGGTGTTCTTAAAAGAGATAAAAGTGTAAGCCAGTAATCAAACGTGTGCTGTAGGCCCATGTGCCCTGATTTGGGTAAGCGTCAAAGAACCCTCAGGTGGTCGAAATTTCCGGAGCCCTCCACTACGGTACTCTTTATAATCAGTAGTTGGAGACGTTAAACTCCATATGAATTGATCAATCATAAAGTGCTATACGAATGAGAAATGTCATTTATGAAGCATTGGCTAGAAATAACTTTTCGCACTAGGTGGGATTCCTACCGCACATGGCCAAAAACAGATGTTTTTATGTGCGGCACCTTTTATCTGTTTGAAGATTTGCTTGCTGTAAATCGCCACAATATATTTAATTTTCATGTTACTTTGGCTTTACAACACGTATCGTTAACCACATTTTTATTTTTGTTAAAGATATGCCATCACACACAACTTATATCGCTTTTGTGAACACCATGTGATGAGCGCTGTCGAAATGCTTGCCAAATGTATTCACCTTTTCTTCGAATAAAATCAGCTGTTAGTAGGCGTTCGTCTGTTCGTCTCGTTGGCACCTTATTGCTTTCGTTAGAGATGCACCAACTAGCCCAACAAAAAGTTCTACTTAAATGCCTTTCTTTGTTGAATAATGTCGTGAGTAACTGCCCATAGAAGTTTACCTTATATCGCGAAAACGTGCATCCGCATATCATAGAGGCTTGCTTAAGTCTGTGCGTATGCCTTTTGGTCTAAGAGTCAGAGTTTCTATCAGCGCATGATGGATATGGCATTAGATGATGCCGTTTAATCATGCACTTTGGTATCGTGATGATGTGACGGTATTGTCGCCCACGTTCGAAGACAATCTGGAACACGTGCATACGGTTCTACAGCGCATGTAAGCAGCCGGTCTAGCAGTTCATCCTGAAAAACTGCAGCTCGCTACTATCAAGATAAACCTTCTTAGTTTTGTTGTTGACAATGATGTACTAACAGCAAACCCAAATAAGCTCCCGGCAATTGCAGAAATTTCTCCGCCCGAAACACTGAAAGGTTTCAAGGTTTCCGGAAATTATTGTTATTTATCGCGATTTCGAGGCACAGTGCAGAGACATCGCTCGACCACTAACGCATCTCCTGAAATAAAAAAGTGCTAAATGGCTCTGGAGCACTGAGGAAGAAGCAGCTTTCGACACGCTTCAGCTGTCAGATCTTACCAAACCGTTGTTTTTTTACAGCCCGGTGTGACCGATTACAGCCTTGGTGCAGATATACTTGAACTAATGTGTGCCGGCAATCTCAGGCCCGTTGCTTTCGCAAGCCACGCTTTGGATAGTACGGAACGCAACTGCTCAGTAACAGAGAAGAAATGTCTGGCTATGATTTTTTGAATGTTTTTAAATGGTTCGTTATTCAGACTAATCATCAAGCACGGTCTTGGCTGAAGCGGTTACCTAATCCCTCCGATTGAATGGCCTGATGGGCCCTTACCTTGCAGTGCTACAATTGTCATTGCCTAATTGAGAACCAGTAGTGTAGTACTAACACAGTTGCTGACTCACGTGCCAGCGTGCCGTTGTCTATTGAACCCCCAGGTCATGACAGAGACAGTGTGTGTATGTGTTTGAGGCCGCAACACCACCTTAGGGAACTTCGTTGGCTATACAGGAGCTTCTTGCAGTGGAGCAGAGTGTTGGCCTTTGTTGTACCAGCTCGTGATCCACCTGGCACGGAAAGTGACGAGGAGATGGGTTGCTACCTACCTGCTCTGAAAAGGAGGCCTCTTGTTTCGGTATCTTCCCCAGGTCGACGATGGTGATATAGAAACCTCATGTTGAGTCGTTATTCCTTGCGAACTTCGCAAATCCTTCATAGCGTAGTGCCATGGTAGTGCTTTAGCTGGTCACTATTCAGGGCAGAAAACTTACGAGAAGCTTTGTCGTTTAGTAATTTATATTACGCTACCTGCGTGCCTGTTCAGTTTGTCAGAAGGTGAAACCACGTGGTGGCTTACCGCTAGGAACAATGCAGTCAGTTGAAAGCGCGTCGCGTTTGCAAATAGTGGCAGGTCACGTAATTCGTCCGTTTCCCTTGAGCCCACTGTTTAACCAGTACCTGCTTGTCCTGACTGACTATTTTAGAAAGTGGGTCTAACTGTTCCTTTTGCACAAGCTGGCTTCGCAGAAAGCGTAGGAATGCCTGCTCGAAACCTTCACTTGGTATGGTTTCCCAGCCCAGCTGATCACGGACAACTTGACGTGTTTCACCAGCAACGGTGTGCATGCATTCTTGTGATGCCCTGAGAATTTGTTACAAGCGTGCCTATGTGTGTCACTAGCAAGCCAACATCACGGTTATGGTAAACCGAAATCTTAAATCAATGCTTGTCACGCACACCGAGGGTCACAAGGACTGAGACCTGAAACTGACAGATATAGCTTTTGGGGTAAGAACACTGAATCGCTTAACAAGGTTCAGTCCTGCGCAAGTTGACCTGAGTGAAGAATTGAGTTTTCTTCGGGACAGTGTTATGACATCTGCAACCAGTTCTCCGAGACCTTATGCAAACTTTCAGATTACCTGAGGCTGGCTGACGTTGTTTAGCAAGCAAGACGTGTCTCGATTTTTCGCGCATGAGACAGGCCAGGAAATATGATAAGCATCGGCAGATTATTAACTCTGAGTTTGGTGACTTGGTGTTGAAGCGCACACAGCCTCTAAGTGACGCTTCGAAAAGTTTTTAAGCTCCCTAGCTAACAGGGTGGACGCACTATATAAAATCGCCTAGAAGTGCAGGCTATCATACATGTAGACAGATTTTGTGGCCAATCAAGTATAGTGTATGGCCCTACTCATGTACCGGATCTCAAGAAGAACACAACTTTATTGGTGCAAAATACGGCGTTGCGCTAAAACAGAGCAACACTACGTGGTCGGGTCCCTAATCTAAGGTCCCGCTGGCTCTCGCCATCCTTTCAGCCCTCCTACTAGCCTCATCTTATCCTCAAGGGCCGTACTGGACAACATTGCCTCTCACCTCTCCGTGGTTATCCCTTTCCATCTCTTCGGTGTGTGCCGAGCCTTCTCACGTGATGTGGTACAGCATTGGTGAGATTCCACAGCATGAGCATATGTCTTTGTGTGCTGTGGGGAAGTATGTATGTAATCTATGAATGTTTTTACATGTGTTCGTTTGCAGTCGGTGTAACGCCGCAGAATCCACAGCTGAAAGCTTCTTGTGCGGTGCTGGTTGAATGAAGTCTTCGCAAATGTCTGTGGTATTGCAGGATTGATTTGCAACTAGGATCTATGGCTGTCGGTTCCTCCTCGAGCTGGCTTATCTGCATAAAGCTTAACATTTTTTTTTGCACGACAAGATTAAACTGTTGGGGATTCATGTATTTTTCACCAGAGGTTGGCCACCCAGTCATCAACACCACCGAGCAAGTGATACAACATGCGTCCACGTAACGTATACATAAATAGAAGGGAGGGGTTTGGGCAGATGACGCATTTTCTGCTTTTGTGCTTGCTTTTCTTTTGTCTCCCGAAAGTACACGGTTGTTCACCTGATTGTGTGGCGCAAGATACCTTTGTTGGTGGCGAGCACAAAATGCTTGTGGCCGGACATTATGAATCGACCTCCGAACCCCTCCTAGCCTTCTTGAGGGTGGTGATGGTGGAATGTGTAGGAACCACCCGCACCGGCTAACCAGAGATAGCGCCACGTGTTGTGCAGTGGCGGTGTTCGTAGCGTGCCTGCGCTCTTCCAAATGAGCAGCATGCGTGGCACCCGGGACATCTGCTGCCTTGGCTGCCTGGAAGGACGGATGCTGCCACCCGCGATTGTTGCTCCCTGAAGATCAACGTCGCCGCACCGCTGTCTCCTCCTTGAACCGACCCTGCCATATGCCGCGTTCAGCTTATTAAATTGTTTTTCTTGTCTCTGTCGCGCTTGATTTAAATACGGACGGCACGCAGTAAGCCCGTTACCCACAAGATATAATACTAACTCGTCACCCATTGCCATCGTATCCAGCTTCAAAGCATTAGGCGTCGTCTTTCGGGAAACACTATGCTGGGACACACACGTTGATAGCTTGGCAACAAAGCTGGCTCAAGTGATTGGTATTGTTCACCTCAATCGTCGTATACGTCATAAACATTTACATATTGCTAGTTATGAATACATCTTGGTAGAAAGCGTACTTGTTTTACCGTTTCGTACCATTTTGTATTTGTACCAATTCGTCGACATAACATTTTTGTAGCTATATAAAGGTACAAAAATGCTATGATGCTAATTGTTAAGTTTGTTTGTATTCCTACTTAATCACTGTCACTTAGCTTGAGGCGCTGCGACTTTAGGAAATCTACACATTATACACGTTGTAAAATACAATTTTCTTCGTGTAATTGAGATAGCCCCAGGTCACTTTCAAACACGTGAATATTTCTTGAAGTATAGGGCGCTGCCAGCCACTGATTTGTATGATTACCGTTAGTGCAGGGCTGATTGATTGATATAGGAGGTTTAACGTCCCAAAACCACCATAAGAGAGACGCCGTAGTAGAGGGCTCCGGAAATTTCGACCACTTGGGGTGGGGTTTTTTAACGTGCACCCAAATCTGAGCACACGGGCCTACAATATTCCCGCCTCCATCGGAAATGCAGCTGTCGCAGCCGGGATTCGATGGCGCGACCTGCGGATCAGCAGCCGAGTACCTTAGCCACTAGACCACCGAGGTGAGGCAGTGTAAGGCTTATAAGGAAGAGTTAAAAGCTATATTGCATTCTCCTTAACACCTTTCCAGATTGTAACAAACAATAAAACACACCACTTTGTTTTCAACAAATAAATATAAATACTGGAAAATACTAAGAAGGAGAACATATAGAAAATAAGCACTCCTAAATATCCTACGAAGATTAATAAACGTTATTTTTGCGCAGGGCTGCGATCAGTGAACATAATTTTTAAAGGTATACGGGCTCATTCTGATCTAATACAGATTCTCTTTGAAAAATCTTTTTCTGAAGTCTTTCATTTGTAAATCTTGTGCGTGCGTGTGTGTGTTTTTTTCGTGCTCCAGAATAACCAACGTCATGTGCAAAAGGATTTTATTACGTTTTTTGTCTCTACAAATGATTACAATTTTTTAAAATTAGCATTGTGAGGTTCTCCTGTATGGTAATTGCATTATGTACTGTTGAAATAAGTTGATATGTTAACATATCGCTGCTGGTATCGCCGCCGATGAGGGGGCCTGGGGCCTCGTGAAGCTGTCTAAATGACAGCTTTTTCCGCTTGCCTCTTTGTATCTATACACAATAATGCTGCGAAACGAAACGTCAATTGCATTGTCAAAAACAGATTTTGTTTTTGTTTCAAAAGAAGTAGTGTGCTTATCAGTTTATTTTATGATGCACGGCTATTAGGAGCGCCCACTCACCTGGACCTTTAACTCTGTTCGGCAACTTATGCAGGTGGGAGTGCTGTGGTGGCCGCCAACAAATCAACCGAAAAAGAAAATGCGAGATTCTCCTCTCCTAACTGGTCCTCCTCTCACCTACTCTACTACCTCGCCACGCGGGGAACGGGAGATTAAGCAAAGTGAAGAGACGAGAATAAATTTCGTTGAGAGTTGGAATTCACGCCCTCTGGTTGTCTTCCTTCACCATGCGAAGACGCGTCTCCATGGTTTCTCAGATGAACAAGTAGTCACTAAACCAATCTTGTCATCCTGCTAGCAAATTTCAATAAATCAAAAGACAGAAGCTTTACAAAAAAGTTTACCGTTTCATCTCCAACAGCAAAAAAAAAAATGTGGGAAAACCACGAGATTATGAAATTAGAAAAAAAATCGCAAAACTCAACATTTCTAAAAGTCGGACACACAAATCAAGCATTTATATTGAAGGATGGGCTACATAACATACATATAAACTTTAAACCGTGTTACCAGGACCGTGGCAGTAGCCTAGTCAGCAAGGTGTTCAGCTCTACACCGAAAGCACGCTGGGTCAAATCCCGGGGACGGTAGCGCTGAAGAAGAGAAACCATTGAGGCTTAGGAAGCTCAAGGCTGATCTTCATTTTTATTATGATCTGCGGTATGTATTTGAAAGACAGAACTGCGTTTCCTGTAAAACTAAATTACTAATTCTTATAACTAATTTATTATTGGTTTTAGAGTAAAGTTGATAGTATGTATATGCCAATGAAGCTTTACTTAACGTAATTTTGGTTCTGGATTTGTCCCATTCCAAAAAACAAAGCTCCTCCTATAGCTCGGAAAATATGCATGCTGGGTGCATTTTTACGAGCTGTGACGTCAGACAAAAGCTGAGCATTATCACGGGCGATAAGGGCCTCAACTTTTTCAACTGTTTATCGTCATCTATTGCGGGGAAACCGACGTACCAGGGAGCTCTGGCTAGGAAAATGCACAGACTGGCTGCGTCGTTACAAGGTGTGACGTCAGACAAAAGTTGAACCTTATCATAGGTGATAAAAGCCTAAACATTTTCGACTGCTTTGTGACCACTATCGCGGGGAAGTCAATGTACCGGGGAACCTTAGCTTGGAAAATGCGCATACTGGCTGCGTTGTTACAAGCTGTGACGTCAGATAAATGTTGAGCCTTATCATGGATGATAAGGGCCTCAACTTTTTCGACTGCATTTCGACTATTATTGCAGAAAAGCAAAGGTACCAGGGGACATTTAGCTTGGAAAATACGCATGCTGCCTGCGTTGTTACAAGCTGTGACGTCAGACAAAAGTTGAACCTTATCATGGGTGATAAGGGCCTAAACATTTTCGACTGCTTTGCGACCTCTATCGCGGGGAAGCCAACGTACCGGGGAACCTTAGCTCGGAAAATGCGCATACTGGCAGCGTTGTTACAAGCTGTGACGTCAGACAAAAGTTGAGCCTTATCATGTATGATAACGGCCTCGACTTTTTCGACAGCTTTTCGACATGATTTGCAGAGAAGCAAAGGTACCAGGGGGCATCGTCTCGAGCTGTGACGTCAGACAAAAGTAGAGCCTTATCATAGCTGATAAGGGCTTCAACTATTTCGACTGCTTTCGACCCCTCTTGCGGGGAAGCCAACGTACAGGGTACCTCAAGCTCCGAAAATGCGCATACTTGCTGCGTCTTTACAAGCTGTGACGCCAGAAAAAAAGTAGAGCCTTATCATTGGTGATAAGTGTCTCGACTTTTTCGACTGGTTTTCGACATATATTTGGGGGAAGGCAACGTACCGGGGAACCTCTAGCTCAGAAAATGCGCATACTGGCTGCGTCGTTACAAGTTGTGACGTCCGACAAAAGTTGAACCTTATCATGGGTGATAAGACCCTAAACATTTTCGACTGCTTTTCGACGTCTATTGCGGGAAAGCCAACGTACCGGGGAACATTTAGCTCAGAAAATGCGCATACTGGCTGCGTTGTTACAAGCTGTGATGTCAGACAGAAGTTGAGCCTTATCATGTGTGATAAGGGCCTCAACTTTCTCGACTGCATTTCGACATGTATTGCAGAAAAGCAAAGGTACCAGGGGACATTTGGCTTGTAAAATACGCATGCTGGGTACATCGTCTCGAGCTTTGACGTCATACAAAAGTAGAGCCTTATCATGGCTGGTAATGGCTTCAACTTTTTCGACTGCTTTTCTACATCTATTGCGGGGAAGCCAACGTACCGGAGAACCTCTAGCCCAGAAAACGAGAATACTGGCTGCGTCGTTACAAGCTGTGACATCAGACAAAAGTTGAACCTTATCATGGGTGATAAGGGCCTCAACTTTTTCGACTGCTTTTCGACTCCTCTTGCGGGGAAGCCAACGTACAGGGGTACCTCAAGCTCGGAAAATGCGCATACTTGCTGCGTCTTTACAAGCTGTGACGCTAGAAAAAAGTAGAGCCTTATTATGCCTGATAAGGACGTCAACTTTTTCGACTGCTTCTCGACAATCATTGTAGGGTAGCCAACGTACCGGGGAACCTCTAGCTCGGAAAATTCGCATACTGGCTGCGTTGTTACAAGCTGTGACGTCCGACAAAAGTTGAACCTTATCATGGGTGATAATGGCCTCAACTTTTTCGACTCCTTCTCGACAGTTATTGTAGGGAAGCCAACGTACCGGGGAACCTTTAGCTCGGAAAATGCGGATACTGGATGCTTTGTTACAAGCTGTGACACCAGAAAAAAATAGAGACTTCTCATGGCCGATAAGGGCCTCGACTTTTTCGACTGCTTTTCGACACCTATTGCAAGAAATCAAACGTACCAGGGGAGACTTAGCTCGGAAAATGCGCAAGCTGGGTGCATAGTTACAAGCTTTGACGTCAGACAAAATTGAGCCTTAACATGGGTGATAAGGGCTTCAACTTTTTTGACTGATTTCAACGTGTATTGCAGGAAAGCGACGTATCAAAGAAGATTTCGGAAGCTTTTATTTTTCGAAATATGCCAATTTCATAACCGAAAGTAGCACGAATAAGACTGTATCTGCAGATGTATTCTCCCAATTTTCTTTTAATTTGTAATAAATAACTCATTATTATGATGTTTTGGTAATGTTTCAGAGGAAACATTATGAGCTTGTATAATCCGATAGAGCCTTATTTTAAGCTTGTTTCGATTCTGGATTTCGCCCGTTTCAAAAAAAAGCTTTTCATTTATAATTAGTAAATGCGTGTGCTGATGCATCGTTACGAGCTTTGACGTCAAACAGAAGTTGAGCATTGTAATCGGTTATAAGGGCCTCCACGTTATTCACCTTTTTTTTCCAAGAAAAAATAAAGGCCGCCATACTTTTAGGCATGCAAGGTTGTCCACCGCCTTACTGCTTTCCATTTTCACACAATATGTGATAGTGCTTACGTTTGAGGTTTAGCAGAGAGACGTCTGGATGGCTTCCTGGTCTTGCGGAATTCCCAGCTTTGTCATTCGAACCACCAACCTTTATTTTGTGAACTGAAAGCCATATGCACTCAGCTTTCAGCACGGCACAGGATAGATTGCTTAGAACTTGGTCTGCACTCTACTATAGGTCATGATTAAAAAAATAAAGAATAGGCTTCAGCGTTTTAGTTTCTTTATGCTCACCGTGATGCAAGCCAGTGCCCTTTCGGTTTAAACCTGAGCTCCTTACCGACTCGGCTACTGCCACGGACTTCATAACGTGGTTTAAAAGTTTGTCTGTATATCACGCAGCTCATTATTTGACGATAAATGTTGGATTTTTTTAGTACAAAGCTTCGTGCACACAACGTTTTCTGGCTACCATGAAGAGAGAAATAAACATATAGCTGTCAGAAATCTTCAGTGTTGAGCTTCTTTTGAAATTTTTGAGCGTGTTGTCGAAATTCATTCATTTGCGATTTCGCGTAGTAGTGGGGAGGTCTTTGCAAAACTTTATTTTTTGATTTCATAAAATTGGCCACACTCAGCGAGAACATTTCTTGATATTGGAGCGAAGGCTGTAGAGGCGGGGCTTCCGCACATTGGGGTCACTGCGCAAGCGTTCAGCAGCTTGCAGCCCACTTCAGGTTCAATTTCGTTTTCAATTGCTCGCAGGGCTAGTGTGTTTCGAAAAACGTATACATGGAAAACGTGAACGCCAGAGTTGATTTGCGGTGAGTGTGCATACACGCAGTTTAATATTTTTCCTGCTTTTCAGATAGTTTTATCAGCATTAGTCGGTCTTTATAACTGTGAATTAAAGGTTCCATGTTAAGTTGACAATAAATGTGGCGTATACGTTATAGTTTCTGTAAGCGCGAAGGAAACAGAACGCGGGCGGGTTGAACCCGATCTAACTAGACCAATCTCAGTGCATCCTAATGCATATGTAAGCCCAGAATAGACGGATTCATGCCACGCGTTATCGTTTGTTAACGTTTAAAGCATTATACTCTTGTACAAGCGAAATGTAGAGCTGATTTTGGCATGAGTTAATAGCTATCATGGGCGGGCGCAGGGTTACCCATTATGATGGGTTGGAGGGGGGCAATGTTCGTTGAAGGACTCCCCTCTCTATTATGTCAATGTATGGGGCCGCCTTGGCGCCCCCCCCCCTCACCAGTCACAGTGACCCCCCTCACTATTATGTCAATGTATGGAGCTGATTTCATGCCCTCATTTTAGGTGACTAGGGAAGCTGCCGCCCCCTTCCCTCATCACCCGCCTGCCCATGTGCGCACACCTATAATAGGTGCGGAAATTGTGCAAGATGACGAACGTCGCCAAGCACACACCGCAGCCAAGTTATCCAAGTACCACGATGCCGTTAAACAGGAAAGCTTTAAGAGACGTTGCGCTTAATTCAGTAGACTTACAAGTACTTATTGCTGGGCTATAAATGATCTATGAAGGGAAATTTTACACGCCTAAACACCACAAGAAGAACCAAGTGAAGAGCAGTTTTCAAATAAATCAGTTGCAAGTGTGGTTCTTTTCCTGTGCTTCTTGGTTCCTTTTGTGCTGTTTAGAAGCATTAATTTTTCCCTCAGTGGAAACTAATGTCTTGTTTTAACGAGTTTTGCTGATCAAGCGTATCCGTATAGTTTGATGTGCACCTATCTTTTTTTTTATCCCTGCACATGCTTTACGTAGCAGGTATTGCCGATGATACCGATAGCCGTGTGCAAAAAAAAAGCAAAAATGCATAAAAGAAGCTCGTATGTTTGATGGCATCCTAGCCAGACGTCATTTTAAGGAGTGCAACAGCCGAAGGCAAGCATATTTTGCAGCAGAAGGAGGCGCATTCCGTGGAGACAAATGAAAAGTCATCGTTGCTCCAAATTCGACATGATTATAAGCCACTGAATATTTGAAATAATAACGAATTTGACTTTTATATATCAGTGCAGCAGCAATGCCGCAGTGCGTAATTCATGACAGAATGAAACCAAATATATTGTAAATATTTCTGCTAGACTTAAGCCATGTAGATTTACTTTTGTGCTTGAAACAAGTATATCGTGTTTCATAGGAGTGTGGAAACCGCAGCAGAAGGAAGAATGTAGAAGCAGAAATGAGCATGGTTTAATTCATGCAAGCGCGCAGTAGAACGAGGCCTGGTGGCTGCATGACTGGTTTTACAAATAAACTCGCGATAGACGAGCCGCTGCTATCGCTCTAGCGGCATGCAGTGGTAGCACACCGTTCCTCTCCTTTTTATTTAGAGGGTGCAGTTGCATCCTTAAATAATAGTTAAATAATAGTAAAAATAATAGTAAACATAATAGTTAAATAATAGTAAAAACAGGCTTCGTATCGCTAAGGTTGACGGTGTTGTCTTGACGCGTAGCTCCTTTCCTGTGCTGACGTCTCTGAGGAAGGAGCGGGCGCTGCAGGGCCAGCCTCCACGGTCTCCGGCTCTTCCGACATATACTGGTCACCAGTTCGGCTTTGAGGGAGGGCCAAGAACTTCTCCACGATGTTTGGGTCAGATGCTCATTGTGTCTCCACAGGGACCGTGACGGCTAGCAGCTGGTCGTGACGTCGGCGCCATATGAAGTAGCCCCGGGGCGTAGTTACCATATCTTTATGAAAGACTGGTCGAGTCTTGTTCAGCACGGCTCCACAAACTCTCCTTGGTGAGCCTATGTAATAGTTAACTAGAACACTGTGAATAATACAAGAAACAGTTTCTGTCGCTTTTCCGCTACTAAATTTGAATGAACTAACTGCGCATTACCTTTACCTCCACTGTAGGCTTCGTTGTGTGTAGCCTGGTGCGCAACCTCTACCCATTAACCGGTTTCAAGTGGAGCTTTTTCTGTCGTTGCAGGAGGCGTATTTCGGTACGTCAATAAAAAGTTGGATAAAAGTTTTCTCCGACAGACTCATCGGGAGGCGACTTGCACAGAGCAGACTTCAAATTTTGCATGAAACACTCCGCCAGGCCAAGTTTGCTTGGATGGTAAGGAGCGCGAGGAAAACTTCTGGCCCTGACGACCCGCATAAACGCCTTGAACTCTTCAAACAATAGTTATCCGACACCACTATATCCGACCCTAAAGTCTGCAGAAAAGTAGCCCCAGTATCTTACTACACTTCCAGAGGTACGTCTTGTACATGAACTGAAATTTTATTGGCTTTAGACGCCACGCAATTTTTTTATGCGAACAGAAGCTTGAAAGGGACGCATTATATTCATCACGTTTCGGCGGGATCCCTTCACTGTTTTCTGCTTGTTAGGTTGACACCCTCTTTAAATGTGTTCTTTCTGATCACATTTGAAACAGATGGCCGCGATGTGCGGGCAGTCTGCTAGCATGCTTCGCAGACTCGCATTGGTAGCAATTCCCCGGCATCTGGGTTACTGGTGTCAGCTGGGTTACTGCTAGTTCCTATAGTATTAAGGTATAGTATTATAGTATTATGCGATGTAAGAAGGTATAACATGGATAGAATTGAACACGCTCTGAAAAACGGAGGAAGCGTCAAAGCAGTGTAGAGGAAACTTGGATAGGTGAAAATCGGATGTATGCACTGTTACGAAGCGCGCCTCCGACGACGTTACGAAGGGCGCTACGAATCTCACCGCTGCAACCACTGTTTCGAAAGACGGCGACGCCAACACGGTCCCGAAGGCGCCACTGCTTCAAATTCCACCGGGAAGGTCACCAGCCGTTTGGTAGCGTAGGTTCTCAGCTCGCGACTGCTTCTGCGCAGAGCTGATAGACGAGCGGACGAGACGACGGTGAGTTAAACAAGGTTTATGTACAGTATATATACAGAGGCGTTACAAATTCGGCACTGGGGCCGACAGAGACGCGAAGAGCCGAGCTCTTCTCTCTAACACATAGCTCTACTCTCAAATGGGTCTGCTGTCAAAGGGGTCTGCTCTCGACGCGCCGCAGGGCTTCTTTTATATGCACCGGGTCCAACCCAAATGTCCAACCAGAAGCGCCGCTGGTCGTGAGGTTAGAATCCTTCATTGGGGTCGCCGCTGGGTCGCGTCATTCTTTCTCATCGAATCTGGAGAGGCTGCGCTGCAGGTGGCTGCACCCAAGGACGAGTGACGTCGCCAGGCATTTCGTCACCCCCCCAGACAGGAAGACGCCGGTTGTTTACTCGACGGCTCGCTTGCTGAGGTGACTCACTGCACATGGGCGACAGAAAGGCGCCGTCGCGTGTTGACGCCGTTGGGCTGTTCATCGCGTCAGGCGGGCTCGCGTGCTGGCCTTGACACAGATTTCTTTTTTTCCGAGGCTGGACGTCTGCTGCGGACTCGCAGGCATAACAGCACCCCCGCCGCCAGACGATGCGCCGGAAAGACGAGCTGCTTCCACGGGGCTCGGATGTCAGGTGCGCTCGTTCGCCAGGTCCCTCCAGGTTCGCCTCCAGGGCCATGGGGAGAATGCAGCTCCAGACTGTTCCGGGAACACATCCCATTCTTGAGGACGGATCCCAGCTCCACTGGCTTGTCGCCACAACTTGCCGACCAGCTTCGCTCGTCTCTGACTATCTTTGGTCTGAGCACTTGTCGGTGGTTCTGCAACTTGTCAAGAACGGATCGACAACAGACAACACACGACACGAGCAAGTGCCCTCGGTCACCCGACAGAACACCAGACAAAGTATAGTACAACATATACCTAGCTACACGTCTATCGGAATTTCGTTCCCTCTACATCAAGAGGCACATGTGGGACACAAGACTCTTAAAATGAGAGCTCAAATTTTTACACGTGCAACAACGTAACGAATTACAATATAACATAGTTGGCTCCTTGAGCTCACTCTGGACGAGAGCGCTCTGCTAAGGCCGTGATGAAGACAAAATTTTGCCCCGAATCGCCAGCGAAAAACCGAAAGGTTGAGAAGGTACTAGCCAGAACGCACTGCTCAATGCACCTGCATTAGCGTATAGCTTTTCCCCTTTTTTTGTAGCGAACGTCAAAGTTGTGCTGTTGGAGCATCATGCTCCATCTCAGTAACCGGCACTTTTAGGTGACGATACCTATGCGGTACTAAGGGCTGCTCGTACTTGCGACGTTGCACATCTGTGTAACTGCAATAGGGGAGTCCAGATTTCTCATAAAAAGGAACATTCCTTCTCAGCTCCTTCTTCTGGACTTCACTTAACCTAGGCTCTAGGTTCAACTGTTCCAAGATTACCTCCGATCCCCTTTCGATTACATCACTAGTGGTCAAAATTTCTGCTCCCTCTTCCTTTGAAGCATTCAACAGCTGATTTACGACCGCTTGACGTTGAACGTATGGTTTCATCAAGTTACCGTAGTAAATTTTGTTCGGCCGCCTTCCTAGTTTCACTTCATAATTCGTATCGGAAAGCTTCGATATTACATTGGCGGGCCCTTCCCAATGAACCTCAAGCTTGTTCTTTTTGGACGGCTGCAGCAGCATTACCTGACTTCCTACTTCAAAAGCACGCTTCTTCGCCGATTTGTCGTAGTACTCTTTCGACAACACTTGTGAAGCTTTCATGTGGCTTTCCACTAGCGCTTTAATCGAGAGGTCCTCACGCTGCTCTTGAATGAGCGTCTCTCGATCAACCCTCGACAGCTCGCTCCAACTTTCCGCTACAGGCGAGAGCGTTGCAGCCCTCTCGCTCTGATTCAATGGCGCCATGTCGTCTCCCCATGCTACGCATACCGCGCTTGTCGCTTCGGTGACGGGCCGCTCGCGTGACTGCTCGCATGACTCACGCGGAAAATTTCCTTTCTGGGGTTCCGTCGACCCGCCGACAAAGTCACTTGAGAGTTCACCGCAGTGAACAAGATCAAGCTCCTGCGAAAGCTTCCGCGTTGCGATCGCGTGAGGGCCATGTACGCTAAGTTGGGGAAGAACGATTTACCCTGCTCTTTGAGAAGCTGCTCTGAGTTGTTGGAGAAAAGATAAGGAAAACGATCGGGAAGCGCGGCAGACACAGCCGCTTCGGTGCGAAGCTATCCGAACGGGCCTTCAATGACAACCGTGGCGATTGGTAAGCATGTTTCTGCTCCTCGGCGACTTGCCTGATCCACGCGCATTCTCCTGTAAAGTCATCCGGAGACACCAATGAAGGATGGACAACATCCATGGTTGCCGCTGAGTCACGAAGTGCTCGACACGTTTGCCCATTCACACTAATTTCTTGGATATACGGCTCCAACAACCGCATGTTCTTTTCCGATTCTCGGATTGTTGCAAAAGCAAACTTTTGCTTACAGTTTATCGCGATGTGCCCTTCCTTTTTGCAGTTGTAGCAGATCAGTGGCTTCCGTGATTCAAACGCCCGTGTGGTATCAGTGCGTTGTTTAGGAACCTCACTCGATTTCTCCGCATCCGTTTGACCTTCCCCTACAGTGTCCTTCGTAAGAGACGGGTCCTTCTTGAAATTACGGTGCGGAGCGGGTTTCCGTTGATCAGGTTTCTTTGAAAAGCCCTCTTTCCTTTCATCCTTTTCCACGCGCACTGCCCTGCTATGCAACTTTCAGCGAGTATAATACTCCTCAGCTAACTCTGCTGCCTTGTTTAGCTGTACTTCACCAAGTTTGTCCTGCAGCCAAAGTTTGACATCCTCCTCGATGCAGCGGTAGAATTGCTCCAATGCAACGCATTCCACCACTTTATCGCGGTCGTCATAAACACCTTCGCCCTTGAGCCATTCAATTAAATCAGCTTTAAGACGAAACGCGAAGTCAACGTGTGACTCATTACCCTTTTTAGCATACCGGAACCTTTGCCTGAAAGCCTCGGGTGACCACTTATAACGTCTCAAGAGCACTTCCTTAACCTCGTCATAGCTCTCAAACGCTTCCCTCGACAAGCAAGTTATCGCGTCGGACACTTCGCCGGGAAGAAGAGCTAACAGGTTCTGCGCCCAAAGAGACCACTCCAAAGCGTTTCGCTCACAGACGTGTTCAAACTTGACGAGATACTTCGCCATGTCCTCGCCTACTACGAACGGTGGCAATTGGTCCCGAATTCTATAACCGCTGACCTGAATCGTCGGAGAAGCCACGCCAGGCGCCTGCGAACACTGTATTATTGCCAATTCTATTCGTTTCAACTCGAGGCGCTCCTGTCTCTCGGCCTCCTCGCGGCGTTCTCGCCTTTCAGCTTCTTCACGAACTTCTCGCCTATCAGCTTCTTCACGTTCGCGAGCTTCTCGCCTTTCAGCTTCCTCGCGGCGTGCTTTGATATCCGCCCAGGCCTCATCGAATTCCTCAGCTGACACTCCTTCATCCTTCATGATCTCAAGGATCGCCTGCTTTCGTTTCGCACGGCCCAAAGTAATGCCGAGTTCCTCACAAATTTCGATGAGTTCCTTCACTTTAAGGTTCTCCATCGTTCACACTAGCCTCTTGCTGTTTGCCCCTGTTAACAATTGCTTACCGTACCCACTATAAGTCAACTAGCAAGACGCGCAAGCAATTTTAAACACTCCCGTGTTTACACCCTCCGCATTAACTTTGCTTTCAAAGCGCTTCGACTTGGTCTGAAACGATCAAAGCTCACTCTAATGCTTCACACAGCCCTTCTCTAAGCTACTATAACCTGAGCTAGAGTAGTCTGGTGAACTGAGGGGAAAACATCAGGCACTCACCGCATCGATGTCGCTGACGCCGGCCGATCCCAGAGCTGCCAACGACTGTTACGACGCGCACCTCCGACGACGTTACAAAGGGCGCCTCGAAATTTCACTGCTGCAACCACTGTTTCGAAAGATGGCGACGCCAACACGGTCCCGAAGGCGCCACTGCTTCGAATTCCACCGGGAAGGTCACCAGCCGTTGGAAGCGTAGGTTTCTCAGCTCGCGACTGCTTCTGCGCAGAGCTGATAGACGAGCGGACGAGACGACGGTGAGTTAAACAAGGTTTATGTACAGCATATATACAGAGGCGTTACAAATTCGGCACTGGGGCCGACAGAGACGCGAAGAGCCGAGCTCTTCTCTCTAACACATAGGTCTACTCTCAAATGGGTCTGCTGTCAAAGGGGTCTGCTCTCGACGCGCCGCAGGGCTTCTTTTATATGCACCGGGTCCAACCCAAATGTCCAACCAGAAGCGCCGCTGGTCGTGAGGTTAGAATCCTTCATTGGGGTCGCCGCTGGGTCGCGTCATTCTTTCTCATCGAATCTGGAGAGGCTGCGCTGCAGGTGGCTGCACCCAAGGACGAGTGACGTCGCCAGGCATTTCGTCACCCCCCCCAGACAGGAAGACGCCGGTTGTTTACTCGACGGCTCGCTTGCTGAGGTGACTCACTGCACATGGGCGACCGAAAGGCGCCGTCGCGTGTTGACGCCGTTGAGCTGTTCATCGCGTCAGGCGGGCTCGCGTGCTGGCCTTGACACAGATTTCTTTTTTTCCGAGGCTGGACGTTTGCTGCGGACTCGCAGGCATAACAGCACTAAGGAATAAAGAAGGCAAAATAACTACCAATGTGGACAGGGTAGTTAATATAGCGGAGGAGTTTTAGAGATGTGTACAGTAGCCGGGACAACCGTGAAAGTATCAGCTGACGGCTATTTCGGTGCGGTAAACTACTTGAGTAGACTGTACGTCTTTCGTCCCAAGAGTCCCAAAAAGCCTGTACCTTGTCATCCTTGGGAATACGGTTGACCTGAAGGAATGACAAGCGTTCCTTGTACGACGGTCAGTCGCGTGTAGTTTTGTCAAAGCCTCGATGTGTTCTAATCAACCCCCATCTTGCATCTTTGCCCCCGCCGCTGCCGGACCGTTCATCGCAATGTCAGCTTGCCGAATGACTGGTGAGTTTCTTTCCTTGTCGCTGACTTATTGTTTTGTCAGAGGGTAAAAACCGGAAGGCAGAATGCTGAAGCAGAACTGGGTGTAGTTTATTCCAAGTAAGTGCGCAGTAGAATGCGGCCCCCTGGTGAATGCAAGACTGGGTTTAAATAACAAGCGAAACGCTCTTATCGCTTTAGCGGCGATGATAACACAACACTTTACGCTTAGTGCAAAATCAACCTGCATTATTCACAAGCCTTGCGTTTTCTTAAAGAACACATTAGGTTCATAACAAAATAATTATAACACTGACTTTCAACCTCAATAAAGCTTTGATGCATCAGTGAATACAGTGGGTACTTCGAGTACAGATAACGTTTTCTAGGTGCGACGGTTGCATTTTATATGAAGGCCAAAATGCTTGTGGCCAGTGTACTTAGATTTAGGTGCACATTAAACAACACCGGGTGGTCAAAATTTCAGGAGCCTTCCAATACAATGTGTCATAATCGCCCCCTCAGTATCGTAGCAGTATCATTGTTTGGAACATTATACCTAATCAATAAGTAACACATCATTTTGTTCATGTGGTACAGAATGTGATATTCATAACTTCTTGCTCGCTCTCCTTGTCAACACAGCAATTGGCACTTATGACGTATAACACGATAATCATAATCTTTTTGCTAGCTCCCCATGTCAACAAAACGTTTTTACACTTGTGACTAAAACATGATAGCCATAATTCATAGCTGGCATTGCTCGAGACAGGAATCATTCATAATAAACAAATCTGAATGGGCAAGAACAAGAACACATTGATGAAAGAGCAGAAACATATTGACAACAAAGAAAGAGAGGGTATACGGAATTAGGAAGTGGGTAAACAAAAAAAGGCAGCATATGCACCATGTGAATGATGGTGAGGTATGCGAAGCCTTGGAGGCTATGATTGAGGCCGTTAATCCACGGAAAAGTTCGTCCGACCAAAACCATCATTCAAACACGTGAGGTACGGTGAAGAAAACCGTTATGGAGATTTCAAGTTACCTTTATATATTATGCACATCAGGTCGGAGAAGTGCACAGCTAGCGGGTTCGAGTACCCGTTTAAGGGGAATGTTAGGAAATCCTATGTCTACGCATGAACCCCGCACGGTAGTAGGTGCAAGGTGGTCTAAGAAGATCAGCCCTCCACGTCCGCTGCTTCGCTTAATCTATACCCCACCAACGATCCGACATTTACGGCGACAATACAGAGACAGAGAGGCACTCATTCCCTGCACATTCAGGAAAAGCACGCGCAGCAGCCAATCAGAGAGTAGCGGCAGAGTAACGGCATCTAGGAAATGAGACGAGAAATGGTAATCTATTGTACTGTTAGGGAGCTACTTCCGGTTACGCGTGACACGTGACAAGGTTAGACTAAGAGGAGCTTCACCCCTAAAACAAAACAATGGACAATGACAAGAAGTGGTCTCACACCTACAGGTCTTGCTGAGACAGCAATAAAACACGCCATCAAGCACCATTGGCATAAGGTAAGACAAAACAATGAACATTATTTTGAACACGTGACACGTACCTTAACTAAGAAACGTGTTTCTCGCTGATGAGCGTATAATGTAAAAGCTCACGGCCGGGATATATCATCAAATCACAGCTGACTGATCCTATAGTGCTTACAGTACTCGTCTGGTGACAAAAAGAGCACATGTTTGAGCCTGTGGCATTTCTATAGATCAGGAATGACAGACGCCAATTTACCTATGTTCTACTGCACAATAAACAACCCTGGGTGCTCAATATTTGTGAAACCCTCTAGTCCAAGACATACAGGCTTACATGACGTGCTCTAAGGATCTCGCGTCTAGCCACTATAAACAACGAGAGAAGTTCCGCGCGTACACAGGATCACTACTCTTGATCGTCGACTTTGGCTGTCTCGTACACTTTCCGTCTTTGACGTCAGGCTAGGTGCTGGATGAGGTGGAATGGAAGCGCATTCCCAGCATGAGTCCTGGTGGCGCTCTCCGGTTTCCGTGTGCGGCATGGAGTGCTGCATCAATAAAAATAGTAGGACATATTTCGCACGCCACTGTGTTATGGCTTTGCTTTCGAAGCGCATGCTTTAGCTCACGAACCATGCGCTCGGCCATTTTGTTGCTTCCGGGATGTTATGGCGCTGTGTACATGTAGCGGACACCGTTTCGCTTCAAGAAAAATTGTGCTTATTGGCTTGAAAATGCCGCACCAATAACCGAAAGGACCAACTACGGCAATTCGTACGAAGCAAACATTCTGCACTGTTTATTGATCCCCACTGACGAGTGAAGCTATGATAAAATTTCTATCACATCCCAATTGCACGACAAGAAAGGACGCACCTTGAACTGGCCCTGCAAAATCTAACCGAATTTTACTCCGCGGTCATTCGGGCTTTGTCAAGAAATAAACAGGAATCTTAGGTGCGATTTGCTCGTTTGTTTGGCATGGTTTACAATGACGAACAAAATCATACAGCTCAGCATCAATCTTCAGCCACCACACAAATGATCTTGCCAGAGTTTTTATGGCCATAATGACGGGATTATTGCATACAGGCTGCTGAAAACCTTTTTTTGGAGGTAATCGGGTAGTATCTTTGTTTTATTCATTTATTTATTTACACACACTGCAGCACTAATTACGCTATGGCAGGAGTGGGTACATTAAATGCACAAAAATACAACTAATAACAGTGAGAATAACGTCAGCAGCTGACGTAACCACGTCGTGTGAACATTAAGGAAAAATATCAGAACATGAAAAAACGTGTTGCTTCAAAAGAGGCAGTCGCGGTGAAGTGACAACTCTTTGTGCCTCACCTGATAGGTGGCATACTCTGGGGGCACACACTTTGCTGTCCAGCCAGCCTTGACTCATTTCTTCACCTGGGACCGACAAGAATCATGCTTAGCAACTGATGCGACGTATTCTGCACTCACAGGTTCATATTCGACCACTTCCAACATAAGGACGTCGCATAAGGATGGCTGGATGCGTGGCCGGCCTCCGGGTATTGGCAGCCTGCTAAGACAGTCAGCCTTTTCGCGATCTTGCGTATTTCTATACTTCAATTTGCATTCCTAGGCAGAAAACACCAAGAACAGCGTAACAATCGTGGTGACATATAACTGCCGGGATGTGGTTATCTCGTGTAAAGATGCCTAGGAGTGCATGCTTATGATCGCTTTCTTGTGATTGATCTGGCCGCTCCAGGAATGCACTCCCATAAGTACCGCCTTCTCAACAAATGCTTACGGTAAGCCTTAAACTTGGGACAACTGCCTGGTTACTTGTCAAAGACTTCGCAAGTCATCATACTCGGTTTGCGTTGAACATGCGGCACTTTCCAGCTGGTTAACTTTCGGTACTTTCTTGCCCACTTTTTTCTTCTGACACGCCTTGGCTATGTGACCTTTGCCGGAACAGTTGAAGCGTACTGCACTTTCAAACTTGCAGCGATAAGCAGCATGGTTGCCCGAGCACCGGAAAAACGAATGTGCCATTAAGCCTTTTCTTCTTGACTTCTCCTCGGACATTGCGTGCCCACCTTGGCAGTGATATCTGGGCTTTCCTAACGCTGACTTCAGATAGCTCTTTGATCGTTTAGAGAAGATTCGGCTGTGACTGCCAGGTCATAGGTCATCGCGGAGGTAAGATGGTTTTTGGCTAACGGGCACTGCTGCACCATGCTGTCGGAAATCCCAGGAACTATAACTGGTCCATGAGCATTGTCAAGCGGGAGCTGCTTGTCACTGAATCCACATTTCTCGGCCAGTTTGTGTAAATCTGCAACATAGCGACTGTCTCCCCGTCGTGCTGATCTCGTTTGAAGAACGCATACATCGCATACAGCTCCGAGGGCTTCAAATTGATGTGGTTCCTCACTGTCTCTACGTTTGACTGATAGTGGGCGTTTGGTTGTCTAAGAGGCTTCTCGACGGTGGCTATCAGAGTAGGTCCCTTCCTCACTGCAACTCAGCAACGCTGCTCTCTTGTCGATGTCTTCAGTGAGTTCGTTGGCTGCGCAGCATAACTCGATTCGCTGAACGTAGTCTTCCCACGAATTTTGATTTTGTGGGTTTTAACGTCGCAAAACCACTATTTGATTATAAGAGACGCCGTAGGGGAAGGCTCCGGAAATTTTGACCACCTGGGGTTCTTTAACGTGCACCCAAATCTGAGTATACCGGTCTACAACATTTCCGCCTCCATCGGAAATGCAGCCGCCACAGCCGGGATTTGATCCCGCGACCTGCGGGTGAGCAGCCGAGTACCTTAGTCACTAGACCACCGTGGCGGGGCAGTCTTCTCACGAAGAGTTGCTCTTATGAATAAACTCGCCGATGCCAACGCCGATGGCCATTCTGTCGGAACCACCCCTCCCGATGTGCACAACGGTGCCTCGTTGCCACTATAACAAGTTAATAAACAACGTGAACACCGCAACAGCTTTTGCGAAATTGCTCCGCCGTGGTGGTCTAGTGGCTAAGGTACTCGACTGCTGACCTGCAGGTCGCGGGTTCGAAACCCGGCTGCGGCGGCTGCATTTCCGATGGAGGCAGAAATGTTGTAGGCCCGTGCACTCAGATTTGAGTGCACGTTAAAAAACCGCAGGTGGTCGAAATTCCCGGAGCCCTCCACTACGGCGTCTCTCAATCATATGGTGGTTTTGGGACGTTAAACTCCACATATCAATCAATCAACCAATCAGCTTTTGCGAAATTGATTTATTGCACAAACTATACAAGTACGTGTCAGCACAGTGGATGTCTTATTGATTCACTTGCTGCGATGATTCAAACACAAGAAGCGCGCAGTACACACTAGTTCACTCAGTTCATGCGCTTACCACATGAAGCTTTGGGATATGGAGACAATGCGCTGCGACGCTGTTACAAGCGCCTCAGTATGTAGATAGCACCTACCACGACATATTAACGTGGAATAGGTATATGTGCCATCATTGGGCTGTTAAAACAAATTGTTTTAGAGCACAGCTCTTAGGCGCCCGTTCTTACGTTGATTGTCATCGGCAAGACACTGAGTCAATGAGGATGAAAGAGAGCGCACGTGGAATCTGATATCACAAACTGCTGGCCTCTAACCTAGTTTTCTTCTTCCGTCACATGCACTCCCCCTGTCAGAGCTCGTGCGCATGCAGGGCTGGCACAGGCACTACGGCTGGCGTTTCTCAGCGTAATGACGCTGTCGGCGTTTTGCTTCGTTTACGGCGCCTGCAATGTAGAGAGAGTTGTGCGTCATACTCAAGCTCTGGAAGTTTCTGTGGCATTACGTAATGAATGTTACACTGTTACAGCTGCTTATGCACTGTAAACGAAAACATACCTAGCTGGGAGGAATCGGGGAATAATGCTCCCGCTCTGCTCTGGTGGCGTCACTGAAACCAGATTGTACCGGAGCAAATGTTTTGTCCGTCCCCAGCTTGAATTTGCCGCTCCTATCTGGTCCCCTTATCACAACTACTTAATTAACATGCTTGAGGCTATTCAGAATAGGGCGGCCCGTTTCATTTCACGCAATCATGACTATCACAGCAGCATAACGCAAATTAAAAACAATCTTTCTCTTCAACCCCTGAGCACTCGTCGCGACATTTTCCTTCTTTGCCTCTTTCACAAATACGTGTACACCAACAGACCCCTCCCACTCCACCTCGATGTTCCTTCCATTACTTCACGTTGGTTGCATAATCACTTCAGTTTCAAGCGATTATACGGGGCAACTGATTCATTCAACTCATCTGCTCTTCCTCGCGCCATACGTTTGTGGAATGGTCTTCCAGATAACATCGCATCTGTATCAGACAATAATTCTTTCCGTCAGTTGCTGCTTACTCTCTTCTCACAATAGACTTGCCACTGTTCTGCACGTGTCGGATTTTGTGCCCGATTGTGTTTGTTGCACACTGGAAATGTTTTCTGTATATGGGCATAGGTTCTGCGTTTTTTGGTGCTTTTTCTATTGTATGTTCTGCAACTTATAAACAAATAACGGCACGTCGTTGAGGTAAAGCCAGCTGGCTATCTTTGGTTGATGTCGCCTTCATATGCTATAATGACTGTATTCAGTTCCCACTGTCGTGTGTGCACTATGAAATCGCCTTTTCTTTTTTCTTGTTATCGCCTGTTAACTTCAATTTACATTGCAATCCGCGTCATATATTCATTGTGCTGATACGCTTTGTGAATTATTTGTGAATACGCTTTGTGATACGCTTTGTGAATTATTTTGTCTGATCTGTAAAACTTCACCAATTACCCCCCCTACTCAATGCCCTGTAAAGGGCCTGTAAGAATTTTTCAATAAATAAATAAAATACATTCTTTTTCTACCGTTTTCCTCCGGTGGACGCCTGACAAAGTAAACCGGAGGAAAATGGGGCCAATGACCTGCTTATACTCGCGTGGTTGCTCCGGAAGTACTCCGCACATTGGTTTTGCGCCCATGAATGCTTCCCAATGGTTCCCACTCATCACTCAGTGGCATTCATTGGCTGTTCGACGAGTGACGTAGGCAGCCTCGCCACCGGGAGGCCGTTCTCCACAAACCAACAAGGCGCAGACAGAGCCCGTGCAGTGAGGATTGTGCAAAGCGTTTGACCGTGTTTGAGAAAAGGAAATCATAGTGAACACTTTCTGGATATCACAAACGAAAAGCAGCAACGATGATTATCAACCACAGAAGGCAGTTGTGCGAATGTTAATCATACGGTGGTTCCTAACATCGAACAACACAATCTGATTTCACGAGTGTTGAAGGACCCGGTGGTTGCTGGTGCAGCGAAAGAATAGTGAGTGAACTCTTCTTGAATTACCTGTGTGATTCTTGTGAGGTAGTGCTAAGATTGGAGAATGTTGAGTTGTTAAAGCTTTCCGCCTCCATCGGAAATGCAGCCGCCGCAGCCAGGATTTGATCCCGCGACCTCCGGGTCAGCAGCTGAGTACCTTAGCCACTAGACCACCACTGGTGGGGCTGGGGAGAGGGGCATTTCTGATGCCATCTACGAGTGTACCAAAGTAAGATTATTTTAGTCAAAAATTGCTTTTGAATGTTTCAGCAAATGTAGAGCTATTGATTTAGAAATATTTAGAAAACTGACCAGTTTCGCATTTTGTTCGCGTCATGAGGTGTGCTTTCATCATGCTGCGGCTGTCTCTCACTGGATTACATTGGATGTGCTTCTTGATATTGAACGCTCATCCTGTCTTTGTGTGTGTGTGTGTGTGTGTGTGTGTGTGTGTGTGTGTGTGTGTGTGGTGGTGTGTGTGTGCGCGTGTGTGTGTGTGTGCGTGTGTGTGTGTGCGCGTGTGTGTGTGTGTGCGCGTGTGTGTGTGTGTGGGCGCGTGTGCACGTGCGTGTGCGCGCGTGGTCAGTTTTAGAAGTTCTTTCTTCTCATATACTCACAGACCGCATAGAATGATTTGCAGTTATGTATAATTTCTTTTCCAAAATATACAGGAAGCAATCTGCGCAAACCATGCGTCATCAATGCATCTGATGGATGGTCCTTCGGGGATAGTGAAGAGTTGTTCACGGTAGCCACGCTTTCGCCGTTTGTCGTGCATCGTTTTGCAAAATTATGGGCTTCTTGTTGAAGCGCTGCGCTTCAATTTTAAGTGCTGTTGATTTCATGGGATCTGTCTTACTATGTTTTGTTTCTGATGGCCTTTTGCATGTTTGTTCGTTCTTGTCTCCTTTTCCCAAATGCTAAGTAATGATCCAGAAATGGCAGCTTATATTGAATAAATCAAAGAGTAATAACTCAACTGCTTTCTTGAATTTCATTTGCTAGAGCTCTGCGCAAATGAATACACTGTAAGTCTGCAGTGCTTGCATAAGATTTGGGACTTCCTTCTCTAACCGATGCGTGAAATGATCAGCACACAATAAATAAACAGTGGAGCAAACGCTTTGAAAAAGTACTGATCCACCTCACTGAAATTCTGTCCGGACGAAGTAAGTACATTCGTAAATTATTCCGGAGGTACCATACAAAAGCTCCGGATAGCTGGAGTGAAAGCCTGTGAAAAATGCTCCGAAGGTGCCACGTAATCACTTTGGCCAGCCAGAGGAAAATGCCAGTAAAGTGTACTCCGGTGGCGCCACGCAATTTCTCTGGCGAGACGGAGCAAAAATGTTGCTCCGGATATCCGCAGCAAAAATTGCTCCGAATAGGGGGACGCTAGAGGACAAGCGTTTTACTCCAACCTCGGAGTATTTTTTTTTACAGCGTAGGCCGGTCTTCCAACACAGTTGACTTTGCGTCAACTCGAAGTTGCGCTCAAAATTCGCTTAAGGCTGCATCGTTATAATAGTGAATGAATGAATCAAGGAATGAATAAATAAATAAATTTTTTTAGAACTTTGGCACTTTTCTTTGGTTGAGGTAGGGGAATATGGCATCACCCTCTGTCTTATCCACCCTCCGTCGATGATGATGGTGGTGCTTCTGGTGATGGCTCGAAGTCCTTGCACCCAGTTGACAACTTCGCCTTGCCGGACGGCCCAAGGCTGGTCAGCGAGCTTGTCGTTGGTGAGTGCTATCTCCCAGTGGCAGCGAGGATGACGCAGCCGATTCGCAGCAGTGACCGCAGCCGTGGCGGAAGCCCGTCCATGCCTTCATAAGGTGGTAGCCACCACAATTCTTTTTAGCTCGTCCCTGGCTAACATGTGTCCCCAAATGAGCGGTGGTAGCGACATTAACTCTCCCAGCAGACTCCAAAAGGAGGGCCGCAGTGTGGCTCTTCCCGTTCACGCTTTACACGAATCCGTCGGGATAACACAGGTGTAGGATCGCCAGGCTGGGGTACTTACAATTTTTCGCAGTATCCTTTAAACTACGGCCTGTTCTATGCTTCATTTGCTGTGTGGTGGTGGGTATTTGAATCTGTTTAGTCTGTGATGTTGTGCGATGTCGTTAAGTGGGGTCAGGTGATATCCCCCGCGACCATCACGGTTGCTGCTATGCTCATACTGTTGTTATCACCCCACTTCAGGAGATGCAGGCGGTCACCGTATTCACCGCAGCTCGATAAGCGATGTCTCGAGCCGTGGTGTGGGCTGCCTGGTTGCCTGCGAGCGGGACGGTGGTGTGAGCCGGGATCCACAGGAGGAAAACCGTCGAATTTTTCATTTTTAAATGCGAGGGCCATCACATCGAGGGTATCGTTCTTCAAAGCTAGCCACCGTCTTTGCGGCCATATAACTAGATTTAAGTACCCCGCCACCTGCCACGAGATGCGACCGTGCGCTAAGCCACGGCCTAGGAAGATACCCACAAAACTATCACTACCCTCTCCCCCTTATCGTCTCACAAGACGATGTAGGCAGCGTCTGCTAGTAAAGAAAAAAAAGGCCTCATATCTGCATGTTAATCATGCAAATTTCGTCGAAAGACGGTAGTCTTGCGTGTAGAGAGAGTGAACGAAACATTTATTTGATGCTCTGCGCATGAAAATCGGTGAATGGTATTCTGGAGACGCTGCGTTAGAGTGCCCCGAGCGTGCAGTGGAGGCGAACGAGCGCATCAAGTCACGTCACACGTGAGACATGAGCGCCATCTGGCAGTTCTCTTGGAAAACGAAACGCGTGGCTTTGAGACGGTTGTGCGCGCCGATATCAGAAGTGATAAGGTGTAGAACGCAAGGCGACGGGTAGGTGCCACCACCATCTCGTCTTAGCAAAGTGTTGGAAACACTCAACTTTTCGTTCAAGCGTTGCATGGTCAGCGCAGCGTGATAAGCACTGCGCTGACCATGCAATGCTTTAACATTAGTCCTTAAGTCCGTAAGTCCTTAAAATTACTTATGTATGCCTTTTCTAGTAAAAGACGCACATGCAGGTTATATACGTGTTGTTACAGTGCCCCAGACATGCGCGATAATTTCTTTTGAATTGACATTTGCTCAAGTATGAACACTAAACCTTGAGCCACATTAGTGGGTGTTGCGAAGGGGGGTCGACCGTTTCAAGTACCCGGTGGCGTTAAGCGTGGACCAAACAGACAAATGTGCAGACGTACAGACAGACAGACCAAAATTTTTGCGTCGAAGGTTCCCGAGAAGACTATCGTCTTTAAAAAAATTACAGCGTATCCACAGAGTTAAATAATAATGAATGGGGCGAAGCGTCCATCCAGCCATCCGTGCTTTCATCCGTCCGTCCATTCGGCCTTCCGTACGTCCGTTCGTACTTCTGTCCATTGGTCCGCGAGTCCATGTGGGCGTCCATCCATCTATCATCTGTGCATGCTTCCATCCATCCATCCATCCATCCATCCATCCATCCATCCATCCATCCATCCATCCATCCATCCGTTCTTCTGTCCATCCATCCGTTCTTCTGTCCATCCATCCGTTCTTCTGTCCATCCATCCGTTCTTCTGTCCATCCGTGCTTTCGTTCGTCCGTCCATCCGGGCTTTTGTTCGTGCTTTTATCTGTCTGTTCGTGCTTCTACCCGTCCGTTCGTGCTTCTGTCTGTCACACTAGCACCACCTGCTGAGCGAGTCATGCAAGTAGGTGGTTATGAACCGGTCATAAAAAGGCATACATGGACAGATCCACGGCTTTAGGAGCTTCGCCCTTAAAAACAACTGCTGGCGCTGCACAACCGTTCACTGCCCACCCCGTATATGTAGGCACTGGATCCCGTGTTAGGAATTCAGTCAAGAGCGTCGTTACGTGGCTTTCGCTTGACGTCGCAGTCAACGCTCATTCTTCGTTCAATAAATAGGAATAATAAAGACGAATATCTAATTAAGCATTCTCAAACTAAATTTAACTATGCAAAATTCACGTGATATTGCGTGAATGCGGGTGGCATTTTTTATATGTTCGTCATAGCGGACTTCACGTGGGATTCGCGATGTATTGAGTCCAAGTATGTGTTAACAACGTTTGCTACCACAAGGGCTTAATCCTGATCATCCGTGTTAGCTGTCCCGATGGTAATGTGCCACTATGCGTCAGCGCAGGTGCATTCATGTAAGAGGGTGCTTTAGCTGCCAAATCAAAATAGGCATTGTGTCTGTTCTTACATACAATGCATCCATGGAGGCGAGAATGCTTGAGACCGGCGCACTTTAATTTTAGGTCACGTTAAAAAGTATCAGGTAGTCGACATTTCTGGAGTCCGAACTTACGGTGCCTCTCATACTGATGCGTATGTTTTCTGGTCGTTAAACCTCAATAAAATGAATATTATTATTACTAGGTACTACATATAAATGCACCATTTACAATCTGCTGTTTCTGCGAAGACATGTTTCACTTTCGCGTTTTAGCGATTCCTATGACGGAGGAATCAGCCATGTTTTTGTCTCGTGATTTGCTACCACATAATCAACGGGAACCCTTATGTTCACAATTGCCTGGTCCGATTTAATGTTCAAACCTGTAGGCTTTGATTCGCACTTCTTTTTTTATATCTTTGTGACGCCAATATGACAAGGTATCCTTACTTTCTACGACCACGTCCTAACAAAGAGGCAAGACAAAATGATAAGTAAAAAATGACACATCTATTAACAAGAGTTTCACTTGGCATATATATTCTCGTATGACGTAAATCGGTAGAAAGGCACATCTCAGCTGCCCATGTTTTTGCATAAGACAAATAAAAAATGCTATTATTGTGTTTCTTTTTTTTCGCGAATGCCCCCAGGCGATCGAATTCAATTAGGAGCAGCGCTCAACTCGGCGTTAAGGGTAATGTTTATACTCACCGGGACCCTGGAGAGAAGCAGTAACTACACAACCTTGGCAAGCAGGACCATAAGTGGACAGAGAGAGGCAAGGGAGGGTTGTGTCTAGGGGTGGAAGGCTTCATGTGCTAATATTTTTACTTTTGCCTAAGTACGCACCTAACTGCCCCTTCTTTCGTCGTAATAATTTATTTCTTTTTTTTTGCAATACAAAGTTTCTGCACATCGCGTTCGTTTGGTTTGTAGCTTCTGTTTTGCTCACACTAGTACGGATGTAGGTGAAACCAATAATGAGCATTCGCAAGCTTATGTCAAACTGGAGGAGCATGAATTACGCCGTTTGCGTCACCGGCTGCTACCGTCCCAACCATCCTGCTCACGTCTTCGCAAATATACGCTCCCATTAGACGCACAGATGTAGATAGAAAAACATTAGCCTACCTGGTAGTGCCTCACGTAAATCGAAATAAGGCATGGTATGTATAGTGAGCTAGAAGCAACGTGGTTCGCGTAACCTAAATTTTAACAGTACGCGGGATCTGAAAAGTTTTAATTTTCTCTAAATTCATTGTTTCTAGCCTTATGAAAGCTGCGAGAAAAAGAAAACTAAAAAAAAAAGGCATCGTATCTGCATGTTCCACTGCAAATGTCGTCGAAAGACGATAGTCTTGCGCCTGGAAAGAGTGACCAAAACGTTTATTTGATCTTCTGTGCAAAAAGAAATTGGTGAATGGTATTCAGGAGGCGCTGAGTTAGAGTACCTCGAGTGTGCAGCGGAGGCGAACGAGTGCGTCAAGTCACGCCACACGTGAGACATAAGCACCATCTGGCAGTTATCTTGGAAAACGATGCGCGTGGCGTGCGCGGCCGTCTCAGAGGCGATAAGGTGTAGAACGCAGGCGACGGGTAGGTGTCACCACCGTGTTGTCCTAGCAAAGCGTTGGAAACACTTTCCTTTTCGTGCAAGCGTTGCATGGCCAGTGCAGCGTGATAAATGCCACGGTCCTTAAAGTTACCTATGTACGCCTTTTCTAGTAAAAAGACACGCATACAGAATATTGACGTGTTGTTATGGTGCCTCAAGTATGCGCAATAATGGCTTTTTATTTCAGAATCGCACAAGCATGAACGCTGAATCTTGAGCAATATTGGTGTGCGCTGCGGATGGGGTTGGCCGTTTGGGTCATTGTGTGGTGCCGTTTGGGGTATTATTAAGGGCGGATAAACAGACAGACAGACAGACAGACAGACAGACAGACAGACCAAAATTTTTGCATTGAAGGTCCCCAAGAAAGACTATCATCTTTAAAAACGAAGAGGGAGAACAAAGATGATGGAATGACAAAAGTTTCAACGAAGAGATTGAAATACGGGCACACAACTTTACCATCCTCTTTAAGAGCGTTCTGCTAAAATTGCTTTCCTTTCTCCTTCGCCTTACTTCTTTGGCAAGCCCTTCTCGTGTGCAGATAGATTCATCTTCTTGAATATATTTTTTAAGCTTTTTCTCAACTCTCGTTTCGCTTCTTAACTTGTGGCCTTGCTGTCTGAGCGCTATTTCTTTCCCTCGCCAAGTGTTCGCGCTTGTGACCCTCTGAAATACTAAACCTCTAGCTGCGGCTTTGCCGCGGGCCAAAGCAATCAGGCACTCACGCACTTTTATCTCGTCAACGCCTTTCTCACACTTGTTTCCCATGGCTTTTTTTTCTGTTTGTTTATCTCTCTCTGCTTAACTTAGTTTGATGACCAGTTGTTTCACCCACTTCGTTAGTTTGTTTTCTTCTGCGTTCACTTCCTGGCTTGAGTTCTTGCCGCAAAACTGAATTGGCGCATCGTTTCTGAAGCCGAGTGCAAACACGACGTGCCGCTACTTGAGTGCTAGGCGTACTTCGTAAACGGAGAATCCAGCTTCACGCGCAGCGGCCGCACAGTCGCGTCACCCGTCGAACTACTTGGGTATCACTCAGTGCAAGAAGCCGCCATGAACTTTTGCTTACTTCGTGTCTGCCTAGCCTAACAGTGTAGACACGCATTCTGTTTAAAAAGTTTTTCGGATGAGCAGGCTACACTGACGTCTTTCTTCTAGAGCTGGAGTTTTGCAGTACTTGAAGACGTAGTAATCTGTCTGGCGTCCCTGCTGTTCGACAAAGGTAGCCGCGCTGCTCCCTCATATCTACAAATGACGGAAATTTTGTCATCAGTTATTCATCATTGACGCATACAAAATGTGAGCCCCCATAGCCCAAGTTGTCCCTTTTTCTTTGCATTATCTAGTCAGAGATAGGCTACAACTGCTTGTTCTTTGATCCCACTCTGTCTCTTCATTCCTCCTAAATTACGTCAGCCATTTTTGATAATTGAAGATGATAAAAAATGCTCACTAAGTATCCTCACTACAGAACGAATGCACATGCGCGAAGGGGTCCACGGTTAAAGATATCATTTATGTATGGTATCTGTCAAAATTTCGTTCTTTCCAAGATCCTAGTCGACTCTATCTGCGACAGATAACTTGTGGTTGGCAGTGATGCCTTGTTTCTACACACATGGGCAGTACGCGGACATCTTTAACACAGTTACTTAAAGTCACGAAGCCATCCTTATGACAGGTGCAGATTTCAGTGTTTTTCTTAACAGGACACCATACTGTTTGCTTTTAAGTGCATTGTTTCTTTTAAAGTGCCGATAAATATCTGTAAGCGTTTGGCTAATGCACGATAACTACTGTTTTTGGTTCCCGTACCTTCTTACATTTTTCGGAGGGTCGCCAAACAATGTCCCAACAAAGACAACATTTCAACGCGTCTTTCCTTCCACGTTGTTGTACGTTACTCCGAAAACTAACTTCTACAAAAATCTCAAAAGTCAACTAGTTTTTTTTTATCGTACTCAAGTGAGTAAAAACATCCAAGCTGTTCCTTTACATTGCAATAGGATAGAAAGGTTTGCTAGCTGGTAGTTCATAATCGTTCAGCAAACTGGGAGCGCGGCCGGAACACAGAAACGAAGCAAAGAGCAGGCACACAGTAGAGCACTGCATGGGCCCGGGCAAGGCATTTTTGGGTCGGACCCGGGCCAGGCTCGGGCCGATGAGCTTCGGACTCGTGTCGGGCCCGGGCCTGAGTCAGGTCCGAATGAGGCCCAGTGTTTCAATAAATATGTTCGCTAATATTTAAAAATTACAAAAAGAAGCCATCTGCATGCTCTATGTGGCGTTGCCTTCATTTTGATTGAATGATTCTTCAGATGTGTATACACATTATTTACAGAAGTAAATAAATTAAAAATAAAAGTTCGCACAATTTAGAACATTACCATCTCAATTAGCGCGTTTTCAAAGTGAATGGTAGATGCGCTATTTTGTGCGTCGGTTTCAGTTTCGTGAACAATATTAGCCAGATTTCATCGCTCCACCGTGAATACCAGTGGCCGCCTTCCAAAAGTTTCAAATTGGCTATAGACAATTCGTAGGAAGAACTTTCATTCGCCCATTTAACTCGACTAACACTCTACACTGGTAAAAAGTCAGTTGTTTTAATTTCTGTAATTACTACCGTAATATGTGCAGTTAGAAGCGACCGTCTTTCTTTTCATCTGCGGTGACATCAGTGAATCTTCAAAGACGAATTAACTTCCCGAAGTCATCATTGCAGAAGTTGAACCATTGGCGGATGCAGCTGTTTTCCCAAGCGTCACCAGCGAACCCGCAGTGAATCTTCCGATTGGGTCGGACCTACTGCGGAAAGTAATGCCAACTGACAGTGAAGTCCAGTGGGTGTCGGATAAGAGAGCATTAATCACCATTAACACGAAAATGGTGTGGACTCCCTGAGGACCATACAACCGCCCAGGAGGAAAGTGTACAATATTCGAGCAGTCGTATGTGCGTTCGAACAGAGGTCTATGAGGAGGAGAACTTCTCTGACTCGTCACAACGAGTTTTTGAGCTCGATACGAGTAGTGTTGCCGGAAACACGTTCCCGAAGCAAGACATTGACATAAGAGTGTTCAACGAAGCCAACAGTTTCCGAAATGGTCACGACGAAGTTGCGCTTCCGAGGACATCAGTGAAGGATCATTACAGTGTTGCAATTTCTTTGAAGAAAGAACCAGTTCAACCTCGTGTAAAAAGTAAGAAGTCACACAAGAAAAACAGACATGCGGAGAAGGCCGCCACTCATAAACTGTCAGAAGTAATCGGCGGAACAGGTGCGAAAAGAACCCCAGCTGTGTATGACGTCTCTTCGAACGGAGCAGAAGAGTACCTTTCGATTTCCAACTTGAAGAAGCAGTCGAAGACAGGTACTCTTGGCGTCAGCTCTCCCTTCGACAGCACAATTCCAGAAGACGGCAACTGGCCTAAATGGCTGCCGCAATATCAGCGTTACGCACCCCTCATTGCGAGTTACATGCATCGATGCCGTCGTCATGGTGACCTTCATGGCACACTCGCTGGGCCATGTGAACTGTTCTGGTCACCAAGATGACACCCACGTGTTAAACAAGTGTGTTGTAATTTTGATGCATGCATGCAATTTAGACTCAATGGTTCAACAACTACGGCCCCTTTCCAAATGGCAGTGTGTTCCGATCAAAGCTGGTACAAGTCAGCAGTGTCAATATGGTACCTGTGGCTGCGGGAGGAGACTACCATTAAAGTCGTTAAACGTGTGACAGTTAGAACAGTGCACACATTTGAAGTGTCATTGAGGCTAACGCATCTCTGAAGGATTTCCATTCTTTTATCGTGCTTAGTTTCATATTCTGATAAGGAAGCAACGCTCAAGACAGATAGTCATGAACTGAAGTCGAGGCTCTTAAAACACATTATTATAGGACTTCGCCTAAACTCGTGCAAGTACGGTAAAAATTGTAGCATCGTTTGTTGTGGAGAGGATTTGTGGAAGGATAGCACGGACTGTAAAAGGCTGCCTGCAGAGAAGGTTAAGGAAAGGTTAGTGAAATTGTCGTGTGGGCAGGATGTAGAAACTTGCGCGCAACACGGACTAGAGAGACGAAGAATGGTAATGGGGCAGAGGCTTGCTTGTTCTTGGAGTGTTCAAATGCACGTCATGTTGTAATCGGCACTGCGCTGAGCGCTAATAAAGGTTCCACAGATATTTTTCCACAAGGACATAACAGTTTCACAGATCAAAGGCGTCACGAGAAGACTGCAAAATAGGCATCTTCAAAGAACAACGAGGACGGTGGCTCGCTTGCTAATGGGTGTGGGTCACAATGACAGATTACGGAACTGTGGTGGTGGCGACTCGAGGAAGAAGGGTGGGGAAAATAACCTTATTTTGAGCTCGAAAACGCAGTTTAGGTTGGAGACAGCCGAGAAGCCAGCACGACAGCTTTAATATATGTAACGCTGTCCAGCCTGGTGTATTCCCCCCAAAAGAAGCTAGAGCGTGTTTTTTATTGCGTGGCATTTTTGTTAAAGTTTCGAAGATTTGTTACTTTTACTCAAGAGTCATGTCTCGCATGCAATTTATTTAAACTCACAGTGTAAATGCCTCACGTTTTTTTGTCACTTCATGGGGACAGCAAACTTCATATTTTTTTAAATACAAAAACAACAGTGTGGTTAGCACGGCGTACATGAGACAGCCAGCTATGACTACAATTATGCTTTATTTTACCCTCCAATCATTTCTCAAAAGTGTTATTGGCGTAATTAGCCGAAAGTACGCAGAGTAAGCCAGTGAAACGGCGTGAAACTGAAAGAAGTTCCAAAACACTCACTAGAATATATCTCAAGTGAGCAAAGTATCTTGACAATAACCGAAGACTGGACAGTGACTCGTTTATGTTCAAGGCATAACTGGCTGAAACGGGCCGGGCCGGGCTCAAGCCTTTCGGGCCCGGGCTGGTTACGGGCCGTATCTTAAAACCCCAGGCCGGGCTCAGGTGGGCCGGACCCAGATGTTTTCGGGCTAGGCCGGGCTCGGGCCGGGAAAATCGGCCCATGCAGTGCTCTAGCACAAAGCACGAGCGCTGTGTTCTGCGTGCCTCTTCTTTGCTTCGTGTGTGTGTTTCCCCCCGCGCTCCCTGTTCGCTGAACGATTATGAACTGTTCCTTTACGACTTGGCCTTTTTTTGAAGGAATTGTAGTGTTACGAAATGTCTGTCTAGCATGACCAGTCACCAGCTCCGAGGACTTGGCAATCTGGGCGTAATACCTAAGACAGCACAACCACGCTCAAAGCGGTAGCTTCAACTCACTTTTTTACGAGGGTCATTGTTGTAACCTAAGGATAAAATGGTACGGGGTCAAATGAAAGCTTGTACGACACTCACCTGCTACGCACCGTGGCGAAGCGTTCAGAAAGCCCGTCGGTCCGAGGGAAGCATCCAAGCAAGTTCACACAAGTGTCTGTCAGCCGAGGGGCACCATCGCTGCTCGGGACACACTACGTCATTTAGCATCGATATAGCCTGCGAGCCTCGGGTACACAGAACACGAAAATTGCGCAACACTTGATGACATAACTGACACACGTCTGTGACACCATTCGATTTACCACGATGTAAACAGCCCAGCCTGGCGATACGATAACGAGGTCGGTAATCAGATTTGACTTGTAAAAAGTTTCTATTCATGCCCATAGCGGGTCGTCCGTAATATTTGAATTACGTTTAAATTTCGGCATCGCACGTACGCAGTTTTTATACCGGCATATTATAATCATGTGGGCGGGTTCTACATGCTTGTGATTGAAATGAAGCTCATTTTGTGAATGCTTGTATTCGTCGCCCGGTAGGAGCGAAACTGTTGAGCAAATCATTGCTTGTTTCCCCCGTACCAAAAACTATCATCGTCATCAACGAATATGCGCCACAGAAATTCGCTGAATCCCACTTCTTACCACTCGTATACTAAATGGAAGAATATGACGGTTGGCCTGACAAATGGCTACTAAGCGACTGCGGCGAGCTGAAGACCCTGAGTACGCACAACGAGAGAATACCAGACAACGGAGAAGGGAATGGCAGCTGCGATATGACCAGCAAGCAGTATTGCGGAATGGGTGTCTTCTTTCTATGTCTATTCCATTCCGCTGAATCTCAACTTGCCGTAATTCCGTTCATTTCAATTCCTCAGAATGAAAACACCTAGCCAATTCCCACTCGGGGAATGGCCAGACAGTTCCATTCCATTCCTCTAATTCCTCAGTGTAGAAAAGCCAATCTTGATAGTGTAATCGGGTAAATGAACGTCCCATAAAGCTGGTGTCATCAAATACATTACGAATTGCGAAAATACACAAAATCGTGACTAAGGTTGAGAGATATCTTGGAGACGTATCTCATGCAGTAAATCCATCCTACTGATCCACATAGGGGCAGTTCTTCGGCTAAATGTGTTATTTGCATGGTCAGCATGTTTCAACGAATGGGGATGCTTTATTGTTGTTTAAGGTTACATGTGTTAATTCTAAAATGATGACATGACGGTTTTTGTGCTTACAAAAGTAGTGTTCAAGAAAACTAAGCCCTACAGGGGTATAAACTTGAGCTCGTTGGCGCCACTGCGGTGATCTAGTGGCTAAGGTACTCGGCTGCTGACCCACACGTCACGGGATCAAATCCCGGCTGCGGCGGCTGAATTTGCGATGGAGGCGAAAATGTTGTAGGCTCGTTTCTTCAGATTTGGTTGCACGTTAAAGAGCCCCAGGTGGTCGAAATTTCCGGAGCCCTCCAGTACGTCGCATTTCATAATCATATGGTGATTTCGGGACGTTCTACCCCACACATGAATGAATGGAATCAAATACCGAACATGGGGCACACTAATGGTCCACACGCACGCTTGTCAAGCGCGCGTGGAAAGCATGGGCGTGGTGAGCAGAACTTTCGGTGTTCGCCTGTGCGCACATACGCAATGTTTTTTTATCGCAAAGTTTATTTGAGTGTGTTAGGTACTAAACTGCTCATGAGATAAAAATCAGGCTGTGCATAAAACATTCACTACTTTATATAAGAGTATCAATCGTAACCGGCACGCAGGGATAATTTATTTATCCTTTCAGCATGTTATGTAAATATGCATTTGTTTGCACACTAACATATTCCACGGTTTCTCTTTTAATCGGCAGATCATTCACACTTTTACACAACGCTTATATCCCTTGCTCTGGCTAACGATAGGTGAACCAATATTGTAAAATGGCAGGATTGTACGCGTGTGTTTGAGGTGAGATGGTATACCAAACCTTGCAGTAACAAAACTTAAGCATCACGTCAGCGCCAATACGTATAACAGCCTAGAGAAGGCACAGAATAAAAAACGAAAAAGTGAAGCGTGGGAGACAGCAGGCTATAGTATCGTTGGGGTGAAAATCTCAAGGCGTAAGGGACTCATGCCACCGACGTTGTTAAGCACTAAGAATACCAACAGCGTAGCCCCGCCGAGTTCGCTGAGTGGCTAAAGTACTCGGCTACTGACCGCAGGTCGCGGGATCGAATCCCGGCTGAGGCGGCTGCATTTCCGATGAAGGCGGAAATGCTGTAGGCCCGTGTGCTCAGATTTGAGTGCACGCTAAAGAACCCCAGGTGGTCTAAATTTCCGGAGCCCTCCACAACGGCGTCTCTCATAATCATATGGTGGTTTTGGGACGTTAAGCCCCACATAGCAATCATCATCAATACCAACAGCATAGAACTGCGCTTACGCAGAAAATAGAGACAAACTTCGGAGAAACGCTGTCTACATAAGGAGAAGGACACAATTGTAGTAGGCGCGTTTACACTTATTATGCTTGTAGTCAACCTAGTCGTTTAGAAATACGGATTTGTTGTTGAACTCAAGGCCTTGACTTAATAATATTTGAAGTTTGAAAAAACAGCGCGCAGATAAGAACTTGCTCTATTTAAAAAAAAGACGTAATTTCTTTCCGATTTCATTCAATGCAAAATGAGCTTAATGCCATACCCATTCCTGCGAGCAATGTCCCTATCCCATTTGGAGGTTGTGAGAAAGCCAGAATGATTCCAGAGTCATTCCAATTCCGGAGTGGCAACTCCGCAGCACTGCCACCAAGGGATGGAAGGGCGACGATGGCGTGCCCGTGTCACGTCTGTGATCGTTTGTGGTTGAATTTGAACCTCTGCGCTGAGAAACAACCTATCACACGTTAGCTAAAATTTAGCAACAACCTGGAACTAACCAGAACATGCATCTCCTAGCTATGATTGACGAACGAGCTAGAAGAAGTTTTCAGAATAGTCCAGTCTCACTGTTTCAAGGTTTAATTGTGCGGCCCACACCATGGGCCGCCTTTAATATTTAACATGATTCTTTTTATCTTGTGGTCTGGCACGGCTCCAATGGCTCATTTCCATCGCAGATATGGCATTTTAAAATATACAGAAACAGACGGCAAAGAAAAAAGGAAACAAAAAAAGAAATTTCGTCACCGGTGTCGAACACACGACGCCTAGCTACGCAGCACGCGGTGCAAATTGACTCGTCCACAGATTGTTCGCTCTTCATCTTATTAGCGCTGAGTTTACATTCGCCGTTCACCGTTGGTGATATAACCAGAGCTCGGTGGCACCAGCGTGTTATTGTTATCACTTGTATTCTTGTTTCAGACACGATCACATTGTTAGATGTTTTAAGAAACAAGGTAGGCATTGGGCGAAGAGAAGTTTTTCAAACTGCAGTGCTCGAAGTTGGTGCGCATAGCATCAATTTCCTTTCTATGCCAATCAACCAAACTTCTTCACCAAACAATACCGTTTACGTTCCTATAGTTATTATAATCGTTGTCCAAGACGCCCACTATTATGACATATAATACACTTGGTGAATCAAGCCGTGCGCGAATAAACTAGCCAGAACATACACTACGGACGCGAAGGACACGCCTTTCGACATTGTTGTCCTCTCCGTTACCTCCTCCATTCAGCGCCAGCGCTGCATTCCTGACGCAGCACGCCACGCGGCCCGCGGGCTATGCGTACGCGCCAGGTTGAGCGCGTGAATCCGCACCGCTGCCTCTGTATACGTTCAGGGAGTCTGATTCGAGTCCCCCGAGAGGCGTGGCTTTCAGCGTCTCTCCATACCTACTCGACCGTGACAATCATCCCCCAACCCCTCTCACGCATCAACAGTCCCGCCGAACCGCGCCCCGCTTACGTCGCTACAAGCTGTCCCTCGGTGCAGCTCAATGACTCTGTATTTCTATTTCGAGCTCCTGCTGCACGGGTCCGCAGGGCTCTATGGGGCACCCTCCCCTACATGGGGTCGAGCCTGCGTGCTCCCTGCGTCGTCTCGGAGATTGCGAGAGCCGTTAGCCGGTTTTAATTAATCTAAATTATCGTACGTCTTTCTGATTCCGCGAGCGCGTTCTTCCTTGATAAATCTGAGCCGAGCTGCGCGTCGCATTTAGGTTTTGCTCGCGCCTGTGCGTGCCCCTCCGCCAGTTGTCTTCGAGATTTTCGATCACTTTTTCGCTGGTTCATTACTTTGTGTTTGGGCAAGGACAATGAGCTTATGCTCTGAAGAGTGGCGGCTAGGACTAGTTGGTATGATGATTGCTATAGCACGAACTGAGTGCCAGAGCAGAAAGCTACACGAAGATGACCGCTTCTGCTTTGTTTGCTTGGCTCTACTGGTGTTCTCGCGCGAGGGAGGATTATGCCCTTTTAACTATAACTACCGTCTTATTTATTTGTAGCGACAGGTTAACTTATTTGCTTTTATCTTGCTTTTAAATAAATATTTTATTAACCTGAAATGAAATTCCCATGTTTTGTCAATGGTTCGGCTTTTAGTATGGAACACTGATTCTAGTAATCAAGTCGAAAGACCCACTTTCATTTTATTCAGTTTTAATGTGTGGGCTGGAAATAAATCAATTAAAGATAACAAGCACGCCCTGGGCAGCACGACTCGAGTGTGTGGTTTCGTCGACAGCCTGTGAAAGCATGACAATTGATGCAGCCCTTAGGAAACTGAAGTTTTGTAGGGAGCAACAAGTCGTGCTGCTTTCAGACGGTAAGGCCGCTCTGTAGCGACTAAAGCATGGATCGGTTTCTAATCAGAGCAGTCAAAGATCGCTCCAACCTCTTGCACACGTGCACGACGTTGGTCTAAAAATAAAGTTTCAATGGATTCCACAACATGAGGGTATAGCGGGTAGTGAGGTGGCTGATAGACTTGCCTGGAGTGCTTTGGAACTTACACCAAAGAAGAAGGCTCCCGGAGAAAATCAACATCTTTTACGATGAGCTGTGAACAAGCATTTCCATTCGTTATGATTGACGCCTCACCAGTCATGTGACACCAAAGGGCTATTAAGGAAAGATGCTCGTTTGCTTCATTGCGTCTGAATGTGGTCAGCGCATACACCAGCACGGTTTTACAAAGTCCGTAATGCCATTTTGCCCGAATCGCAAGACGTGTGGTGACAAACTACACTGTTTATTTACGTATCGTTACTTGTCGTGAGACTAGGATAGAACGGCAATGTTTTGAGAAACTACAACGTTTAGGCTTATCATGTGCCAGTGTAACGGATATTGTGTTTCCGCGATCTTCAGGAAGCAGGTGTTGCGACTTGTCTTGGAGTTTTTGAGTGCTACATGCCTCGCATGTGACTGGTGATGAGTGACGATTATGTTGGGGGGTGGTGCTATAAGATAGGGGTCTGGTGCTACTACGTGCGGAATGGCACACAGGCCACCGGCTTGAGTTAGGTCACGCTACGCGCGACTTTCAAAGAGCACGTCCGCGCTTAGTTAAAAAACAACAACAACAACAACAACAACAACAACAACAACAACAACAACAACAACAACAACAACAACAACAACAACAACAACAACAACAACAACATAAAATTGGCCCCGTATCTGCATGTTAATCTGCAAATGTCGTTGATATACGATAGTCTTGCGTGTAGATAGAGTGAACAAAACATTTATTTGACGTTCTGCGCAAGAAAATCGGGGCATGATATTCTGAAGGCGCTGCGTTAGAGTGCCCCGAGTGTGAAGTGGAGGCGAACGAGCGCATCACGTCACGTCACACGTGAGACGTGAGCGCCAGCTGGCAGTTTTCTTAGAAAACAAAGCACGTGGCCCTAAGACGGGTGTGCGCGCCAATCTCCGATATGATAAGGTGTAAAACACAAGGCGACGGGTAGGTGCCACCACCGTCTCATTTTAGCAAAGCGTTGGAAACACTCGCCTTTCCGAGCGAGTGTTGCATGGTCAGCGCAGCATGATAACCGCTGCGGTTTTTAAAATTACCCATGTAAAAGACGCACAATTACCTAGTAAAAGACGCACATGCAGAATATATACGTGTTGTTATGATGCCCCATCCATGCGCAATAATTGCTTTTTAATTGACAATTGCACAAGCATGAACGCTCAATTTGAGCAACATTGGTGGGCGCTGCGGATGGGGTTGGCTGTTTCAAATACCCGATGCCATAAAAAGTGGACAAACAGACAAATGTGCAGAGAGACAGACAGACAGACCAAAATTTTTGCGTCGAAGATTCCCAAGAAAGAGTCTTTAAAAAGTACATTAGTTCAATACAACTGCCTAAGAGGAAACCCGGCGGGACGATTGCCCGTAAATTTCGCAAGTCTAGATCCGCTAGCTACCTACAACATCCTATACCTGAGTCATATATCGCTGACCATGCGAGCGACATAATATAACAAATGTCTTAAAAAACTATTATTGCTTCTCTTTTAACAATTGTTAATGCAGTTTTGGTTATTCTTTTATTTTACTATTATTCTCTGTTTTACGTTTTAAAAATGAAATACTCGCTTCAGCATGAGTTGACAATAAGCACGTGATTTACACACATAGGATAAAAATATTGATGAGGAATGGTGCGGGCATCTCGCGTGTATCGGGGATATTTTGTGCGACACCAGCGCGAACCACAACCTTTGTTAGCTGCGTCGATATGTTCAAATACCACGAAATGTTTACTTTTAGAGCTTGGGGCTATACAACGGCTGAAGTTTTAGATGACCTAAATACTTTTCTCTGTAGCAATATAACTGATGGCACACGGTTGATATTGGCTGGTGATTTTAACCTTCCTCATATTAACTGGGAAACCTTGACGTCTGGTAATATCGAGACTGCAAGCGGAGATAAGTTATTAAAGATATTGTTTTCCCACAACCTTACGCAAATAGTGAAGGAAGCCACTATAATAACTACTGAAACCAAGTCATTGCTCGACCTTGTGTTCTTATCAAGCCAGTTGGAAAACTACATGGTGTCAGTGGAAGAGGGCATATGTGACCACCGGCTAGTTGTGACCAATATTACCTCGAAAAAAAGTGCTCGCTCAAAGTCTGTATCCTGTGTAAAAATTGAAAAATTTACGGAAGCGGATGACACTGCTATTTTAAATTTCTGAGAAGTTGCCTTCGGCGAGTTTCAGTCCGCCTCAAAATATGAATCCCTTGAAACAATATGGAATCGATTTAAGACAAGCGTGGACACCTGTGTACATAGATTCATCCCGTCGCGTCTTAAAAAGGTAAAACAACGCAGCCCATGGATAACGAGGAATATAATTCACATGAAAAGAAAAATGAAAAGACTACGAAAAAAAAGGCAGGAACACTACCGAACTATCTCAAGCTCGTAAATCCCTAAAATAAGCCTTGTCAGAAACAAAGACTAAGTTTTTCCAACATACCCTCACTGAATTTCTTAACAGTGCGCCTCAAAAGTTCTGGCTTTACATGAGTGGCAGAAAAGAAAAAAAAATTGAACGGATTCCTGCCGGATCGAAAACAGTGACGCAAAAGATTGAGATAGCAGACGAGTTCAACAGGTTTTTTCAGTCGGTGTCCACATTGCCGTCAGATGTACGCGGTGATAGCAACGTGCATTCTTCATGTGCATGTCCTATGGAACCCTTATTATTTGATCAAAAAGGTGTACTTTCTCGGTTACCAAATCCGGATGCGAAAAAGGCTAGCGGCCCGGACAAAATACCAACTGTCATTCTGAAAAGATACGTAGAATGGGTATCGTTCTTTCTTATTATATTCTTCGAAAAATCTTTAGAAACTCATTCTCTTCCACAGAATTGGCTCTGCGCAATTATCATACCTTTGTTTAAAGCCAGCAACCGAATGGTTATTAGCAACTATCGTCCTGTGTCACTCACGTCAATTTGCTTCAAAGTTATAGAGCATATTATAGCAAAGCATATCATAATCACTTGGAGGTCAATCAATTACTTAATGACTGTCAGCACGGATTTAGAAGCGGCAAGTCCACAGTGACACGGTTGATTCAAACGATTCATGATTTCAGTTTGGGTATAGACGAACCCAAACAGGTTGATGTTATTTGCATTGATTTTGCTAAAGTTTTTGATGTTGTCAATCACACTGAGCGGCTTTTAAACTGAGAAAACGGGATTCAGTGATGAAATTACAAACCGGATTGGTACATACTTGAGTAACCACAAGCAAGCGGTGAGGATTGATGGTTGTCTTTCAGCTACGCTAGATGTGTTTTCAGGTGTGCCTCAAGCGTCCGTTCTTGGCCCGCAGTTGTTTTTATTGTACATCAACGATATAAGTACTATTGTAAAGCCACCTGTTAAGATGACACTTTTTGCTGATGATTGTTTGATTTATATGCCTGTAAGCTGTACTGATAATCAGCTTGAGTTGAACAAGCGCCCTGAAGATTTGGAATTATGGGGTCGCGAATGGGATATGCAAGATAACCTCGAAAAAAAAAACACAACTTATGTACACATTACCAATAAGAAAAATGTTCTCAAATTTCAGTACAGCATCTGGAGCAACACCCTCTGTGAAACAACATCTTTTAAATACTTCGGAGTGACAGTTACGAACAACTTAACTTGGCACCGTCACATTGGATCAGTTTGTTCTGAGTCATTTAAAAAACTTTGTTATCTTCGAGTGAAGTTGCATAAAACACCCAAACACGTTAAGCTGCCTGCTTGCATACCAAACATATATTAGACCTAGACTATGGTGTAGTACGTCTCCATGGTTTGGTGCCCCGCCGCGGTGGTCTAGTGGCTAAGGTACTCGGCTGCTGACCCGCAGGGCGCGGGTTCGAATCCCGGCTGCGGCGGCTGCATTTCCGATGGAGGCGGAAATGTTGTAGGCCCGTGTGCTCAGATTTGGGTGCATGTTAAAGAACCCCAGGTGGTCTAAATTTCCGGAGCCCTCCACTATGGCGTCTCTCATAATAATATAGTGGTTTTGGGACGTTAAACCACACATGTCAATCAAATCAATCAATCAGTCTCCGTGGTTTGGAGCCCTCACCAAAAACACTTAGTTAACAAGTTAGAACGTATTCAGCGGCCTGCAGTACGGTTTGTGTGCTCTAGATATAGAAGGCGGAATTCAGTAACTGACTGTTTCGTGTTTGCGCGACCACCGCTGATAGTGAAGCCAATACTTGACGAGAAGAACCCATCGGTTTATTCGGCGGACAGTCTTATGCCATACATTGGGAAAGGGCGGAGTGCACAGGAAAGGTGAATGCATACAGCGAGCATGCGCCGCCGCGATGGCAAGGACATTCCTCACGCGCAGGTGGGCTGACGCACTTGCCGCGGCTATCACACACGATACACTGACCTGCTCGATTCATGCAATTTAGAACCACTGGAATTCGAAGACAAAAACTAAGCTTAAAACGTTATATCATATAATGCAAGGGATATTAAAAATACCTAAAGACGAGTACATACGCCTTCCCGGAAAACGTAGTGCCAGAATGAATCATGATGCCCCCAATAAACCTTACAACGATCGCACTGACATCTTTCGGTGGTCATTTTTTCCGGGAGCTATAGAACAATAGATTCGTTTACCCCACCATGTTGTTAATATCACCGATGTGCGATCTTTTGACAAATAAATTGATGCTTATTTTGTTCATGGTTGAATTGAACCACTGCTAATTTTGGTTTTCTGTTTGTACTTACTACTGTACTCCCTCCTTGTTATGACCCTCAAGCGAGGGTTGACAGTATTAATAAATAAAAAAAATAAATTGCTCACCCGAAAAAAGTGCTTAGAGTCAGTGAAAGATTTTCACCAGTGGTTACAATTTAATTTTAACTAATACCGGTCACATTAATGAACACGAAGTTCTAAGCTATGCGTCCGCGCAACGAAAAAGAAAAGCTAACCGTCGCAGCAGGGTAAATTTTCTAACACCTAGCTTCCGTACTTTCTCAATGCCGGTCATTTTTTTCATCGCACAAATGAATGAACTTCAAGAATACTCGACCAAATAATAACGCCAGATACGTGATGTGAGTGATGTCGTCAGAGTTTTTGCCGTGTGCGAATGTAATCAGCCTTTCCCTGTAATTCGAATTATAGTCCTACGCAGTGGTCATCGAACCGCCTGTGCGGCGCTTATTAGCTTCCCCATTAAAGCAGCCGCTTCTGGTCGCCTCTGCTTTTATATGTCGAAACTAATTACTTGTGCGGCGGCACCTAAACTGATTCTTCGCAAAAAATATCTCTACAGTTGCAGTAAAACATCGTAGGTAATGACCTCATTGAAAATTCTGTGCTTACACTAAATGATAGAGTGTTCTATCAGTGTATGCAGGAAGGGAGGGGGGGGGGACTACAGAATGGCGGAGGCCTTACTAAATATCTGCAAATAAACCTTACTCGCTCGCAAACACCGGGGAAAAGACACACAAACTTCATTTATAGTGCTTTCCGCATTTCAAATTCATACTGGTGTTTATATTGTTCTATTTATTTCTCTGACCATCGAATGAGGAGTCGAGCGTTTTGCTTCGTCGACCTATCGACTGGCACCTGCCATGTCGAGGATCAGGTCTTTTATTGCGATCTGAGAACAGCCTCCTTGGTTACTTCTTTCGAGATTTTACAATCGATTCCATCGAAGTTTCTGTTTCGGCAGAACTGCAGCCTTTAGGCAACGCAGTGTGATCTATGGCGTGACTGGCTCACTCCAGTGGTAACAGCTTGCGCTCGAGACCTCCAGCCACTTCATGGATACCGTTATCTTTGTTCTTACGCTTTTAGGTTAAATAGGTGAAGTTTTCTGTACCTTGCTTCTCAGCGCTTGCAGAGTCAGTTGTCAACGTTTTCTTGAGCTGATACTTCTTTGCATGCGAGTAGTTGCTACAAAAGGAGTTGGGTACGTTTTTTTTCGCGTGTTGCTGCTGTCGCGATACGTAGTGTTGTGTTCCGAAGCAGATCGAGGAAAAGGTCGTTCATCATCGCGTGCGGCATTGGACACGCAACGTGGGACGCAACGTGGGACATGGAAGTTTCTGTATTTCGTTCCATTCCTGTTGCAAACGCCTTAGCGCTTATGGCTGTGTAGTCGAGCTTCTTTCTTTTATATCGACTTTTGGGGCACGTGGCTGTTTTCGAGTGTTGTTTTTCTCGAGCATGCAGGGGCGCAATTGCCAGTAATGTTCTCGTCATTGTTTGGGGCATGTCATTCCTCCAGAAGCGCTGTTCGTCACTAGCTCTGCTTTTTTCTTCTGGAGCAGTGCGCTTGCTAATACGAAAGGTGGGGTATGTTTTTGTGGACATTTTTTGAATAAATCTTTCTATGAACTTTTGACGACATGTTTTTGTTCCTTAAGTTACTAGAGGTAAGTACAAGAAGGGCTTCTATCATCTTAAATTGTCTCTACAGTACTGTTCTATTGCGTCAAGTGCAATAAACGGCATGAAGAAGGCGAGACAGGCGGGACAAGCGCCGAAAAATGTGAATGTACATTGTAAAATATCGCCGCAGATAGGCCAAAGCGCAGGTGCACAAGATCCCCCCAAAACAGTAACGAGGACATAGGCAGGCTCGAGAAATGCTTGGGACAACTTGGGCACGTGAAAAATATATTCGCAATAAGGGATGAAAATGTGAACCGCAGGGACTCCGGTAAGCACGCAAAACCACACCCAACCACAAAAAGAAAAAGAAATGTGATACTTGAAAACAGAAAGGAAAAGAAAAAAAAAACACAGAGGTGGCAAGCGACAGCTTTACTGTACCTGCCCATAAATTGCACTCCTTTCTTTAAAGGGAAAACTGAATCAGCGCTAACGCACATGTTGGGTCTACAATTTTCGAAAAAAAAACGCTGTCTAAATTCTCTCGTTCTATTTTAGTGTCTCCGTGGCCTTTACAACTACCACTTTTTGTCGGTTTGGTGTCGTTAACTGCATATTTATGCTTCTGCTTCGTATTGAATTCGGGAATACATTCGCCACGTGTTGTTATCTCGCAAAAGGGTCTTTAAGGTCTGCCATTGTTTTGGGCGCTGTTGCCTGAAATACTTGAGCGCATGCACGCATTCTTTCGATGCGGCGTTATTTTAAAATAGAGGAGCACAGTTGCCAGGTGGCGCCTGTTCCGTGGGTCGTGCCTGTTTAAACGTGCCTATTACACTTAGCTTTAGCAAGTGTGCTTGTCCGTCTCGGTAGAACAGCGGCTAGGGTGCTCGACTGCTGACTCGAAGGCCACGGGTTCCATACCAACCGTGGCGACCAAACTTCAATGGAGGCGAAATTGTAGAGGCCCATGTACTGTATGGTGTCAGTGCATGTTAAAGAACACCAGATAGTCAGAATTTTCGGAAACCTCCACTACGGTGTCTCTCTTATTCATACCGTGATTTTGGATCGCCGAATGCTAGATAATATTATTAGCAAGTGTACTTCAACGAATACTCAAAATCTAACACTTTGGAAGCATTATATTCCTTATTTATTAACTATTTCCATATACTCGATCATTTCTTGAAAAATTGCCGAGTGCTGTTGCCGAGTGACTAAGGCTTGTGACGTCTGGCTTCATCAATCGACCATTTATTTGCGATGCAATTTGCTATCATTACATTTCACAACACAAGTCGCAGTGTTGCCTAAATCGGTGGTGATGAAGTTTCTACAAGCGCAGGTAAACTGGCAGAGGCAAGCTAATGAATAGTTGGATGAAAAACGTTTATTGGGGTCCTGAAAGAATCCATCCCCGTTTTATAGGGGTAAGATAGCGGGTCACTCAACGAGCTAGGCCACTCCAAGGCGCGGGGCTTCACTTACCGCACCGGGACTTGTGCTTCCCAGACAGAGGAATCAGGCCTCAACCTTCATTTTAGGGACATTTTGACTACCCTCATTGAGATCACGAAGCACTATCAATTAGGCCGTAGGTCCTCTCCATTTTCACAGGAAAAGTTGTCTAGGCAACAGGAAATCTCTCTTCGCATGCTCCAGACAGTAACATACACTAGCCTCGTAACCTATAGCCATTACTCCGATATTTCAGAACTTTGTCCGGACTGCCACAATCACAGTGGCTTTACCCACATGCTCTGAAGGTGTCCCTCTTGACAAAGAAAAAAAAATGAAGAATTTTCCGTAAACTCTCACGAAACCGATTTTCTTACAACTCAAGGCTGTCCAGAAGGCCCACGATGTGGCGGTGAGGCAAGCTAACCCGTCACTTTAATTCTATTTGCTCGATTTCATCACAACCCTGAAAAAACTGCATCTCCACAGAGGTTAAACGAATTTTTTTCTCTCGTACTCTGTTTCAGTCGTCAGTGTGCATCAACTCGTCGATCTGGCTGAACCAACGCTCTGGCGTAGTACATTCTTGCAACAAACGCCGTGATTCAAGTATTGGCAAATGACTGAAGAGTTGAAGGAGAGTGTGAGGAAAGCCAGTAGTGCTTGGAACCATAATCGAAAAAAGCCGAATGCTAAATTTTGTAGTGGCGTTTTCTGGAGAGCTGTAGCATTTAATTCTTCAACGCGTGCCTGTGGCGTGTACTGACATGCGGTCCTGACAAACGAATCGCATCACTGGGAGGGCGCGTGCCAGAAGTCCGAAGCCATTTTCATTGCGCCTGCTCTGTTCCCAGAGGTCGATGTTTTGGTGATAGAGAAGTTCAAACAGCGGTTGAAGGCATTTGTTTCGCGCTCTTTTTATACGATCTGCGCGACAGAGAGTTTCGAGTACGCGATAATCTAACTGAAAGAATGCACGAGCTGTACGTACTTCAGCAAATTTGGCAGGGAAGTTTGGGAGAAGTTTCTCAAAATCGATTCTAAAGTTTGTGAACACTGAAAACAGCGAGTGACTTTTTCAGCACTGCACCCAATGAAGATGAGTTGCTCTCAGACGTTTACTTTTTCTGAAGTTTTTTTTTTTTGGTTCTAGCTCTCTCCATTGAAGTCGCCAAGCTACTGACGAGATCTACATTAATTTTTGAGAACGCGTTCGTCTTTTTTTACACATTCATGTTTTTAATGCCATGATGAAACTTATGCGAATATCAATGCGCGTTAAAAACACCAGATCGGTGAAATTTATGGGCTCTTTCACTGCGGCGCGCCTACCATATCCTGGTTCTGCTACGGGAAGCTTCCCGTAATATTATTAAGTTCACACGAAGACGTAACATGAAGACTAAACTTTGACTGTATTTCATGTCAGTGCGGCATAAATGTAAAGCTTGTGCACAAATTTTTCGCACGTAGAATATACCGCAATTTCGGCGTTCAGACAAGCTTGAAAATGGGGATTTTGTAAACTTGCTTTTATTTGATTTCTTGTTTTACTGTCTCCGCGAGCTCCTGTTTGGTCTTTAAAATAAATTGTCCCGAATTTCAAGCAGTGACTGCATGAATTAGAAGAGCGTTTCGACAGAAAAATAGTGCGGAATACATGGCGTTTTTTATGTTGTGTAATATTTATACAGCTCTTTGACAACCTAATTAGACGCTTTAAATTCAGTACTTGTGATATTCGATTAGGTGACACCAGATCTTTCAAGATGAGATTCTTTGAGTGAATTTGCTAACATTGACGAGTTATTAAAATGTAATGACCTGGGTTGTTAAGTCCTAATGCTGCTTCGAATGTTGTACTCAGTGAAGTACCAATAAGTAAAACAACCTTCTTGCTTAGTAGCAGAATTTTTTTTAAATAGAAGGACGCGATGAAACGAACACTACATTTAAAATAATCATTGAAAGCTTGACTTCTTTGAGGCATACCATGTATTGTTAATTATTACTAAAATTATGATATATATACATAAATTCAAGCTGCCTAATAAATATTTAAGTATGCCAATTATCTCACAAGAATGAAAATTTAAGCAACATCTTCTGTTATTCCTCGCTACTGTTTAAATTATTGACCTTAGTATGATTACTAGGATAATTACTAATCACGCCTATAGAATTACGCGGATCACGAAAGTAAATTATGTTTTTCCTATTTAATTTTTGAACGCGATCGAAGACGAAATTAATAATAATGACAAGAAAAGAACAGAGCTCGTTTAGTGCCCTAACTTCAATGAAGAGCTTGGGAACTATCTAGAGAAACAGATATAAAAGAAACGTATTAGGATGAGACGTCTGCTTTTTTTCCTTACTCTCATTGTTGCAGCATGTACATACGTGGACAAAACCAGAGCCACACAATCAATGAAGGAACTGCACAGAGAACAATCACATTTAATTGTGGTTCTGACCCCTCATCAACGTATTTGCCCTAGCGCGCAGAGGCCAATTGCCCGGAGAAAAATTGTTTCTTCAGGAGGAACGGCTCAAGCTTCGCTAATTAGCATTGAAATTGGAAAGGCGATAGAAACCCAGCAGCTACACTAATGACCTTCTAAAGGTGGTGATGTTCCTGTCGTGTTTGTTTTTCTACTTCTTTCTTCACTCACTCTCTCCTTGTGAGCGATCAAGACAAGACGTGAGAAACGTTCGTTTTGATCACCTTTCAACGAGCACACGTGCTACTTAGACTTTTTAACTGAAGCCTGGGGATCACGAACCAGTATGATAGCAAAAAACATTAAAGTGATGGAAGAAAGAAAAAGGGCATGAAAATTTTTTGAACGTTCTCGTGTGATGTGAATTAATGCTAATGGTGCAATTCGTGACGAAAAAAAATTGTGGGAATGATTGGATGAGGAAAAGATACAACTTGGCGTAAACTGGCGCGAACGTAATGATTAATCAAGCACAGTGCGTAGCAAGAAAGAAGAAAAAGAGTACGCTGGGAAAGCGAGTATAGCCAACGATGTTTGCTTCAATTTCTCCTCTCAATATTACAGCATGTTTGTTGCTTCTTAATGAGCAGTAGATGTTTTAAGTAGAATAGGTCAGTAAAGGAGCTAAGCTGTGACCATGACTGGGAAGAATCACAAAAATAGAGACACGAAGATTACTTGACGTGCAACTAGTTACATGGCAGTACTTGACGCCATCGAAGTGGGAACACCATGACGGGGACTACTGCCACCCTCAAGATTAGCAGAGAAACAAGTACAGACGCAGCCACTTTTAAAGGAACATCTGAGCGAGCAGAATGTTTAGATTTTAATATCTTGAGGAAGCATGGTAGGTTAGATGTGCATGAGACTTCTGGTAGTTTAAAGTTTTGACTCCTCTTGACAGGCTAGTGATGTGCATGCAGATTGTTTAACTACTTGCTGTTAGAAGGCCAGTGTTAATGATGGTGTGCATTCGAGCGTTTCCTTTAACCGTGGAAGGTACAGTACATTTGCTGCAGCTGCGATATATGAAAAACAGTCGAAATTCCGCTACTTTGATAACTTTTTGGGAAAGACGAAATGGATAGAATAGACGAACGTGAAAAACAAGAAAAAGCATCACGTTACCTCACGCCAAAAATAGCGCTGAAAACAATCGATAACGGCACTCATAAAGCTACAGGACCATTTCGTTGCTTCTTGCCGATCAAAAAAAAACCTCAATAGGGTCAAAAGCAACTGAGATCTACGCAATGACCACCTTGGGGCCCATTTCGCGAAGCCAGACGGACAGCAGGATGGTCAGGCTATAGCCATTGCAACATTGTGCGAACACACTGTAAATCTCTTCTGAACAGCTTGTTCAAAAGCATTATTCTGAGTAAACTTAATGTCCTGTTTGCTGGAGCCATTACATCGCCATTCCCTGTTACCTTAGTGAATCTCCTAGAGTTTGTTTTTCCTCTGAATAAAAGCCAAATTCAACACACGACGCCTCAACCGGTAGCAGAGTTCTAAATATATTTATACACGGTGGAATCTGCCACAGTATATCTCACTTGAGCAAGTGATACCTTTTCTATGCTCTAGGCACTCTGGCCAGGCTTGTTTATTAGCATGACGGTAGTTATAGCACGCGAACACAACGACGACGCAGAGACAAGAAGGACACGTAGGACACGAGCGCTAACTTCTAACTCCAACAATTGGAAGTTATCACTCGGTGTCCTTCGTGTCCTTCTTGTCTTTGCGTCGTCGTTCTGTTCTAGCGCTATAACTATTGTCATGTCATACCAACTAGCCCAAGCTGCCACACTTCTAAGTTCTTCATTAGGAACTTGTAAATTAACTGTATCGAAGAGGAACGAAAGTTGATAGTCGCCCTTTGTAGTCACATCTAGGGGGTCTGTTTCTGCCCCGTATTGCCCGAGGACCTCACTCGATTTTGAGATCAATGTGTTAGACCATCGATCAAGATACCGGTTGACTTTTGCGCCAGCGTTCGATAAACGTCTTACCAGAACCTATTTCACTTGCAAGTTAGCACTTTGTATGTGTCTTACTTCTTCGCAATCCATGTAGGGTTGAGCTACGGCGTGTTAATTATGAAGAGACACCACTGAGCAGTTGCTGTACATGCCACCCCTTCGTCAAACATCGCCTCTACATTCTTCCTTTCTTAGCGACTTTTATACGCTGATATTTGACGCCACTGCAATGAATATGTTTCGAGCATAAATAACGGCGTTATTTGTTCTGAAGCGCGCTTTGTTGTGCAAATGTGCAATCGCGTTTCAATGTTCTATCGCGGAACAGCTTGCCGTATTTGGGCTAATTTTCACTGTACTTTTTTTTCCTACTTAGTGAAGGAGCAAAATTTCTACCCCTCTCACCCGCCCACAACATTCACGAGGCCTTCTACTTTATTCTAATGCTCAAATTGCTTGCTCCGGGTATCGCGCCACACTCTTTAATCTTTTCTGAAGAAATATATTAGCCATGGAGAAGCAAGGACGCAAACGCTGAAAACCTATCGGAGACATGCAAATGAGAAGCCTCACTCGTGGTTATCTGTTCTGATTTTACTTCAATTTCACCTTATGTATTTCGCTAACAACAAGGATGTATTCTCTGGAAGTAGCGAGATTCGCCTTAAAATTATGCATTCAATTCTTCGTAGGCCAGCTGCTTCTAAAGTTAGGCTAAGTCCAAAGAGCTCTATTGTCGTTCTTGGGCGCGATTCTCATAGATCAGTTTTGTTACTTCTAATGTAAGGCCATATCACAGTCTGCTTTTACAATATCTAATTACCGTTGTTTCTTTCTCTCTTCTCAATTTTTTTTTAATACTTCAAGTTTCGGGGATTGCATGCATTATACAGTCTCGTTATTTCTGTGTGTATTGGATATCTTGCTTTATCTTGCCTTGTTTCCGACACACATATTTTACCTTATCTCAGGCAGCCAACGCTTGAATGAGATTGCAGTTCAGAGGCTGTAGCAATTCTTTAACGATGCGAAGTAATTTGTTCATTATGAATATAAATATCCGTTCTACTGCACGCAACGGAACCAAAAATAACATTTTCGAGCTTACAAGCTCCTAACGTGTAAACAGAAAGACAAGTAAAAATGTGAAGTAAAAAAATTAGGGCAACTACGCACTACTTGTGGGAAAACTGAGCAAGCAGTGGCGCAGGTGGCGTTGTCCTCCTCCTTTGCAATAAACTTTATAAAAATCAATCAACGTTATATAGAAGCAATAAACTTTATATAGAAGCAATAAACATTATAAAAATTTTGAAAGACTCTCATCGAAGCTGGAAAAAAATTTCTGCAAGGAAAAAAAAAAACGTCCGTAACCAATGATAACTGGTCTGCTTAAATTGACTAAAATAGAGCTTTTTTTGAACAAAACCTATACATTATCAGTCAAGACGTTATATACAGCTGCTGCGGCTCTAAACGGTCCGGGTATTGTTCCAAGAGGCTCTCGATGGCAACAAAAAACGCACTACAGCTATTCAGATTTTCAGTGAAAAATCACATCATTATCATTCCTAATTACCCCCATTTTTACTTTCCTTCTTCAGCTATAAAAGAACTTTCTACACTCGCTTTTAAAACATGCTCAACTTTTCTAAACACGCTGTGAACAAGTAAAACACTTCTACACCTATTGGGAATAAATAAAGTTACAAAATGTGTCTCAGAGCGGAAATCACCGCTTAATATTCAAGACTGAGCGCGTGTTTAAAATGCGCCGTTACGCAAATAGTTTATATCACACGCTAATCTAGCAAACACTGCGTAAAACAAACGCCGCAAGGGAAACCATCGATGCAGATTGTTCGATCAAGGCACCCCTAAAGATTTTAATCAGTAAAAAATATCAGCTGTGGCTGTGAAGGCCTCCGAAATGAATAAAAGCAGGGTCATTAACGTTTCTTTTACTTCTTCATAATGCGTTGCCCTAAATTGGACGCCATTCAGTCAGAACAATGCAGTTTTCATTATAGGGTGGCCACAATGGCGGTGGTAAAGTGGGTGGCGGCAAATATCACTGGCAGGTGCTTTTTGCGTTCCTGAATTTCAAGTGGAATTTTATTGTAATGCACTGCTCATTGAATAATATTGATTCATCTCATTTCAGCGTATTATTTTATCCCTGTAATGTCTTTACTGGACGCTTTACACAAGAATTGGCAAAGAGCTTAAAAAGAATACGTTTCGTTTCTCTGAGAAATATTGTTACGTGATTTCGGCTCGCCTTACTGAAACAGGGCATAGTGGGACATTCCCAAGAGAGGTGCCTTCAGACTGAGAGTGAAGAAGTGGACGTTGTCGGTGAGCTAGCTGCGTTGTGGCTGCGGACTGACTACTGCTATTTTCCACGTAACATTTTGGTGGAGGTGCTGAGTACTCTTTTGACAACGGAGCTACGCAGTGGACGCCTCCTTAAGTCTGCTACCATGGCACCCCGTGAGGATACGGCTTCGCCACCTACCTTGGCAAAGACAGCAATCCGGTAAGTCGCCCTAACGCAACCCCGTGATCCCGGTACCTTTACTGGAGAGGACAACGCGAATGTGGACAAGTGGCTTAGTATGTACGAGCGCGTCAGCAAGCAATATGGCTGCGACCCAACCGTTATGCTTGCGAATGCCATTTTCTATCTTGATAAGACCCCTCGCATCTGGTTTGAGACCCATGAGCACGAAATCACAAGCTGGGAAATGTTTAAACAACAGCACCGCGACCTCTTGGGCAACCCGTTTGTTCAACAGCTTGATGCCCGAAAGCAATTGGCCGTACATACACAAACATCCGCTGAGCCCTACTTGACTTATATTCAAGACGTCTTAGCGTTGTGTCAAAGGGCCCAACACGATTGAGGCCGACAAGATTTCGCACGTTTTAAAAGGAATCGCCGACGGTGCGTTCAGCCTGCTTGTATTTACGAACTTAACGACCATCGACGCCGTGATCGAAGAGTGCCGCCGTCTTGAGCAGGCGAAGAGTCGACACATTTTGCAGCAGTTCCAGCGCCTACCCCAACACCGTGGCAACCTCGTCTTACGAAGCCACTCCTTGTCATCCGTCTACAACCGAAGACGTGACGCGCATCGTCCGACGTGAACTCGAGGCCACTTACCCGGCTGCCAACAAACCGACGTTGCCCGGCGCCTCAACGCCAGCTGTCTCCTTGATCCAGGCTGTTGTCCGCCAGGAATTCGCTAACCTGGGTATCCTGTCCACTGCACCCACCCTGGATAATACTGATCCCTCGATAGCTTCTGTGGACATGAGACGTCGCCGTCTGTACTCTATTCAAACCGGAAACCCGTCTGAATGGCGAAAAGATGATGATAAGCCAATCTGCTTCCGCCGTGATCGCGCGGGACACATCGCTCGTTACTGCCGCAGCCAGTGGCCATCTATGTCTTCTGGCTCGTACCCCGCTTACAGTAACTCATTCCGTCCACCAAACCACCGTTATCCTGACCCACACTGAGTCTACAGCATTTACTGACCCTGAGGACTACGGCCACCCTGTCCCGTCGTCGCTGCCGCCTCAAAGCCGCCCTTCTCGTTCAAATACGCGTCGCCGCTCTCCCTCGCCTTCGTTTAACCACCGCATGTCCCCAGAAAACTAGGCTGTGCAGCTTCTGGAGGTGAAGCTGCCCTGTCGACCTTACCCAAAAATCCTTTTGTCGCCCTTACGTTTGAACCGGGACATTCTTGAAGTATACGTTGATGGCACACCTGTTGAAGCTTTGATTGATACGGGCTCGCACGTCTCTATTATGAGTTCGCGTTTTCGTCGTCGCATGAACAAGGTCCTCACGGCCGCCTTGAACAGTGTCGTCCAAGTTGCAGATGGCGCAACAGTCCCTGTCGTCGGTATGTGCACAGCTCAACTTACCGTAGCCGGTCATCAAGTGGTCGTCCTTTTTACCGTGCTTGCAACATGTTCCCAGGACCTCATACTAGGCCTCGATTTTCTTGCCGCCAATTCTGCTCTGATTGATTGCTCCAGCTGGTGTGCTCAGCCGTGAACTGCCACAAATCAGTGACGCCCTGCACCAACCTACTACATGCCGATTACAATGCAGCAACATTGTTCACCTGCCCTTCCGAAACTGTGACGTACATCGATTTTCTGTGCTCACCAGCTGTGCCCGACGGTGACTATTACGCATATACGCCTCTCAGTGACGTACTCCTTGCGCACAATGTTGCAGTGCCCTACACGGTGCTCAGCATCACAGATAACAAAACTTGTCTACCACTTGTAAATTTCGGCTACATGAATCATGTGCTTCCACAAGGCATTTCCGTGGCCCACCTGTGTCCGTTGCTCGATTCACAAATTGAAGTGCTTGCCTTAGACACCCTTGTTTCACCACAGCGCACACCACTCGAAACACATTCGGGCAGCCGTCAAATTGTAGACATGATCGCCACTGATCTTCCGCCTCCGCCAGTTGAAGCCCTACAACATCTTCTCAAGGCCTACCAGGATATTTTCGATATTGGCAACCGACCTCTAGGGCAGACGTCCTTTGTCCAGCATCGCATACACACATGTGATGCCAACCCTGTTCACCACCGTCCCTGCAGAGTGTCTGCTTTTGAGCGGAGCATCATTCAGAAGGAGGTGAACAAGATGCTAGCGAAGGACATTATTGAACCATCCTCCAATCCCTGGGGATCCCCGGTGGTATTAGTTAAAAAGAAGGACGAATCGTGGCGATTTTGTGTGGACTATGAAAGACGCATACCCTCTGCCCCGAATTGACGGCGCCCTTGATTGCCTCCATGGTGCCGCCTACTTTTCTTTCATCGATCTTCGTTCTGGTTATTGGCAGATTGCCGTGGACCCCATGGACCAATAGAAGACGGCTTTTGTAACACCCGATAGCCTCTACCAATTCAAAGTCATGCCTTTCGGCTTATGTAATGCCCCCGCCACCTTTGAACGAATGATGGACTCCCTCCTCCATAGATTCAAGTGGTCTACGTGTCTTTGTTATCTGGAGGACGTGATTATGTTTGCTCCCACTTTTGAAGCGCACCTTGAGAGACTGTCGAAAATTCTTGATGTATTCCGTCTCGCCGGCCTTCAGCTTAATTCATCCAAGCGCTGGTTTGGTCGCTGTCGCATTACAATACTTGGACATATTGTTTACGCTTACGGCGTACAGCCTGACCCAGAAAAGGTTCGAGCTGTGAAGGATTTTCCTGTGCCAAAAACCGCCAAAGATGTCCGCAGCTTTGTGGGGCTCTGCTCCTACTTTTGGTGGTTCATCAAGAACTTCGCGGAAACAGCTCAGCCCCTAACAGATTTACTCAAACCAGATGAGACGTTTACCTGGGGTCTCTCCCAAGCAGTAGCATTCTCCGACCTGACCACTTTGCTCACTTCCTCTCCTCTTCTGGCTCACTTCGACCCTACGGCACCGACCGAAGTCTGCACCGATGCCAGCGGTTATGGAATAGGTGATGTGTTGGCTCAGCGACAACGTTGGCAGCATCGCGTTATAGCTTATGCCATCAGGCTGCTGTCCCCCTCGAAGCGTAATTATTCTATCACAGAGCGCGAACGCCTAGCGCTGGTGTGGGCAGTCGCGAAATTTCGCCCTCACTTATATGGTCGACCATTTATAGTTCTCACCGACCACCACACGCTTTGCTGGCTCGCCTCCCTCAAAGATTCCACAGGTCGTCTCGCCGGCTGGGCACTCCACCTCCGAGAGTATTCTTACACTGTAGTGTATAAATCAGGGAAACTGCACAAAGATGTGGATTGTCTATCACGTTACCCTGTGGCCGACTGCGATCCTATGAGCACTGATTCTGTGGGCTGAGTGTTTTCCATCTCCCAGCTGCTTCATCTCGGGGACGAGCAGCGTCGCGATCCGGATATTCAGCCGCCTAGTACAACAGCTCGAATCTTCACCGCAAGACGCTTCTGTTCGCATGTTTACATTAAAGGACCACACCTTATTTCGGCGTAATTTATCGCCCAATAGTCACGACCTAAATCTGGTCATACCAAAGCACATGCGCTCCACAGTCCTACGCGAGCTCTATGACGCGCCAACCGCTGGTCACCTTGGTGTCTCTCGCACTTGTGACCGTGTGCGCCGCCGCTTCTACTGGCCTGGCCTCTCACGCTCTGTACGTCGTTATGTCAACGCTTGCGAAATTTGCCAGCAGTCGCAAAAAGCCCTCGGGATTCCCTTCCGGATATCTTCAGCTCATCGACATCTCATCAGAGCCATTCTTCCGTGTTGGTTTGGACCTTCTCGGTTCCTTCCCAACATCCGCCTCCGGAAACAAGTGGGCCGCGGTTGCTACAGATTACGCGACCCGTTATGCAGTTACGCGAGCCATGGCAACAAGCTGCACTACAGACGTCGCTGATTTTCTACTACGCGATCTGAGTTTAGTGCATGGATCCCCTCGTCAACTGCTTACAGACCGAGGCCAGTACGTTCCTTTCGAAAGTGGTTGATGATATCCTGCGTTCCTGCTCTACCCAACATAAGCTCACGACATCGTACCATTCCCAGACAAACGGGCTTACAGAATAATTAAATCGCACCCTGACAGACATGCTATCGAAATACGTCTCGGCCGACCATCGTGATTGGGACCTTGCACTACCCTACGTGACGTTCGCATACAATTCCTCCCGGCATGACACTGCTGGGTACTCGCCATTTTACCATCTGTTTAGACGCGAACCAACATTGCCGTTGGATACTTTCCTGCCAGCCGCTGCGCAGTATACTTCTGAATATGCACGCGACGCTATCACCCGAGCTGACCATGCTCGTCAGCTTGCCCACAGCAGAATAATGGCGTCCCAAGACTCGCAGAAGCATCGTTACGACGAGCGGCATCGCGACGAACATTTTCCGACAGGTTCCCTCGTTCTTCTTTGGTCCCCTACGAGACATGCAGGCCTTTCAGAGAAGCTTCTCTTTCGTTTCACGGGCCCATACCGCATGCTTAGACGAGTGACCAACACTACATATGAAATTGTCCCTGATAATCCATCAGCCTCTTCTGCTCTGCTGTCCCAGGACATCGTCCACGTATCAAGGCTCAAGCATTACCACACTGCTCCTGCTGTGACCCCGTAAACTTACCGGGTCGGCGCTTTCGGGTCGGCGATTTCGGCTGACTGAAACAGGGCATAGTGGGACATACCCAAGAAAGATGCCTCAGACTGAGAGTGAAGAAGTGGACGGTGTCGGGGAGGTGAGTTTTTGAGCGAAAAATCGAAAGAACGGGTTTTCGTGAAATGACGCACTCCTGTTTGCACAAAACCAACCAGAAATGAAAAATTTTTACCTCAGACTTGAGAACCCTTATTGTTTATTTTGTTTGCATCTTTCTAAATTTTTCGGTCTCAAAACTTTGTACACAACTGATGACGCCTTCACCAACACCGACGCTGACAGCAATACCGACACCGACACCGAGACAAGCTCCTTGACCCTTTATTATTTGAATTATGAAACTGCCGAAGAAAATAAATATTGTTTTCATTTTCTTGTTTGAAATAAATCGTTTAAATCATTCTCCAGATATATGATCTGAATTGTATACTTTTGTGTATGTCGCGATTTCTCCAAATATCCTAGAAGCGGGAACCTAGCAACAAAAACGTACTTCAGAACTACGGAACATCTCGCGTGCCACCTCTTTAGTGCATACACATCGAATAAATAAAATTTATTGAAGATAGAACTTACGTCCCCCATGCGAAAAAGAACGAAGAATTGAGAGCTGTTGCACGCGCTTTGCGCTCTCCATCATTAGCTTTAACAAAACAGTTAGTTCTAGCATAAAATACCTTAGACAAGACAGCGCTAGGTATTTTCGGGCTGAAAGCTACGTTCTCCTGTGTACTTGACAGCCAGCATTAAAGGCGGTACGCATTTCGTTACTTGCTTGCTCAAAGTGTTTCCGTATATCACTAATTTGCGACGCTAGATCGTAAAGGGTTAACGTTATAACGTTATTATTCATCTGGCACAATGTGCACGTTTCGCGTTACGACGAGCACCGCCAGGCGTTCATCAAAACTGAGGTGCGTTTCATGTTTTCTTTCACATCACTGAAATACATTTCTAGCACGCTGCTTAGGTAGCGCATAACTTGTGAGTGCCTTCACGTTGCCAGCATTGGCTTAGTTATTGCTTCATTGCCAATTTAGTTTGCCACCGTTCGTTACAATGTGAGGGTGCTCGCCCACTGTTGGAATATCTTGGCGAATTATTTCCGAACAGTCCTATGCCTAACTTAATGCATATGCTCTAGACTTCAGAAATTAAACCTTTTGGGGAAATGGCTCTTGAAACTGTAATTGCGTGCACAGTGCTGTCGAAGGCGAAAGATCATGAAGAGGCATCAGAACCGCACGGTTCGAGTATCACAGCGTTTCTTTTTGCTCGATGTAATCTTTCTTTCGACACTTCATGACTGGCTAATTTATTACCTCGCCTCTGCTATTGTTGCGAAGGCCTATCACACACCACTAACGATAAGGCAATAGGGGTGGGATAACTTATAACAAGTAAACTTTCTAGATAACTTTTTTTACGTTTTTGGTCTTAAACCGATGAATCCACGTATCACTGCTAGTCTTCATTTAGGGGTACGGCCATATACACGAAATTCTAGAACTCAGTGGTGCTTTAGGGAAGCACATATTGTAGGCATCTATTATACACGCCATCCTCATATGAGTAGCAATCCATGATCGTGATCAGTTTGGCTGATAATTAACACTGTTTTGGGGTGAATGCTTTATCTCGGGATCCATGGCGCTGGTTCGCTCCCTAGTTCACGGTCAAATAAACATTGTTATAACCTAGTCGTCACACGGGGTGAAGGGGCTGGGGGTATATGCAGGGTGGCACAATATTGCTGTAGGCCGCTCCTCGGCTGAATATTATAAACACTGCTATAAACAATCACTTCATGAACATTTGCAACAAATGTTTGCTATGAGGTTTTTGCTGTAGGCTTAGAACGCATCGCGCAGTCTTCAGAACTCCATTTGTGAAGAACCAGTTTTGAACAGCACTGGTTTAGCGCACGCAGCCAATCAACAAGCCCGATTCAAGACTCTTATGCAGTTTAGGACGCGCAAACAACGACGGCACTTCAAATCGCACGTCCTAAAGGTAATTTTGGTCATAGATATATTATTTTGAATAATGGTGACAGAAAAGTTTTGTTAAATGCCGAAGACTTTTGTTTACACCCACGTGATGCAGAGAAGCTTTTGTTCTGTACACACACGCACAAAAAAGGCTCACAAAAAATATCAATATCAATGCCGCCTTAATATTGAAGTTATATGACGAGAGTTGTATAAAATTTTTCTGGTTATTGGAAATTGCCATAATATATGAGCTTCAGTTAACATCGACAGGAAGTTTGGCTTTATAAACCGGAAAGCACATCAAGACTCGTTAAGTTCTCTCACAACCCTTCACTTTATTTTATCACCTGCATAGAATTGGAAAGCGCCTCGGTTAGCGACTGCCATAACCATTCCGCTCGAGGCGTCGCAGTCGATGTACCTTTCAGACGCGATAGTTTGAAGCTGCCGTTTGGGAGAAAATATCCTTGTGCACATATGCATTCAAGGTAGCCGAGCTATATAAAAAAATAAAGGTACCCTCGTTTACCTCTAACTACAAAGCGCGCCGGCGTTCACCGTTTTATTTATTAAACAATGCGCGAACAATCACGCACACCTGGCGCATTTCAACTACTCGTTTCCTATTTGTTCGAAACCATTTCTCGAGACGGCTAGGAAGGTATATGGCTACCGGGAATTGCAATAGCACTGTATAAGTTTTCGTAGTGCTCTTTCGAATTTCTTGGAATAAGAATGTTCCTTCTCGCTTCGTAGCCTTTTCTTTCGGTGTAATTTTTTTCTTACTGTACAGGTTTTCCAAGAACCCACGTTGAAATTTAGGCTCACGAATTTCGAGCAACTAGATTTTTGCCTTGCTTATTTCAAATCATAGCTTCAATTGTGCTGTGAAACTGCGTCTGCGTAAAACACTTTGACACTAATAATATGGGTCATCGTGCTTACTTCGTAATAGACGACAACCAGTATTGTTGCTGTAAGCTTAACGCCATTACTTTTTAGCGTTTATTTTACGCACATATGCACTGCTTTTGTCCCGCGTGTTTTATATTTCAAGCTACGCATTGGCGCGTCAATGATTGTTGAGTTAATGAGACAAATAAAGCTTTCAATAATCATAGGGATACCGTAAACAATGCGCATATTTCCTACGTCACCATATTTTGCCTTTTATGTTCTTCTTTTCATAGAAAAAGCTGATCGGTGTTGGCAGCTGCTTCTGTCTACTTTCTTAGCGTAGCTACGTGTTTACTCAAGTAGAGCAAGGAGCACGCATGTTCGAGATTTGGAACCAACAGCCCATAATCAGAGCCTCTAAAAGCCCTTGCATTTGTAGTATTGTAAGACCCAGCCCAAGCCTGGGGTATTCTTGTGGAATCGCTCGTGGATGTGACTGTTCCTGCACTCCGTTACCGCCCAGGCGCTGTGATCGCAGCGTGGTGTGCCTGGTATGTGCCAGACAGGTGCGCCTCATTAGGGAACATATAATTAGCTTGAGCGCGAAAGAGGCCATGGTGGATACCATCACGCCCCTTCATGGTGAACGGCTTTAGTGCGCCAGGGGCGTAATTTGTCAGCGCTCTTGGAACACCCACTTTCCTTTCCCATCTCTTTCCCCCAGGCCTTTCTCGCAGATGAGCCCATGCATCCTTAAACGAATGCGAGATGGGGACGTTTCTCGTCATGTGCTCACGTTTTTTTTTTTTACCCAGGACACGAGTCTCTTTCCGACTTATGTATTCCTTTTCCTCTTCCAGCTCTACGGCATGAACCACAATATGACCGGTCTCTGAATACCACTATAGCCGGGTAGCAACGTACTCATTAAAATCATACGCACAATATTATTATATTTTTAAGCTTTGAGTATAAGATATACGTGCAGTATACCAAGGTTAATGCCCCCTTTTTATCAAATAGAAAGTAATGTGAGTATATGTAGGAAAATTCTGAAAGATCAAAGAACTCGTTTAAATTTGTGACTAATTGATTGATATGTGGGGTTTAACGTCCCAAAACCACAATATGATTATGAGAGACGCCGTAGTGGAGGGCTCCGGAAATTTCGACCACCTGGGGCTCTTTAACGTGCACCCAAATGTGAGCACACGGGCCTACAACATTTCCGCCGCCATCGGAAATGCAGCCGCTGCAGCCGGGATTCGAGCCCGCGACCTGCGGGTCAGCAGCCGAGTACCTTAGCCACTAGACCACCACGGCGGGGCTAAAGTTGTGACTAATGCGACATCAACTTGCCGTTGGTGTCGTTAGACACCATGTAAGTGTAACTATGGAGAGTGAGAGAGAGAGGAAAAACGCCTGGCTTGCGCATAACGCGCAGCGCAGTTGCAGCAAAAGCTGGAAGAGCAGTATTTTAAGAGCCCGTTGTAAACTCTCCTGAGGATACTAATACAAGTAACTCACCAGGTAGCAACTACGCTATAAATTAAAACAGCTTTTGTGAAGTAGGTAAGCATCAAGTACGCCATTGTTCGTCATTCTGCGGGGAAGTGTGGCATTTGCAACATGCATCTAAGACGTTATTCGCACTTTGTTGATGATGTAGGTTAATGTGATGAAGAATTGTGGGGGAGCATTTTGTAATGTGTTGGAAGCATTGAAAGACCCACTCATCCGTCTCGCATTGTATAGCACCTGATTACACGATTCGCATTATGCGACAACTCATTGTTGTTTTACGAATCCACGGCGCTGTATAACGTAGGTTAACGTGGTTATTTTCCGTCATTAAGCCTGTATACGGTGGTTTTGCGAAGAAGATTCAAGCATTGGCGTGGGTCTATGGTACAACACTTGGCTGTTACAGAGAGGTGCCAGGTTTGAACTCTGTTTCATCCTGGATATTTTTGATATTTTGTTTATTTTCTTACTTCGCGCAATATTGATTATGGGAACCGATGGCGGTGGCGTACAACTGCAGTGCCCCCCCCCCCCCCAAAAAAAAAAACAAAAAAAAAACAGCTGATGTTGTGCTCTCATAACAGCTTAACAGCTTTCGCTGTAAAAAAAAAGAGAGGATGGAAAGACAAATCGCTAAACCAGACGGCTCCTGGGTTTGCTGGCCTACACAAAAGAGAGAAGAATAGGCGCCAAAAATAAAGGAAGGGGATAACAACAAAAGTGCCTCTTCATCACACAGTGCACGCAGAGATAGCAGTTGGACGCCGATATTTGCAGATGACGTTTATCACGCTTTAATCTAAAACTCACTTCAAAAGACCTTGGTACCGTCACAATCATGCATCCACTTAAATATTCCAAGCTTAGACGTCTTACCTAAACTCATCCGACATCGCAGAACCAATCTATAGGCATATCTTTGCTTGATGCCAGAAAATGCGGTGTGTGCCGGCGGTGCCACACTTACTTCTGACAGAAAAAGTACTACATTACACACACGGTAAATGAAATACGATGTACACGCTAAAAGACCGTTTACTGTAGGATGTCAGTGCCCGTTAAGTAACACTAGATGATCACAATTTCTGGAGCATAGCTTAGCCAATACAGCGTCTATCATAATTCAGTTGTTTGCGATGTAATCCGCGAACAATAATAACGCACATTAACATTATGCAGAAACACAAGTATCATCTTGGTCACTACCTGTTGCATCAGACGAAAACTTTCACATGACAGAAAATACATACTCGCCGTTTTTTTTTCTCTGTGCTAGACAACCCTCCCCCCCCCCCCCTTCCAAAATCGCGATAACTTTAAAGTTCGCACACACGCACACATACATACGCGCACACAAACATTATTAAAAAGGTGGCTAAACTCCGCCCCCTTCCCCGAAAAAAAAAGCACTGCATATCCACTGAGCGAATGATAATTGGTGGGGCGAATCGTCAGTCAGTCCACCCGTGGTTTCTTCCACCCATTCGTTCTTCCTTCCGTCCATCCATGCGTCCGCCCATGCATCCGTTCATTTTTCCATCTATCCGTGTGACCGTCGGTGCATCCGTACGTCCGTTCTTCCGTCTGTTCATCCGTCCGTCCGCGCGTCTGTTCATGCGGCCGTCCCTCTGTCTGTCTGTGCGTCCGTCAGTCCTTCCGTCTATCTGTATATCCATCCATCCGTCTGTCCATCCATATCGTGAGCACTCCAAGTACAGCCATCTCACGTCTTTTCATAATGTATTCATCATATGCAAGTGCCGCCATCTAGCGGACATTCTAAGGCCCGCTTTTTCGGGTATGTGCCACCAGTGGCTACATACACCATCGGAGGATGGACAGACCCACACCCTAAGGAGCTTCGCTCCTAAAAAAAATCTGGTGACACTTCTGATGAGACCATACCAACTATCCCAGTTCTCCATCCTGCTTACCTCTTTCCTCCTCGCAAAAGCTAGTGAAAGCATTTATAAGCTCACAAAACTAAGTGTAGCTTCCGCATGTCAACTCATGCGCGAATACAGTAAGCTATATATTTGTTATATGAGCTACCAGTTTTCGCTTAACGGGGTTAGCAATACTGTGCACGTCATGTTTCGGTTTAAGTAGAAAGAATTCTCGATGACACACTATCTGTGATATAGGCAGTCTTCCGATCTCACTAACGCATGTTGGTTGTACTGGAAAGGGCGCAAGACAATGAAATCACGGGTACAGCTCAGCATCGTAATGTCTTGTTGTTATTCCCTTCTACCGTCCTTTCCTTCGGTATGCGGAATCTTTCACAGTGAGGGCTTGATTTCGAAAGGTTACGAACGCGGCTTCTAATTATTCTCGAGAGGCAGTGCCCAAGTTTCGACGAGTTTGGGTGGGCTCTTCTCAAGGCATCGGATAGGATTACTGGCGCATTCTAAGAGGAACCATGTAATCCTCTCGCCATCGATCCGCCGAGCAGAGGGATCAGCGATACCCGTCTCCAATAAGTAAGGCAAAACAAAAACAAATTAGGAGGCGCATAGTTGTATTTCTTCGCACGTTTTCTTTGGTATTTCGTAAGACTCTTGGTTACACCTACGCCCGTATTTCTGTCCCAGTTTAACTATATACTTGCAGCTTAGCGCAATTTCAACGACGTTTCCATCCAAGAAACCTTGCTTAATATGTCTCATTAAGGGGCTCACAACTTTGTAGTAAACGATAAAAGAATGAATCACTAGTACTGACGTTAAGTTTCTGAGACGCCATGGCGTTAAAAATAGGTTGATAATCACGTGTTCGATTGGCTTCGGCATCAGGTGCCTCTGTTTATTCATTTCGTATTGCTACATTAGTTTTACTGCTTTTATAAAATTTATTTTGCGGATACCTTTCAGCTGGTGGAATTGCAGAGGAACAACTAAATGTTTCTTCAACTCCGTAGTAATTCCCGTGCTAGCTTTTATACATCTATCCAAGCTTGTATTTTATGCATCTATCAAAGCTTGGCTAAGTTTATTATAGCGCACAAAAATGCAATACGACAGATTTCCGTAACTATCGCCCTATTTATATTTTGCCATCAATCAGCAAAACTACTGCAAAATTATTTTGAAGCAAATTAACAAGTACCCCAACAAATTTCAGTGGCTAAAGACTTATCAATTCTTTTTAGTGTATTGTATTTCTACGAATTTAGCAGTACTTTCAATAACCGATTTTTTAGCAATCGGTAGATAACGGTAATTTTGCCGGGTTTCACGAACGTCATCGCAATTTCGCGAAAGGCTTCGACACAATTAGTCATACCATCTTATTCACAAAATTAGAGTCCTTGGGTTCACCGTTAACCTTGGGCTCACTGGTTCACTGTTAACCTTCATAAATATTACTTAGTTGATCATGAACAATCAGTCTGCGTAGACGGCATTCATTCTAACGTTAAAATAAATGATCAAGGGCTTTCACAGGGTTACATTTCTGGACCCTTACTATTTTGTATTTACGCCACTGATTTACCTAACTGCCTTAATAATTCTAAATTTATTCTTTACGCGGATAATGTCGGATAAATCATTGACAACTCTGATCTCTAACTGAAGAAGAAATTCACCAATGTATTTAAATGGTGTCGCTTAAAGAGCCTAATTTTAAACGCTCTTAAAACTCCATTCATGGTTTTTAAAACTTCTCAGAAAATGCCCCTTTTATACCACCTGTGCCCATTGACCATCATTTTATTCCTTCATCGCACTGTGTGTGTTTTCTTGTCAGAAAATTAGACCCCTATTTGAAGCTCACTAACCACATTATTTTCGGTAAAAAATGGCATTTGGTGTAACATCACTAATGAACTCTCGTTCATTTTTTGCACTTGACGCCTCATTGCCCCTATACATTCCTTTCATACATAGTCACATTACCTATGGCAGTACTTCTTGGGGAAATATACCTGATCTTTCTTTAACACTGATATTTCATCCTTTCAGCACCTTCATAATAAATCCATTTGCATTATTACCAGCAGCTCTTTTAGTGGAGAAGCTCTTTAGGGTGTAGATCTGTGCATCCTGTGATGGTGTATGTAGCCACCGGTGGTACCTACCTGAAAGAGCGGTCCTTATGGCGAATTCCACTGAGAGAACAGGAGTACAGGGGCGGGGCACTGATAGCAGGGCCACTCAACCTGCCACTGGAATGCGCCGCGCTCCCGGAGGGCAGGTGAGAAGGTGACGAGTAGGGAGTCCACGTGACTAAAACATTCCAAGCCCTGGCATATTCTTTGTGGGGCAGAAGCTAAATACGCGTGAGTTTGGTCCGCCACATATTCTTCATTATCCTAATAACTTGTATGTTTGTGCAATGACTCATTCGGCAAACATCCAGCTCTCATCGTAGCCATCCGTACAAAACAGCGGTGTCATACTACACACGGTTGCTACCAGTGCCGCCACGCTCACCGACTAAAGAAAAATTTGGAGGCTGTGACATTCAAGGACCACGTGACTCGTCGTTCTGCGACTGCTTCGCTTTTCAGGCGAGAGCACGGCAAACTGCTCCTGATTGCTCTCGGCGCCGCAAAAGCACTCTCGCTCTACCAATGGATGACAATGCTCCTGCACTTGTTCGACCACTGAAACACGCCGGCTCTGAAGATAGCACTTCAAGCGTGCTTTTGAGTGCTCCTGCTCTCTCAATGGAATTTGTCCTTAGAATGTCCGCTGGATGGTGGCACTTGTTATGATGAATACACGATGAAAAGATGTGAGATGGCTGTACTTGGAATGTTCACTAGATAGACGGACGGACGGACAGACATACAAATAGACGGACGGACTGATGGACGCACAGACAGACAGAGGGGCGGACGAATGGACGGATGGATGGATGGACAGACAGACAGAGGGACGATCGCACGAACAGACGCATGGACGGACGGATGGGACAGACGGAAGAACGGACGTACGGATGGACGCTTGGACGGACGGAAGCCAGAACGAATGGGCGAACTAAAGCACGGATGGACTGACTGAACGCTTCACCCCACCAATCATTATTCACTCCATGGATGTGCTGTAATGTATTTATTCTAATCATATCCCACTGCTTTAGCGTAACTTCATTCTTCCTGTGCCTGTATTGTTTAAGGGTCACTTAATCATAAATTCATTTGAACAACTTAACAAACAGCTCTGCTTGAACTTATTGAGCCTAGCTTATTGACAAACTCCAATAGCCCTACAGACTTGCCTATAAGAACAACTTTTTTTTTTTTTTACCGAAATGTAACACCAACTAAGGCAAAACGACATCCTCCTTCGCAGCAAATAAAGGTAATGTATTCGAAAGTAAGGTAATGGTTTTTCAATGTTCCTCAACCACTCTTGTCACGAGCCCAATAACTGAAATGCTGAGGAAGTTCGAAAATAGTTTTTAATAAGCAAAAAGGCACAATACTGAAACAGAAATGGATCCGAGTGTCCTGTGTATACGTATGAATTACTACTTGGTAAAACTGGAAGTTGTATACTGGTCTGACCAACACGGAGTATAAAAACTGTGAAAGCCAGACCAGCGAAGTGCTGGTCTAACACCACAGAGAAGGGAAGGAAGCTTTCTCGTGCCAAACACTACCAACATCGCCTTGTGGTCAGCACAATAAACGTTTAGCAGCCAAAACAGCGATGGCATCGGCCACGTCACTTCCTATAACATGCCAGACATGACGCCACACAGAGAGTGCTGCCGAAATTTCTGGCAAGCGACGTGAGCTTTTCGAGGCAATCTTTAAAGTTCATTTTCAAACAATCAGTGCATCTCTCAAGCCTGTAATTCGGCATGAATAGCGGGAATCTGCAAAGGAACGTACTCAGTGAATTTCTTGATTTCCACTTACCTCTAAAAAAATGGCAGTGGCTTAGCTCAGCTATGCCAGGATATACGTAGCGTTAGCAAAGGTTTAGCAGATTATTCTTACCTTTCTAGATATGCTTACACCTGTTCCAATGACACACACACGATATACGTATTATGTGGCACACGTATATTTATTTTGCCGGTCAACTACTTCGGGATCCGATGAGTTAAGCTTCTCCGCTCTACTGCACCATTGAGCAGCATTTGCCCTCTTCTTCTCCGTGGCTATACCACAGTGGCAAATGCCAGTCAGAGGCGCTATCAAGCGGCTCAAGCGCAGTGTCAGATGGCGACTGCACAGGGAAGGTGCGCGCGTCGGCGTTCATATGTCTACCAAGGCTATGACGGCACTGCTCTGGAAAGCGCACACCGGCGGCGGCGAGTCGCACGCGGCCGTGGCCGAGTGCGAGGGAGGTGCCGGCTCCGTGCGCGACACCTCTGATCGTCTGCGCAGCGCATCGAATCGCGCGCACACCGGCGGCGAGCCGCGCGCGGCGGCGGCGGAGTATCATTGCGCATGCGCAGACCAGTGCCGCGCGAAATCGGCCCAGCGAGGCCAGTGTAGCTAACGCTACAAAAACTGCCGTTGTTGGCCTTTGAACGCCGCAGGAAGGGATTCCTCGAGCAGAGAAAGGGGCGGAGCGAGCGTAGGCCAGCAGAAGCTGCGTGCGTCGGCATTGCGAAGTGAAAGAGGGGGAGCGTAGGAGAGAGACAAGGGACACGCACGCGCAATGAGGATGGTCACGCCGCACACCGAAGGAAACTCGACCATAAGATACTTCGCATCCAAAAAGTAGCAAGCGTATATATGACACGGAATTTCTTTGTGACCATTCATTACATGTCGCGGTCTGCTGCATGACCCACTTTTAAGATAGTTATAGCGCGAGAACAAAACGACGACACAGAGACAAGAAGGACACGAAGGATCTTTTTTGTCTCTGTGTCGTCGTTTTGTTATTCACGCTATAACTATCGTCATGCCATACCCACTAGCCCAAGCTGCTACACTTCTAAGCCACTTTTACGGTTACATTTCTTTCTTATTTTTAGTTTTTTTCTTATATGCGATTTTCAGCCCGTCCTCTTTTGCGGCGTTTGTCCCTCGTCTTTGCATTTGCATTGTTGTGTTGGTGCAGGAAGTTTCATGCTGCCGCCGGGGAGGAGGGCTTTTGCATCGGCAATATTAATGGCTGTTTTGCTCTCTTCCGGCATCGTGTCCATAGACACCGCACAGCAGATTGCGCTGCCTAAGTGACACACAACGCACGCCGAGAAAACCACGTCGCTGCAACCCATGGGCGAGAAAAATACTCGGGGACCTGAAGGAAGCTACCTGTTATTGCCATCTGTCAGGCAATTTACGTTGCTTCCTCTGCCATCCCCTCTAAGTTCTTCATGCACCGCTGCCGCGTGTGCTTCCATCTCCAGCTGTCTCTGTCCGTGTCTCCTTCTAAAATGCCATTAATTTGTCATGCTTGTCATCACTTCATACGAAATATAGTGTTTGTTTGATAAGGCTTGACGAATGGTAAGGTAGGCTGCGTTAGGAGTGGTACACACAAGACCAGATTAGAATATTTTCGTCATATACAAAGCACGAATGTAACAGGCACCAAAATATAATAAAGAGAGAGAAAAACAAAGAAGCTGAATTAGGAATGAAAGACAGAAGTGCTATAGTATGGGTAAGTTGGTGCGCAATCTCGTAAAGCTCCTCTGTGTGCCTCTTTCGAGTGTATTTGTAATTCTCATTACGTTTCCGTGAAAAAGAAGTGTATAAAGGGTGTTTTTTTACCCTTCTTTCATTTACGTCGAGATAAATACCGATGGTCACGTTATTGTCATCGTCATCACCACCACCGCCACCATTCCAGTTACTTAGTCGAAACGTTGGCACTAGGCTCAATTTCTCACCAGACTGCGCCTATCAAGCCCACAGGGCACTGATTATTGCCAGGAATGATAGTTTACGCAGCATTGAGCCTCACATATTACGCTTCAATTTCGTCTGAAATGCGAAGCAAATCTTGAGGATGGTATAATATAAGCAGGCTTCGTTTTTTGGCAGTTCAAACTACTTCATGTTTCTCACGTATACCACGATGTGACTATAAGGCACGCTCTAGGGACGGACATAAAATAATTTTGACCACTTTCGCTTCTCTAATGTGCACCTGAAACTAAGAGCGTGGGTACTTGCGACTCTCGACTCAATCGACGTGTTGACCCGGGTATCGAACCCGCGTTCTCGAACTCGGCAGAGCTGGGGAGCTTTAGGGGGTTGTACACCTCACTCCTAATACTGAAAAATTTTTAAACTTCGAAATTAGTAAAAATTACGCACATATAGAAAAACACGCCAGAATACACGTAAAGAGAGTTAAACCTTCGTCCTACTCTATTCCTGGAGGAAATGGCTGCCTCTGAACAACACCCAAACGCAGCGTGGCTCTAACTAAATGGTAACATACGTGCGCGAACAAATGCAACATGGCTCATCGATTTTCCCTTTCTTGCTTTAGTTCTGGGAGAAGACGAAGCTGAGTGTTTGCCGTTCATCTTCAGACTTTTCACTTATTTTTGCAGTTATACGGGGAACATAGTTTTCTTTTCGGTGGCGATAGAAGTGGACTCACCTGCCCGCCCACCCGATTTGCCGGCGACAGCACCGGCAGCCTCAAGGAAGCGAAGCTGCCTTTCCAGTGACAGCGAGGCTACCCTCATTGACACTGCCGAGAGCGTCGACAGCTCCGACGACGAATACGTGACCGTCATGAGCCAGAAAGCACAGCGGAGGATGCTCAGGGCATCCATGGACGCATCTGCTGGGAGGGCCCCGCAAAGCCCGCCGAGGTACATCGTCCTATTCTTGCCTACGCAACCATCCATCAACATGAGACTACTGAACAGGCAAGCTGTGTCTTCAGAGCTCGAGGCACTGTTGCCGAACAGTATTAAGGATATCAGAGTAAATCCTCGGAAAAATGTTGTAGCAGTGGATGTCGCTCAAGCGTCAGCGTTAGATTCACTGAGCAAAGTCACCGTCCTTGCGGCATGAATGTTCACACTATCATGCCGCTAGGAAATCAGGCAACTACAGGGGTCATATATGACATCGATATGACCATCTCGAACGAAGATCTGCCGATTCTTATTAAGCCTGCTAATGATGGGCCCCAAATACTACAGGTGTGCTGTCCAGGAAAGTCGAGATGTGTGAAGATAGACTTTTAGAGTGATTGCCTGCCGACACATGTTAAGGTGGGTCATTTACAACTTGCTGTGCGGCCATTTGTCCCTAAGCCGCTTCAGTGCCGAAAATGTCAGAAATTTGGTCATGTGAGTGCCGTCTGTGGAAATCCTACAACATGTTCTTGTTGTGGTGCACCACACTCTGCCGACAACTGTAAGGCTAATTCCTATAATTGCCCGAATTGCCAAGGGCCTAACGATGCCACATCAAAAGAGTGTCCGAAAATAAGGCAAGAGATTTTGGTTTTGAAGAAAATGGTGAGGGACCGTTCGACTCACCGAGAAGTGGTTGCTGTCGTCAGGCGACATTGTTCTCGTCGCAGATGCTCATTTAGAAAGCCTTCCTACAGTATCAAGCCTTCTGTAAAGCCTTCTTTCGTTGAATCGGCCTCACCACCACCGCCGGACAGAAGGAACACGTGCACTGAGAATGCTGCCCCTGAAAAGGAGGTTCTGGAAGAAGCATGGCCATCACTTCCAATGATAACCCCTGCAGAAAAACTGGAACGTACACCGGTAGCACCACTTTCTGCATCTCGCCAAGATGAGGCGACAGAGAGTGACCGTGAAATTTTGATGATGATCAAGTCTCTCATCAATGCCATTCGCACGCTTATAGGGAACACGAACACGCCTACAGCACGATGCGCAGTGCGAGTATTGGATGCCCTGAGTCCAGTGCTTGCCAACTTCACATAGACAAAATGGCTCTTTCACTGCCTTCATTCCGAGACAAAGTACGTAGTGCGACAGTTTTACAGTGGAATGCCAGAGGACTTAAATCACGGATCTCATGTTTTAGACAAAACGTTTTCCGCAACGGATTTCCTATATTAGGAATATGTGAACCAAATTTGTCAAAAGTGATAAAGCTTTCTGGCTACGAAGCCTTCACTTCATCGACTTATAGTGAGCCCAGCAAAGTAATTATATATATCCGCACAGATTTAACCTACATTCCACATTTGGTGTGACCCCATAACGGAAATCAATTCGCATGCCTCTGCGTTGCAAAGAAGGAGGTAGCCTTCACGCTTATTGGCGCATACATCTCACCATCTGGTCAGTTTGATGGTGAAAGACTACATGGCATCTTGACCGCTACACCTGGACCTTGGATTGTTATTGGTGATTTCAATGCCCATCACTTGCTTTGGGGAAGTACAAAGATTGATTCCAGAGGCCGGAAACTTGCTGAATTCACCTCACGCCACGAACTTAACGTTATGAATGTGGCAGTTCAACGTATTTGCGTGGTTCGAGATATAGCAGTTGCTCAGATGTTGCATTGGTGTCACGGCAATTCACCCAACAAGTGTGATGGTTCACTGATATTGAGACTCACGGCAGTGGTCATATTCCAACGTATCTGAAGGTCACAGGTTTTGCAACTTCCTCCTCATCAACTAACAGAAGAGTTAATTGGACAATGTACAAGACTAAGGTGGAAGAGGCATGCGATGATATCGCGTACGGTTTCGAGGGGGTAATGAAAAATGTGATGGAAGAGGTTACGTGCGCCTTTAAATACACATCAAAGCGTACAGAATTTGATATAGAAATTGAACGACTACGAACGATTCGTAGGCGGGCGGAAAGGAGGTACAGGTGCACTAATTCGATTCATGACTTCAGAGACGCTCGACGTCTACAAAAGAAAATTCAACGTCGAATGGACAAGCCGGAGGACCAACGGTGGAAGAAATTTTGTGAATCACTCGATCATCGCAAGTCTATGTCCCATATATGGAGGACAGTGCGAGGCCTTGGCTCGACTCCACAACAACGTCCATTCAGCACATTGGCTCTTCATCAAGGCCGCCTGCAGGTTGACGTTGCTAAAGATTTCTGCGTGAGGATTGCGGGCAATGTGGTTACCATGAGTGATGAAGTTCTCGGGGATGCTCCTGTAGCACGAGTTTCTGAACTGAATATGCTTTTTTCACTCGAGGAACTGCATGCGGCTCTGGCCACCTGCAGACGTTCATCGTCACCTGGGCTGGACGGTATTACAAACGCTGATTTATGCCATCTTGGAAGACGCGGCCGAGACGAGCTACTGAAATGCTACAACCAGTCATGAAAAGATGGCGTTGTTCCAGAAAGGGGGAAATCCAGCCGCTTGGTACCAATACTCAAACCTGGAAAGTCGCCGCTTGATCTGGCATCATATCGGCCCATTGCGCTATCCAGTTGTGTAGAGAAAATAATGAAAATAATGGTTCTGACATGCCTCGAGTGGTACCTTGAGCACTATAATATATACCCAGAGGCCATGGCTGGTTTTCGAAGAGGCCGCTCTTCTATTGATAATGTCATCGACCTCGTAACCTCTGTGCAACAACAGGATTACCTCAAGCGCATCTCGGTTGCAATGTACCTCGATGTGAAAGGTGCATACGACAACGTAACCCACGATGCCATCCTAGATGCCTTGACGAACATTGAAATTGGCAGAGAAATGTTTTGATGGATTCGGAGCTACCTACAGAGGAGATCCTTCTTCGTGCTTACTGCGGAAGGCCGTACCGTTGATCATTACACCGCTCGTGGCGTTCCACAAGGCGGGGTTCTCAGCCCTACGCTGTTTAACCTCGCGATCATTGGCCTTGTACAAAGTCTACTTCGATCAGCCAATATCTCTACATACGCTGATGATATATGTATCTGGGCTTCAGCAGTGACATGACCCCAGGTACGTGCACGGCTCCAAAAAGCAGCGAGAATAACGTCGACGTACCTCCATGCTCGAGGCCTCACAATTTCCACCGATAAGTGCGCCTTAATTCATTTTACTCGCAAGCTCATGATTTATTATCCTGTTTCCATCGACAACGTGAGCCTTTCGTATACGTGACGTCACCAATTTCTGGGCTTCATTATCGACAGAGATCTCTCGTGGAGTGCTCACATCTCGCACTTGAAGAAGAGGCTCGACTCTATCCTACACGTGATGAGATTTCTCGCTGGTAAAACGTGGAGCACATCAGTATCATTTATGCTTCAGCTGTACAGAGCGCTCTTCTTTGGATATTTGCGGTATAGCACGCCCGCGCTTTCCAACGCCAGAAAAACTAACATCAGGGTCCTGCAAAGCATTCAAGGCCAAGTCCTCCGCACATGTAGGGGCTACCTCGGTGCGCTAATACGTTAGCAAAAATTGGTATTGCTAAAGACCATCCGATCACGACATATATAACTTTCGACACACTCCGGACACATATCCATCACATATCCAGAGTGCCTAACCACCACCTTGCTAACTTGCTACTAGAAAGACCAAAGGCAGCGTTTTCCAAAGTTGTTGCGGCTAACCATAATTCCATATCGGGGAGATACTCGCCCGCAGCCATACCACTATCTCCAGAGTGGTGCGTGAAAAGACCGACTGTGCACCTTGAAGTGCCGGGGTTATCTAAAAAGGCAAGCCTGTCTTCTGCAGCCCTCAAGCAGATCTCACTGGACCTTTTGCATTTGTCGTATGCTAACCGACTTCATGTTTACACCAACGGTAATGTCTCGGGAAGTTCAACAGGTGCCTTTGTCATACCATCTCGATCAATCACCGTCAAGTTCAAGACATCACATGTCACGACATCTACGGGATCCGAGCTCGCCACTCTTCGAGCCGCTGTGGAGTTTGTTACGCAAGAATACCCTAGTAGATGGGCCATATTCTGCAACTCCAAGGCAGCCCTTTAATGCGTGCGAAGTCTACGACGTGGAAACTACCACCAGAAGGTGTATCGTATTAATGAAATTTGTTATCGCGCCGCTGATCAAGGACACGATATTGTTTTACAATGGTTGCCAGGCCACTGTGGCATCAGTGGTAACCACCTCGCCGACGACGCTGCCCGATGTGCCCACAATGGAGCACCCACACTGTTAATACCCTTGTCAAGAGCAGATGCAGCTAGAGAACTTCGACACATCGCGCATGATGCCACGCTTCCGCACTGGAATTCTCCACTTAGCTCCAATCATCGCCCTAAGAATCTAAAGTCATTGCTCCAGAAACAACTGCCATCCAAGATTTCTCAACGTAACGCTACAATGCTGTGCCGGCTGTGGACTGGGGTAGCGTTTACTAAGTCATTCAGCCATCGCATTGGCATGGCACATTCATCCATGTGTGAAAGCTGCAACTCTATAGAGACTATTGAACATCTCTTGTGCCACTGTGCCCAATTTGATGAAGATCGCCGAAATCTCCAGTGTGCCTTGAATAGACTCGATGACTGGCCATTTAATGAAGCAAAAATTTTAGGAGCCTGGTCGCGCAGCACGTCAGCATAGAAAGCCACACGAGCCCTCCTGAGATACTTGACAGCAACTTCATTGAGGGACCGCCTGTGAAACTCGGCATTGTGTGTGTGATGTGACATGTGTCTATCCTTCTCTCTCTTTTTACTCCCCTCTCCCCCTCCCCATGTTAGGGTAGCAAACTGGACGCATAGTCTAGTTAACCTCCCTACCTTTCCTACATTCCTTCTCTCTCTCTCTTGCTTTAGTTCTAAGAATACGCGCATACGTGGGTCATACAGAAAGTTTTTTATAGTGCTGCTTTTGTGCATATTTCGTTCCCCAGAACCAGGGTTGACTCTACAGAACCAATTAGAAGCAGCGCACCCCATCCTTTTTCCCGACGCACAACATAATCTCCTTTATACGACTGGGGGTTCCCCCGGTGTTCCGGAGACAAGCGTGACGTTGACAGGCACTGTCGCATTCTCTTTTTTTTGCCGTGGTGCACTTATTTCTCATTTATTGACATCCATCTAGAAAGCAATGATTTGTCAAATTCAGTGTACACTATAGTCTTCAAACAAGATGAAGAAAGTGCGTGAATTCATACATTGCACGTTTTATTTAGGCATAGGCTTGCGCAAGGTTCTTTACACAGAGGACCAGGTATTAAGATGGGCCAGCTATTGTAACAGCAAGGTGTTCTCCATTCTCTGATATTCCTTGGTTACGTTCAAATGAAAGTTCCGCAATAGATACGAAAATGAAAATGGAGCGATGGCGTGCTTTTCTCATAATGACGTGCATTTGGTCCACCGCCTTCACCGCCTTATTGGAATGCAGCATCGATGGTCATCGAATACCATCATGATGAAAAAGTTGCATGGTCCCAATCCTGGTCTCATTCGTCCCATTCATAGGTGTTGGGGAACAGGCGTACGCCGCTATCGTCAGCAACCTGTTGTGGTAGCCGGACGCAGCGACCGTTAGCCGGCTCTGAAGCGTTCGTTTGTTCGTGTCTGAAGCGGTCACCACTTTTGCAGCCCACCACTCCCACGTCGCGGGGTCTGTCTCCTTCTTTTTTTCCACTTTCCGAGAAAATTTTTGAACCACTACCATCTGACTTGAAGTGAAGCGAAGGATGATCCCTGCTTTATAGTTTTGTTTTTCTTTTTGCTTTTCAGACGGCGATTATCAACAGGGACACGTGCCACCACCAGAAGACGACATCACCACTAAACCCCTTAAAACTAACACGCCAAGGTGACATGGCGCCTTTGAAAAAGATAGATCCTTCTATCGAAACGTCGGCCAGCCAGTCTGAGGCACTTTCACTTTTCACTATTCACCCTGATTATCTCTACGCTGTTTTCATCTGTCGGCTCCCATCTGGATTACGGGTCCAATCCTGCATTTTGAACAATGATAGAGTATGGTACGACTTGAGTAAAGGGTAGGGCGAACTTGGCGAAATGATTGGGAGGGCAAGGGGCAGGGTGGCGAGGCACGCTGCCGCTTGCATGCCGGGAGTAAAAAGAGGAGGAAGGAGGAAGGAAACAACTACAGGGAGAAAGCAGGGAGGTTAACCAGAAAGAAATTCGGTTGGCTACCCTACACTGGGGATTAGGGAAGGGGACAAGATGGACGAGAAATAGGGAATAGAAGGAAAAAAGAAGGACAACAAAAATGGCAGATCCCACGTACAGTGGGAATCGATGACATGGGAAGCACGAAGGAGAATTTTTGATATGTAACTTTAAAATCAACACAACGTTACGAGGTGGAGGTAAATGATGCCGTACATGACTTCCGTGTTATGATTATCATGTTTGGAGGTGTTGTTTACCTTCGTCATCTATTGACGTCACGTGATACCAAATTTAGTATATGTGGAGCTAGCGAAACGGCCATGAGCACGCTATGAGCGTGGTATGTTGTTATGTTCTTACATGACACGCGTGTCATGATTATCGCGTTTGCACTAGTCATTAGTTTCGCCATCTATTGACGTCACGTAACACCAAATTTCGTATATGTGGAGCTAGGAAAACGGCCGCGAGCACATCATGAAGGGCCCAATATACTCCAATGTAGCGGTGACGCGCACGCACGCTTGGCACAGCGACGCTACGTTGACAAAACAAGAACAGTCTATAGTCTGACTCCAGGCGCGACCAGCGTTCGTTGGCGCCATGGAGTTTCCTAATATACACTAGAGTGAACTCTGACGCTTGTGTCTATGCGAGCTGCAACGCACGGCACTTCAGCGAGCATGGGAACGATGGGCAGTACACACATTTGTCTAATATTCGTACTTCTGGCCTGCTTTTGGCTCCGTGTGTGTTCGTGTGGCTTGGAGCTGTGTCTCTTACTAAAAAATAGTAGCAAATGTTCAGCGGTTGCGCTTCACCATCTTATTTTTTTAGACTTACCTTTCCAAATCAGGTCAATAAGTTCAAAAGGGTTGAATATTTCTTTCAAAACAACATCGAAACACAGCAATAAACGAAGCCGCAAGTATGATTAACCGCCCGCAAGTACGAAGATTAGGCAAATGTGTGCATCATTCCCAGGGTCACTGAACGATCGCAGCGCCAAAGTTCCCTGTAGTTAATTTTAGGAAACTCTATGGTCGGCGCGGCCCAATGGCAACCAGTGGGAAATGCGACATGCTGCGTTTCGCGCCAATGCGTTACCCATACAACAATAAAGAGTTTTAGTACTGCGGAATGGTGCTACGTACGCATCACGCAAGCGCCTTGCGTTACGTGGCGTCGTTTGCCACTAATCGGCTTTTAGTACGCCGCAGTACCCGCGTACGTAACGAGCGTGAAGCGTGTTGCGTCATCTGGTAGATAAAAATAGAAGCACATGTTGTTGACAGCCAATGTGAGCCAATCCAAGTGTTATAGCCAGATTATGGCCATTTTTTAAGCCACAGAGCCGGTTGGTGCTTGCCTTTTATGCCACAATTTTGCAAAACGAAGTCTCGCGCTGTCGCGAACTTGTTCGAGAGCGGCGCGATCAGCTCATACGTACGCACGCACGCATCTCATGCGTGTGTACGTAGCGGCTGCGTACGTAACGCGATACGTGCGCGTTGCGGTCTGCGCATGCGCACTACGCAGAACGTGGCGTCCTTACGTACGCAACGCCGCCACGTACGCAGCGTACGCAGTACTAAAACTCTCTAATATATCTCCCTCTTTTCGTGACGGAGGGACGCCAGACACGCTGAAACGCACATGCGCCAAGGCAACGCAGCGTGGCGTGTGCCTGAGAGTATATGGCAGGACCGGCACCTGGCGTGGCAACGCCAGTGAGCACGTGCCAGTCGTCATGTCGAAATGTCGAAATGCCGACAGAGCGTCATGTCGAAATGTATTGGTTCCTTGACCGTGGCATGTAGTCATGTTCTCGCATGAAATGCATCTCATTATTATCATGTTTGCACTAGTCACATACCTTCATCATCCCTTAGCGTCACGTAACACCAAATTTGGCATATGTGAAGCTAGTGAAACGGCCACGAGTGCACCATCAGTTTGGCAGGTAGTCATGCTGTTGCGTGACACGCATGTCATGATTATCATGCTTGGATGTGTCATTTACCTATGTCGTCTGTTCGCATAGCGTATTACCGAGTTTGGTAAATGTGAAGCTAGCGAAACAGCCGCGAGCGCATCATGAGCGTAACAAGTAATCATGTCGTTACATGACACGCATCACATGTTTATTATGTTTGCGCCAGTATCATACCTTCGTCATCCATTCACGTCCCGTAAGACCAAATTGGGTATTAGCGAAGCTAGCGAGATGGCCGTCAGCGCATCAAGAGCATGGCATGTAGTCATGTTGTTACATGACACGCCTCTCATGATTATCCTGTTTGTACCAGTCACATTTCTTCTTCATCTATTCACGTACTGTAATACCAGATGTGGCATATGTGACGCTAGCGAAAGAGCCGCGAGCGCATCATGAGCGTGAAATGTAGTCATGTTGCATGACACGCATGTTTTGATTTTCATGTTAGCGTCTGTCGTTCGTGTTCGCCATGCAATCATGCCACACAATACCAGCTTTGCAATATGCCATGTGAACGAAACCACCGCAAGAGCTGCAGGACCATGAAATGTAAATCATGACATTCATGTCATGCATGTCATGATTTTCATGTTATGACTAGTCAAGTGTGTTCCTCATACAGTCATGTTATGCCATATCAAGTTTGGTATCGATACCATTGTCCAAATGGCCAGGAAAGCTAGAAGTCGTAGGCGGCTAGATAGATAGATAGATAGATAGATAGATAGATAGATAGATAGATAGATAGATAGATAGATAGATAGATAGATAGATAGATAGATAGATACGCCCAAAGTCGCCGAAGTTTGCTAAGAAATGCTTCGCATTTAAAAAGAAGAGACTGACAGTAATTTCACTGCAGCGTGTAGACGTTCCCCGCAAGTCAGAGTCTTTCACACAAACTTGTCCTTTTCAAGAAAGACAACCCCGACCAGCGTGTTTGCTAAAGAGAAGCTTCGAAGGACGGAAGTCTATGGCGCACCGTAGTATTGAAAAGACTGACCTGCTACTGTTCTCTCAAAATATGCGTTGTGACCTCTATTTTCACGTGGCGACATTGCGAAAGCCCGTGTGCACTGAAAAAGTACAGATGAGTTGAATGACTTAGGAGGGCCTAAATATTTATCGTGTTTTGAAAATTGGTTGCTCGATGTATATCAGAGCTTGTCGCGTTGCTAAAGCGATGTCATACGTAGAACCAAGGACTGCATCGTATGTATTTATCTGTGAAACGGCGATTCTGCCCATATTATATCCCATTCGAAATGCTTAATTTCTTATGTAACCAGTGCACTTGTTTATTTGTTCTGAGCTCACGTATAAAAGTGTGCGTTCATATAAGAGCGCATTTTATCATTTTTCACATTTGCGCCACACTCTACGACGCCTTTCAAGATAACCTTTTTATGCAAGAAATAAAAAGAAGTCGGCGACGCCTTAACTTTTCACGTCATCTCAACAAACTAATCTCCCTCTAAGAATGCTGGACTCTTCATCTAAATATTTTGAATACGGCAGGGTTTTAACGATTTTTTTTATAAAGAACAGCATCAATATTAGCTTGGAAAACTGTATCGCTGTTTTCTCTACACCGTAAACAAAAAGACTTTTATATGAATTGTTGGCTTTTATTTCCGGGATCCAGTGTGTCGGGAAACAATTTCAAAAACCTTCTCGACCAAACTGATGTACACTTTTCACAAGTCGCCTGTTTCAACACCCAAATCATCTCACATTTACTCGAGCCATTAGAAAAATTATTTGGAAATGTGGGCCTTAGCTTATACGAAAACATATATCTTAATTTAGCGTTCCTTTTCCAATCAGCTGTGTACAATTGCCACTTATACGAGATAAAACCTGTAGCATTTGTAGTGAAGTGGGATGTTGGTGTACTAAAACGGTAAATAGAAACTGAGTGGCGACTTTAAAACATCATAGAAGCGCAATCCCTGCTTTATGATGTAATACGAGTTGAACTTGCTTTAGCATTGTATTGGAGGCTGTTAACACTTACATAGAACAAAAATGAATTGCGCTTGACGTATATTTGTTTTGCATAGCTGCGAATTGAAGAACATTCATCATTCCCGTCATCCTACCAAGTTTGTTGAGGTTGACCTATTTTTATTCTTTTTCTTGAACGAGTTCTTAAGTACGACTTTGCAACTTCGTTATAAAAAGCACAAGGAAGCGAGAATTATAAAAAAATTAATAAGCAGGACTGTGCTCTGACTCTGAACTTAACTTCGAAAAAAGTTGAAAGTCGGTGCTGTTCTGTCTTTTGTTTTTTTTTTTTTCAATTGATATGCTGCATCTACCGTATCTGGAATAAATGAACATGCACCATGTGCACCACGAGCAACGTCGATGACAGCGTCCCAAAACTCCTGGAAAACGATTTTGTACTTCTAAAGAAGTGCTCTACGTTGATGCTGTCGAATGCAAGACCCGCCCCTTTTCCGCCATCTGAGTTGTCAACTCACAAGGTCCGAGAGCTACTTTTGCTTCCTCTTCTGAGGAGGCGGAAGAAGCAGTCGTTGCTCTTAACCTTACACTTTCAAAATATTCACTTATCATCGGCAATTAGAAAATTGCCATCTACAATTTTGAAGCAGGTAAGGTGGATGAAACAGCTCTCTCCCTCATCTTGGCCCGTGCCCCGCAACAAGACACCACTTTAATATGGACTCCCGCGCACGCGGGCCTTGACGGTAAGGACGTGGATTACGCCAGCGCCCGAAGATTGACGGTCTGCACAAAGGCTCTGGAAGAGCCAAGCTCCGTTTCCACAAAGGTACCGTTTGTGGCGCGGGATCACCTTATAACATTTCACGACATCTGCAATCACTACCCCCTTAGCCATTTAACCTCACAGCCGCTGATTTGGAAATCCCCACGAAGGCGAGAAGTTCTTTGGAAACAGCTGCAGACTCGTACATTTCTCTATTTTTACCTTCTTCACCTCATGTACCCCTTTATTTGCCATCTCTTTTTGCGATAGTTGCTCCGCAAAGAAAGCAAATATTACTTATATCAAGTGGTGATACCTAAGCACCCCTCCCCCTTCCCTCTAACAAGTACTAAGTAATTAGGAGCAGTAGGCGGCTGCCTTGAACAGCTTGAAACTTGACGTCCAGGAGCTCATTCTGGGTTGGGCAGAGAGGATTGCGGAGAACTGCCAAGTGTAGCCACCTCTTCTCATCTGTTTTCCATCGCCCCTTTCTTTCCAGAAGCCTAAATGAAGTTTTAAGCCCCCCCCCCTCACCCACCACAAACCACACTGTTGTGAAGGTGCTGCTGCAGCTTCGTCATTGGAAAAACATGCATATATTAAAAAAAATTATTACGTGAAAAAATCTTCATTTTGTTAATATTTTTGGTAGACTAGCTTTGTATTTCAGGTGGTAGAACGTATATTGTTCAGTTTCCACTTATGACGCCAAAATACTAAGGCATGCAGCCGGAACACAAATTTTCTTGCTATACCTATGCTGTGAAAACTTTCTGTGCTAAAGCAGTTCCGCTGTGCCTGGAAACGACATCTTTTTAAGCCTGGCTGGCTAAGACACTCAAAGCAAGTTGTGGTAAAACACTTTTGGGCAATCGGTGCGTTCATTGCTATTCCCAAAGAGTTCGAGTGACGTGGTAGTGTTAGCGTAACTCATAGTTTTGGGAGTGCAATTAGGCCTTAATTTTACACCAGCAGTCCAACAAACACCTCATTCTGCGGCGTTCACTTCCCTTTAAAGCTTGGTGAGGTTGTGCAGTGAATGCGTCTGATAAGCAATGGCGCGCACGTCAAATTCTTGCGTGTCAGCACGCGATGCGTTTCGTAAGTGAGTCGTTCGCTTTGAGCTTCCATTACACAATGTGGGCGCCTCGTTCTTCATTCGAGACGTCTGGATCGTGCCGCAAAGAAGCAATCTTCTTTGTTGATGTTGAAAGTTCTGTTCCTGCCAGAAACTTGTTACACATCTCACCTCTCGTTTCAACGTGACAATTCCTAACCAGACCACCTACGAAGGCGCATTCATATTCCAATTTTGGTTCTATTTTTTTTTGCAGGAGGCTAAGTAACGCTAATTTCGTCATTAACTCACCTGTGGGCCACACAAATGCAGTCACATTTTGTCCCTCGAACACCTGTCTCTTTTGTACTAAAAAACCAGTCTTTCAATAACATCGCTGTTCCCTCTTTCAATCACTGTTCCCCCTTTCTTTATCACTTTTACCCCTGCATTTGTTTACGTGCAAAAACTCACTCCTGGCTAGGGTGGAGCTACAATTTTATATTAAAGAAATGGGTAGGATTTTTATATATGTACGTATTGGCGTGATGCCTGTGCGCGTGTCAGTCAATATACGTGAAAAATGCAAAACTTTCGGGGAGGAGCACTTTGTTTAGTTTAAACAACTTCAAACTGCTTAAATACTAAAAAACAGCATCGCTAACATTATAAATGTGTGTGGTTTAACGTCCCAAAACCACCATCTGATTATGATAGACGCCGTAGTCTTGGGCTTCAGAAATTTTGACCGATTTGGGCTCTTCGACGTGCACCCAAATCTGAGCACATGGGCCTATAGAATTTTTACCTCCATGAAAATGACCCGACGCAGCCGGAATTTGACCCTGCGACATGCGGGTTAGCAGCCGAGTACCTTAGCCACCAGGCTACCACGGCGGGGCTTGAAACAACATCAAACGTGGAGATAATCTGTACATATATACTGCACTCGGCACATTTAATTGGAAATTGGATAGAAATATAAGGCCGCTTAAATGTTCTGTTCTGTTCTAACTGTCTTGATGTGGAGAGGTTGAGGTCCATATTGTCTCGGCTTCTCCATACAAGAAGTTCTGCAGCGAAAAAAAAATAAATAAACAAGAATGTTGAACGATACTTCAAAATGAACAAATAAAAAAAAACATAATGGCACACTGAAACCAGTTAAAATATCATGCCAATGAACAGTTTGCTTGCGGCAGTTCACACAGTTATTATACGTTCACAGGCACACCTTTCTTTTCTACTGTCAGTATATGCACTAACACATCACTTCATATATGTCAACCCCTGGCTGTCTGTCACAGGCGCTTATCCAGCCCAGTCTTCACTAAAAAGACGGCCAGGAAGATGTTCGCCTTTTTCTGTAAAGGCATCCCACGCCATGGACCGAGTAGTTTTTTTAATGTGAGGGGCTGTATGTTGCTTAAGAAAATATTTTCAAAGGAACATCTGTCTTACAACACGAGCCAGAAGGGGCTGCTCTGACATTGTAAAAAAGTTCAAAAAAAGAAATCCCAATTAAACCAAGCGTGAGGTATACAGGCGACCGACATTATTCCCATTAAGCTGAAGTTCATTCAGCTATCTCTCTTTTTCGGATCACTGATTTGGAGATCATAGCTTTGAAGCGTGCGCATATCCTCTCAAAACAAGTCGGGCGCCACTGTCAAGGCTGTTTCCAGACTAGGCTGGCGTAAATATCAAAATGCAGGCGTACTACGATGTGACATCTAAGAGAAGGAAAACTTGCGCAGGCATGCGGCCATTGGAGAATTTTTTTTTGTAGCGTTCACCCCACCAAAGCCTCGAAGATTTAAACTTCCACTGCGTGCATTTCTCGCAAACCGACACTGATGTATCGTGCCCACTACGGCGTTCAGATACTTTGCTCTCTTTCTCAAAGCCGTTTGCCTCTTTTTCATATTTCATTCTCATCGCATCTGTCGTTATACGAAAACATCAAATACTGTACTTGTTTCGTTTTTCTCTTGAGCAAAATCTTTTTCAAAGAAAAACTGACAACTTCAAAGCACGCAACTAGTTCTCCCCAACAATTTATCTTGAAGAAGCACGCTTCAAGTTTTGCGTGAAAGCTGGAGGACTAACATTTCTGTAGCAAAAAAAAAAAGTTATCCTAACTTGCATTGAGCACGTGTACCGATTGGAGCTGCATGAAATTTCTTTTCACAGTCTTTTTTTCTTTTCGTTTCCCTCATTTCCCATTTAAGAAAGCCCGCTGGATCAGAGCGACTTATCTTACGGCTTTGAAAGGATTGTTCAGTCGTGGGCTGTTCGTGTCTGGATGGAGGTATAATCGTTGAATGCAATCATGATTGGTGAATGCCACTCACAAAGGCGATTTTTGGTGTCCTTACAAGCGCTCTCATGGCATCATCTTCCAACTTTCCAATCGGACTTCGTGCCCAAGGCAGGTCATGGAAGACACCAGCTTTGCCTCTGACGTTACCATTTTCTCCTGTCATTCGGTTCGTTGCGTTTCGTGTGCGCTTCGAAGAGCACAGACAGCGCCCCCAGAACAGACATTTGTTTCCCATTTTTATTTGTATTCCTCTTTAAATGGCTTAGATATGTGTCCACGTTATCTCAATATAAAAAGTGCACCGTTTTTTCCGTTGTTGGTTTATTGCCTGCATCTGTAGAGTATGCGTCTGTTATGCTTTATTGTAAGCACTTGTTTGCCGTATTTGTCTTTTTATGTATTTCTCCAATTAGCTAGATTTTCACGCGACGTATTTTCATATTTACTCACATAAATTTATTTTAAGCTTCTTGCTTGCTTTCCGGCTTTTTTATTCTGTTATCTCGCCGAGTAGTATCGTTTGTTAAAGAGCGCCGAAATGTTGCATTTATAAAAAAATTATCTTTAGTGTTTACTCACGCACTTGGTAGAAAAAAAGTTAAATAAACAATGAGGCACAGAATGCGCTTGCATTAAAAAAACACAACAAAACAGGAAACGGTTTGTGGATTATTGAAGGCGGGGCTCCTTTTGGCCTCTCATATGAAATCGCAAGGGGCGCTCAAATAGATTTATTGTTGAGATGAGAAAAAAAGAACGCCGAATTTTCGGACGCGTATTATTTCATTAGCGCTTTTGTATTTTAGATAAATTTGTTAGGTTAGCCTGAAGTGCCATGCGATTACTGAACTGGCAAACCAATGGTGGTCAGGTTCTAATCACGGGAACAGCCAATCACCCTGCCAATTTTTTTTTGGTGTAAGCTGAGTAAGCATATGTGAAGAAAAAAATAGCGATAGGCTAATATACGCTGCAATCAACGGGGTCTTGCAATGCCTCTAAATCCGGAGTCAATGCACAATTACTTTGGAAAATGCACGAATATTTTTGCCAATGTCCAATTAATGTGGGCAATGCACGACTACATTGGGTAATGCACGACTACTGTGGGCTAAGAAAGCTTTCGGGGTGAGAGGGAATAATACTATACGCTGAGAAGAAAATAGGTAGCATTCACGTTCAAGTCATCTTAGGTGCATGCATGCAAGAGTTTTCTTTAAAGCTTAGCCTTGGTACAATGACGCTGCATACCACGTCGAGGCTATAACATGTAGGAACAAACAAAGAGCAACAAGAAAAAAAAAGGCCACGTATCTGCATGTTACACTGTAAATGTCATCCAAAGACGATAGTCTTGCGTCTGGAGAGAGGGAACAAAACGTTCATTTGATGTTCTGCGCAAGAAAAAATGATATTCTGGAGGCGCTGCGTTAGAGTGCCTCGAGCGCGCAGTGGAGGCGAACGAGCGCATTAAGTCACGTCGCACGTGAGACATGAGCGCTATCTGGCAGTTATCCTTTGAGGTGATAAGATGCAAATGCAAGGCGACGGGTAGGTGCCACCACCGTGTCGTCTTAACGAAGCGTCGGAAACATTTGTCATTTTGTGCAAGCGTTGCATGGTAAGCGCAGCGTGATAAATGCTACGGTCCTCAGAGTTACTTATGTATGCCTTTTATAGTAAAAAATACACAAAGATAATATTGACGTGTTGTTATGGTGTCTAAGCTATGCGCAATAATTGCTTTTAATTGTCAATCGCGCATGTATGAACGCTGAGCGTTGAGCAATATTGGTGGGTGCTGCGGAAGGGGTCGGCCATTTGGAGTATCGTTTGGCTACTTTGGTGCCATTTAGGATACAGTTAAGGGCGGACAAACAGACAATTGTACAGACAGACCAACGTTTTTGCGTCGAAGGTCCACAAGAAAGATTATCCTCTTTGAAAGCGTTATTCCTTGCTGTTTCACTGAGCGTGCAGTGTGGCACGTCATTTTGTTCTGCTGTAAAAGTTTTTTTTATGGCCGAGTAGGAGTATACGGTGAGAAACTGCATTTCAGCTCCTTGGTCGCTCCACAAAGTACCAACATTGGTCGGGCGACGGATGGCTATGGTATACATGCGCAAGGAATGTGTTTAATACCCCAGCTATACAAGCTGATGAACAACTGTTATACGATTTCTCGCTCTTTGATAGTGCCCACGTGTTGCTGACCTTCGCAGTCAGTCGGACTCTAGACAACTTCCAGCGACACGCGACAAGAAGCTTCTCACTTTCAGCGTTCGCGAGATTGAATCCGGAATTTATTGCCCCGCTCGCTCGGCAAATGGTGCAGTTTTATTACGCGGGTCTACACCCTGTATGTGTAAATAAAACTGACTCAATGTCAAATAGATTCGAATCTTTCGTTCTCACAGTTTTCTATGCTCCGGGCTATCGTCTACCACTTGTCGATGACTGATTTATGTGAGAAGCCACTTCTATCTTCTTTGTCTTGTAAAGAAACGCCCGCATTCCAGTTCCAGTTCGACTGTCTGCGTCATTCCTGGGTCGCTGCTTTTCATATACATAGAAGGCGTGAGTAAATTGCACATAATGCGCTGTCACGGGTGTCAGAGAGTACTTTAGGCAAGATGTGTGAGGCATGGACCGAAAAAAGAAAACGTAATCTGGACGTGTTTCTTTCTACTGCACTTCCTCTCAACTTTATTTTCACGATGGCTCTCTAATCACAATTTTCGAGAACTAGTTGGCAAGAAATCATGCTATATACTAGCTTGAAAGACACTTGTAAGCTTCGGTACACGCTCCTGCCATGTGGGCCAGACCCCAGCACCTAGACCTACTATAAGTTTCTAAACAGCGGCAGGTGCCGTCGACCTGCTACGGGGCTTGTAGTGACGTCGCGGCACGTAGGCTCCACCCAGATGAAAGGTTGCCACCATTCTCTATGATCACGTGACCACTGACACAGCAGCTGGAAAGCTTCCTCAGAGCTCAGTGCGTCAGTGAGCTTCCTGCGAACACGCGAAAAGCTCTGCGACGGCACCCAATCATGTTGGTCAACCGTCGGGGAGCCGCCCCGCTTCTGTCTTTCCCTGAAGTTTTTTTTTCGGACCATATAAACGTCAGATTCTAGACAATACGGGCAACTGCTATCACTTCTATTGCTATTCGCACATATTTTCTCAGCTGTGCAGAGCAGTACGAGTGAGTTACGAGCAGAGTGGACGATTTGCCGTGCTTCAGAAGAAGGATCGCATATCTTGTCCTCCAGTATTTCCGAACCCCGATACTGCCTAGACAGGTTGTACTTAACTAATAGCTTTTCTTCACGCTCGTTGTTCATAGTTCCACAAGGTGCTGTGTGAAATTATCTCTGACGCGGAACTTTTTTCGAGCGCCTTCATACGACTCGAGCTGGTTTGAGCTTCTCTGTTGTAAGATGAAGATAATTTCGGAAATCATGAACATGAAATGTGTCGTAGATGCTGAAAAGCCTACAAAGGTTGCTTGGTTGTTAAATCGTGGCAAAACAAAAGTTTACTCTAAAGCCAAAACGTAGACACACCTCGAAGCGTAAAGGGTTGCAAGTCTACGTATGATAGCGGGCATGTCCGGTTGTATCTTCCGAACTATTGAAAAGAGGACATTTTTTATAGGGGAACATGCGGCCAGTTCAGCAGATCATTTAAATTATCATGCACAAAAAGTATTGCGTTAGTGCTGGCAAACATTTCCCTTAAGGATATGTAAGATGCCGGTGTACGAAACAAAGTGTCAGCGTTCAAGATATTTCACCTTCACAAGCTGTCACAAGGTGCCTTGAGGGTGCATGAACTGACGCTGGTGCACGTCTACCGGGAAGATTTATCATCCGCCACTTTCTGTTTCTGCTCTTTTTCCACCCGAAGACTGAAATTTCCCTTGGGATATTTCATGACGTGGCATCGTCGTCGAAGCAGATACTCGGTAAAAGCTGGAAAAGGCATTCCGAGTTCCCTGTTGCTATTCGATGATAGACGATGCCAAACTTTCGCCAACTCTGCGCTGATCCCGGAGGAGACGAAGGAAAGTAATACGTGCCAGAAGAGAAACGCACTTTTCAGTCTTCGTCTTCACGGTCAAGCTTTTTCCGTATAATGGAGCGTATAGAACGATTGGGAGGTAATAAGGTCACTTACTTCTTGCATTTTTGCTGCTTCAGCATTCTTTTTGCTTATAAACTCCGTGAGTTTGTTTTAGGTGAATATTTAACTTTCAAGTTTTATTTCATATCATTGAGGAGTTCAATTTAATTTTATCGTTCTGTTCGTTAAATGACGAAACAGCGGAAACTTGATAGGCATAAAGTTATTGAATATTGGTAAGTGTTTTATATTAGGAGAAGGCTTCGTTTGTGGTGGCGAGATAGAGATAGTGGCAGCGCTTGCAGGAGTGTTCTGCAACACCTGTCGCGCTGCGAGCGCGAGCGGTGGCCTGACCAGAGCTCCAGAGAGTACAAAAAAAAAGGACCGAGTATCGAGACGTACCATGGATGATGCCTTAACTGGAATGTTGTTATGCATGGTGATGTTAAAAAAAAGACATATCCACCTATCACAGCATCGCAAGCCTTCCCGTAGTGCTCAATCTTGGTCCACACAATACCTTTCGTTATAATTTTTTGAACCCACACTTTTGGGCAGAACTGTGCTAGAGTGATGCTACGCCCCATAGATACGTACGTCACGTAAAAGCCATTCGCATGTTTGATTTACGATCAAAGATCATTGCTTTGATACATCTGTCACCATTTCCTTCGGATGAAGAGAACTATCAATATGGATTTCGCGTGGAATCGTGCTATTGTATACGTCATTACTGAGAATTCCCTTCGCATGAGCTCACGTCCATTTCTACCTAATACGTATCAAAGCAATGAAAAATAGTGTACATAGCATGAAGATGACTCGCAAACCGTGCACGAGGCCTTAATCCGGGTCTTCCATTTTTCACATTGTATGGGATGCTGTGGCGTGATGGTCATTTCCGGACGCTGCTCAAAAGGGAGGGCTGTAGACCGCGAGTATCCGTTGTCTTCCTGTCGTTTCTATGCGCCACTGATGGCAGCGCGTGACCTGACTCGGGCATACGTCATGACACAAGCTCTGCGTTATTTCCGTACATGTGTTTATTTTTCTGAGTCATTTTTCTTTCAAAACAACTGAAAGGCGTTGTGGCTCAGTATTTAATAGACCTCTTTATTTTGGTTGCAGGAGGAAGAGAAGGAGGAAAAGAGAAAGGACAAGCAAGGATCGACAACAAGGCGCACGAACTGTTTACTAACCTGAGCAGAGGGATGATACGTACAAATGAGAATGAAGAGAGGATATAAAAGGAAGTGCTACTTGGTGCGAAATACGTACGAAATTCCATTTCTGCATCTGCGCTAAACAAAACAACTACAATGGTCTGTTTTAGGCCCACTGCTTTTTTTAATACACATAATTGATCTTCCTTCTTGTGTTTTTCCTCTACTGACCGACTCTTTGCAGACGACTGCGTCATCTGCCAGAAAATAACCAGTCATGTCGATCATCATAACCCTCAACGCGACCTAGATAGTATATTCGCATGGTGCAATATAGTTCATGACACTTAACATATCTAAATGCAAGAGCATACAAATTTCACGTCGCATTGCCACCAACTGTACGCGCACTTATTCTCTCAATAACACTCCATCGCCATCTGTTGACAATTGTAAATACCTTCGTGTTCACATATAGTCTACTCTTTCCTAGAATAAACACACAGAATATGTGATTAACAACGCTAACCGCTTGCTTGGTTACCTGCGCCGTAACTTTTCCTCTGCTCCACCGCCACTCAAGTTAATACTGCATAAAACATTGATCAGATCAAAATTAGAGTACTCATGCGCCGTATGGAACCAAGCTCATGTCATTCTCATTCAATCTCTCGAGGCCACTGAGAATCGCGCAGCACGTTTCATCTTATCGAATTATTGACGTCAATACAGTGTCACGGCCATGAAGAGCGCTCCAAGCTCGCTTGATCTTTCATTGCGCCGCAAATTGTCTCGCCTTAGCATTTTTTCTCAAAATCTATCATTTTAACAGCCATTTGAAGTACGCCTTCTTTCATCCACCTCGCTTCATATAACCAAGGACCGACTATCACTTTAAGGTGGGCCTACTATCTTGTTGCACCAGAATGTATAATGACTCATTCGTGCCAAAGACAAGCGCTGCCTGAAAACCTCCTTTCCGCCTCCATCGCCTGTGTAACGGACCAGAAAGACGTGAAGCTCACCGTACATGATTGATTTATTGATTGATACGTGGGGTTTAACGTCCCAATACCACCATATGATCATGAGAGACACCGTAGTGCAGGACTCCGGAAATTTCGACCACCTGGGGTTCTTTAACGTGCGCCCATATCTGAGTACACAGGGCTACAGCATTTCCGCCTCCATCGAAAATGCAGCCGCCGCAGCCGGGATTCGGTCCCGCGACCTGCGGGTCTCACTGTACATGAAAGAATTCTTTTCCTGTTTTCTGCTTCCTTTTTTCGCTTCTTTTAAACTGCAGTTAAGATTGTCAACACCACTCCTTTCTGTAGTGCCTCCGGGCTTTGAAAGTACCTTTAATAAATAAATAAATAAATAAATAAATAAATAAATAAATAAATAAATAAATAAATAAATAGGTGCAGACGTGGTGGCAGATGGCTCACGCCGCTCACGCCGCACACTCACTCGTTGAATTGTTCCGGCCACCACAGAGCGCAGCAGACGCTTTCCCCTTCTCTCCACCTGCTCCCCACCATGCAGTCTTCATAAAGGGCAGCAGCGAGACCAGGCGCATGGTCAACCATAGCGCATAGCTTCGCCCATCAGTTGTGTTTGTATACGGAACAACTGCTTGATTGATATGACTGATATGTAGGGTTTAACTTCCCAAAAGCACCATATGATTATGAGAGACGCCGTAATGGAGTATTCCGAAAATTACGACCACCTGGGGTTCTTTAACCTGCACCGAAATCTGAGCACAAGAACTCATAGCATGTTTGTCTTCATTGAAAATGCAGCCGCCGCAGCCTCGGAACAACTGCTAGATTTTATGAAATATGTCTATGTCACTGATGATATTAACGATACCATTATTGTGTACTCGTAAAACAAAAGTGATGATATGCTCTCCTACATTGTGTTGTATTGCATTGCATTCTATTGTATGGACGCATCGGGAAACAGGAAATCCGGAAGATTAATTCGAATCACGCAGTCCACGCCAAATTGTACTTGCCGCACTGAGAGCGAAAGAAACAGTGAGATGGCTGGAGGCTTGTGCTCTCCTGCACTTACCTCCAATGCTAACTGCAAGAAATATGTTTCTAATCATTTTGAGCAAAAGAGAACACCCCGCCAGTGAAAATGTGTGCATTAACCCACGTGCAGATCAGGTCCTAAATCTTTTTCCCAAACACCCTAGCACAAAACACCACTGTACCTCCTTTGTTTTCATCGTCCTTTCACTGAACGTGTGACTTATTTATTGTACTTCCAAGTGTAGCATTATCTACACTCGTAGCACTGTAGAGGCGTAGGTAGTTGCCTTCGGCAGCACTGAGCCTGGTTTCGAGGATGATGTCCTCTGGTACGACGTGGGGATAATGAAAGTACCGTGCTATAATATTCTATAAAATCCAATTGATACAGGTTCTGTGAGGTTTGGATTATACTAAATGAAGTCATTCATTCACTATGCATTCCTGAGTTGGCTGGCGCTATCAGGGAAGAATACTGAGGAATCACTGGCTGTGTCATACGCAATCTTAACACAGTGACTGCTTTTCTTTTTATGCGTCAGATTATTACGTTACGTTACCTACTGTGTCTTTTTAAAATGTTTTTGTTTCACAGTATTAGACGTCTAGAAGTTTATATGTGCATTGGCGAAATACCTAAATTTCTTTGGTTTGTTTTTCTTACGTGCACATAACACTGTTATGATGTAATATTGTTCACGAACGGCTTTTCTGAGTGCATATTTCTACGTGCTGTACGATTTTAGGACTAATCTCGAAGAAACATAAATGGCGACATATACCATGTCGGGTCACGCAGGGTCAAGGTGTACAATTCAGTGACTAAACTCTGATGAAACATTTTCACTCCCCACAATGCCTTTTTTTTATCGACCGACGAGTTGAACGGTCAAAATTTGTCACCGACAGAATTTTCAATCGCCATGTTTTGTTGCTTTTGGTTTTACAGGAAGAGACTTGTGCGCTGTCAGCTCCATTCCTTCAAGAACTAAGGAGTTGCCGGTGCCTTGTTTGTACGACAAAATGTAACATCTTATAAATGTAAAATAAGTTAACTGCAGACCTCTTTTCTGATGGACCACCAGTAGTAAATTAGGATTAACGAATGTTCCTGTGAACGTAAGAGTTCATAAGGAAGAATTTTGGTGGTCATTGTTCCTGCCTTGAAAAGAGGTATTTCTGGTGTATCATGCTTATCACGATTTGTCTATTTCGCTTGCATTGTTCTATTCGCACTTATACATGCGTTCTGCCTGTTGGCTATTAGCCGCTAGCCCTATAGCGCAACATTGCCTGGGTTCTCGAGCTTAATGTTCGGGAGCCGAATAACACAAGGAAACAAGCAGATTTACGGTCAGAGAGAGTGAAATGGAGGAGGTAGAGAGAAAACATGAGAAGTAAGTTCAGGGGAAGTTAGCTAGATGGAGGGGAAGAGATGCGGTTGTCTTTGTTGTCTACGTCCCTCTCATTCCCTTAACTTTCTGTACTCCTCCACTTTCTCCTTCATTGTCTTCTGCGACAGCTGCTTTATTTTTTGTGAAGCCTTCAGAGATTCACGTTCCTTCGCTCCCTGGGGAACTTTGCATCGTGCCCCAGTCGTTCCACGCAGATAAAACCGGAGCCATCGGCGGTGCAGAGGAAAGACGAAGCGCGCACATCAAGTGGTCGGTGGCTCGTCCTGGCAGCCCCCGAGGGACAGGCTCCGCTTCCTTGATGGCATTGACGCTTTCTCTGCTGACTAAATTGTGCCGTAGACGCAGCTGCCCGTGAAAGTGGGAAGAAATAAAAGCATGGGAGACAAAGGACTGGTCTCTGGTCATTTCCTCCACGTTGTCTGCGTTGTGAGTACCGTATCGCCGCAGCTGGAAGTGCCACCACCGGCTCTACTGCTGCAACTCTTCTCTGTGTAGTTGGAATACGCTGTGCTAGCGCAAATGTTTTTAATTTCGCATTTTTCGAGAGAGGAAACGTTATCTGGCAGCCACTGCACGAAATGTGACAGCAACGTGTTCGTTTGCACCAGCACAACACTTTGCAATATTACACAGAAAAGCAACAGCACTGGAGTAGGTGGTAGCTGTTTTAGCTGTGGCAATTCGGGACCCACATTGCAGGCAACGTAGTAGAAATGACAAGAAAATGTTTTTTTTGATCTCCCATATACCGAACCAACTTCCCTGCGCTGATGCGCTCTTTGAGGCCGTTACCACTCTCCCTCATGCAAGAACGGTCGCAGTTATAAGCCTCAACAAAGTGCGCACAGTAAGAGATGGGTAGCAAGTACACTTCTGTTATCCCCAAAAAGACAAATAATCGGGTAGTGGGTATTTTCCTGCTACACAAAACATAGGATTTATGGCGTAGTCGATACCTTGCCGAAAACCAAAGTCTTCAAACACAGTTGCCTTGACCCAACACGAAGCGGAGCTCAGAATCGTTGCGCTTTACCGAAGTGCCTTTATGAAATGTTGGTTTTTGGACCCATACAAGCTTATGGCTAAGGGTTTTCACAGTATTTGCACACTTTGTAAGAAAAAATAGATGAATAAAATAAATAAATTCAATTTAGACTAAGCAGCATCGTCATCTCCGCTGAACGTTTCTTGCGCTCTGCTCAACTGGTTACGTCTCCAGACAAAATGACAATTTTAACCCCGGCTCAGCTATTAAACGAATATCTACTGTTGTGAGCGAGTGTACATACGTTGCGAGTTCATTGTGTATGTGTGTGTGTTTTGAAGAGAAGGGTTAGAATGGCAGTCTTGACACGCGATTCTGACATAATGTTCAATCTGATCTTACTTATGTTCAAAATATAGCGTATCAAAATCAAATTGCAATGTCCGGGTTGTACCATTCTGCGCGTCGTTGGCAGAACACTCTGAGAAAATCTTCGGACTCCGAACACGAAAAGGGCGGGACCAGAGCCCTTGTAGTCGATTCACGTGGTTTTATTTTTCTCCACCCGTTGTCTCACCATTTAACTCGCTGTTAGTCACTGACGGGTCGTATGCTCGCGTGGCAGGGTAAGCTTTTTAACAGAGCACCTGTTTATGCCGAGCGTCGGTGGAGTACTGGACACGCCTCTCTTGATGGTAATGAACTCGTTCATGCGATTGCCGAAGGTTTGACCGGTCGGGAACCATTAGAGGAGCTACCAAATTCAGACGACGCACCGACAGAGCGACTAAACTACAACGCGACGCTGGAGTACTGCCTACAAAGCCGTTACACATATCGTTCTCCTCATCTTTCACTTAACAGAGCTAGTTCTGCCACTTGGTGGCAACTACAGACCAATTCATTTTCTTGCCTCTTGTGGCGATCAAGCTATGCCTTGACCCAGCGGGTCATTTGCCACGCCGGATTAGTGCCAAAAGGACAGTCTCACCACGGCTGGACGGAGTAAGCAACAGAGGCCGAGACGGCGCCCACTGATTGACAGCGGCGCCAACAGTGTGGAATGTCGCCAAAGAGGGTTTTGGAGCCGCCGCTATATCTCCCGCCTGGGCCACGCATCGTTAGTGCGTTAACCGGCAGACGACAACGGCGCTGGTCAAAGGGCTCTCCCCGGAGGATTCCACGAACCTGGCACCTCTCGAAAGAGCGGCGCTTCTTTATTCCGCAGTCAAGTAGCCGACCGGCCGACTGCCTATGCCCGCCAGGCATTGTCCCGGAGGACGAGACGTAGTGTCGCCAAGACGCCGCGATGCCACAGAGAGGAAAACAGGGACGGCGTCTTCCTGGGGGACCCTCTGAAGAATGCGGCCAGGATCATGGGCACTCTCGACTAAAGGCACACACACGACGAGGAAGAGCCCTGCTGGCGCCACCACAGTGCAGTGTTCACGTGGACCTTGCATGCTCACCCCCCCTCACCTGTGTGTGCGTGATTGGTGGTCGACTCGGAGAGGAGGAGCCCGACAGGGCATAAAACGACGCGGCAGAGTGTTGGACGTCGCTCTGAACTATGTAAAGTTCAACCACCACGCTCGTGGTTTGTGAAACCACTAGTTCTTCTCTTCTCTTCTGTCATCTCGACAACTCACTGTAAAGATGTAAATAAATCTGTTAAGTTTGCTCAAAGCTCTCCCCTAGTCCTTGGCTCGACGGAGCGACGGCGATCGGCCCCGCTACCCGCAGACTGCGGTCGCCGCGACGCGCAACAACTGGTTGGCAGCGGTGGGATGCCATCAGCAACCTTCCTTCCCATCCGTTACAACTGGATGGCAAGCGGTTGGATGTGAGCCTGGAGGACGGAGAATCAACAACACGCTGAGATCACGGTGAATGGCAGCTGTGGACTGGTGAGTGCTGGCTTTGTTTTTTTGGTTACCAGGCTGATAAGATAGAAGTGCAATCTTTTCGCTGGTAGAGGCTACCACAGAAGCAGTTGTTTACGGAACTTCTGGGTAGAGAGTGAGCTGCACCACACTAGTTCTCTGTCATGGATTGGAAGCGTTTGTTGAAGAATCAGCTACTGATTCTGGGGGAGGAGCTGGGAGCAGAAGTAGATGCGGGGATGAAGAAACACGCAATTGTTGGCGCTATCGAGGGCTTGAATCTGACCAGTGAAGATATTAAAGAAACGTGGGACGAGATTCAAAAGCAACAGGAACAGGAGCGTCAGGAAAGGCGTGAGGAACAAGAGCACGAGAAAAAGCAGTCTGAGAGAGAGAAACGCCGCTTAGAAAGCGAGCGTGAAATAGAAAGACTGGAGCACGAGAGTGCGATCCGCAAACGAGAACGCGAGTTGAGAAAGAGGTCAGGCAGTAGTCCCCAGCAAGTGGTACCTTATCGCAACTTGAAGGCCGAGTTATGGATGTCTAGGTACATGCAGCCATATACAGATTCAGGAGATATTGGCTGGTACTTTAGGATATTTGAGCGGAAGTGCGAGGAACTGTCATTTGAGCGAGACACATGGTGTCAAAGGCTACTAACGGTTCTGCCTTGCGAGGCAGATGAAGCTGTTGCGCGACTCAGTGAGCAGGACGCGAACAACTACGACGTAGTTAAGGCAGAAATGCTCAGGTTATTCGGAACTTCCGTCAGCAGAAAAATAGAGCAGCTCAGGCAAGAGTCTGAAAGAAAGTGCGAAGCTGAAAGACGGGAGCCTGAAAGCGAGGCGCGTCAGGAAGCTGCGCTGAGTAGAGAGGCCGACGAAGGCCAGAGCGAGTGCGACGAGGTGCTTTGCCAGTTAACTGTTAGCGAAACGGCTAGAATAGCTGTAGAGAATCTGGCACAGACCTCAACTGTGTTTGTCGCGGCGGTGGATCTTGCAAATGAGGTCGAAGTAGGCAAGAACACCGGAGAAGGCTCAGAAGCAGCGAGCGTAGAGAATAGTATCAGTGCAGTTGCAGACAGCTCTCAGGAATGCGAGCAAGATTTTTCGTAGGCAAGCAGCTGCATTGTTCCTAAGTGTGTTAGCCAGTCCGCCGGTCTAGAGGGTGAGAATAAAGATGACCAGGTCGAAAATCATTTAGACCGCGCGACTGAGACAGCTGACGAAAGCTGTGAGAGGGTTCACGAGTGTGAGATGCGATCGGGAGGCTCGGAAACGACACGCAAAGAGCGGCGCAGACGAAAGAGACGTCGCAAATCCACGAGAAGGACGAACAGTACTACGCGTGTAAAAGAAGGCGCAAAACCTGTCAGCGTAGCAAATAAGAGCTTTGCAGCAGCGTCAAAATTACATTGCATGCGTCCGAGCAACCGGACGAAAGGCAAGAGGAAAGCGGGTTCGCGAATGGAATTGCGTGGAGAGCGCCGGTCTTTCCGTTCTATCCACAGAACGTTTCAGGGCGCACCTGAGTACAGCGTTAGCACAGGTGAATCGGCCAGACAAGGCGACAGAGCCAAGAAATCAAAGTGCCGAAACACTGTGGCAGGTGGTGCAGAGGCACCCTTGAGCGGTAAAACCATTGATAACTCAACCTGCAATGAATTTACAAGCGGTGCAGGACAGGTCGGTGGCAGACGTCGCCGGAAACGAGAGAGGCGTACGCGAGCGACAAAGCGAAGGGGTGAAGGAGGGGGCAATCAGCCGGGCGAGCGGCCCAAGAGTAGGTTACCAGCCAGTTCAAAGAAAGGTCCTTTGTGGCGTAAAGTAAGGTTCTAACGGCGGAAGGGTAGGCCCCAGCGCGCATCCCCGCGACGGAATGTACGCAGGATATTTAAAGCTTTGCGGGAACGGGATTGTAGAAGGGGTCCTAGAGGAAAAGGAAAATCCACAATAGCTAAACACCACAGGCCAGCTAGCCCAAAGAAGGCATGGCCACTCTGTCCCACGCATCGCTCCGGTCCCCTACGCCGAACTGACAGAAGCCCGCCAAAATCGCGAATGAGGCGTAACGCTGCAGTTCAGCTTGTTGCTCGTGCACGTTGTCGTCTCGCGCGTTTTCAGAGTCGAAGACCACGACCGCCGCGTGTACGGCTGAAGGGGGAGCGACAGCTGTAGGAGGGAGAGTCGGACACAGGAGTTTATTTTGAAACATACTTGTTTGGTTATATTTGGTTTTAAAGTGGTGTTCCTGTGTCATCTCCACAGCTAGTTTGCTTGGACACTTTTTTCTTCCCTCTAGATTTTGTTTGCGTATAAGCTTTGTCAAAATTTCGAGTTGAATTGTTAAGCGTTATGCGGAAGCAGTGACCCGCGTCGGCCAACCGACTGCTTCGAAATTAGTTTTTCTTTGAGAAAACAAAAATCGTAAATGAAGTGTGGTTCGCCCGCTAAATTGGAAAGCGTGGTAACGTTGGTCGAGCGGAGCAGGAGTTTCTATGCTTCGTGCCAGTTTTTGTGTAGCGCGAGATTGTCGACCGTCTTAAAAAAGTAAATGAGCATTCTTAAAGAAGGTCTTAGAATAAAAGGAAACGCGACTTTCGAAATGCTCGTGTTTTAGAATTGTTCGGTACTGGATATTTAGCATAAAACTTATGCAGGTTTCGTTACGTGCTCCTGACGTGTACATCAAGTGATATTGTTCCTCGCGGTTGTTTCTTGAAAAAATTCACGTTCAGATGAGGGTTTAAGGATACCTAGGTGAGAGAGATATCGCCTATGGTTAGGTGCGTGTGGGTATGCTAGCGCTCTTTGGATGAGAGTAAGATGTCGTGCTAGAGCGCACAGCAAAGTCTTGTGCGTTCTTTAGAAACAGGGGCTGACATGAAACTACATTCAGCAAATAAGCGTGTTAGTATACGAAATTGCATTATTACCCTTTGTTATTTTAGTATGTGCTGAGGGATCAGTTGAATTCTTTAGCTGAGCGTCATGTTATACGGAACGTTGAGGGACGTTTTTCCGTAATGATTTTAAGGGGTATTTGGAGTAATCGAAATTTTTAGCTATGGGCAAGAGTATTAGTGTGGTTGCCATTTAAAAGAAAAAAAAGCGTAGGTGCATTGTGGCACATTTGAAAAACCGGCCTGGTTGCCGAAAACTGATTGCCGGCGCTTGCTGGTTCTAGCGGTTGGTCTTTGTGGTTTCAGTGGTGTTGGGAGACTGCGGTTACTGTGATCTCTCCCGTCGAGCAGCTGATACTACCCGACGTCCGAGATCTTCCCGTCGGCGGAGGAGCTGCAGCGATCAAGCTATGCCTTGACCCAGCGGGTCATTTGCCACGCCGGATTAGTGCCAAAAGGACAGTCTCGCCATGGCTGGACGGAGGAAGCAACAGAGGCCGAGACGGCGCCCACTGATTGACAGCGGCGCCAACAGTGTGGAATGTCGCCAAAGAGGGTTTTGGAGCCGCCGCTCTATCTCCCGCCTGGGCCACGCATCGTTAGCGCGTTAACCGGCAGACGACAACGGCGCTGGTCAAAGGGCTCTCCCCGGAGGATTCTACGAACCTGGCACCTCTCGAAAGAGCGGCGCTTCTTTATTCCGCAGTCAAGTAGCCGACCGGCCGACTGCCTATGCCCGCCAGGCATTGTCCCGGAGGACGAGACGTAGTGTCGCCAAGACGCCACGACGCCACAGAGAGGAAAACAGGGACGGCGTCTTCCTGGGGGACCCTCTGAAGTATGCGGCCAGGATCGTGGGCACTCTCGACTAAAGGCACACACACGACGAGGAAGAGCCCTGCTGGGGCCACCACAGTGCAGTGTTCACGTGGACCTTGCATGCTCGCCCCCCCTCACCTGTGTGTGCGTGATTGGTGGTCGACTCGGAGAGGAGGAGCCCGACAGGGCATAAAACGACGCGGCAGAGTGTTGGACGTCGCTCTGAACTATGTAAAGTTCAACCACCACGCTCATGGTTTGTGAAACCACTAGTTCTTCTCCTCTCTTCTGTCATCTCGACAACTCACTGTAAAGATGTAAATAAATCTGTTAAGTTTGCTCAAAGCTCTCCCCTAGTCCTTGGCTCGACGGAGCGACGGCGATCGGCCCCGTTACCCGCAGACTGCGGTCGCCGCGACGCGCAACAACTGGTTGGCAGCGGTGGGATGCCATCAGCAACCTTCCTTCCCATCCGCAACACTCTACATGTTGAATCACTTTCTTCTGGCTCTGTAGCCCTTCTACTGTCTCTTCTGTTTACCTTTACCGACAGTGTACCTTTCTACATGGGAATGTTCTGTCCCCCAGGGCGTTCCTCTTATCCTAAACTCCGCCCTTTCCTGTGGAAAGTCTGCACTGCTCAGTTTGCGAATGCGGAAACAGCACAAGCTGGTCCAGTGGTCTCTCAGGTTCGCGCAAGTCAATGAAGCCCTGAACTGAGGGCCCCACTCAACGAAGGCCCTCTGTACATTCCCTAATAAATGATTATTCTCTATCCATGCTAGTTCAGCATAAATGGCCTTCAATGAAATCCACACGCACTTTTTTCTTTTCTCTTTGTAAACTTCTTCTGCGCTCTCAGAAGACCTGCACCGATTTGTTCGGCGTTGCATGTGAGATGTCCCCCGCTACGCCACCAACCGCCACGGACTCCTTTTCTCGGTTCCCTCTTGACTATACGTCTCAATCAATCTCTAGATACAGGAATTCGTGTTGGGGCCGGGAAGTAAGAGACGCTACGACGTTTTCTTAATTACTGATGCGTTTCATTTATTATTATTTGGATACTACGTACACTGGTGCCGCCCACGTACAACAACCGCTACACAATATTATAACACATAATTTAGACACTCACGACGTTCGACAAAGGGCGCATAAATAAAGTAACTGCGACAATAAAATGGTGCAACAATACAAAGAAAGCACACGATCACGCACTCACGATCAAGCTATGGGTTTAATAAAACTGCGCGATATCTCAACGCACCACCTCCCTTCCCGCAAAGCTCGTCTAATTAAGGTACATCTCAAGATCTTCAAGATCTTGGTCAAGATCTTCGTCTTCGTCTCCGTCGTCATCTTTCTCAGTCATTTCCATCGGAGCCCTCTTTCATACCTTCCCAATCACTCGCCTAGTGGTTTCCAATCATTAAGTTTTTTTCCTCATCATATACCTTCCCTGCTTCAGTCATCCTCTCATCTACTCTCATCGTTATTTCTTCCTTTCATAATATCTTCCTTTACCATTCCGTCTCTCTATCATCTCGATCTCATCGCACCGTTTTTTTTTTCGCTTCGTGGTGCCGCGGGCCCTTTTCGTAAGACCCGACTCCACCCTTCCGTGGCACCTCCATGGCAACTAACCAATTGCCACTGTTGATGCGACATACACCCTATCAATCGGTGTGTGTAAGCTTCCACGACTGCCCCCGCAGCCTACTCCAGTGGAAAACCTCCTCTCAACCAAGATAAAGCAAGAATAATGTATAAGCTACATGGTTAGAGAGGGAAACGGGGGAACCGTACGATGACGCGTGAATTATGAGCAACCAGGAGTCTCAACGTTCAGACAAAGCGTGCCGTCTCTAATGGCCGACGCGCGGAGTTAAATGTGCTGCGCCGAAAAACCCCTGGCCACCCCGATTGCCCCAGCTTCCGGTGCTCGAGTACCCGATGTCCAGATTGAGTTTCGCCGCCTCCAACTCGGTGTCTCCCGTACCATTCTCCGCAGCCACCGTCTCTTCGTCCTTGAACACTGCAGGTGCTCATCGGGGGAGAACGCAGTAATGACCTAGGAGCCATGGAGACTGACGGAATGTCAGGCCTGCAGCCCGGCACAGGCGCTACAGCAGGGTCGCATGTACAGAACCAACAATAGGTGCACTGCTGCCCCTTATGAATCTGAAGGGCGCGCATGGAGCATCGCCACCGTATACAGTCCGTAGACAACAAGCCGCCACCCGTCCTGGTGTTTGCGCGGTGAGCCCTGCGAAAACCGTCTAAAGAATTCTTCCAGAAACTCAACTCCGAAATGCGCATTCGTTACCCCGGGAGTATTCTTTTTTTTCCGATGCGAAGAAATGGACATAAACATTTTGAAAGGCCCGGTGCTCAGTCCGCGATTGCAGGGACGTCACACATGGAATGACGATTGCTTTGGCGCGAGCTAGGAACGACGACAAAGGGACAAGAAGACGAGTGCTCGTATTCTTGTCCCTTTGTCGTCGTTCTCAGCTTGCACTATAACAATCGTCATGACCTGACAACTACCCGAAAACACCACACTTCTAAGCTGCATGGTGTATGTAACTATTATGGTTCATAGAATAGTACATAAAAAAGGAAAGTTTTGGTGAAACAAGTTTTTTGATAAGACGGGATTTGAGCGCGCTTACGCACGATCCGAAGGCAAGCATCGTTATGATTCGGCTATCCAGACAAACTAGCAGAACATTACATACCCTGGTACAGGATTACACCAAGGGGGTGGTGAAGCGGAGCGAACGTGATGACAGAAAATGTGACTATGAGGAAGACGGAAAGGAGAAAGAAAGAGAGTAAAGCATACCAATTAAAAAGAAACGGACAGAGTGTAACACAAAGGAAGAAAAGAAAGAAAAACAGAAAGACAGAAAAAGAGAAATATAGAACGAGGTAAAGATATAGACAGAAAGAGGAAGTGAGCACTAGGAATAGCGAGAACTTAAAAAGAAGGTGAAAGAGAGCCTCATGAGATATATAAAAAATGATAAAGGAGGAAAAAATAAAAACAGTGACATAACAACAAAAAATAGAGCGAGAAAAAAAAAGAAGACATTAAAATGCAAGAAAAAATAATAGAAATGAAGATCACCCAGTTACACACCTCCTTAAGGGTTTCCGAAGATTTCCATGAAAAAGCATTTCTTCTTCGTCCGCCGTCCTTCGCAAACCACGTCACGCAAGCCACGTCACGAATGCAAGCCATTCAGCACAACTTTCGATCTCGAATTCTTCAAATGTATTCTTTTGCGTCTGTTTACCTTTCCTTTTTAAGAGATTTGCTTGCGCTGCCCACTGTTCTGACTTGTGTTCATTGAATATCAGTAAGCCCAACTGCTCAAAATACGGCATGGACTGCGTGACGTCAGACGTATCCTTCCACTCTCTGCAAACAATTCGGATGTTGTAGCAAGCAGTACGTGGGGTATAACGCACCCAAAGCAAAGAAAGTAGCAGCAGTGTGCTTTGAATGTTCGCACACTCGTATAGTTGGGTGATACATAAAGCAAGATGATAGTTCCCAAAAACACAGATGTCTCATTGTTTTCGGCCGTTATGTATCACCTTATCGTCATGTACGTTTGTTTCAAGTGAATTTCAAGCAGGGGAAGTCAGGATCAAAATATAGCTGGAGAGACAGTCTATATTAGTCTTTTGTTGTCATGTTTGTGAAGCGAAGATTATTGTAGAGTGAATTAAAATATGAAATGAAGATGCTTCTTCTGCTTAGCTTTCTATGAGGTCAATGTTCTTGGCCAAGTAGTGGAGGATTTATTTTAAAAGTATCAATTTCGGCAAAATGGTGTGTAGAAAAAGAAGTTCAAGGTGATGTGAATAGAAATGAGAGTTGTGCGCAGTTACAGTGTATAACGCCTATTTGATATAAGATGCTTTTATACAGACATCAATATTAAATTCTGGTAATCTTGTATGATGCAAAGCTGCTTTTTTCATAAAGGATTGTTATATATGCAATAATCCATCGTTGATAGGAACTTAGGACATCAAGACTAAATCATTTTTTTCATTATGTGGTTAATTTATCAAACAACATAAAACGAAAATGGCGGGAAAGATCTTGGATTTTCTCGCTCACACCGTGCCCATTTTTCATGCACTTGATGAAAAGACAGGACGTGTCCAGAGTACAGGTTGTAGAGAAATTTGATTACAAAACTTGTTTTTGTGAGCCCACCATTTTTTTACTAATTATACACTTGCAATTTCCCGTTCATCAGCCTTTTACACAACCCATATCACCACATAGGCTTATTTTAAGCACTAGCACAATATTCCTGTCTCCTCTAGAGCTTTAAAAGCTTCTTCATGCGGCCACGCTGTCAAATCGGTTATCTCTAAGCAGCTCGCCTACCTTCTCTACGGGGCAGGCTGGATTTCTTTCTGCACGTAATGCGTAAGCCGCTTTATCTCTTCATGGCAGACACACCAAGCGCTTCGTCGATTGGACAAGCCGACTGTGTCTATACTGTAACCAGCGCGGTCCCTACAAGCTCGCTCCATAAAGCCTAGAATCTCCATCGAACAGGCGTCGCACGGAGGAGGTTCGAAGCATCGTTGCCACTATACCTCGGCCTCCCATCAGCTACGGTACAATGTCCCTGTGGGCGCATCTTTCTGAAAGGAGAAGGGGAGGGAGGAAGTGGAAAGCAACTTTAAGCCTACGAATTCATCCATCTTCCCCGAAGCACCACCACCTGGGACAAGCGCCGAGCTCTCACTTCTTTAGAAAGCCGAAGGTTCCGTCACCTGCTCTATTCCTGTCACAGCTGTGCGCCTCTTGTCTGTTGAAGTAGCCCGTTTGGCTTTCACTTTAGTCTCTTCTTTATGATTTGCTCAAGGAGCTGCCACACGTTTTATCTGGTGATTCTTCAAACGTTGTAAGCCTAGGCGGCATAGCTGCCGTCATGTAATATCGTACAAGAGTTTTCTCATACGGCAACCGAATAAGTGGCACGCAGGAATGCGAGAAAGCCCAATACTACATATGGCTTGGCGAGCTGCTACATCAAAAAGTAACAAACCGAAAATACCTGCGCAGGCCATCTGAAAAAGAAGACACCAAGTGTCCCCTGTGCATTGGCTGAGCACTCAAAGGTGAAAGCCACTCGGTATGACTAAATTATCATAATCAGCCATAGTTTCAACAATGAGTGCAACTACTCCCATCACCCTTCAAACTCAGGTGATAATGGCAATGAATTATAGCTTACCCCTTATAACGAGCCGGTAATTTGAATGACCCACTCGTCGTGCGCTGGACCTGGTGGGGTGAATGATGTGATTCTTCATCTTGAGGAAAGACCGTAAGAGATGGAACAAACGATACAGGAGCGAAACCACGTCGTCATGGCATAGAAGAGAAGTGGAAGAGCAAGTCACTCATGCAGTATAATGGTGCTCATGTACGCAAGGGCAGTAAAGTCAGCAGCAGTGGAAGTTTAAGGAATTGTAAGTTGGTTTAGATGAAAAAAGGTGATGGTTCACTCATTTTAGTCGTGGTAGGTGAATGCAGGTGACATTTTCAGGTGGCACTTTCACGTGGCGAAGTTAGCTGCCTTTTCAATCTGATTAAGAAACCTGCAAGCTCTGTTCGAGTGACAAGGGCCGCTGGGAAAGTCCCGAAAGGAGGAACAGAGGGAGGGGTCGGTAGCGAGTATTAACGAGTTGAAATTATTTTGTTTCTATTCAATTCAGCGGCTGTATTCTGTAGTGTAACAACGAAAGAGAACTGATCATTGGCGTCTTAGTTCTGCGTGCGCGTTTGTTTTCGGATATGATTTCTATTCTTTTCCCTTTCGCTTGAGTTCATTTCAGCACAATGCTAATGATCCTGTGTTTATCTAATAAGTTGCTTTATCTAATAAGCTGCTTTCGTGAACCCCATGCTTATCACACTGCATTCAAATTAAAATTATCGATTGTTTGTGGGTTTGCAGCAGCTACTCTGGCTGATTTGTTTGAATCAGCGAGTCATACCATGCTCTGTGTCGCAGTTTATTTTCCGTAAAAGTTGCACTGAGTGGCATTTTAGAAAAATACTCGGATTTTTTTTCTGAAAGTATAACTATGAAAACTGTGAACATATCGGTGAATTTCATAATGTTCAATATTTTTAAAACGCTGTAGTGATAATTAGAAGTTTGCAAAACTTTCTATTTTTGAGCACTTAAATGATATAGATATTAAGGCTTTTCATGCCAAGCTTGGGTTACATAACATTCGTATGCATGAGACTTAACTACTACTAAAGTGTAGAATACAAGTGATACGACCACGAAAAAAAAAGCCAAGTGGCTGCAACGTGACCATATGTATGCTGTGACTGATTGATTTATTTGTGGGGTTTAACGTCCCAAAACCACCATATGATTATGAGAGACGCCGTAGTGGAGGGCTCCGGAAATTTTGACCACCTGGGGTTCTTTAACGTGCACCCAAATCTGAGCACACGGGCCTCGACATTTCCGCCTCCATCGGAAATGCAGCCGCCGCAGCCATGTATGCTGCGACTATTCATAAACTGTACCTTGTTGATTAACTGAATACTACCCGTATGATGTGACGTTGTGTCTCAACGCCAACGTTGGTCACCGGTAAAACGCTGCAACGTGCGCACCAGTAATGACGTACTGTTGGTTGTTCGTTCCCGGTTAATTCAGCCTCTTTTACACGAAGCTGTTTCACTGCGATGTGCCCTTGAGTACTTGTCGCTTTTTATGTCAATCTTATAGCATATAAAACCATAAGACAGGTGATCATCACTTACGCAACCATTCAAGGCAGTAATTTTTATGGAGCAACAATTCATCTGAGTGAAACATACGTCACCTAATAACTTTTATCGACGTGAAAGAAGCACGTTGACACAAAATACGTTATGAAGTTGCCTAAGTGACGTCTGTGAAAGTGCTCGAACGATTTTATTGAATTTGGGCAAATACATAATATATTTGTGAACTGCTACCTTACATAAAGAATCGACTGTATATGAGTAGCTCTTGTAGCGCGTAGGGCAGAAAACAGCTGGTCATCAGGGGTAACTCATGGATACCAAAAGAAAACAGGTGTGAGGGGGAGCCAGAAAGTTAGGTGGCAAAATGAGATAAAGGAGTTTTCAAGGATAACGTGTAAGCTGAAAGAAGAGAACCAAGCTGATTATAAAAAAATGTGAGAGACGGCTTTGCCCTGCAGCGGGTGCAGTCAGGCTGCTGCTGCTAATAATGATAATGACGATGACAATACGTTTGCATTTTGTTTGAGCATCTCTCAACAGTGATAAAGTTTCCACTCGCAATAGTGATAAAGTTTCCCCTTGAAGAATTATTGTGTCGAGTAAAACCTACCACCCAGTCACTCACATCATGAACTCAATTTGAACATGTTTCATTCAGACAGGCTATAATTCACTGTTCCAAACACTGCTGAACGTGACCTGAGAGCAGAATTCGCCAATTTCCTGACACAAAGTTGCAGCTACGAGTGAATTAGGGGCCTGGTTTTGTTGCGCCATGGGTTGTTCCGGGAGGGATAGTTTTGGTGGAAAATAAATGTTGTCCAAGTGGGACTTTGAGAAAGCACAGATGAACTGTTATTGGCCAAACCAAATACACTGGCGCAACAGCGAAAGAAACTGTTCCAGCAATGTAGACCAATCTAGTGCCTCTGTCCAAACCAGGTCATAAATTGCAGCGTTCAATTCAAATGTCCTAACATAGAACAAAAAACAAAGATGACTCTAGCAGTTTCGGGAACGATTGCCGTTAGTTATTCAATTTCTACGAGTCACTATCGTAATAGGACACTTAGCAATGGCTACTGCAACAATGTTGCCTAATAATGGGTCAGTGAAAGAAACAAGATAAATTCTGTAGCCAAGCACCATACTGGTTAAATTGCTGGGTCTGTAACACTTACAACCTCTCTATGGCGCATTTAATCTGGATGGGTCAGTTTGCGCAGTCGTTTAACAAACTAACACAATTTTTAAACTAGGGGGTAGCCGGTATTTTCTTGCCCTTTTGAGAGAGTTTCTTGAAAGGAAACCGCTTTTAAAAAAAGTTTGTCATTCTTACTTGTTTTCCTGCCTGAAATTACGAAAGAAACCGTTCTACAAGATGTACATTACGCCAACGAGTGAGTAAGAAGGCGAAGCGAATTGTGGTGTTATGTGCCGAAACAACGATGAGTAACGAGTATTGCCGTAGAGGAGGGCTCAGTCTGGCGTTCTTTGACGTGCAGTGGCGTCTCAAAGTAGATGTGTTTCTAGCCTTCCGCCTCCGTCGAAGTGCGAGCACCGCCACAGCCGAGATCGCGAGCTTCGAATCGGAAGGCGAGCTCTGTAACCACTGTACCATCGAAGAACACAAAAAGGCGACGGGAAGACTGCACGGGTAGCAAGTCGTAGATGTCGCACTCTCGTTGTCCTTTCGCATTGTATCTTCTCCAAGATTTGGTTAAGGCACTCGGCTGCTGACCCGCAGGTCGCGGGTTCAAATCCCGGCTGCGGCGGCTGCATTTCCGATGGAGGCGGAAATGTTGTAGGCCCGTGTGCTCAGATTTGGGTGCACGTTAAAGAACCCCAGGTGGTCGAAATTTTCCGGAGCCCTCCACTACGGCGTCTCTCATAATCATATAGTGGTTTTGGACGTTAAACCCCACATATCAATCAATCTTCTCCAAGATTTGATAGCGAGACAAGAATCTGCGCTCATTGCCGTTCCGATAATGCGCGCTGCAACAAACATGAATCTTCTTGTGCAAGTTCCATGGCGCCAACTACGGATGTGCATGAGTGGTGACCCGAACATGGTGGCCGCATTTTGATGGAGGTAATATGTGAAGGAACACTGATTAGAAACAATGACTTGATTTAAACTGATAAACTTCTCTTTGTGAACTCTATTGTCACAAGTTTCACTGTCATAACTTCATTCTTAGCGGTGAAAATTAATGTTCAAGTTTCAATTTTAAATATCGCCCCAAAATTTCCGCGCGTGAGGTAACGAATTTTAAAATGTATTTTATCGCATTTTCGCGACATCGGCTTGATGAGAGTTTCCGAAATTTCATATGCTAGGTCTATGGCACCAACAGACAACAATGTACTTCAGTTTTATTAAGAAGCTATGGACTCACCTTCAAAATTTACTACGTCACGATATTTGGTGCGGGAATCTCATGATAGCGCCTCCACCCGCCTTTTGTTCCAGCCCGTTTTCTCGCTCACCAAGTGTCATGTCGCGGTATAAGTGGTGTTTTCGGCAATCTGAAGTGGAACTTGACTAATACGCGAAACTTAATGCTGCTCTTGAGTGAACCCTTGAGTGAATAGATGTAGGTTCACGTTAAAAAACACCAGATTGTCGAATTTCAGAGTTTTGCACGACGGATTTCCTCATTTTCATAAGCTGAATTTTCGGACGTTAGGACGTCAACATACATTGTTATTACTCAGGAAGTGCCAGCGTAATACTATTCCATTATAACGCAGAACGTCTTGCGAAATTGAGGTAGAATGACTTTGATAATTGCCTTAACCAATATTTTGTATCTTAGTTTTTCTTCATGAATCTGTCATAGGGATTTCGTCTAAGTCAGCCCTAGTTAACCTTCCTGCCTTTTTTCATCGTGTTCTCTCTCTCTCGTCTAAGTTGATTCCACCCCCTCATACCCCAGCTACTTTCAACGCTCCCGAGCGACCATGGGCCGTAGCAGGCGTCGTCGACTTCAGCCAGTGGGAACATTCATCAAACGTCGTGGACCATCTTTCATGCACGCGAGATGGGGAAGTTGTCCGGTAGGTGCCCTCCAGCACACTGCTCTTTCACACAATGTTCTTTTTTTTCTTTTTTTCTAAGCGTATCCTCTCCTCCGAAACAATTAATTCAAAGTGCGAGCTTCATTGTCTTTTCCTTTTTCATCATTAAGATAAACGGGAAAGGTAGCGCCCGGCTAACGACACTTCGTATAAGGCAAGCCTGAAGGGTGCGATAACAAAGATTACGCATCCTTACCTTTTCTTCCACTTTGTCTTTTTTCAGCCTGGCACCAGCGAATTTCAAGGCCCTCATTTCACTACGCGTACGCCAAAGGCCCACGGAAACTCTTACGACTGTAATTTATGGTCGCGGAAAGAAAAATTGTTAGAATGAAGTATGCTGTAAAACAAGTAAAGCTAGCAGAAATAGTTTAAGCTCCGGTGTCCGGCTACAAAATACGCCAAGCACTTGGGGATACAGTGACTTCAGGGCGTTTACCAGCGCACGCTGGCAATTTGATTTGAGACGAGATAAAAATGTTTAATTGCAGTGGTGAGAAATAGGCGAAGAAAAGCTGGCAGACAGCGACGCTTTATAGCGACGAAGTATTAGCCAAGAGCGGTTGATTTTTAGCATGATTAAAACAGATGATTAAATGTGATGTGTTGCAGGATATTAGCTACCATTTCTGCAAATCGGTTGTTAAAGTATTTGTCACGTCTTTACTGCGGCCAGATAGTAAGTTTTTCGTACCGAAGTGAATCTTCGGTTTAGAAAACACAATTGATCGAGTGATGTCATACTATCTTGCCATGTGTTTCCATTGACATACATTTGAGGTACTCTTCACAGAAATCATGCTTTGGTATCAAATGTTTTCCATTTGTTCATAGTAATATTATCATGCCTGCAAACGTGGAAGTTTTGCAATATTCTGATTAGATCTCATATTCGAAAGATCCTCGGAAGATATTTTTCTCAATTTACTGTATTTTCCATCGAAAGGTGATCTATCACGGTCACCTGTAAACTCTCTAGCTTTCCTCTTGTCGTTTAAATCTTTGTTTTCTTTCGGCAACAATGGGATTTTTTGTGATAACGACCTTATCAGATACAAATTATGAACTCACTGTTTATTGAACCCGAACAATACTCCTGCTTTCAACCGCCTCGACTGTGCCTCATTATCAATAATAAAAATATAACTTTTGTTGCGTCATGTTATACTCGAGTAAAGGTTCTGGCCTGGTACACGACATAGATATAATAATGCCGCAATTAAAATACTGTTCTCAACTTGCTCTTGTGTGGTATTTTCTGCCATACTGATATATTGTCTTAATGAATTTAGGCAGATACTTTATTGAATCTTCAATACAACCTGCTAAAAAACCACATGTAATTGAAGCTTTCGTAACCCTGCAATACGGAGTTTTCATAAACGTATCATTATTGTTGGCGTTGTACCCCAGCAGCTAATAATATTAGAAACAAATAGGAACCACTTGAAATGAAAAGACTGTGAACGTGAACAAGAGCACTTTTCGTGTTATACATACACTTGTATGTGTTTTAATAGAAACTGACGCAGCATGTCACCACCTACTTTCAATATTGATAACATTTATGACTGGGTATACTAACCACGAGCAATTGGCTCCACAGAACAATTTTATAAGTGAAGTTTATTGACTGAGTGATAGTAAATAAATATACAAAGGTACAATAGGAACCATATGCACAATATTTCGTGGTTGTGAATGCCACAAAAACTCCTTGGGCAAAAATAGAACCAAACTAGTCTGCAAATGTTGAATCATTATAATTATTATTAGATTGATTCAAGTATTCCCAGACTGCGTGGTAACGAAAGTGTCGTTTCCGCCCCCCCCCCCCTCTTTGGTTCAGCTTCAATGGCCGGAAGGGTCAATCATTTGCCTTATCTAAACGCGGAATACTCCGTCGAGGTTTGAGTTACTGCAGACAGTTGCATTTGCCATGGAATACACGCTTGGAAACAAGCATATACTGGGCGTTTCAAGAAATGTGTCCAATATTTCTAAAAAGTCCCGAAATGCAGTATTTGCACGAGGTCTTCACAGTTGCTTTTTCTGTAGCACAGGCATCTTAAAAGGGTTGAAGACCTCATTTTTAACAGCAATTAGGAAAGTTATAATATTACCTTGCTAATTAGTGGAGCTATGCAGTTGAGCCAAATGAGAAAATTGAAGTCCTTCGTGCGAAGAACCCATTGCTGCTTTAATATTTCGTAAAAGTAGCCTCAAGTAATAATTGCGAATTGATAACTTTCGCTTAAAATCTGTGGTGAAACCGAAACCAAAACGTGAAAGGGCACAACTTCCATATTGGTTTGAAACGTCCGAAATGATATAGCGTTGTTATATAAACCAATAACCGACTTAGTTTTGTGGATGTGTGTGCTGCGCTTGCAATTACAGCACGCATGACGCCAATACGTTAAGCAACGGGGAAAAACTTCACCATTGTAAACGCTGTTTCTAATAGAGACGTCAATGTAATCGTCTGCTTGTTGCGCTCACCAGTCCTTTAGTTTCGATTTCGCCGCAGATTTCAGTATACAGTTATTACTAAAGCCCGCTTTTTCAATATCTCAAAGCGGCCTTGAGTTCTTGGCATCAAGGACTTCAATTCTCCCATTTGATTAGACTGCCAAACTCAAATAACTAAAAAGGTAATATATTCAACTTTCCGAATTTCTGTTACAAGTTATGTCTTCAACCCCTTCATTATGCCTGCCGCCACAGAAAAAGCATCTGTGAAGACTGCGAACAAATAGCGCCTTTTCCTGATTTTTAAAGAATATTGAACACATATCTTAAAACACCCTGTATACTATATAAAGGAAAGCTTATAAAATATTATGATAAAGTCAGATGCATTTAAGTACGCCGGCTCGGCTTATCAACACCTAAATCAGCCCTCTAAAGGTGTCCCAGTGGATGCTACCCCGCTAAATAATTCCACGACAAGCTCTGCTGTTACCATCTTCAGCCTGGTCGTTTACACTAGAACATTAATGAAGTTGCTCAGGTGATCTGTCAGCTTATGTTACACCCGACATTTTTCAACGCGGTACTTCCACACAGGGTCAAGAACATTACAAATTGTCGACGAGTTACTTCACCGCGAACGTGTCTTGACAGGAAGTCTTCTTCGAAAGTTCAGCGTCATCGTAACAAAGTTCGAGCAATAATCATTCTCGCGCTGCAATTTGTATATTTGTATGCAGTCGCCAATATCATCCCCCTTTTTTTTTTCGCTGTCGAGAGGACCTTCATCATGCCGCGCTTTATTATTCTGGCCGGTAAGTTGTAAGAAAAGTTGTCTGACGCACAATCACGAGAAAAAAGAATGAAAATCAAGGACTGATGAAATATTTATGCATATTGAGGGCTAATACTTAAAGCTACACTTTCTTACCCTCCATGTGGTTCTACTTTTCTTTGTCTTACTATCCGTCATATGTTCTCTGGTAACGAAGCAACGCTTGTTATTGAGAAAGGACGTTCCCTAAGAAATTATGCATACAGAATTCACTCACTGCCATGTTCGGAAAAGCTCAAAGGGCTCCGCCATGGTGCTTCCGCGTGTTATTCATAGATCATATTCTATAGTCATGTGAGCCGCTTAAATTTCATTGGGCTTCTTTACGCGAGCCACGCTTGATTGTATTATTTCGTATCGGTTTCATTTTTCTAACGGCACTTGAAGTGCATGCGTATTCTTGAACGTGTCTTACCCCAGCATGCGAGGAGTAAGCTATCGCTTGAATTAATTACTATTTAATGTTTACTTTCAATTCACACCATCACTACGATTGTCAGGTAAAAACTCTTCGTGTTTGAGCATTTCAGCTATTGCTGGTCAACCTTGTGTATGGAGTGCTTGGGCTGTGACTTTTTCTCTATTAATTCTGGCAGCGGAGTCGAGTGCCTTGATGCGTTCTACTGATGACCGGAGTATATAAATTTGAAACGAAAGATTAAGACGATAACGTGCACTGATGCGAATGCCTTCACAGAGTTTCTAAATAGATTCATCACTTTGTGATGAATTACATTTTGTGGTCGTGGGCATGAGCGGTTTGGCAAGCAAGAATGTTGCTGATATTTATATGTGTGCGCACGGGAACACAAGGACCTTTCCCCCTCTCTATAGCCACCTGAGTGAGAGTATTAAGTGAGCCCTATACGTTGACATAACAGGGATGGGGGTGGTGCGATGGCTCGGGGGAGGGTACAAAGACAGCCTCATAAATTGACAGAATATGGAGAGGGGCACTGAAACGTACCTTCGCCCTTACTGAAGGGGAACCGTGCACATGCCTATGCTGATAATGATCAAAGAAACAGACACAAACTGCGTGTTCGTGGCGCAGTATACGCATATGTGTAATTGGCCTGAGATAGTCTGGCATTTTCTACAGACGCCAACTCTAGCGCCTTCAAACTTCACAAAATGCAACGGAGCGAGCAAGTAAAGCATAAAAAGCAAAAACAAATAATTTTTAAAACACGCATAGCTGTCCTTATCCCCACGTAAGGTTTTATTCATGGAACAAAGTGCTTTCGCGGGAGAGCGCTTGCTGCCTTAACGGCGACCTGAGTCACTCGAGACCCGCATGTTTGCGCATCACGGGGTTTGTTCTAGGCGCTCCTGAAACTTTAAATTGATTCGGAAAGAGAGGCTTCTCTAAAAGCAGGAGGCCGCTGTTTGTACAATTGAAGTTAGATTTCCGCACGTTTTAAAATCGCCAAGCTGGCTGCAGAACAATTCAACGGCACCTGTGGCACTGTTGTCATGCGTGGATCCTCGCAAAATAGCAATGGAAATAGCCCATTAACCACAGAGAAACATTTCAAATTGTATGCAAAAAATAGATTCGAGATCCCGAAAATCTCTGGCTTTAAAAATGAATATTGTAGAGAAGCCTCCGAACACTGAAATGGGTTGAACTCGCAAGTGCTTTCTAGTGAGTCTGCCCAAAACGCCACTCGCGCAGGAGTCCGTGCTTGGCCGTTACTGTCGCCGTTGTGTATGCTCACTGTGTGCCGGCTAATAAACGCCCTAACAAGTTGGTGAAGGTGCTGGGTACGCGATAGTAGTTGCAAAGGCATCGAAGGGGATCGTAGCACTTGTTTTTTTGTGTGTTTATAATATATTAGCAACGTTTGTGTCGATGCGATGCGTTCAATATACGTTGAGGGAATTCAAGGTCAGAAGTGGTTCAGAAGAAAAGCTATTCGCAACCTCTGGCGATAATAGTATTAAATTATCATTGACACCAACCAATTACCTCCCTCATTAAAACAATGCGCCTGGAAACGTTCATAGATTATCGAGGAAAGACACGAGCTGCTCCATTAGTGTCACCCTGACAACGTGAGAAAATCTGCCATAACGGCAAATTGCGCGAGTTAGTATTTACTCTTTACTAATTCACCGCAAAATGCGGAGACTCATTTGGTACTTGGTCACTGCAGGAAGTAGATGACCCTTTGTACAGCGCCGTCCACCAAGATCATGTAGCTCTTACACGGTTTGCGGCTGCTGGCCTGAAGTTCGTGGGTTCGATCTCGGCCCCAGCTGTCGCAATTTGATGATGGCGATACTAGACCCACAATAACTGTACGATATTAGAGCACGATGACCAACACCAGATAGTCAGAATTTTCGGAGCCTTCCTCTATGACGTACCTCATCATACCGTGCTTATGGCACGTAAAACCACGCGTGGTATGCTGTCGCATGAAAAAGTGTCATAACCTAGCTACTGCTTTTGCAATTGTCTATAGACGACAGATAGAGCACCTCCACGAAAAACGCCCGCATTCACTCCGTAATTTAGTCGGAACCAGCGTATGCCGTTGAACATGGGGGCGTTGTTCTATTATTTTGGCACACGTTGAAGAATTCTATGCTCCGTATACAGCCACCACAACGTCTCTTTGGACAATTTCGGTGGTACTTGATTCCGCTGTCGAAACAAGCTGTGCAAGCAGGTCGCCCTGCGGGCCCAGTTTATTAGATGGACGAGCTTACGCACCGAGCTGCGCAAAGCGTTTGGATCAATGCAGGTTAGATATTATTTCCGTGTTTCATGCGGGTAACTTAATCACCGGAAAGTTTTGTGCCATTCTCATGCACAAAAGGTCCGTTCTTCCGTTGAAATTCAAGTAAGTGGCAAATCACAAATATCAGAGGTTCACCGGAGCAGCGTATTACGATCAGAACTGTAAATGCTGATATCTTGCAACATTAGGTATAGGGGCGTGTTCTTTATTTAAAGACGGAAGTCTGTTTTGGGATACACGTGAGGCTAACGGATAAATTTTGGTCTGCGTTTAGAAAAAAAATGTTTAACGCTTTCGAGTACTTCGTACTCAACTATGGGAGAGCACTGAGCCGTCCCGCTAAAAGTTCTGCCACTAGAACATGAAGGAAATGAACTGGTGAAGTTTGTAGAGTCCTGGCTGTCTTTCTTTCCTGTGTGTGTGTGTCACACAATTCAGCCACACGAACAAAGGATAAGCCCTTGCTGAACGCCCAGCCATCTTGAACTGGTGGCTGTGTTGATGCTTGAGGATATTGTGGATCAAAAAGCCAATGTTACGCATATCTGAGGCGCAACATCAATACGCAAGTACTAGGTGGTGTGTTCTTCACTATAAAATACACAGATAGACAATTCTGCAGACCCTAGTGTTACTAACTCATTTAGTTCCTACGAATCTGCTGCTTAGCCGTTTCTGTGGTCTGCTTATTTATTATTTAGCAAATCTTCGACTCGCGTTCATGCACGGACTTACCCAATTCAAGTGGCAGCCTATCGATCCAAAGGAGCTGGGAGGAATGGCCTGGAAATTGTTTGCCCAGGCGCCTGGACTGGTTACTTAGAACCGATAAGTGTTCTCTCCTCTTCACTCGGCACTGCACACAGCTGCACATATATTGACGTCAAGCGGTGAGCTTTCGGGGAAAGAAGCGGGGCGCACGTTCACAGGCGCTGTACTGCGCATGCGTAATAGTAAGGGAAATAAGATGGCGCAATACACTTCATCGCAAAAAGGCCACCCCCCATAGCGCACTTTTATTGATTGTTAGGCACTTTCGGCTTGCAATGAGAGCAACAATGGTGGCTAGTTTGTTGCACATCTTGGTCAATTCCGCTATTAACCTGATAGGACAGACTAAAGACACCGTGCGCGCAGCACGCAGTTGTTTGTGGTGGCTCTAGAGTTCGTCCTAGTAGTTTACACGCGTGATTACCCTTCCTACTGCCCCCCCCCCCCCCCCAAAAAAAAAAGGGCTTGCAGTCCATTCATTCTTACAGTAACCGCGATATTTCAGTACGTTGAGTGATAATTACCGTTTCGTACCTCGCAGTGGCCCCACCGCGGTGGTCTAGTGGCTAAGCTACTCGGCTGCTGACCCGCAGGTCGTGGGATCGAATGCTGGCTGCGGCGGCTGCATTTCCGATGGAGGTGGAAATGCTGTAGGCCCATGTGCTCAGATTTCGGTGAACGTTAAAGAACCCCAGCTGGTCGAAATTTCAGGAGCCCTCCACTACGGCGTCTCTCATAATCATATGTTGGTTTTGGAACGTTAAACCCCACACATTAATTAAACGCCTCGTATTGCCGCGTTAGCTACTACCTCGGGTATTATGCATTCAGTTATCGCCTTATGGCCATTTCCTACGCAGAAAACGAGAATTACTAGCAGCTGAGATGCAGTGCGCACACGTGGGGCCTGACGCCGATAACTTTACCACGGCTGATTCTCCCCACACATCAGCTTTTGCAGAGAAAGGAAATTAACTGTACAAAGCGCGACCACTATTTTTTATCCAGTTCACGTTTCTGGCGCACTCATTACTTCCGTATTGCACAACCAACTATAGTTAACCTGCAGTTAGTTACTCGTAAGTAGAAGGTAACGAGGCACCGAATGATTCGCCTTCAGCCCAGATTCTGAGTATGACCTATTGCGAAAAACGTCGTTAAACATCATTATTGCGAATAGAGTATCGGTTAACTTACGATACGTTGAAGAAAAACGTTGCTCTCGCGAACATCGTGATGCTTTCCTAACAGGCACCACGATAATTATACTTATAGAAATAAGTGCTTGCTTTGTAGATTCCATGATATGAACGTTGAAAACGTAGCCACGTATAGCGTTCGAAGTTGTTGATAGCGTGTTGCGTTTGCGTCACTTATAATAAAGATCTCTACGACATTTAGCTCGGCCTGGCCCGGTCACGCAAGGGGAAGCCTGTTACACTCGGTTATGCTTGTTTACCCTCGTAGACGAAGCAGTTTGCCACCCGAACGATATAGCTTGTCCAACGACCAAACAGCCCTCAGTACCGTTGTTCCGTCAGTTTTAGATGCTGTTACCGTAGTGAAATGTGAGGCATCCATTACCGCCCCTAAGAGCTCGTCGCTGTCGTCTTTCAGCCTTCTTCTTCAGAAGTTTAGTTTAGTGAAGTTCTACTGGCTAACCTCCCTGTCCTTCTTTATTTACTCCTCCTTAGCGAAGTTCTCGTTCAACACCCGTTTCTGCCTGCCACTTCGCGCGCTTGTACTCATGTTTTCGTTTTAGTCCCTTAGCAAGCCAAACGAAACTTGCAGAATGGTTTGATGCAGCTTAACGCTTTCGCCACTGGGACCGCGGAGACAACTTGGGCACAGACAGCTCAGCGTGCTCGCTCGCCCCGTCCCTCGTGCGAACATGACACAAAGGTTGAATGAAAGAACTCGATCGCCAACTGAACGTATAAGATATAGCACCAAGTGCCGTGATTAACCAGTGGATACGGCTAAAGAGGCAGCTTTTGTCGTCGTAGAAGCTGTCACCTTCCTTCATGGCAGTGATCGGAGTAGCGACAGACACGGAAAGTCTCGTGGTATACGTTGTTCGCTTCACAGCTAGCGTGGTATGCATTTTAGATGCGGAGCATCTTATACTCGCGCCTTGTAGTGCGCCGTCCGCACCGCTTCTCGAACATTCGACAGCTGACGCGCGCGCATGCGCCGTCGCGCCGTCGCCCACTCTTCCACCATCTGTGCATTCCTTCCTCCTCTACACACGGCGCGCGCTTCACTCCTTTACCATCTGTGCACCCTTCCTCCTCTACACACCGCGTTCGACATCTACAATTCTCCTGATTCTCCAGTGGACGCGCATGTGGCGTCGCGCTTCGATAACATTCAACAGCTGACAGTGCATGCGCCGTCGTGCTGTATATATACTCAAGGTCGGCGCTCGCTCGCTCAGTTGCCGCTCGTCGGTTGGTTTGTACGGTTCGTCGACGTCCAAGGTCGCGGTGAAATGAATTCCAACGAATCCACAAACACAATGATCGACGTCCCTTCGACCAGCGCCGCCCTTTCGCATACGTGTGTACGTGTTCACTCATTTAACACCCCCTCCTACAACCACGTTAACCAATTTAGCCATCGACCCAAGTAAGTCGCAATTTAACACCCCATTTCACAACCACGTTAACCAATTTAGCCATCGACCCAAGTAAGTCGCACTTTAACACCCCGTGAACCAATTATATGGTCCGCATCCTCCTCAGTGTTCCCCCGAGGGAAGCTGCGGGCAATTTTTTTCGGTACAAGGCCAAGCGGAGATATACGGCGAAACTAGCTCGACTAGGCCCGTAGTTGCTCTGTCGTCAGATAGAGATCAAGTTGGTAAAGATATAGTGTTCCGCGCACGTAAGAAAGCAAAGACAGAATGACGACGAAAGCGCAGATAAGAGACTGTAAAAAGGCAGACAGAAGAAGAGAAGATAGTAAAAATATATACTCATGTAGTCACAATATTTATCAAGTACTCAAAGCACAAGCAACCAAGTGACCAAACGATCGATAATTCTACAAGAATGCTGCAATTATTAGTATTCGTGCGATAGTGAATTGCGGGTAATACTCCCAGGTAATCTTTATATCTAATTTTCGTTTTGTGTTTGCTGAATTATATTGCTTTTCTCCCCTTCTTTCGTAGTAGTGTTTACTAATTTCGGGGTGATAATTATCAGATGTCATCCTATAGCGCAAGCACAATGTTGGTGTTGTCGTTAATGTAATCTTAAGCAGTCACGTTCCTGAAATCTTTTCTGTCATTTTTTTTATTCGTCTCTCACCATATGCGGTCCCAATTTGCGAAAAAAAAAACAAACAAGAGAGAATGGCTTCCACGGTGTTGCACGTACTTGTGCGGCAATTCTCCAAGAAGACCAAATCCTCGCACCTGGTGCCTCTTACCAGTTTTCCCACTTTCGGGAAAATCTGTTTAGTTTTTACGAACCTCCATTCCATCCAGACCGAAGGGTGCTTGCAGGTAACTTTTACGGATAAAAAGTTGGAGGCCCGGTACTATCCCAGGCAAATAGGAGTAGGCATTTGTGCCGTTGTTTATTTGCTGCCGACGTCTGTCACGCCTTTTAACCCCCTGTCTATTTCTGTCTCAGGCATCTGAATTCCGCCTTTATGGCTCCATTCTTTCTTTTCTACCTGTCACGTCTGAGAACGGGAGCCTATTGCGAAAACTAGCTGTACTGACAATATATATATATATATATATATATATATATATATATATATATATATATATATATATATATATATATATATATATATGTGTGTGTGTGTGTGTGTGTGTGTGTGTGTGTGTGTGTGTGTGTGTTTGTCGCTTTAACCTCGCCATTGTCTTCGCCCAGGACCAAACGGGCCTCCTTGAGGGCTGGCTCCGAAGGCTGCTTCGAAAGTGCTCGCATCGACTTCGCCAGGAATCTCATCTCGCAGAGGAATGGAGCCCTTGGCTCACACATTCGCTTTTTCCACCGCCAACCAATTGACGACGCCTTATCTCGCCTCGGCTGGCTCGGTCTGGTGACCCTCTTAATCGGAACTCCAGCGTTTCTTTTTTTTACCTTGCTTCGTCTTTTCCAAACAGCTTTCGTCATAACCGTACTCTTCGTTCCCTTAGGTAGGTCCACCTCCCTTACTTTTCTATTTCTACCTACTGGTAGGCTTATGAAGCCTTACACACAATGTAAGGTCCTCGACTCTGGCTTCCGAACAATAAAAGACGCCTTGACACTTCAATTTCTCTCTCTCATTCCTCATTTTCTCCCACCTCCTGTATCTCTCTGTCTGTCTCATTTGGTTTTGTTACGCTTAGTTGTTTTTACGGCTTATCCACCATTTTAGCATGTCAAAGGCACCGACCCTTCACGCCTTCATTTATTCCCACTATTCTGTACACTCTTTCTCTCTTAACGTGTCATTGGCTGAGCTCGAAATTCTGGCCCCGGAATGGGTCCAGAACGCTTTCAGAATAGAAGCTTTAGGGCCTCCACTACCTCTATCCTTACTCAGCCTTTCTCTTTCCCCTTCCCGAGATCTCTCTTTTCGATTTCCAGGACTCAATTTCTGTTCTTGGCTGGCGCAGCCCGTCGCAGCTATGTGATGGTACGTATATAACTTCGCGTTTTTATAGTTCTTATCATTCTTATCCAGAACCACGGTCAAAGAGTGCGCTCACATTCAACCTCGATAGATCGGCCTCATGCTGTTAATCGATTCGTGATCCCGCATAGAAATAGGCTCACTTATCACGCCTGCGTCTGTTTGTAGTGACATTTCGGGCCGCATCTCAGAAACGCAATGGAGCGTGACAATCGTGCACCTTCGATCCTGCCGAGCTCAATACCAGTTTCTCTATGCTTTCCTGTTTCAGGCGATAAGCGCCTACCACTACTACTACAATCACTTGCTCGCCGTATATCTCTCCTACAATGGAATACGCAGGGTTTCTCCAACACGCACCTGTATTCGATCGACCCAAACTTGCAACTTCGTTTGCCATCCGGCTTCCCACGATGCGCTGAAACTTTACTGTGTCGCATGAGGTTGGGCGTGGCATTTATGAATTCGTGCTCTCGTCTCCTTGGAATGGCGAGCACTTCAGCATGCAACATCTGCGCCTGCGAGGAAACGCTCGAGCACATTCTATGTCATTGCCCAGCATACCAGACCGAACGACGTATTATGGAAGCCAAGTTCTGTCAGCTGGATTCACGGCCGCTTACAGAAGAGAAGATCCTGGGACCTTGGCCGACGGCTTTCCATACGCACAAAGACACTAAAGCCCTCTTGTACTTTTTAAGGACCACCAGACTTCACGACCGCTTGTGAAAGAACTGTGCGAGGCCGTGCTGTGTAGTCTCGAGCTGACTATTTATGCTTCTCTTTCTTACTCCTCTTCTTTTCTGTCTCTTTCCGTTCTATTATTCCCCTTTTCCTCCACCCCAAGTGTAGGGTAGCCAACCAAGCCAAGCTTGGTTAACATCCCTGCCTTTCCTCTCTATTTATCTCTCTCTCTGTGCCTCTTAAAAATGAAAACGATGACCGCACATGTAAATACAGCAATAAGTAAAATTGACTGAAATAGAAAAAAATATATTACAATATATACATATATACTTAAAAGTCTGTTTTTTTTTTGTAAAATGGGAATCGTGACAAATTGCGTTAGAAGAAGCAGAGACAGACTGAAAAAGTAAGATAACAAGTGAGTACTAATTACCAACACAAGCTTGTCTCAAGATACGTTTATCCCGGCTGCGGCGGCTGCATTATCGATGGAGGTGAAAATGCTGTATATAGGCCTGTTTGCTCAGGTTTGAGTGCACGTCAAAGAAACTTAATCATAACGTCACATGCCAGATTCGTTACTTATCTGGAAGGGGCACAAAAGGTGCAAACACGGTAATGACGCCGGGATATCCTTTCTGCGTATGTTGTTTCACATGTTCTTCTGACGCTCTCTAAACCCATTTAGTTCCTAATGTTCTCGCTCTTTCTATTGGCGTTTCAACACCAACAGCCCGTATAAGCTTTACGCCACGACTTGTGATCACATCGAATTACATTATGTTTTGGTCCTCACTTTAAGGCGCGTTAACGTGTAGGTGAAAGTACCCCGCTTTGTTGTATAATTCGCAACTCCCACTGTAATTCTAAATTTAAATAGGATGTGATTTTTCATTGTGCTAATTACACAATAATAATGTAGACTCTGCAATGACAGTACATATGACATATATTTAGCGCTTGCACGTTCTGTGGATTGCCACGCCCACTGGCCAGAATAACTGCCGGCGTTCTGCATGCAAGAACCATGATGGGTTTACGAGCCATGCTGCTAGAGAATTCCTATGGGTTTACGAGCCATGCTGCTAGAGAATTCCTATGGTGTGCATCCGCTGATTGTAACACGAGCATTAATGTGTGCCACCCTTGTCGTAATTTACGATTCCCAGCTGGTATTTAACCCACGACCCCGTGCTCATAATTGAAATACTATTAGCCCCTGATATTTGGTGCGAAGCTGTCAGGTGAGATAAGTCAAAGGGCGCAAATATAGTCATCAGAGATATTTGAAAACGTTATGCACTTTTGGCGAACACAGCACAGCTTTCCACCTCCATTACCAGCTCAACTTAAATTCAGATCCCTCTGCGATGCCAAATTCACAAACGGTATCGAGCTCGCGGCCTCCTGCTGATCTGAGCGATGCTGTTAGCCAGCACGTCCTACGTTCACAATACTTCAAAACATGTTGACCTCCATTTTACGTTGAGTCTGCAAGACTGCATGTCACAAAAAGCTGTTTGAAATGCGAACATTTTCAAATCTGACGCAACGAAAAGTTTTCGATTGATAGGAATGAGTGCCTCATATCTAGAAAAGTTTTTTCCTCAAAATTGGCATCTGAAATAATTTATCTTAGGACGTCTTGCGCTAACGAAAAGTAATGTAGCACTGATAGCATCCTCAGAAGATGTCATAAGAAAACATTTATCGAGAAAATACTAAGCCCATTTTTCGGATACATCTATGACTTCAAATATAACTCAAGGCGTTTCTTTCAAGTGCTCCAACTTTGCGTCTGCAAGCCTACTCGGGTCAGTACAAAGCACCTAGGTTCTAAATCTTCAGAGCTTCTCCTCGGCAGTGACTCAGCTCTTCAACTTTTTCTGCTCTTACTTCAAACCAAAGCGAAGATCAATCTGGATTAACCACGCCATCGCTTAACGTATTGACGGAGAAGAATCTATGGTAGGTTGCGCTGCATCATTTACCATGGTGCGTCCGACGAAGCAAACGTAAAAATAACGGCAGAGACCACTGCTCCCGTGGAAACCCTAATCCAGCGGATCGAGCTTTCAACTTATCTGAAGTGACATATGAGTCTTAAATTGTACTCGTTATTGGCCAATACGCCGGTTGAGCGTTGGGGACACTGAACCCAGAATGGGTGGTTTCTGATCCGTATATGAGGTTCTACAGTAGCGACAAAAAAAAAGTCACGACATTACACTTTGTTTTTAATTATTTTTTTTCTTTTGTCTCTTTTAAATTGCGCGTGACTTAGAGCTGAATTCATTGGATGACATTAACCAGCGTGCCGATAGACTACACACTACGCATTCAGTTTTAGAAAAGCTAGATTATTCTTACATGACAAGTGCCCTGCCATAGAAACACTGGTTGACAGGCAGGTGATGGTGAAAAATTCTAATGAAGAGCATGAATATATACTTTTGCGCGCTAAATAAACTAAAAAATTAATTGATGAACATTCATTAGTTCATGCGTACTACTTCTTTTGATGTTGTGTCTCTTGCGTTATAAGTAGTTTACGGTGGACTTCGTCGTGCTTCTGCGGAAACAACAATTTTCAAGGTGAAGAAAGTATCTGTGCTCTACGAACATTTTGCATTGAGTAGGCTGTTCTGTGGGATCTACAAACCTCGCTTTATGCCGGTAATTGGTACCAGTGAATGATAATAATAGCGAATAGCTAATGAAAAGAAACTTTGTGGAATCATGCCTGATGGACACAAGATATGTGAAATAATTAGGCTTTTAACGATACTACAATGAGGGAGAAAGAGAAACGAAGAAAAATTGAGCGAAGTTATCCCCACACTGAAAAGGTCGGCTACTCTATACGTCGACTGCGGTAAATTAAAATAGTAAAGTAAAAAAAACCACAGTAAGAAAAAATTGGCCCCGTATCTGCATGATATAGTTGGAATGTCGTCGAAAGACGATAGTCTTGCGTCTAAAGAGAGTCAACAAGACGTTTATTTGTTGTTCTGCGCAAGAAAATCGGTGAATGATATACTGGAGGCACTGCGTTAGAGTGCCTCGAGGGTGCAGCGGAGGCGAACTTGCGCATCAAGTCACGTCACGCGTGAGGCATTAGCGCTATCTGGCAGTTATCTTAGAAAACGAAACGCGCGGCGTGCGCGGCTGTCTTGGAGGTGATAAGATGTAGAACGCAAGGCAACGAGTAGGTGCGACCACTGTGTCGTCTTAGCAAAGCGTTGGGAACACTTGCCTTTTCGTGCAAGCGTTGCCTGGTCAGCACGACGTGATAAACGTTACGCTCCTTATAATTACTTATGTATGCCTTTTCTAGTAAGAGACACACATACATAACACTGACGTGTTGTTATGGTGCCTCAGATATGTGCTATAATTTATTTTAAATGCGAAGCATTTTTTATCGAACTTCGGTGACTTCGAGCGTATCTATCTATCTATCTATCTATCTATCTATCTATCTATCTATCTATCTATCTATCTATCTATCTATCTATCTATCTATCTATCTATCTATCTATCTATCTATCTATCTATCTATCTATCTATCTATCTATCTATCTATCTATCTATCTATCTATCTATCTATCTATCTATCTATCTATCTATCTATCTATCTATCTATCTATCTATCTATCTATCTATCTATCTATATCTATCTATCTATCTATCTATCTATCTATCTATCTATCTATCTATCTATGTTTCTTGATCGCCTACGTCTGAGTGTTTTCTTGAACGCCTCCTTAACTTGATGTAGACAATAATGGTTATGCGTAGTAAGATGGTTCAATGAATACGACTGTCTGGTGATATGAATAACGTGGAGATCCTGTCGCGTACGTCATCAAACCTTTTAATCTAGACACGTGTGGCATGATATGCGGAATTGGTCCTCAGGCGAGTGACGGTTTATGTGTACCCAGGAACAGCGAGAATAATTGATTGATTGATTTGTGATGTTTAACGTCCCAAAACAACCGTATGATTATGAGAGACGCTGTAGTGGAGGGCTCCGGAAATTTCTACCACCAGGGCTTCTTTAACGTGCACCCAAATCTGAGTACACGGGCCTACAACAGAACGACGAGAATAAGCATTGGTAATTCAAACACGAAAGCGTTAAGGAAAGCTGACATCGGCTGCGTTCATTCAACGAATACAAAAGAAAAAATAAAGATGAGTATCGTGTCACACTTCAAACCAAACTATTCTGCGTGGCAATCTGGTATTCTACCACTTAGCCTGGCGAGGTCTCGAGACTGTATTGCAAAAAGTCCTCATGCAGGTTTAGTATCGGTGCAACGTCAGTTATGGGTGCAGGGCTGGCTATATAATCTTATGTGCATCACATGTACTGCCATGATACAGGCGTTATGTCGGGTCAGCGATAATTGTAGTTCCAGCTTTCATAGCAGGTAATGGCATTGTAATTGTATTCATGTGTTTCAGTGTTGCACATGCCGGTGATAAGCGTGTGATTAACGAAAAATGCCGATCGACCTAATAATGCTGGATTAAAAACCAAAGTAACGCAGTATATATAGAGAGAAACTAACTGACTGTTTCTCATAACACCGACTCCTACAAGACATGGATCGGCCAAATTTCTTTTTCTATAGATGCGCTTCACGTTTACTCTAAATTTTTAACACGGCAGCATTTCAGTCATAATTAAGCCTCGATTGAAGCCGCAGCACTTGCCTGCGTTCTTCGACAGCTTATAGGCTCCTCTTTTGTAGAGAGCAAAAATAACTAAATTTCACTTGCTTCCCCGGTAATTCTTCATTACTTCAATCGACCATTCATAAGTACAAGAACACACGTCCGCTACTGCTAAATATAATATGCGGCATGAATAAAATATCAACCGCTAATTTTTTCCGCATTCACCGCTTAGCGACGCTACAGCAAAGCTGTTGCCTCTTTGACAAAAAAAAGACAAAAAACGTAATCAAGGTAAATAAAAGCGAGGAGCTTTAAACTGGCTGTATTTCCACGGTAAGTTCTGGAAGTAAAGGCGCTTTATCAGGAATAATTATACGACATTGAAGTAATCAGCGGGCACTAGAGCATGATCTTTTATCGCCGGATCATCGGATACCAGTGGCCCTACGTCTACACTATTTAGGCATTACGTGGACGTTACGATCGACGTAAGAGAAGATCCACTTCATGTCTGTGCCCAGCAGACACTCCTCGCTGCCGTTATGCGGGTAGCAGAAACAAAATAAAAAGCAGACTTAAGAAAAAAAAACGTAAATCCCTAGACAAATCAAAAAGCGATGGAACCACCTTGTGCTACCGCCGGACTACCTTGTTTTCTCAAGTGTCTGGCACACGCTTTGAATTCACCGCTTGTAGCTCTGTAGGCCGCTCACTGCAACTACGCCCAGTTTTACGACCTCGGCTTCGTTCGGCATTCCAGCAGCTGCTGTGTGGTCGAGCCACCAATTTTTCGGCTGTGTTGATCTTCGGTGGGATCACGTAGTACACAGAACCCCGCTGTCCATCGCATACATTTGCTTGCGGGGATAACGCAGCTTTGATAGTGAGTATTTCTTACCACTTTTCCACGTTCTTTACCCTCCTTCCTGGTCCCCTCTTCCTCCTGCTATTCTTTTACACGTGTAGCTCTTTGCTTTTAGTGTTCGTGCTCTACTTCAAGTATCTTGTTCATTGTCAGTGCTTTCTTTGTTTTTTTTTGTGCGTATGAGATACTTCACAGGAGTTCTTTGTTTGTATTCTTTGTTTGCCGGTCTGCCTTGACCAAAGCCGTGATCGGAAAAGTAATTAGGCTTCATTTACAGCGTGCTCGTTCGTTACCCGATTCCATTTTATGCCCACGTCTGTCTGCATTTCTTCGTTGTTACCGTGCCTCGCACACGGCCAAGTTTCTGCGAACTTTGAGAATGTGAGTACAGATTATTTATGCTAAGCAACCTTCTGATTAAAACAATATTTCGTAGTTTAGTCTTTCGGAAAGTCTTCTAAATACTTGAGCTAGTTGGAGGTGAATAAAAGGTGTGTTCGTGGTGCCTGAGTGTTAGATTAACGTTTCGAAGTAAACATGTATGCGTTCTGCGTTGGTGGACGGTATGGGTGCTTTTTACCTATTTTGGCCTCGAACCACTCCCATCCCGCCTCGGTGGAACAGGGGCTAAGGTACTTGACTGCTGACCCGATGGTCGCGGCTTCGATCTCCGCTGCGGTGGTCGCATTTTGGTGGAGGAGAAAGGGTAGAGCTCCGTCTATTGCGCAATGTCAGTGCGGGCTGAAATTTTCTGAGCCTTCCACTACGGCGTCTGTTATATTCCTCATGGTTTTTCGGTACTTTACATACCAAATAATATTATACACTACTTCTCAATAGTAGGGAAACAAACTGCATGTTTTTGGTATCTTCCATTCAGTGCCTCCACCTTCTGCTTGTGACTCATCTTTCATTCTCTGGCAATCAGAGCATCCGCATCAAAACACACTGCATGTTTATGTTATCTTCCATCCAGTGTCCCCACCTTCCGCTTATATTTTATCTTTAATCACGTACTGCCTTACATGCTATACCATACTCTCGTTTCACCTTTGTAGCATATTATTCCGTTTTTCAAGGAAAACTCCGGTACGTATGCCTGCATAGTACACGTTATTACATTCTGCATTAGCGAAGCTCTAACGAGCTTGTATGGTTACTTTTACCAATGTACTGAACGTCGTCATTGATCTGAAATGTATTAACAAAGCGCTATTATGAAGAACACAGAAGGAGGCGAGAAACGAATGATGCTGTGTCTTGCCATGAATACAGCCACCCCCAATGCGAATCACAACATGCTGGAAGAGGAAACTGCAGGGCCAACAATGTGAAGCCGGCATCAAAATTTGTCGGTAAGGTCAAAAAACTCTCGACTACTGCTGCATCCTGAGCAATTTCGTGTTTTCCAGTGTTACAGTGTAGGATTGGGGGGCACCATCAAACATAACTATCGTGTTGCAATTTATATTCAGCTCCACGTGTCCACTGATGTTAGAGGCCTGGGGCAAGTATTTTCCTCTAGCTGAAGCTACGCCTTGTAAATAGGAGAGAAATGGACAGTTTAGACATTGAAACATCCCATTGCAACCCGTCGGCTGTTATGTGGCCGCCTCTCCTGTATGTATCCAACTATAAAAATAAAAAAAAAAACACCATGAATGGTGTTCTATAGCTTCTACGGTACATTACTTTCTTCTACCAACGCCGACAACAGCCCGTGCGACATACTTGGACTCGCTCGTCAAAGTACGTGGGTGTACCTGGCGCGTCGAAAAGCCCATGGAACTCGCGCCTGGCCTTTCAATATGACGCCGTTGCCGCTGTAGCACAAAAGGAAAAAAAGAGAATTCCTTCCAGATAGGGCACTGCTTTTCCAGTGGAGCCGTACTCTCCTTCCTAGGTTTCGGCGGTTCTGCTTCCGAAAATGGGCATACCTCCACGAGACCAGTGAACACCCCCCCCCCCTTCACTGCTATACTCCCCGTCCTCATTCCTAATGCATTTCCGCCCGCTTTCACCACCTGGAGGTAAGCTCTCACTGCACGTTTCAGACAGAGTGCTCTTGCACATTCACACACACTCGCTTTCGCTCTCCCCGATTCCCGCGGCCCGTCTTCCCGAATTTCTCCTCCGGGCGATTCTCCCGCGCAGACGTCTTTGTCCCCGACGCATCCATAACTCTCTTCTCCGTCTCCGAGAATTCCTTATTCGCGTTATCACTTCATTTTTCTTTCAGCAGTCGCAAATTTCCATATAGATTGAATGGCCCGTAATAAGTTGTCTCAGAGTACATATATCTATATATTTTGCTTTATATGTCTCTTTTCTGCCCCCTTTTGCAATTTAATTTTCAAACGTTGTTTGCAGTCTCGCTACTCGATTGTTGAAAATGACAAAAAACGATCTACATTTTCTTAGAGAATTAAAGGTGTTCTCTTCCTTCGCTATTTCTAGGTGGTTCTCAATTTCTCCAACGTATTAACTAGTTCGCTTCAACCGGAATCCTTCGAGCAGGTCTCTATACCTTCATCGACCTAGTCGTAGGCTTAGTAGATGATGAGCGAAAAGACTAGAGAAGTATTCGCCTAGGCTGAGAAGCTTCTCTGTTCCATGCCAATGCTTAAGCACTGAGCACGTAATAAAACGTACATGTCAAGAATCTCATATGAACGGAGGAGAACCTGTTCAATCAATTGTAAAAAAAAATCTGCGAACGCAAAGGAGAGTTGGTTTGAGGCTGGAGTAAGGTAAGTAAACGTAATGACTGGAAATTCAGTCAAAATGGCCAGTTGGTTGGTGTGTGGGATGGCTCGTGAACTGTGCATGCTCGCGAAGGTTTGATAGAATAGAAGCGTTTAAAAAAACAAAACATAGTTGTAGGTGCAGTAGTTTGCACATGACACGGCTCCCGTGCTTCCCCTTATGACGGGTCGAAAATTTTCAATAATATTTGCCCACTCATCCACATCTCAACCATGTTCTATACGCAACCAGTCTGGTATCTGATGGAGGTTCTACAGTCGTAAAGCTGCCATGAACCATGACGTTGCTAATTGCCTCAGCTTGATTAATATTAAAATAGTTATGCTATGGTAATATAAAAATACTTACTTCTGTCCTCTTTTAAATTTCAGTCCCCCAATCTCCTTTCGCAGGGCAGGGTAGCATACCAATCATTCTAAACTGTAACACCCCTGCCATTCCTCTCCCTCTTCTGTTTTGCTTCTTTCAGAAGATTGTAAAAATTGAAGGGATGATGTGATACAAATAGTTAAAACGTTTTTTATTTGCAAGTAATTTCTAATGCAATAACAACAATCTTAAATATTTCTAAAAATTTATACCATAATCAAATGATACTGTACAATAGGACTGGTAGATTTTAATACAAATTTTTAAAAGCTTACCGACACTTTCTTTTAAAAGGCAGTTTACTCGGCCCGACGAACCTCCAGTGGGCAGAGACGGCTCTGAGTAAGTGTGCATGCCTGCGTATCAGGACAATTTATTTCGACATTAAGTCAATTTTTTCCACGAGGCACCTACTGGCATCGACACTAGCTTGGCGTCAGGCTACTGTACTCATTCTAGTAACTTCATGCAGCACTGTGGCTTGTTACAGTCACGTCAGGTACCACACTTCCAAGATGACCGCTTGTGCATCACCAAAACATTCAGAATGGTGTACGCCACAACGGAGCCGTGGTGTGGAGCAGTCGCGGAAACGTCACTTCATATTGTGCAAGCATATGACAAACGGCTCATGTTGTGTTGGGATGTCAGGGTACAGTAGGAAGCGAAAATAGTATTTAAAGACATACTCTAGTTACTTTTTTCAGGGTGCTCTCCTGCATAACACTAACTTTTCTGGGTCCTTTAATGATCAGCCCTTCGTCTGGCAAAAGAAAAAAAAATCTGGAAATCTTCTTGTCAGTGAACCTTCAACAAATTAATTATGCTGACCCGAAGTTTGATGGTTGAATTCCAGCCGTGGCGGTAGTATTTTCATGGAGGTGACGTGGTAGATGTCCGTGTGCTGTGCCATGCCAGTGCAGGTTAAGAAATACTAGATTGTCCAAAAATGCTGATCCCTCTACTATACGTCGATCCTCATATATCGTGGTTTTGAAACGTGAACCCACTAATAATAATAATAATAATAATAATAATAATAATAATAATAATAATAATAATAATAATAATAATAATAATAATAATAATATACTTTAACTGATTCCTTACGAATTTTATCAGCAAAATCACAACTTCATCATCAGCCGCACTGTAAAAGGCCTGTCTATTGCGAACATCTGGTGTTTAGTATTTAACATCCATCGAAATGAAGCCGCAGTGTCCGGCAGTGAATCCCGCCTCCTCGAACGTCACTGTCGCACACCGTAGTCGCTAAGCCACGAAGGAGAATGGAATTAAAAAAAAAAGTGGAAGTGTAGAAGGAATAGCGAGAGTAGCACTTTAAGCTGTTCCCGCCAATTTGCTGTAAATTGTACGTGCCCGTGGAATGTGCTTCGGCTAAGTTTGACACATATGAATTCAGATTGCCTTTGAATTATAACCGTATCTTTTTTACCGCAGTAATGCCCCACCTCAGCGCAGCACGATTTGCAACCATTGCGATTCAATTACACTTCATATGTTCTTGTTTGTGGAAATGATTTCTTGTAATTTTACAGAAAACTAGATGTCTCCAGAGCAGTATTCAAAATTTTATTGCTATGTTATTGTTCGAGCGAATGTTATTGTCAAGCTAAAAAAATCAGAAAGAACTCATAATCTTTGCCTGTTAGAGTGTAAAGCGATGGCGTATTCATGTCCTGTTCTTATTGCATTCCAAGGTGCTTGCCAGACTTCGAATATTGATAGACACGTCAATCGTGCCGTGAGTAAACGAACGCCCGTAGGTGCGCAACGTTGGTCATTGTAAACACCATTATATTGTTTACTGGAAGTGAACCTGTGAAGTACCTTCTCTGACATAATTGATCATTCTACTAATTATTAACCCACTCAGTACGCGTTAGCAAGAAATACGCGCATCTAAGCCGCCACGCACTTTGCTTATACTGTGGCTGATGATGTTGATGATCAATTATGAGTGAGCGCTTTGTAATACGTGTAGTTTGAAACCACCCCTGTGTGTGCGCGTGGGCTGCTTAATGTGCTGTGATTATCTCTCTTCCCTCCCTCCTCTCAATCTATCATCTCTTCAATCGACCTCCCATGCGCAAGGTAGCAAACCGGCTGCCTATAGACTGGTTAACCTTCCTGTCGTTCATTTCCTCCTAATTTTTTTCCTGTTTTTTCAAACCACCGACTCGCTGCGCAACTCCCACAACGTGGCAATGCCAGCTACGATTATACATTTCCTGCACGTAATATTACAAGTTTTAACACGGCTCCACTATCTAAATGACACCTGAATAGAGGTTTTCCTGAAGCAGTTTCAAGATTGGCGTGCCTTTAAGATAAAACAGCTGCCTGCCACTTAGATTGCCTGCTTTGACTAATTCTCGAACTTGCGAATTTAAATGCGAAGCGTTTCTTGGCGTACTCCAGGAACTTTTCGTATCTATATCTATCTATCTATCTATCTATCTATCTATATCTATCTATCTATCTATCTATTCTCTATCTATCTATCTATCTATCATTCTATCTATCTATCTATCTATCTATCTATCTATCTATCTATCTATCCTATCTATCTATCTATCTAGCTATCTCTATCTATCTGTCTGTCTGTCTCTATCTATCTGTCTGTCTCTATCTGTCTGTCTGTCTGATCTGTCTGTCTGTAACTGTCTGTCTGTATCTATCTATCTATCTATCTATCTATCTATCTATCTATCTATCTATCTATCTATCTATCTATCTATCTATCTATCTATCTATCTATCTATCTATCTATCTATCTGTCTATCTATCTATCTATCTATCTATCTATCTATCTATCTATCTATCTATCTATCTATCCTATCTATCTATCTATCTATCTATCTATCTATCTATCTGTCTGTCTGTCTGTCTGTCTGTCTGTCTGTCTGTCTGTCTGTCTGCTATCTATCTATCTATCTATCTATCTATCTATCATCTATCGTCATCTATCTAGCTATCTATCTATCTATCTATCTATCTATCTATCTATCTATCTGTCTGTCTGTCTGTCTGTCTGTCTGTCTGTCTGTCTGTCTGTCTGTCTGTCTGTCTGTCTGTCTGTCTGTCTGTCTGTCTATCTATCTATCTATCTATCTATCTATCTATCTATCTATCTATCTATCTATCTATCTATCTATCTATCTATCTATCTATCTATCTATCTGGTAAAATAGATAGATAGCTTGCAATACCCTAGTGCGATTTTTTTTGTATTACGAAAAATTGGCATTTAAACACGATTAGAACATTCTGCTTATCTTGAAGGAAATATTTATTGATACGACTGAACTCAGCAGCAGAACCTCGCTTTCTGCTCCCACAAAAGCAAACCCGATCATTTTGCCGAAGCCAGTGGGAAGATCGTCTTAGATGCGTCGGTGGTCCCACAGGCCTGATTGGGCGTTACGTAAAGCCCGTCTTCCTTACTGCATAAATTCTACTCATATCTATCCCGTGCGACCAGTCTCAAGACATTTTTCGTCTAGAGTTTCGGGTGAAAACAAAAACAAATAATGAGAGGCTTGGTTTTTCTTAATGCATCGGGCAATGGCAGAAGTAACAAGTGACTCCCTCCCGATTGCAGGACGATGCGTTGGCGGTGACAAAGCGATCAATTTCATACACATGTTGCGATATACAAGTGGTATCATCGCTCGCCTCGTATTTCACAAGTAGGATTGTAAAGTGAAAAAAATAGTCGCAGTCACACTTTTTATTTTGACGTTTATTAATAAAGGGAATATTCGATTTCTCATAATTTGTGAAATGGTTTCTTGCCCGTGGCTGTTTCATCATACTTTTCCTCTAGAAGTAGAAGAACTAGACACCTATTTATAAATACGTAATTTGTGGAACTTACTAATTGCATCTCTTGCGTTTTTGTTTGCCTGCGCGAGAAAGAAAAAATATATAAACCTGCATATAAACCTGCAGTCATTGTATTCAAATCCTATTTAAAATCGTGGCCTTTTCCCACAAAACTAAGTCATTTTCGCGCTGTACCGTAAGCGAGCTAACGTGAGACGCGATATTCCGTCGACACTTGTGGCTACTTCAAAAACAGATGCTCCGGAATTTGTTAGATGCAAGGTGAAGTTTGGTAACGTTACTGTAACTGTAGTTAGTGTTTACGTGCACCCTCAAGCAAACGTTTCATACGCAGAGTTGGCTACAGTGTGTAGATCTGACCATGATACCATAATTATATGTGGTGATTTTAACGCGCACCATGAATTTTGGGGTAGTGAGCGTCGTAGTACAAGGGGATCTGCTATAGTAAAAATATGCGAAGAATATGGTTACACTATACTAAATGATGGTTCTCCGACGTTTCTACGGGGGCATAACTACTGCAGCGTACTAGACATCACTGTGTGCTCCTCTGAATTAGCGGCTGGAGCAGACTGGACTGCAGACGCTGATACAAGAGGAAGTGACCCCTTGCCAGTATTTATATATCACCCAAAGTTGAAGAAAACGAGAAATAACCGCACAACAAGAATTACAAATTGGGCAATCTTTCGAGAACTACAGAGACAAAATCTTGAACCTTGTTCTGACGCAGAAACGTATGCATCGAAGATAAAAAATTTTCTAACAAAAGCAACTCGTGCAGTACCCATTTCAGATGGGTATTCGGGTGTTGACGCTGAGTATGAGAGGCTTCGGGCAATACGACGCCGATCTGAAAGAAGATATCGCAGGTCGGGTAATTTAGAAGATTTCAAGGTTGCACAGAAAGTGCATTCTGCAATGCATAACCAGCTGCAGAAGCTTTCAACCAAAAGGTGGCAAGATTTATGTGCCTCACTTTCTCTATTTACCTCGGCGCCTCAACTGTGGAACATTGTACGCGCGTTCCGAAAGCCAGTAGTCCACTCGAGACCACTACAGGCTCTAGCGCTGTCTCGAGGAGTTAGCGAACGTGTGATTGCCGAAGAATTTCGCGATCTTATGCTGAGAAATGGAGAGACCGCCCTAACTAGCGAATATAAATCCTCAGCAGATTCAGCTTCGGCGGTTGTAACAAAGTTCTCTGCGATCAGTTCATCAGATCTGGATAACGGCTTCACACAAGAGGAGCTCCAACGTGTGCTGTCTTCACTAAAACGAACAAGTTCACCAGGAACAGATGGAGTTACATACGCTGCTCTTGCTAATTTCTGCAAAAAAGGAAAATTACACCTGTTGGACATATATAATAAAAGTTGGCAAGAAGAAAAAGTTCCGGAAAGTTGGAAGATATCAAAAGTAGTACCGTTGCTGAAGCCAGGGAAGAGCCCTATGCAGTTGGATTCGTTTAGGCCGGTTAGTTTGACAAGTTGTTTTTCAAAAGTGATGGAAAAAAATGATCAATGAACGAATTTTATGGTGGCAAGATATTAAAAAGCTACTACCAGAAAGCATAGCCGGCTTCAAAAGAGGTAGATGCACAATGGACTGCATTCTGGATTTGGTCACAGATGTGGAAAACCAACGAACGCAAGGAAACATCACTCTCGCTGTATTCCTTTATGTCCACCGAGCATACGACACAGTGAGTCACGTTCACGTTCTGAAAGGTCTGGCGTTACAGGGATTCAAGGGCAGGATACTGCGTTGGATCGCTGACTTCCTGAAGCAGCGGAAAATTTTTGTAGTTACGCAGGAGGGCCCAACGTCAGAACATGTCGTCAACCAAGGAGTGCCACAGGGCAGCGTGCTAAGCCCTACTCTATTTAATGCAGTCATGGCGCAGCTCCCGTATAATCTTCCACCTAACATCAGATGTTCAGTATATGCTGATGATATCAGTATATGGACATCTGGTCCATCGTTTTTGGATGTACAACAAACTCTACAAGAAGGATTGGATTATGTAGACCGCTTTCTAAAAAAAGAGGTATGGCACTGAGTCTGGCTAAAACAGCCATACTTCCGTTTACATTAAAAAGGCCTGGATTTTTCCTGATTATTCTGCAAAATCAGCCTATTCAAATGGTTAAAACTCATAAATTCTTGGGAGTAATTTTAGACCGGAGACTAACATGGTCGCCTCATGTCCAGTCCCTGGAACAAAAAGTGAATCAGGCCATTCGAATCCTCCGGCATCTCTGCGGGGCCATATGGGGTGGTACTACAAAGTCGTTAATAGCCCTACATGTTGCCTGGATACGACCCATCGTAACTTACTCACTGCCTCTGCTGCACGGACTCCCAGCCTCCACCGAAAGGAGACTTTACTTGTTATTGGCAAGGAGCTTGAGGGTATGTCTGGGTTTACCACGGTCAACTTCCAGTGTATGCGGAGGCTCGAGAGCGACCTTTGGCAGTACTCCGAACTAAAGAAACATCTCGAAATTTTTTTAGAATTTTCACGCAACACGAAAGTCATTTTTTATCTGGTGCACTAACACAAAGGACGGCAACGAGACTACAGGATACTATATCATCATTTCAAGCAGTAGTACCAGAGTTTAAACAATGGAAACCTTCAAAACCACCTTGGACGCTGCCACTTCTCAACGTTATCTGTGAAATAGACGGCATAGAGAAGAAAGCAGACATGGCACCTCTAGTAGCGGCACAGTTGGTACTTCATCAGCTTCATGTAATGCATAATGAAAAAACGAAGATATATACAGACGGATCATGCACAGAAGAAGCGTCAGCCTGTGCGGTCTTTATACCCGAAATTCAGAAAAAAGAGGTGTACAAATTATTGCACAAATCTTCATCGACGACAGCAGAATTGGTGGCTATCTTTGAAGCAGTTAAGCTTATCTGCGAGAATCCTGAGCCACGAAAATGGGTGATATGCATTGATAGCAAACCTGCTTTTCAGCTAATCAGAAATGTGAGATCACCTTACAAAATGGTGAAATAGCACAATGTATCGCAGAAACTGTGGAATATGCCTCATCGCAGGGTCACAACATCGTATTACAATGGATACCCAGCCACATTGGAATAAAGGGAAATGAAAATGCTGATAGTCTCGTGAAGAAAGCATTGAAGGAAGGACGGGATTGCGCAATCCCTATGTCTGGGGCGGATATTCGGCATTTTATATCGCAAGGAGCTAACCATTGTTTGATGAAGAAGTGGTTTGAGAGCCCTAAATTAAAGGATACGGTACTTTATGAAGTTGATCTACACAGAAAATTTTCCATAGCGACAGACCTCCCACGACACCTAGAGACATTGATCCGCCGACTTAGATTGGAAGTAGTATACACAAACAGCTTCCTGCACAAGATACATCAATCCAACTCACCGGAATGCCATTGTGGTCATGCAAAAGAAAATGTTCGCCATATTCTTTTGGAGTGTGTTAAATACGCAAATAAAAGAGAAAAATTAAAGAACAAATTAGCAAGTTTGGACAGACGGCCCCTCACAATAAAGAAACTACTCGGACCATGGCCTGAGATGCACCTCCAGAAAAAGGCAATAATCTTCCTGACAGACTTTTTAGTGGAGACCGGACTAAACAAGCGCCTATGACTGACAGCCAGAGATGGGTATTATGTAAAGTGTCGTCATCTATATACTGACATTAGAGTAGTAGGGTGTGCGTGTAGTGTAGTTTATGACTGTGTGAACTGCGTGAAGAAAACTGTGTATTGACATGATATTTGAAGTGGTTTCAGTGTGCTATTGTGTTTTTTTCTTTTTTTTTCTTTTCCGTATTGTTAATTTTTGGGTACCGTTCTGTATTATTATTTTATTTTTTGCTGCAGAACTTTGTGATATGGAGTAGCCGAGGCAATGGCACCTCAACCTCTCCACAGCAAAACAGTTAAAACAGAACAGATACATAAGCGTTTCCCAGCCAAATGTTGTGATGCGTTATGTCCTTTCATCAAACGAAAAAAAGAAAGCCTCAGTTGCTCCGCAATGGCAAAGCAATGAATGCGATAGCAACAAGTTGTAATGTTACACGTAGTGAGGCTGGCAGCATCTCTCACAACTGTACAAAACGCTGATGAGAGCCAATACGGCCGCTCAAGGGAGGCACGCTCTTTCTGCACATTTTTGGAATGTTGAGAGCGTAGCACGTAGAAGGGTTTACGAGCCACCCGAAGATGACATTTTTGTCATATCAGCCGGCCGCTGATATGAAAGAAGCTAGCGTGCGCACCAGTAATTGTGACCATGCTCATAAAATCAAAATTTAATGTTGCTGTGTATAAGCACCTGGTACTCTTCCCTGCAAACGAAATAAATGTATTTTGTCCCAGTGTCTCTCTCAATGTTGCTGCTCGAACGACACCACCCTCAAGTGTTTCCGCGCTTGTTTAAAAAGGGCGGGGGCGTTCCCACTCTGCTTTGATGACAGACCTCCCGATCGGTGTAATGTCATAACACTCGCCCTCCAAGTGACAGAGAAGGGCCGGCTCGTTTGATATCTGCTTCAGTTGCGTTCGTCTTCCCCGCTTGCACACTTTTACCAGAAGTAGGACATACAACGCTCGGGGGATGTTATTATTTCGAGCTTTACACGGGACATGAATGGTTACGACAAAAACCGTCGTGAGAGTTCATATTGCTATCGAAATAATAACTCAAGCAGAACCTAAGGAGTTGCGAAAAATACCTCAAACGAGATCACGTGTGCTAAAATGATCATCCTAATGCACATGGTATCGTTGGAGGCATCGTGGCAGCGTTCAACACTCAAATATCTACACAGGGACTCTGTGTTGTGTAACGCATTATTCGGCGCACAATCTGCACTCACCCAGTCACTTTATCTTTAGACTCTGTCGTCTGCTGCTACGTTTTCTCTAATACGACGATTACATCTTGGCGGCGGCCACACCGCCTTCTGGAGCTGCTTGTTCATTTAGGTCTAACTGGGTACATTAATAGGATAACTAACGGTCGCGAGAAGGGGTCTCACTCTGAGTTCTACTCTAAGGCGGCACCTGACTAATCGCGCAGCTGCTCGGAACATAACATACCACGTTGTTCCAATGCGTGCCAGCATTTCCTACAAATTAAAAAAAATACATTACGAGTTTCTCAAGCAATGATGAACAGAAATGCCTACACATGCCTACAATAAGCTTTCTTCGCCACCACTGTACAACAGGCCTCACGCCGGGCTGATCCCTATACCTAGACCACTGAATCTCTGGACCTTTCCGCCGTTCACTGTTAGATTTTATACACGAAGTGAACTTGCCTATACATTTTTGATACCGTGAATTGGTGTGCCTATAAAGTCGGGCATTAGAAAAAAAAGGTAATCATAAACTGTCTTCTTAGATGTTTTAAATATCTTACTGTAGCTCTTATCTTCTTCATAATAATATCCCACACGGAATTCTCGGAATAATTTTTTCACTGCTCGTTTTGCACTTTTTGTCTTTTTTTCATTTGCTCCTTTCTCCCTTCTTATTTAGCGTACAAACCGAATGTTTCAATGCTGCTCGACCTTCCGCCTTCTAGCTCATATTTATATCTCTGCCTTTTTAACATGCCCACATTTTATATATACCGGTACACGACTGAAGTGAAAAGTTGGCCCTCTCTACAGCCTAACCTGACAAACACATTTGTATCTTCATAAAAACCTCCACGTCTCACAGTTTCTGCGACAGCTTAGCGCACCACGCATTCTGATCATTCGGAAGAAATGTCGTTAATTGGACGTTGCCAGGTAGTCGGCTATACTGCTTATGCGTCTTTTCTTACGGGTAGTTCTGCAGTCCGCAACGGTTCATTCTCTCTCTCTTTCTCTCTTTACGTTTAAGTCAAATGGCGAACATGTATTGTTTTCTTGCCACCCTTATCGTGGGGTGGCACGAATAATCACATGACAGAGGAAACAAATTGCAGAATAATTACACTGTGGAGGAAAACATGCCAGCATAATCACACGACAGAATAAAAAAAACACAGCAAATGACAACTTGGGCGCTGCAGTCATCGATAGTGCATACTGCTTACGAGGCCAAATGTTTCGTTACTTGTTCTGTCCTGTGATGGATGTTCCGTCTTGCTAACCTCGACAAGTAGACTTAATCATGCAACTAAGTTGGCTTGCCTTACTAAACGCACGCAATGTTGTACTCTATGAGGAAGCCCGCAATACGTGCAAATTTAATTTCCCATCGCTTCCAGAAACCTTTTCTTCTCACCTGCCAACTTTCGCTTTGTGTATTCAAGCTCTTTTTATTTTACTTTCCCACCTCAATTACCTTCTTTACTCGCACCTTCTTTACAATGACCAATGGCGTATTTACTTCTTCAGTAGCTAAGAATTTATTACTTGGACCACTTTCTTTATGCCTGAATGCATACGTTAGTTTCATTTTACGACGTTCCCCTGCAATCGCTGGGCCAGGGCAACCTATCGACGTAGATTGGGCATTCTTCTCGTCTCCTTTTTGTATTTTATTATTAGTAGTGCGTACACCGTACATAGCGCACGCTTCCAGTCTGATGAAATGTAGTTTTCGTTTAATATAGTCACTTTTATCGCATCGTTTACTGCCTGTACGCGTGCCATGAAAGAACGGTGTTTTTGGGAGGCTATTCCCTCGAACCTAAACAACGTTCTGCTTTCGCGATATTCAACTTGCCGAAACGTTGTTTTTTAATGATAAAAGCGGCCAGCCTAAATAAAATTTTCTATGCGGGATTCCTTTCCAATGGTACTTTTAATTTTGTCTATGTGAGCCGAATCATATGCGAGTTAAAGCTTAGTGACCTAGTGCGTATACACGTTTTTGTATGCTGCTGATGGGTTAGATGTTATAAAACGTATTTCCTCGACACCACCGCCACTCATCGCAGTTGCTTTTGATTTTTATCATGAATATTGTGGAATAACCTCACATTGTTGTTATCTTCTTACAATGGCTCATATGGCACCCAATGCAGGAGAGTGGCCGAGTGGTGGGTGAATTTTTCCATTACGTTCTGCACTACAACACTCCTTGTGTGCCGCTGTGTTGTTTGCGTTTGCTTGTTTGTTTGTTCATTCTTTTTGATGGCGACGACGATGATGGTGGTGGTGTTGATGATGATTGCTGCTCATACGTCTTGTACACACTAGGTGATTGGAAAAAGTTGTCTCATAAAATTTTTGATAAAAAGTAAAATATGAGAGGTAGCCAAACTAAAAAAAAATTCTATCGTTCTTCTTCACTATCATACCATAAAATAAATGACCTTACGGTGAATACGGCTCCAAAATTTCAAGGCAAAATACTTAGTGTTGTTGGTAAGTTGCCATCCATATGATGTTATGTGTTTTCTTGGCCAATCCCCCAGAGGGGGTATGTGCCATGATATCCGGGTTACCAAAAAATAAACAAATACCAAGGTTTCACGAGCGTATACGCTGATGTCTTGCCCTAGCAAAAAAAAAAAAACATGCAGATAGCCACGATGAGTCAAACAGCACCCTGTATACTCTCTGTCCTTATGTAGCCTGTTCGTTGTTTGTTATTTCTTTGAGGAGAATATTGTGGTAACGGTTAACTATTACACGTTCGTAAATTTCAAAATAGATAAGCGACCAAGTATCATGAAGTACTCATTTTGTGCCATACGATGGTGCATCATTTCTGATAAAAAAAGACTTGATCTTTTTTATACATATGTTTGTGTGACTACAGGCGACTCCATAGAAGACGTAATCGCACGCGCATGAGCTCGAAGAGCCTTCGCTTTTATTCCACTTCTTCGAGAACGTTTGGAGCCAGGGTCGTTTGAAAATATCCGTAGAGGTTATTGCCAGACGCGTTAAAAGGAACGTAAATGTGTCCTGGCGCACCATCCTCATTGTGGAAGAACCGCGGTAAGAACTGCGAACCTTTTTTTTTTTCTCTTGCTGTGTTGACTCCTACTTATATCTTCTCGCCCGTGGCTGGGCATTCCTAACCGCATTGCAATTTCGGGACCGAAAGTGCTCTAACAGCGAGTGTAAAAATGCTGGAACTAGACGTGCCAGCTAAGCACAACGAGCATTTTTAGAGAAACGCGTATTAGCGCAAGAATGTTGGGAGCATGGTCTACGTCGAGGAACGTTGCCGCTGACTGTATAATATACGCAGGAACTCCGCGTAATACCAGCAGGGCTCCTTGCGTCTGCGGATATTTTGTGGAGCCTTTTCTGCAGAACCCGCCATTACGCTGCGGTGTCGTGTCACTTAGTGGCATTCCTGGGCGTTTTCGGGGAATGCGAGACTAAAGAGCTGGTTGTAAAACACGTAGAACGTTGTGCGTGACAAAATTCACAAGAGAGTATAGCGAAGCACCTACATTCTGTAAAGCGAAATGATTAGTTGTCGGTCACACTCCGAATGGCTAAAAACTAGTCCACGTGCATGTGTTTGATTTTCATAATGGTTAAACGTAAAGTTATATCATTATTATTTAAAGCCTGGTTTCCATCATATTCACATGTGTCTTCAACTTCTTCGATGTCGAAATTTTAAACGCATGGGCAATAAAACGAAAGCAACTGAACGGATCAAAGTCTTGTTTGACTTAGTAGCACAAAACGTTATGATACCAACTGTGAATGAAGGGAAGGAAGGTATTGGGGAAGTTATTAGTTGCTTTTTTATGGAACTTTAGTTATAGCGTATACTATAACTAACTATAAGTGTATAAATTATAACTGTATCATAGCTTAAATTAAAAAAAGTTCAAGTACTTCAATTTTAACACTCTATCATAATTACTTCACTACAGAAATATACGAGTTACGTCCCCTATACATTCCTTGGATTTGTTGTCTCTTGGTTCCTTCAGGTTGTGTATATAGAATGGCAAGCTTCTCTGTACGCTCTAGCCTTAGAACCAGTGTCAACATGTGCTCTAATTAAACCACACAAACCAATCACCTTGATTAGCACAAAATTACGATTAGACAATGTCCTGTTCTGGCGAAGATATGCAGAAAAATAAACAAAAACTCAAGAAAAAGGGACAAGACTAAGGAAGATGTGGCACGTAACATAAAGAAAGCAAATTAACGACTAAAGATGTCTTATGTACATGGACCGGCTGAGTACCATGGTAATGAGATCTCACCTTAAAAAAGTCACGTCTTATTTGTATAACATATGGTGAACGAACTTTGAAAACGACTTTATCGCAGCACTTTAGCGGAAGTAGAATCTGATGGTTGAAATAGTGAGCACGTTTAAGATGCAAATCATTTTTCCTCTTTTGCTTGGGGTTGCCTGAAAAAAAATATTGCTTTACATCACCTATTAGTATACCGTGCCGCACCGTAATAATACTCGATATCCCACTTCAGGACTTTTTCAAATGTTTTTACGTAAATATAGAACACATGAAGAACGAGAATCACAGAGCAGTTGAGCCCCATGTCGGAATAGAATTTCGGACATGAGTTTATTATTCTCGTTGATGAAAAAATGTCGACGTATTGACAAGAAAGGAAAATAGGAGAAAAAGAACAGCAGGGAGGTTGACCAGCCTATAGGCAGCCGGTTTGCTACCCTGCGCATGGGAGGGGGATGGGGGAGATGAAAGATAGAGAGCATAGAGGGAAAAAAAATTAGCGTTTGTGGCCTAGTGTACTCGTGGCCCGGCTCTCTAAATCGAAAGACGCGGAGTCGAAGCTTCAATTCTGTGGTGGGGTAACTCAAAGTAGCTTCTTCAGAATCTCTTTCAGAGCTACCTGCGTGTCATTTTATTGACGCTACTTCCCTGAAATGGTGTAAATGGCGTGCTTCGATACTTCGTGGACAGCAACTGAAACACTGTTTGTGTTAAACAAAGCAAGGTTTAGCGCAGTTATTGGAAGATCAAGTGGCATAAACTCTTTGATATTCTACGTGAGATTTACTATTGCTTGGGGGAAGCGCACGTCATCACAAGGCGCAAAACCATGTGAATCGCGTAACGATTAGGTGGTGGAAAGCTGCTGACCCAATACAAAGGGCTGTATTGTAATCATCATCTACAACAAGAGCATCATCAAAGTGTCCAGCTACGTAGGTGTAGGTGTTGCCTTATACACGCACAGCAAGCACCTCGTGACTGTAATCGAAGCACGCGCTCCAGGAAAGTTTAACACGACCAATTACACGTGCGTAAACGTTCCTTTCGTTGGAGCACAGCTGAGGTATGCACCAAGAAGTCAAGAAGGGTCGGCGAACGAGAATGCACTGCGTACGGAGTCTGATACCTTTGTTGCGCTGCAATCTTAAAGACGAAGCTTAACCTTCCTCTACGTACTTTCTCTCTCTCTTCTCATGCTGGCTGCTCTTTAGCATGTTATTTTTAAAATAATTGTGTACAAGGAGAGGTTGGTGCCAATGCGTGGCACAGGTTACTCCTCTTGTTTTGCACAAAAGTCGACATCGCATATTTTGTAGCAAACACTAGGCTATACATATGTACATCGTCAATTTTCATGAAAGGGAACACGGCGACACGTGGCCTGAGCGCTCGAGCGCCTGCTGGCAGCGCGTTCAATCGGGAGCGAGAGCAACCACAGTCTCTTTTTGCGTCATCTCGCGGCGAGCAAATCAACCATTTGTTGCTGATATAGAGCAGCAAAATTTCAACTCCCCTCGTTCAAGGCGATTACCGGCTCTCACGTTATCACCTTCAAGGGGGAGGGGTTGCAATTTTGCCACTGGTTTCATACCAGCAACGAATAGTTGTTTTGCTCACAGTGAGATGACACGAAAAGAGACGGTGGTTGCTCTTCCTCCCGCTTGAACGCGCTACCCGCAGCCATCGGAGCGCGGAGGCCACGCGCTCACACGTTCTTTTTCATAAAAATTGACACTGTACATAGCACAACAATTACGCGATGAGTCCACGTTTTTCAATACTGAGTGTCCACACCACACTGAAATGTGTCCACACTACATAGAAATGTGTCCACACCACAAAGAGTTTGTAAAACACAATTAATAGCGCCGCCAATTTAAGTGTTCACACAAAACATGAAAGTTCGATAAAATGTCTAAGATGATCTTGTCGCTTAAGTACTGAACTCATTTTAAAAAGGTTTTCTCCCAAAATATTGTAGTGAAACACGAAAGTATTGTTTTCAAACATACCGGTTAACAGTGACGATAATTCAGTTCTTGTTTAGTACTTTTGAGCTATTTTTGCAGTGGCTTGTAGCTTTCCTTTTTATTGTGGAACCAAGATTTTTGCAATTTATGGAGGTTGCTTATCTAAAGAATTGAGTTTTTGTGAAAGGTTCTTTCGAGGTACGTCATAATTTTTATGACGTAGAAGAATGTGCTCCACATTTTCTTGAGCTTCTCCAAATGAGCAAGTAGGACTGCTAGCTTTCCTTATTCTATACAGGAAGGCCTTCGTGTAGGCTGTACCAAGTCGAAACCTATAATGACTGTTTCTACCGATCGGAAAACCTATACCGGAATAATAAGTTCTATACCGGAATCAATGTTATATAACTGAGATTTTTGCGCACCATTGTCGAACGAGGTTTCCATAGACAGTTGACGGGTCAGTTCATTTATTAGACATCGTGCATCGCTCATCGATACAAGTAGCAGTGATATATTATTTTATTGATGTGCTGCATGTGAAATGTGATCAGCTATCTTGTTTCTTGTGATTCCACAGTGGCTTGACACCCACTGGGACATTATGGTATGGTTTAAATCTTTTGCTATAGCAAGCGTCCTCTATATTCAATATGCGCGCTCACTAGCTTTGTTGCCCAAGCTGATTCCTTTTAAAGAAACTAATGAGGACTCTGAGTCACTGATAACTACCCATCGAAGTGGGTCAGGTTGTAAACATATGAAGCGTAAAGTACAGAGTATTGCATAGAGTTCTGCCGTTGTGGATGTTGTGAAATGGTTGAGAATAAAAGCTCTTCACGCTTGGTATACAGCTACAATGAATGCCGACGTATAGCTTTGATTCAGACATGATCCGTCGGTGTACACGTGATTATAGTCTTCGTAGTTGGTATAAAGATGTGTTAAAGTTAATTGCTTTATTGCAAATATAGGCATATTGTTCTTACAATTTAATCCCGGAATCGAAATTGTAATGTCTGGGATAGAGAGCCGCCATGGTGGGTGGGAAGCACATAGAAGCAAGTATTCGTGCGTAGGCAGTAAAATCTTGATGGCTACATAGTTTTATGTATTCTTGCAGCTGATCTCTCCTGTATAGCTTGGTATAGGGGTTGATTAGCGTGTTGAGTGCCCAGCTGAAGATAATGCCGACAACTTTCCGTAAATCTCATAGCATGGAAAGTCGGTTGACGAGACTCCGACATTACCAAAGCACTGGCCGATGCTCGCGGTACACCGAGACATATACGAAGGCTTCTGGCCAACAATCTTTGAATCCTCTCCTCGAAGTTACGGGATATCCCATATAAAATTGGGGCAGAGTAAGCTATTCTTTGTCGAATGATTGCTGAGTGTACACGCAATAAAGAAGAACATCGACTACCCCATGTCACTCTGGTTTGTCAACTTAATATATTGATCAGGAATTTCCTCTAATGACATAATCTGTGGATCCCAAGACAGCCGCCTGTCTAAGATAACCCCTAGAAATTTCTGCTGTCACACAAGCTGTAAGCGATGAGAGTCTGTCTGAAGCTTAAATTTTTTAAGGTCTTTCCTCGTGAATGGAAGTACATCTGTTCCATCATGAGAATCATGCCTCTGCTCTTAAAAAGTCATTAATTATTGTGAGCCCATCTTGAAGTTTTTGCTGCACTGCTTGAGTATTCGTGTTTGATGCCCAAATGCACATATCGTCTGCATATAGTGAATATTTCAAACTAGTAGGTAAGATATGGAATAATTCAGCCACAACGCAAATAAATAAAAACGTGCTTAGTACGCTACCCTGTGGAACTCCTTGACTAACTTCATGCTGTTTACTTTCACCGTCAGCTGTGTCAATCAAGATTTTCCTGTCTCTTAAGAATTCTGCAATCCATATTAGTGATCTGCCAACTATTTCCAACTGAATTAAACTGTGTAATACATGAGTGTGGCTGGTTTTGTCGAATGCTCGCTTTATATCTAGAAATACTGCAACGACAATCTTCCACAGCTTCTCTCATATCTACATAAGTTACAATGTCTAGAATGACATTCATGGTGCAGAGGCGTCTACGAAAGCCTGACATATTTTCTGGAAGCACATTCGTACATTCCATTCACTACGGAATTCTTGCGTAGATCATCTTTTCCTTAAGTTTACAAAGACAGCTAGTCAGGCTTACAGGACGGAAAGAATCTATGGATAAAGGTGTTTTGCCATATTTGAGAATCGGGACCACTTTTGCAACTTTCCCAGAAGATGCAAGGCACTCTGCTGTCCATGCATCATTAAATGTCTTCAGCAAAGTATTTGTGGCCACAGGACCCACTTTTTTAATGCCGCATATGTTAACCCATCAGGACCAGCTGCTGTCGTCTGTCGGCACGCTGCAAGTGCGTTATTCAATTATTTTAATGAAAACGGATGATCTAGGTCATCATGATGTCTATTGAGAGAAAAAGTAATCAATGCTTTATTATCTCCAACAGACAATGTATTCAGGTGTGTGCCCGGCTGCACTTGGTCGTGTAATATGCTGGCGAAATTCGTCCGCAATGGTCGTTCTCGGTACATTCTTCACTAAAGCTAAGGCTCTAAATGGTTGTTGATGTGTTACTGTCCCACTTAAAGAGCGTAGAACATTCCATATTTTTGACTCGGGTGTAAGTGGCGTTAGCGAGGTGCAGAATTCCCGCCAGCGCTTTGTGCCTAGTCTCTCCAGTTGCCTGACCATGTGGTCATCCATTTTTTGACAGTCGTGGTAATCTTCAAGTAGACCCGTGCATCTGTATTTTCTTCCCACTCTGCGGGGAGTGGGCCTAAGTTTTTTGTATTCAGTTCAGTATATCTTTGAGAATATACCTGAAAGTGTGCTTCTTCTTCTCACCGTGTTTGCATTGTTTTGCAGCTATAATGCTAATTTACGTGACCACAATTGCCTCAAAACCTTCACAATGTTTCCTGTAGCTTCCTACGACACAAACAGCGAATCGACGGCCGCGACAGTCCGCCGACAGAATGCGGAGCAGCAAACACCAAAAGCCATGCTCTTGAGTGCGTTTTACTTCTTCGAAATTATCACTCATCATTTACGTTGAGTGACTGTATTCTCCCACGAGGAATTAAACTGGAAAATCACACATTTAAACTAAATTAGTGAATAAATTTCGCATTTCTTCTTCACAATGCCGTAATTTGCATTATTTTAACAGCGATACTGTTCAACAAATAATTACTTGTACAAAAAAATACTATCATAATCATAAACAAGTTTGTGCGAAATAAATTGGGTAAATGTCACTACCAACTATGGTATACTAAAAATTAAGAACACAATAATTAGGCCAACAAATGGGCATGTGCCGCAAAAATTTGTGCAGCCTTTCAGGAAACTATCATCCTCATTATGGGCATGTTAATTGATAAAACAGGTACCCGACAGCACCGTAGTACCTGCTTGTAACTGCAAACCAATTACTTATGCGCTACAATATTCTTACCATTGTGACATGATACTTCGGGGTTATAAAAGCTAGTGCACAGGTCATGTCTAGCCATATAGGTCATCATAATCATCATTGTCATCATGAGACTAACTACACCCACTGCAGGGCAAAGACATCTCCTAAGCTCCGCCCAATCAATCCGCTCCTGTGCTTTCTGCTGCCTCGTTATACCTACGAACTTCTCTTCATCTCAATTGCCCACCTAATTTTCTGTCTCCCTCCCACGCAATTGCCTTCTCTTGGAATCCAGTCAGTTACCCTTAAAGACCAGCGGTCATCTTGCCTACATTCAACGTGCCCGGCCCATACACATTTCTTCTTCTTGATTACAACTATGATATCCTTAAACGCAGTTTGTCCCCTGCCACACTCTGCTCTTTTCCTGTCTCTTAAGGTTACACCAATCATATTCCTTTCCATCGCCCGCTGCGTCGTCCTCAATTTAACCTGCACCCTTTTTGTAAGCCTCTAGGCTTCTCCTGCGTAGGTAAGTACCAGCAAAATGCAGTTGTTATATACCTTTCTTTTGAGGATTAGTGCTAGATCACTATTCATGATTTGAGAATGCTTGCCGAATGTGAATAACTCGATTCCTATTCTTCTAGTAATATCACTCTGAGTGTTAGGCTCCTCGGTTACTCCTTGTCTTACGATGACGTATATTGCTTTATAACTTCCGCTGTCTCTCCACCTATCGCAAAGCGTTGTTTTCTGCTGAGACTGTTGCACACTGCATTAGTTTTATGCATACTAGTTATCAGATTTACATTCTTCTGCTTTCAGTGTCAAGTTGAGTAATCGTGAGCTGTGATTCGTCCCGAGTTACTCATCAATGCAATGTTATAAGTGAATCGCGGGTTACTGAGATACTCTCCATTAACTGTTATTCCTAACTCTTCCTAGTCTAGGGCCCTGACGTAAATAGCATTGGACACACACTGAATATCATTGGAGAGAACTTGTCTCTCTACTTTGAACTCTTTATTGGGATTCTGTCGTTTTCTTCATCGATTATCTACAGTAGATCCACAGCCACCATAGTGTTCCATAAATAAAGTAACAGAACCATGGGTCTCCCGAAAATAAATAGCCCTCCTAAGAAAGATGCCGTGGTCCGAGAAGCAAGACTTGTCGCTTTGCGAAAACAGGAACAGCAGCTTCGAATGCATTCTCGAAGTTCAGGTCAAATTCTATCAAAACTTCAACAACTACAGTCAAGCCCAAGCGAATTTGAAGCAATAGCACAAGAACAACGTTTGCCTGGAATAGAAGAGCACGAGGCTAATGAGAATCGCTGTTTGTCGAGCTTCGCCCATCTTAGTGCACGCTACGAGTTCTTTTGTTTTACTCGTACATGAGCTTGGCGAACAAGTCACATGTCGATTTGAGCGTGCGCGGGTGTTTAACGATGAATATTGTGTTACTTTTGAGCTGTGCTAATGAAGCACTTACTTTAGCTTGTTCGTAACTGCTAAGTCTTATTGCGTCTACTTTCAATTTTTCTCCCTGTACAACCACTGCACTTAATGGGATTGAAGAGCTCGTATTGTCCACTGTCATCTGCCATTCCCTGTTAGCGAATCTGCGAACTGCGAAGGAGCAGTGCTTTTAAGGGATCCAAATTCATTACTCAAATTCCTCTCTCTTCTACACACACACACACACACACACACACACACACACACACACACACACACACACACACGCACACGCACACGCGCACACACACACACACACACACACACACACACACACACACACACACACACACACACACACAAAACCATTTTGAACTTGTGCGTTACTATAGGCGAGAACGGCACCAGTGACTTGACCTCAGCAGGACATTAGTCAAGGACGACGGGCCATATTTCATGCTAAGAAGCCGCGCAGATGCCCCTAATGAGCCCCTCCTGCAGTCTTGGTCAATACTTTTTCGACATCCCCCCTTTTGGTTAAAAAATTGACACTCCCATGCTTAGATTTTGGTTCTGCAGGAAGGTCGTTGGAAAAAACAGTAAAATATTCTTTATAAAGTGTAATCCGTTGATTAAAACTCTCCTGGAAACACGACGTTGGAGATCACTAGCTGTAATCCTCAAAGTAACTATGGGTGCGAAAATTTATGGTCCCGAATTCCGCTTGGAGGCTCGGAAACACTCTTTTTTTACCTATCGCTTTTACGCGAAAGATTGGTGACAAAAGTGCCATAACTATGTTCCAAATTTATCAATCAACATTAACTTCATTTACTACACCGTTATTAATGACTTAAATAGGCACTCTTAGCTTACATTACACAATCTAGGAGCAGTCTGTTTGTTTTGCTGCAGGTATATCAGTACCCCATTGCCAATGTAACCAATTCAAAGGGAGTTGCTTACACAAACAACACGGTAGAACTTATCGCTCTGTCGAAATTTGACTGTGCATGTGTGCGGCTTTAGGAGCTTTGCCCCTAAAATTAGTGCAAATACGCAGTATTCACTTCATCGATGCTATCACAGATCACGGAAATTGGTGAACTTACCACAACGTCATTTGATGACGTGTAACACGACATCGTCGCTGGGTGACAGTTGGTTAGATCCCAGAGGTATAGTGCAAAATCATGTGGGGTGATGAAAGCACTAAGGGGGGGGGGGTTGCGTAGAGTGGGGGGGGGGTGCGAGAAACAACGGTACAGTTGACCGAGACCATGAAGGCAATTTAACGTACGTTTCTCCCACTGCCACCCAATACGTCTTGCAGGAAGTCTAGTGCTCTATTATATACTTTGATTCATTTTGAACCGGGCAGACAGCTGTCGCTTTCAAGGGCTAGAGTGAGTGATACGGACCATTTATTAACAAAAAAATAGGAAAAAAACCGTGAAATAAGTGATGCATCGTCGGTACTACTTGCCCTCTTATCGCAGTACGCGCCCACACACGTATACACACAGCGCCGTTGTAAGCGAAAACACCAGGGGCTGACGACGCACTGCTGCTGCGTCTGTGGGACAAGACGCCAACGCGGCAAGCCTGAGATCTGTTCGCCATCTGAGCTCGTGGAAAAGTCGCTTGTCAGTCTTTAGACAGGGTCGTATTCACGAGTGCCAAAGGAACTGCTGCGGACGCTGTTTACTTTCATACTTTGTCACCGGTGGACTGCTGCTCAGCGAATATGTCATTCTTGTCGGCCTTTATTATTTCGATGTTGTCATACGGCCAAGGTCCCTCTTCCGAGGGCTCGAACGTCACACCTTACAAGGTTACACACTCCACGAACTGTTTTTTTTGTGTGCATCTATGCGTAGACACAATTGCTCAAGGCGTGATGGCGCTCGTATAAGGACCGTTTCCGTTTGACTGCCCCTAAAGCGCTGAAGGCAACGATGGCGATGCAGCTTGAAGATTAGGCTCTCCAGTCTGTCATTCCTGCACGAGTATTATCCTAGAAAGACGGCGCTTGGTCTTCGCTCAAATGTGCGATATGCAGATAATTGGATATCACTACGCATGGCTTTAGTGATCGTTCACGTACCGAAAATTGCGTAAACAGGCGAGTTTCCATCAAAGATGTTGGCACATTTGTATTTAGTTCTACTATACTACAGTGATTACATGAGCTATCCTTATAATTATAACTTGTGCGTGGAAACGCAGCATCCCACAGCCTTTTTGCAAGGGCAATTCACCACTCTTAATAAAGTTGTCATGTCTTGATGAAGTCACCATCAACTCGGCATTGAGAAGTAATTATCCCACATGGCAGCAAGCCTCTTCGATTTACGCTATTGCGAAGTATTGTGTGGCTTTGTCGCGGTAATGAGCGTTATTTCACAGAAACTGGCAGCAGCAGCGTGTGCAGCTTTGGGCAATCTTGCTGTATTCGAGGCACTTTTGTCGCGACATTCAGTGGCATGCAGTGTTGTCTGTATGAAACTATTTACTCTGAAACAACAATTCATTGACCGGTCGCTGAAGTGGTGCCACGTCTTACAAATGCGGTTATTCATTCAACAGTAATTAAACGGGCTTAGAGATGCAGAAAAGTAAGAGCATTAAATCGCGAAAAATGCATATCAGAGCAAGATCAAATTATGAACCACCAGTTATCACACACATATTCCTTCTCTGAGTTAAAGAGTATTTTTGCTTGGTATTTTTAGTGCAGTCGAACACATCGGCATTACGTGTTGGGTGGTAATCTAACCCTCACGAATGTTTCTGTAAAGTGTTCAGCAGTACTTGTGAATCAAATTTGAAGAAAAACGATTTCTCAAACAATAGATGTTCGGAGCAGGAGAATATTACAATTAAATAACAGTTGAATAATAAACAAATGTTGCTTAAGCATAGTTTATTTATAATCGTCATATGCGTTTGCCCTCAGCATGAGGAGAGACGCGATTACAGTGTTTTATCGACATCACTACCATCAGGAGGCCAAATACTGACAATTATTGCAGTCACCATTGCTCCACGTTACGCTCTTGGTAATCACCAAGAACGTAAATTAATATAAGTAAATGAATAAATACAGGATAATTATCGATGATATCTGACGTCACTGTTCTAGCCTGCTCTACTACAGTGCCAATATCCGTATTAGGAATGTCAAGACACGTAGATGAAGACAGCGTAACACAAGTTAGCCGTTAATTAAGTTGGCAAACCAGCATAACTAAGTCTATGAGTAAAATGTGCTGAGACAGCACTGTTAAAAAATAAAGAGTCTATATTAGTTACCAGAAATATACTTCCAGGAAATTATCAAAGAAGCTCATAAATGCAAAAATATAGTTGCATTAGCTGGGCAATATACAACCGAAATTATATCGACAATTGTTGAAGCGTTAGAATTTCATAGTCGCATGTTGTTTTACAATATAATGGTAACTGTAAGTATTTTTTCCTCCTGGTCTATCAGTTCGATTTAAAACGTACAGAAAGAGTTGCATGCAGAAGTCTTTGCTACACGTGATCGATGAAGTAGTGAGGTCATGTCCATATTTGTTTAACCAATGGTGACAAAAGGAAAGATGCATGATGTAGGCGAAAGTACTTATTTATCATCTTAGCCAATGAATTCACTCCCACGATGTTTTTTTTAGGAGCAAAGCAGCTCTTCTTAGTCTAACCTTGTCCCGTGCCAGGCGCTACTGGCAGTATCTCCAGAACATTATAATAGATTGCGTTGTCTCATAGAAGTACATATGAACTACGGCTAAGTAAGGATAATCTAGAAGGCGCTGCACCGCTACTCCCCGATTGGCTGCTGTGCGTGCTGTGCCTGGATGCGCGGGGAACGAGTGCTTATCTAGTTTTCCGGATCGTCGCCATACGTGTCGGATCTCTGCTGGGGCTTGGAAGAAGCAGAGCGGCGGGCGTGGAGACTGTGGTGGCTCGTGCTCGTCGCCAGACAGGCGGACAAACGAATGGATGCACTGATGCACGGATGCTTCGTCCCACTCATCATCATTCACTCCGCGAATATTCTGTGATTTTACTTCGTGCCTTTTAACATGTATTAGCATATATACATATCCGCGACATGACTGTGGCGGCAAAAATCAGCCGAGTGCGTACAAATAATTGTTATCGCAATAAAACAAGGAACCTCTCCACATGTGGTAAATATGACAATAACGTAATGGATAGATAAGGAAATAGGAAAGTGCGTTAGTTAGTTAATACGATAAGAAACTAAGCAACAAATTGAATAATTTGGCAGCAGAACCTTACCTTGTGTTCCTTTTCACCCCAATTTCATTGCCCGTTTACGCTGATTAGATTGAGATAAGTTCCTTTAATTGACCGTTCATGTAAATTGCCCGAGATTAGCTCCCGTAGCAACAGTGCACTGCTAGAGCTGATCGCCGAAGTTACGATCGGACGTACGTAAACAAGTAAAACTTCACCATGTGCATTACGTTCAATTCAAGCCTCCTCTGTCTGGGGAAGCGGTTTAATTTGTATGCTGATAAAACATTTGTCGAGAACTTCAAGCCACGCCTTGCAGCACCATTGGTAACAAAGATGGTCACATGGTTGGTATACCTTGACACCATTACACTATAGCGTTAAGTCATAGAACACAACTGAAATCATAAAAAAGTCAAATCAAATGATTTCTGCATTATTTGATTATATATTGATCGATCGAAATATTGACTTTGTGAATCAGTGAGTTTACAGAAACTCTCAACACGTGGTGGGAAGAGAAAGTCACTTTTTTGTTTTGGGTGAGGCGTCTCAACTGACATGTTTAAGAAAAAAAAAACATGCTAACTAGGTTATAAGCCGCTTCAAGCGAACTTGGAAGCCAACAGTAGCTTCAGCTATCTTAAATGATGTATCCTCGCTTACGGACAATAAGAATGGCTTCTCGTATGATTGCATCACTTGTCATACCCATGTGAGAGACACTTTTGACAGTGGTGTTGAGAAACCGCATGGCTAACATAAATCCCGTTGTGGGCACTTGGTCGATAAAGAAAAACAATGTTTCTTTGTTTGTTCTTAAGGTCTGAACGATGTTGTTTCAGCATTCTGAAAGAAAAAATACAGGAGCGATATCGCAATCAGCAGCAGCGATTTGTTTTTCAAGCATGGCGGTAATCGACAGAAAATGTCGTTTTTTTCCCAACATATTCCTCGGACCGCCATATTTTTTGTTCATCTCAATTAGTTTTGTTTCGCAAGACGATAATTACTGACGTCAATTCTGACTTTACGATTTCGTGCTACCCCATGGTGACCGTCGCAAATATCCGGGGCCTTATTTACATTCGTAGCAACGCATCCTTTTGTAGTAATGCATGTGTAACACGCGATCCTAAAACAATGAGAAAGAAAGTGGTCACCTAATAGTCTTGTCATGATGCCTTTTTCTATTGATGTGTTTTATTCATTACAATGAACTCCAATAAACACGCCCCATTTTAAAGTCATAAAGCCTGCCTGCCTGCCTGCCTGCCTGCCTGCCTATCTATCTATCTATCTATCTATCTATCTATCTATCTATCTATCTATCTATCTATCTATCTATCTATCTATCTATCTATCTATCTATCTATCTATCTATCTATCTATCTATCTATCTATCTATCTATCTATCTATCTATCTATCTATCTATCTATCTATCTATCTATCTATCTATCTATCTATCTATCTATCTATCTATCTATCTATCTATCTATCTATCTATCTATCTATCTATCTATCTATCTATCTATCTATCTATCTATCTATCTATCTATCTATCTATCTATCTACCTACCTACCTACCTACCTACCTACCTATCTATCTATCTATCTATCTATCTATCTATCTATCTATCTATCTATCTATCTATCTATCTATCTATCTATCTATCTATCTATCTATCTATCTATCTATCTATCTATCTATCTATCTATCTATCTATCTATCTATCTATCTATCTATCTATCTATCTATCTATCTGTGTGGTACCATTGCACAGCATGCTTTCCTAAATTTCGGGAAAACGGGCCTTGGGCATACGTGTCACATGCTATACCGTTATATCACAGAGCGCTCAACGTTGCCGTGCCAAATGTTAGTAGCTACCTCAACTTCGATGCGAAACTTTCGCAAAACAGTTACTTTCATGGCGTACCAGTTCTTCACTGTAATACGGATGACATGTTTGTCTTTGGCGCATTCGGAGACAGGGCGCCTTGCCCTGGGCTACACCTGGGTGATTCGAAATCTGTGGGAGACGGCGCCCTGCTTTTGTCGCGTAGATTTGTGAGACCATCTTCGATTTTTAGGTTCGGATCCGAGAATACTAAACCCTGTCCTGTTCATCCGAGGCTTTAACGGCTGTTCCCTTCACTCCCGCCCCTAATGCATTTCTGCCCAGCTTCTTCTTCAATAGAGAGTCCAATATACGATGCAGCAGAGAATTCACCGGACTTTGTTTTCCGGGCAACGCTGTGCTCCCTTGGCAGTTTTGTCTGAATTACCAACTTTTGATTGTCCTTGTACTTTTCTTCTTGTCCTTTTCCTCTTCAATATAGATTGAAGGCCCAGCTTACGCCAGCACATTTGCTTTTTTTCTTTATTTCCATTATATAGACAGTTCATGTACCCTCGCCCCCTCATTCAAGCAGCTCTCGGTGCTGCCGACGCCGGCCAGGCCACAGGCCTGGCCTGTCAATGCACAGAACTGTGTAAATGTGTAATCAATGAGCAGAACTGTGTGCTACACTAATATGGCTTGCCGCGCTTTTTTGAACAGTCCACGCTTCTTGCTTTTACCAGGTAGTATGCGCGGGCGGGCATAGTTGAAGTGAAGCTGGGTCCACTAGTGGGCTTAACAACACACACACACACACACACACACACACACACACACACACACACACACACACACACACACACACACACACACACACACACACACACACACACACACACACACTGAGAGAGAGAGAGAGAGGAGGAGATTGACAGAATTGCAAAACATATAATAAGCTCAACTATAGCGGTGACCGGTCAAGCAATCAATGCACAGAATCCACTCGCAAAGCAAAAATTGTGCATGTCACTGTATCAGCACAACCTTTCTGCCTCAAGTGGTCCAACATCGCCTGTTGTGGTCTGCAGAAGAAAGGCACAAAGGAAGTGCGTCGTGCATTTCTAATCATGGTTTCGCAACAGCAGATTCTCAACAGGGGGTGAAGTATTAAGAGGGACGAAGTTCTGCCGCAGTGCGCAATACTGTTCCGACAACCTAACATTGAGCCCCTTACGGTCAGAACACAGTACACGGCCGCTGCTGTAAGGATGCAGCCCCTCTCCAATAAGTGCAGCACATTAACGATACATAAATATATTACACTGCTGTGGGAATATAAAATTAGGCACACTTCACCAAACATGAGCCCAGAACAAGTATACCACCGCGATCACTCGACCTAAACTGACCAACCTAAGATATTTTGAACACAACATGGACAAACTCGACAAAATTCACGAGATATATCTGGCGCCCTAATACCCAATAGCGGACAACTCCACCCCCTTCGCACATGCACTGGGTGAGAGATAGTTTAGCTCTCTAGTGATTAAAGTGCACTACGCTTTTTCCAATACAGTGAAATTACCTATATCTCTTTGATTGTCTCCCGTTCTTTGTCTGTTGGTTTCACGTGCCAAGTGACGCCAACAGGCAAAAAAAAAAAAAAGCACTCCACACTTGCCAAAACAGATACAGGTGGCGCTGACTGAAGCTCCTACCTTGAAATTCGCTATACCCTACCGAATGGACAGAGGGATGACCGTCACCGTAGATCAGTGGTAGAGCATCAAACGCGTTATTCGAAGGCCCCAGGTTTGGTTCTCGCCGGAGGCAAGTTATCTTTTCGTCCACTTTTCTCTCTCACATTTGCATTACAATTACTTGCATGAACATCCCCTATACTTTTTCTTGGCATTATTGTCTGTTAGTTTTCATTATTAGTGTGTTAAAAAAACAAAAAAGCAAGCCTTTAAGTTTAATTTTTGCTCTGTTCTTTTTTCATAGATGTCGCACAATGTTTTGGGAGTATGAATTAAAGGTTTCGTCTGAACGCAACGCAACATTACAGCATGCGCTGTGAAGGGTGGCTTTCCATATACAATCTCGAATGTTGCGAAGCAGACTCCTCAATTAATCCTCCAGATGCGCTCTTAAGGATTAGTACATTCTTGCCTATTGATGTGATAAACTGGAGCACGGTTCAGGCTGGAAACGGCGTACGCGCGTGCCCTACAATTTGCATCTCCCAGGTCCTCACTCTGCCCCTCATATTTAGTTATCTTCGCACGAGAATACTATACCATCAACTGAGTTTGCTCATGCACTTGGGCGGTGCTTTATATTTGTAACCTAAAGAATTTTATTTTGTGTTCCCTTCACTGTCTATGGATTCTAATTCTATTGCTGGTCGTCGTAAATGCATTAGAAATTTCGTAAACATTTCTGCACTCACGATAAGGTGCGCAACAATTTTTTTGTTGCAAAACGTCATTGTCGCAAATGTTGCGCTGTCTATGATGTCCCCTAATAAGCCCCCTAATATGACATCTTATAAAATACAAATGAAATAAGGCGAGAATAGTACAATGTAACCGAAACCTGATTTCTTCGTGGTTTTCCAGTGGACTCATGCATGACATTGCATTCAAGTTTGTTGCTCGACATAAAAGATGGCAATATTAAAATACAGCAGTCCTAATATTCAGTGTAACACTAGTTCTTCGACACAGTCTAATGAAATCAGCAGATTATAAATACAAAGAATATGTGTTGATCATTGTTTGTAGTCTTTAACAGTTGTGTATGCAAGAAAAATCACAATTTAGCGTCTTGTTTGCTTTGTTGGACAAAATATTAATGGGGACTAACAGAAAATGATACCGAAGCAAGTATAGGGGATGTCATTAGTACTAATTGTAATGTAAATGTTATGAAATAAATTGGAAAGAAAAGATTACTTGCCGCCGGCTGGTAGTTACCTTATAATTTATTTTATTTATTTATTAGGTACCTGCATCGCCTTTGCAAGCATTAAAGCAGGGAGCAGGGGGAGGGGGTATATACATCACTGGGTCAAGTGACATTCATTTCTGCACACAAAGCGTGGTAAAAGTGATCATTACATTCAAGTTTTGCAATATTCGATGGAAGAGCATTCCACGCGCTCGCGATCCTACAAAAGAATGAATAGCGTAAAAGGTCAACATTAAAGGAAACCTCAAAAACTTCAGGTCATGGTACCTTCTTCGTGAAATATATGACGGTATTGTGATATATTAATTTCTGTCGATGCGTGTTTTTGAATAATAAAGTTTGTGAAAAAAAATTGAGTCTCAGCGCTTTTTGTCTGTCCTTCGAGATCTGCCAATGAGGTGCTCACATACTTTCAGAAACACTGAGGTTTTCGTCATCCTTTCGCAAAAGAAATTAAAGAGCTCTATGCTTAATTTTTCTTAGTAAGTCAACCAACTGACAAGTACGAGCATCCCAGCTTACATATGCGTACTCAAGTATCGAACGTACGCAAGTAAAACACAGCCTTTCTTTCAAACTACTAGGTAACTGTGAAAAAGTTACATGTAGGAAGCCTAATTTGAGTGTGGCCTCGTCCACTTTTCTTTCTTCATATTTACAATTCAGTTACTGCTAACATCATCTCTCTACTTTGCGACGTCATTGTATGTTGACTGAAGTGGCTGATAGGCTGTCATGTGAAGTATCTGGGTGCAGCAAATAGTCACGCATCTTCGCTGTGACTGCACCCACTTCACTTGCGAAAGAGAAACTCTCTTAATTGCACTATGCCAGCTAGACAACCACCCCTCACAAAAAAAAACCTGGATGCTCTCGTCTACTCGGTCTGCATTACGAGCCACTCTCAAAGACTTCTGCAAGCAACTGGTCTGAGAGACAAACTGTAACAGTCCGCGGACAATGTTCGTGCCTAATACTCGGATAGTGCTCCTGTCACTACACTTTTTTCCTCTGCTAACACAGACTCTTCTTCAATGGCATTCTTTTAGAGCCCCTTTCTATCTTTCTCAAGCACAGGGTAGATGACTGTATGTTTTCTCGTGTTAACCTTCCTGTCTTTTCTCTATCATTATCTCCGTCACTCTATTGTATGTTCTCAATAACTGCAGTGCAGTTATTATGACATAAATACTAGAGAATCAGAGTAGATGAAAAATCAACTCGTCGTCATGGAGAGTGGTACTGTCGGCTACTCTCCGGATTTCATGCACAGACACACCAAAGAAAGTGAATGGGATAGCGACCACCATCGTAGCTGAATTCATGGAGAATCGAACACATAATGCTGAAGTTATAGGTTCGGTCTCTACCAGCGGCAAATTTGTTGATTGATGAAGAAGAAACAACATTATTGCGAGATCCGGCTAGTTGTTGGTCCGGGCTAGACCGTTCACATGCAGGAATGAAGGCTTTGTCTCTCAGAAGCCTCCCTGGGCTGCTGAAAAGCCCAGATATGATGTTGTAAATTGGAGCTGAGCAGTGTTGAATGTCATCACTCCCGGGGAGGTTCTGGCGAGTTCGTGTGCTCCTTGAGACACTCCTATAACTAATGGCTTAGGGAGGCCACAACTAGTTTACAGGCTCTACATATCGAGTTTCGGTGAATCTGTGGAAAAAATGCTGTGTAGCTGAGAAATTTTGGCAAAAGAATTCATAATTTGCGCCAATCTATTACCTATTTTCCATCTAATTTTGAATGAGGTGGGGAGGAAATACACCTCAATTCATGATAAATTTGTTTATTCATCCACATTGACTCCTTTCCATTCGTGTCGTAATTGCTACACTATGGTTAAAGACTACAAGTATAGTCTCCTGTACCTTCCTTGTCTTCCTTGTCTTTATTGTTTATTTATTTATTTATTTATTTGTGAATTTATTCATTTATTTCTTCACAACTCCCCCACCAGAGGCTCCGGCAGGAGTATCATGTATGAGAGGGGGCGGGAGGGGGGGTGGCGAATAATACAGCGCATAACATCACATAAGTGGTATCATTGCAACACTATTATACCTTTGAAGGTACATACCTGAATAAACTAACGTTATAGAATTGTTAGCGTGAAATACAGCTGATAAACATAATACAGGGAAACTCATTTGTTAGCATGAGTGTCGGCAGGATTTTGTCTTGAGTGTGTGCAAAATCCGCTTGTGATCGTGGCTGGGGATCGAGCTGGAGTGCTGGTGTAGCTTGACGGAAGAGGAAGGTTTCGGTTAAAACACTTTGACGGTGTTTCGAAACACTGACATTTTCTTACCAGAGTGTGTGCTACCGCAGAGACAATCTCTGATCAAGCTGGGTTCCATGGCTTTCAGAGGTCTTCAGCTCTTCTAGTGAAGCCTACAACTTTTGGCAATGTAGAGTAAATACTTACCGAGGCCAACTAACAATGTTGAACGAGCTAAGTGCATCCGTAAGACGATCGTAAAGGAGAAAAACAAAGAGGAGACAAAAGGAAGATGAATAAACACATTGGTTTCTTCACTCTCCTTTCTTTTCGCGTACTTATACTAAGCGTTGGTCAGAGCAAGACGATAGGACGCGAGGCAAGACTCTGACATGAACAAACAAAAGTGATCAAGACTTCCTGCTTTCTCTCTCTGAAGGAAGTTCGTTCTTGCAGCTAATGGTGGCCTGTGTTTGCCCAAACTGGGGTGCTGGTCGATGGAGCGATAACAAGTTCTGACGGTTGAGATCTGCCATTAAGAAATCAATGAACCTCGTCGGAACTGTGATGTCTTGGTGGCGAGAGAAACAAAAGGAAGATTTATTATCGAAAGATGGAGTGCTGGTCAGAATATTTTTGCGTCGGTTCGGCTTTTATTTTTTCGCATACTCAGAGAACATCGCTTGCTGCTGTCACCCGCATGAAATGAAAAGCTCTATAGGCATTTCCATTGAGAAGAGTATGACAGTTTCAACAGTTTTATTATTATTAAATTATTATTATTATTATTATTATTATTATTATTATTATTATTATTATTATTATTATTATTATTATTATTATTATTATTATTATTATTATTATTATTATTATTATTATTATTATTCAGAGAAGGATCACTTAGTACCAGAGAGAAAGAGAGAGATAAGTTTATTTACAGAAAGGCAGAGAGGTCGGCCTGGCCAAGTTTATTTATCACAAATAGAACAGCGAGGTGGCACCGTCACCTGCATTTTATTTCTGCATGTTTTCTGCCCTTTAAAGCGTTTTCTCGGGACAAGAGCCATGCTTCTTACATCCTGAAAGAGTACCTCACTAACCCATGAAAAATTGTTTTCGCAGAGCATGCAGCTAGCATGGATATCGAAGGAATCATGATGATAATTATAATATCAGGGGTTTAACGCTTCAAAGCCACAATTAGACTGTGAGAATCAAGTTTCCCATTGAGACTTCAGCGACAAAATGCAAAGCATAGCGGATCAAAAAGGGAATACTTAAACAGGAATGAAAAAAATGGCAGCATATCCACGGAGTGAATGGAGAGTGGTGCGAAGCATTCGTCTGTCTATTCGTTCTTGATTCCGCCCGTCAATGCGTCCGTCTGTGTCACCGTTCATGCGTCTATCCGCCCGTCCGTGCGTGCGTCTGTTCGTGCGTCTGTCCCTGAGTTCGTTCATGCATCCACCTCTGCGTCCGTTCATGCGTCCATCCATGCATCTGTCTGTGTGTCTGTTCGTCCATCTATTCAACACTCCAAGTACCACCATCTCGCATCTTTTTATCATATATTCTCCATATATAATCACCGCACTCTAGCGGACATTCCAAGGACTAAACGAGAGGTGGCACACGCACACTTTCTCACGGCTTGCGCTTCGTATCTACTTCCCACCTTTAACCACCTCAAGTTCATTCATGGTGTATACTAGTTCATCGTATTCATGGCGCTGCGGCTCAACGCTCGCTAAACCTTTCTAAAACTAAGGAGGTTACACCCAGCGAGTATAACGTAGCAACTTTTTTTTTGTCAGATAGTGCTCAATGTACATGCCAATGGCTGCTAACGGAGATCACAGCGTGCGCGTTAACTAAAAGCCGAACGCTCCTGTATCTCATTCCCCCTTAGCAGCTATTGGCATGTACATTGAGCAGTATATTTTATTGTTCAACAACGCACACAAGAAATCTCTCATCGGCATCACCTTGTAGGTCAAAATGTTATACTTGTTACGCACTACAACGGCTACGAGGGACGAATGGGTGCTCCTATAAGGAGCTTCACCCCTAACAATTAAACATGGTTAATGGGTCTCCCTCTCAGTAAAAGGGCGGATTGTGGCCGTGCAACAAGGGGGGACGCATGCTCGTGTCTGTTTTCTGCGTCCCCTTCACGGCCAATGTCGGCGAACTTAGGATGGCGCAGTGTGAAAAATGAGGCTCCAGCTGGTGCTTTTAAAACTGCGCTGACATTGCACAGTACACAGGTCTCTACCATTTCGCCTCCGGTGAAACGAGACTGCTTCGGTTGGGCTCGAACTGGACACCTTCGGGTTAGCAGCTGAGCACTGTATAATACTGTCTGCCATGGCAGATCGGAGGCAGTCTGGCCCACGCACTTCTTAACAAAGCCTTGTCATAATTAAAAGATGCGAAGCATGAAGCTTCGACCAATCAGCTCCTCTCCGTGCCTGCTCAACGGACTTATGGCGAGCACATGCAAACAAAATACACGCACTTTTTCAGGTACCTGCTCAAATACGTGAGCTCACGTACAGCGTCAGAGTGATCTCCTATCTAAAAAAATGTTAGTGGGTCAATGCGTGAACTGATATGTACTCTTAATGCAAGTGATGCCGTTGTCGTCACTACAGATGCCTTCTCCATAACAACGACGCCCTCAGAAGTGTGGCAGCTTTGGCTAGTTGGTATGACATGACGATAGTTATAGCGCGAGAACCGAACGACGACAAAGAGACAAGATCGTGTCCTTCGTGTCCTTCTTGTCTCTTTGTCGTCGTTCTGTTCTCGCGCTATAACTATCGTGATGCTCTCAAATTCACATCCATGCATTTGAAGACATTTCGCCTATGCGCCTCCTTTTCCCTTTTCCTCTCTTTCTCTGCAATATATTTGTGTTTTAAGATTACCCTACTTTCTTCGTGTTATCATGTGAATGGATTACTATGAATTCTGCCTGGATGTTATTTTTGTTCGTGATTTTTTTCTTGCTGCGTATTTGCCATCCGTGAATAGGAGCAGCTGGTGCGTTACAAAAGCGCCAACATCTCCTAAATATCCTGTAATAAAAAAAAAACCTGTTACGCGAGTTCATTCCCCTAAATCTCGTTGCTTTAAATAAACGAACAATGAGCGAAAAAATAGTAATGAGGCAAAAGAGTAATCAAAGACCTCGGTACGCCCCTAGCGGCGCTTGATGCAAAAATTCCTCACACTACTGCCCTTGCTTTTTGTATGCTTAACTTCTTATTGAATTTTTTTTACCTTCTCTGCTATTATACGGGCCCAAAAGAGCTCTTGAAAGAAAGAACGTGGATCAGCTCGAAAATTATGCATTCCGCTTTCCTCTGGCTGGCTCGACCAAGATTTCTCTGCGCGTAAAATGCACTTCTGCCGCTTCTCTTCTGGTAGCCCATCGATCAAACACTCGGAATGGTTGCTGCTTAAGACGTTGTCCGGACATTCTTTTATCTTCTTCTTCTTTCTTTAGTTTACATCAACTCCACATCTGCTTCTTCCACCAACTTCATCTTTTTATTTTCCTTCTCTACGGCGCAACAAGTGTATGTATTGTTAAGCGATATTTGTTGTATGTAAAAAAAATGCCTGTCGATTACTTCGTATCCTGCCTCACGTTAGCTCTTTCTTAGGGCCTGCCGGCACCAATTATTCGGGAGGCACCACGCGTTCCCGCATTCATATTAACAGGAAGTTTTATTCCTTTATTTTTTTAATTTACAGCCCCCTTCTTACGTTCGCGGGCTTCTATGCCCACTTGTATAAGTATAGGACAGTGCATATCATTATCGAACAAATTTGAGCGTTGCGTGTAGCGCGTGAATTAGAGCTGTTTCGCGCTAGTCTGTAACCTTAACATTTATTTTATTCTTTCATTCACCCAGTGCACAGTAAAGTTCAAACACCAAACATGAGGAAAGAAAGAGGGAACGTGGTGAAAAAGTTAAAGAGTTATACAACAGGTCATAGTAGGCACAGGTTATAATAAGCATTACTACTGAAAAACAAGTAACTGCTAACAAGGTGTATAAATGTATACGTTTTAGGAAAAAAAAATACGAAATGGCTACAAACAGTTTCTACCACGGAACGGTAAAGCAATACATCTGAGCTAATGAGATGAAATACTCTAGTACTGCAGTATCAAGATTGTTGTTTACACAAAAAGATGCATGTATTTATCTAAGTAGTTATGCCATGCTCAGCAAAACGCAGTGTATTTCTCATCACTCATCTCGATCAGCGCACAAAAAGGACAAAAAAACACAAGAACGGGCACGACACAAGCGCTGTCCAACAACTGAAAGTTATTAGAAGAAACGCGTCACATATAGGCAAACAACAAGACATAAAAAAAACTGGATACCTCCCACTAAGAACGTAATGAAGTAGGCTGTAAATATGCAATCTCAGAATTTGTGAGAGTAATTGAAGGTTGGCTCACACATCTGTTTCCTGCTTTTAAGATCTCATACGCTTCAGCAATTCCACGCGTGTGCTGATCTCTATTCCTCATCAACACAGTGGTTTTGTTAAACTCAGCTGCGCAGCCGCACTGCCAGCAATGGAAGGCAAGATGCGTGGATGGTGTACCTTTCAGAGAGCTAGCATGTTCCCTTAGACGGACGTTGAGGCAACGTCCCGTCTGCCCAATGTACATGCCCCCGCATGACAAAGAGGTGGAGTACACCTCTTTGTATATTGGGCATAAAAGTTTGTTTTTAAATTGAACTAACCTTACGAAATGACGTCAGTCAACCACGATAAAACAATTTGCTTTTGAATAGTTTTCGAGACCATGGTGGGCAAGCTGTGGAACTGCGCTCATAATCATTTTCTTTTCAGGAATAAACAACTGTACTTTAGAGAAGTCAGAGTTACAATGTGTTTTCTTTAATTACAGACTGACCGCTTATGATACCGAATGAAGAAACACGTTTTAGCCATAAAAGTTATTTTGTTTGGTTGCGAGTATATCAAAGTACTTAAGTCAAAAGACATCTCTGTTTACAGTGCGAAATCAGCACCGAGAATCCACACACGCACGTATGCACACACACACACACACACACGCACACGAAAGAATTCGTGTCAAAGTGGCTTAGTTTGTCACGTTGGCGAATTCGATCTTCTTCATGTTGCTTAAAGTTCACGAGATAGCGTCATGCAGATGTCTCTAAGGTGCCCCGTTAAAGGTTGTTCTTGTTCTGTTATGGCCGACTTTAAAAAAAAGCAACAGCCAACTTTGCTTTCATCGGTTTAACTACATATTCTTATCTGGGGCAGTAGGGCGACAATCTATCGCATGTAACCAATGGGTCCCGGATTAAAAATTCCAGCTATATAGCCTAGCTGATGACATCAGATTTGCCATACATGACCTAGAAATGATTGGTATGATAGGAAATAATGATAACAATATTATCTGGCGCATTTACATCCCAAAACAATATTAAGATTATGACAGGCGCTACAGAGGAGGGCTCCGGTATTTCCGCCGACCGTCTGGTGTTTTTTGATGTGCACTGAAATCCTACAGTACACAGGCACTGCTTGACAATTCACCTCCATCGAAATTCGACCACCACGGCCGCTGTCGGTCGCAATCTTCGGGTCGGCAGCTGCGCACCATAACAACCACTGCTCTATTGCGGCCTGGGGAGCTCGAAGGGGCTATTCGTGATAATATATCGTTCGAGTTACACCGAAGGATGATCTCACTTTTAGTGTCAAAATTTGGAAACACCAGCCTGTACTTACTACTGTCCAGTAAACATGACCGATTACTAGCCAATAGTCAGCTATACTAGACAGTATTAGCAATAATATAGTCAAGTTAGCCAGGAGCACTTTGCAATGTTGGGAATCATCTAGACGCATTTTAGCCAACGCTAGCCTAGGCTAGTTTGCCATAACGAGATTGCTCGTAGATCGCGAGTAATTAAAAAGAAAGAATAAAAGTGAGGAAAAAGCAGGGAGGCCAACCAGAATTGTAGAATCAGGTTTGCTACTCTACATTTAGGGGAGAGACAAAGAGAAAGAACAGTGGGAAGGAAAACGGAGATAAATGTATCAGATGCGACAAAAGATATGAACAAGATGAAAGTGTAGACTTTGAGTGTAGCCTATTCAATGAGCAACTGCCACACAAAACGTGCTGCAAGACCTTGATTAATTTTCGGTGCGACGACAGTTCGTGTCGGTATTCGAGCTCAGATTAAGTCGGTCGTGGAGATGGGCGAGCACAGCAGTTAGCGGCAGAATGTGCTGGCTGTAGCGAGGGCATTGACGAATAACGTGGTCTATAGTTTCATCGCTGCCGCAGTGGTCACAAGCAGCATTGTGTTCCATGCAGATTCAGATGGCAAAAAATTTGGTGAAAGTGACATCAAGCCACAGTTGGCAAAGTGCCGTTGTCTCGACTCGAGAGTCTAGATAGGAGGCCGAAGTATACGAAACGGCTGTAGTCTATTCACTTGTAGGTGCTGTAAACTTGATGTGTTTCATGATTTTCTGTCTTCATTGGCAACCTTTATTATATAATTGTCGCATCTGTTCTTGAGAACGGTGTGGATTCTTGAACGCGATGTGTCCTCGTGTGCAGTTTGGACAGCTTCGTCCGCATGTTCGTGGCCCAGTATGCCACAGCGACTTGAAAGCCACTGAAGCGTTATGTCATGTCCTTGCACAAATGCGGGCACCGCTCTGATTTTAAAACACTGGTTGTTCATGAAGATCCCAGCGTAAGGCGAATATCAAGCACTGTAGAGCGGCATTGAAGTATGTGAGCACGCCTCCTTTCTTGGTTAGTTGACGGTTAAATACTGGGAGCAGGCTGCGTAGAGCAGCAAGTTCCGCAGCTGTCGATGTCATTCCGTCACCAGGAGCTTGTTTGTTCGATCACACACTTCTAATAACTAGGCTCGCAGCAACGGTGAGCGAAGGAAAGCACGGGTATGCGAGACTAAATTTGTTTCATGTGAGCCTGTCAGGCGTGACAACAAAAGAGCCGGCATGCTTATTAAAGATTTCTTCGAGATGAGGGCTCAGCGGGAAGTATGTGACATGTGCAAAGTTCTTCCGGACGTGTACCCATTACTTGTTTTTAGGTAAAACTACGAGCCCGAATTTAAACTCTCTCAGTTGATATTTCTGAAACGTCTGATGCAGCTTCTTTAACGTGAACACAATCCCAGAACACGCCGAAGATACCGGTGTTCTACGTTGATTCGCATTGTCTCCTTGTTCGATTGATGTCAGTTTAAAATGCGGGCACGGGGAAATATGTAGTAGCTGAAAATTCACTGCTTCCACAAATCTTCTCAAGTTACTGACCAGTCTAGGTACTTCTTGCTTCTTTCGTATTAATTTTTTTTATATTCATAAGCAGTAGTACGATTGCAAATACCTGGCCCTTCCCTTGCTCCTTTTTTGTTAGTTTTGTGGCTTAAAGGCTAAAGCTTTCTTTCTCGCACGGATGTATACTGCCACTTCACACATTGTATGTGCAACCCCTATTTTTTCTGTCTCTCTCGCTTCTACTGGTTTTGAGAAGTCACATATAAAAAAAGAAGCGATTGATATTCTCGGTTATTGAAGTGAATGGCCGTTGCAAACGACACCATGACAGAGAAGCAAGGCATTTGCTCGTCATTCTAACTGTGTAAGGTATATGCCAAAGGGTTTTAAAACCTCTCTTGTTTGTTCGTGTAACGAAGAGTAACAAATGAACACCAGAGCACCCTGAAGTCTCTACTGGCGTAGCGTGTCATGCTAGACGCTTGTAGAAGTATTGCCTGTTACTATTCGAAGAGAAGTATTGTTGCGAAGCGATAAGTAACGAGCTACTCGAAATGATATGGCTAATTGTCCGGGGTATTATAAGATAAACGAGCATGGGAATACATGGACTTTCAAAAGGCAATTACTGACTCACACTGCTTACTACCAATTACCGCTTCTTCCAGAGCTTAGCTTTACAGCCCTCAAAAGCTTTAGCGGAAATGTAAAAAGTGTGCAAACACGCATAAACGTGCAAATTTCATGAATAAATAAATGTAAAACATAATTGACCACTGGGATAGTTAGTTAAAATGCACGGTTTAACTGAACTAAGTATACAAAGATGGAGACAAAAAAGAAAGAGCAACTCGCATCAGACAGATTTATCAAAGAAGGAAACCCGTAAATACAACAAACACGTTGCGAGAAAGACCTTCTTCTGTTGTGCTTCCTTTATTTGTCTTCGTCTGTGTACTCTTACATCCTTTTTTAATTACACCAAGATTAGTTCAGTTAAACCACAAACAAACGTAATCCTTTCTCGTAAAACTCGTTGTGAAGTTTCACAAGCGAAATAATCATGATGACACGGCGCCCGACGTAATTATGTGGCATGACTTGAGCCTAAACCACCGATGACACGAAGCTTTGGCTGTGAGCCTATGATGCTTTTTGCAAGCTAAAAAAACATTTAAATCAACAAGTGCTTCTCACTGACATGCCAGCGTCAATTATGTCCTACGAAGCTTGCCCTAAGTGTCACTCTAAAGGTTTGGTGCATTTAGTATGAGACGTGCAAAGCACGTGAAAAGTTCCTAGTAAGAAACGCATAGTGCACTGCGTGGAAGTGTAGAAGCTTAAAAGAAGCGCGTAGCGTAGAAGCGCATAAAAAGTGCAGGTACTTAGAATAAGTGTGCTGTGTAGAAATGCGCAGTGAGAAGTATAATAAAATAATTGATAGTGTTTAACGTCCCGAAGTCATGATATGTCAATGAAAGACATTGTAGTGAAGAGCTCCGAAAATTTACGTCACTTTGGATTCTTTTACGTGCACTTATTTTGAAGTACATGGGCCTCAAACACTTTTTGCCTCCATGGAAAATGCAGATGACGCGGCCATAATTAGATCCACAACCTGGAGGTCGGAAGTCATAGGGACAAGTGCGTAGAACATAATATATGCTTAGTGTACTACATAATTCTTTAAGTGGAAACACAAAGGCACTATGGCCTGACAGATTTTTCTTGCAGAAAAAAGTCAATGTATACCGTGTAACAGAATTTCAAGTTTCTGGTTATCGCTCATATTTCGCATTATTGATTGATTGATTGATTGATATGTGGGGTTTAACGTCCCTAAACCACCATATGATTATAAGAGACGCCGTAGTGGAGAACTACGAAAATTTTGACCACTTAGGGTTCTTCAACGTGCACCCAAATCTGAGCACACGGGCCTACAACATTTCCGCCTCCACCGGAAATGCAGCCGCTGCAGCCGGGATTCAATCCCACCACCTGTGGGTCAGCAGCCGAGTACCTTAGCCACTAGACCACCACGGCGGGGCATATTTCGCATTATTCCCGTTGTAACGGGAATAAAGGGTAAATTATTAATAAACAATAACGCAGTTTTTTAGGGTGGTGGGGCATAAGACGTATAAAGGGTTTGCCGTAGCAAAAGGACTTCAACCTCCTAGTCCTGAGTAGGCCTTATTATATATATATATATATATATATATATATATATATATATATATATATATATATATATATATGTTTTGTTGTGCGTTGTGGCTAGCTAAGATTTTATAGAACTGACATTTGACATTGTATTGCAGTATTCCGTCAAGTGTAACTTGGTAAACTTAGGCAAGAGTTGGGCAGATCATAGCATTCGAAACTCGTGCGTCATCCTCAACCATATGAATGTGTAGGAGTTAGCTCTGGCACATTTTATCCAAAATTCGTAGCAGGTTTTTTTTATCTTCAGGGCAGAGTTGTATCATGCGTTCTTTTTCTCGCCCAGGAACATGAGTCCTCGTCAAGTAGTAAAGTTTTAGCGCGCAAGGGGAGAATGTAATGATGAAACCCTCTGCTTTACTTCAAGTCGCACAAGATGATTTCATGAATAATTTGTTTTTAGTCATTGAAATTTTCGTTCCTGTGTGGCGTTTTCTTTTTCCTTTGGCCAGATGCACAGAATTGCAGCGCCAGACCATTTGCATTGCGCAGTCGCGACAGCGCCTACGCTCCGGTGTCCGGCGTGTCTCTCTGCGAGCCGCCATGGGGCACTAAATCACCTTTATGCTCTCTGTCGCGTTTCGTTGTGCATTCATAGCGGAGAGTGCGAAAGCGGACGGCGGGTTAACCAACCAGTCCGGCCAGTAAGAGTGTGGCAACATCTTTTTTGGGCCCGTGCACGCGATGGCCAACACTTTATCTAAATTGAATCAATGTTCTTCTTGCTGTCGTGCAAGCCACTGCCTCCGAAAATCGAGCCTTTCTGTGAACGAGCATGCAGCCAGCGCACCACTATAAAATACGGCTTAGAGTAAACAGCAAGGGCTTCAAAGGCAGTGTGATGTTGTTGTATAGTGTTTTAGCGTCGGTACATTCGCTTGATTACTTTCCGCGCGATGATTTATAAGTCACGTGTTGCCCACAACTTGTAGATTTTCTCGACGCAGTGTTTGCGCCACAGCATGCGGTGCATTCAAGAGAGCGCCATTTGCGTAATTTTTTCGTCCCTTTATTTTATTCTGCAAACATTCTATGAATCGTTGCGGTCACTGTCTCGTTTTTCTATTGCTGTAAATTCCAATTTACTCCTGCTAAATGCAGCTAGGGTATCGCTACTGTAATTGTTAGAAGCACCGATGCTCTTGACTTGGAATATTTTGTCTGTAACATGATTATACACACATAAAGTGTATCAAAAGCATTCGCTTGGAAGTGCACAACTTTTACATATTTATTACTATGGCAAGCATATTTGTTTTGTCACGTGATTCGCTTACCAGTTACTAGAAAGAACATCTTCTCCCTGACTACGCAAAATAAAAGAAAAGCATATGTTTCTGTGTCAGAAATTATGTTTACCACTATTATCTACCATGATTTCATAGCGCGTAAAAGTTTATACGTAAAAACAATGCCTATATAAAATATGCAAGGAGCAGTATAAGTCATTAGTGAATTTCACAATAGCCGGCATGATGGCAATGGCTAATTAATGAAACAGCGCATGTTGAAAGCAACTTCACTTTTACTTGACTGAAGACCATGAATCCATGAAATGATTTTAGTCTTGCTAACACGATCACCCTGTGTGCCATTTGGAATTGCTATTTTATCTCCATTGGATTTGGCATCATACCGGCCTATAGCACTAGCAAGCTGCGTCGGCAAGGTCATGGAGAGGATGCTGCTTACACGCATGGAATGGTACCTGGAACGTTATAACATCTATCCTGATGCTATGGAAGGCTTTCGACGACACCGGTCTTCAATTGATAGCGTCATTGACTTAGTGACCTCTGTTCAGCAACTGAAAGCTAAGAAGCGGCTGTCGGTAGCTCTGTTCCTAGACGTGAAAGAGCCTATGACAACGTAACCCATGAGGCTGTTCTCAGTGCTCTTGAAACAGCTGAACTTGGAGGTCGCGTCTTTCGATGGGTAAGAAGCTACCTCATAAAGACATGGATGTTCGTGCTAACTGAAGATGGGCCTACGAATAAGCATTTCACAAGTCGTGGGGTGCCACAAGGCGGCGTTTTGAGTCTGACTCGTTTCAACTTGGTTCTGGTGGGGCTCACCGAAACGCTACCACAGACGACTTATATATCTCTCTACGCTGATGATATCTGCATTTGGTCGTCCGGCATGACACGGCCTCAAGTGCGCGCAAGGATACAGAAAGCGGCAACGATGACATCGGCATACCTTCGCCAGCAAGGTTTGACTATTGCCACAGCAAAATGCGCAGCGGTGGCGTTTACACGCAAACCGATGTCTTTTTACCCATTGTACACCGATGGCAGAGCAATCGCATATAAGAGCAGTCATAGATTCTTAGGTACCATCGTAGATCGTGACCTAACCTGGAGCCCGCATGTCGCATACCTGAAGAAAAAGCTCATTGGCATTGAGAATGTATTCAAGTTCGTTGCCGGAAAATCATGGGGCCCACCCGTGCACTCCATGTTGCAGCTTTACAGCACTCTTTCTCGGAATTCTCCGGTACAGCCTTCCTGTCCTGTCCAACACGTGCAAGACTGACATCCGTGCACTGCAAAGTGTACAAGCCCAAGCACTTCGGACATGCCTTGGCCTTCCAAGATGCTCACCGACAGTGTCAACTGTTGTTGTTGCAAAAGAACAACTGGTCACAATGCATATCATTGTCCAGACGCTGAGAACGCACATTCGGCATTTATCACGGCTACCGTCACATGATTTAGCGTCTTTGACAGCGCGGAGGCCCCATAATTCGTTCTGCGGTATTGTGACAAAACATCAGGACATATTACCATCTAGCCTCAAACTTGTGACGCATCCAGCAGCTACGTTATGGAGTATCCGTCAACCTGACGTGCGCTTATCAGTTCTTGGAATCGTTAAGAAGGCACGCATGTCACCGCTAGCCCTGAAGCAATTGACTTTGCGACTGTTGCACGAAAGGTACTTCGAGCGCTTACATGTTTACACCAATGGCTCCACTAATTCCAACAGCTCTACAGGAGCAGTGGTTGTTCCATTTGATAATGTGTTGCGCCAATACAAGCTCTCTCACACCACGACGTCGACAGCAGCAGAGCTTGCAGCGCTTCAAGGTGCAGTAAAGTACATTCTTTGGCAGCAACCTAACCAATGGGTCATCTTTTGCGACCCGAGGTCAGCCTTACAGACACTACGGTTTGCTATGTAGCACGGGTTACACGAACAATTCGTATATCAGATAAGACACGACTACCACGAAGCGCTCAAGGAATGTCACGATATTGTATTTCAGTGGTTGCCGAGTCATTGCGGAATTGTCGACAATGACCACGCGGATGAAGCTGCTCGATCGGCTCATGACCAAGACCGGCGTACGCCCATACCACTTTTGAGAACGAACACTGCAAGGCAACTCCAATCACTTGCTCGCCGTATAACCCTCCTACAATGGAATACACCGGGTTTCTCCAACACGCACCTGTATTCGATCAACCCAAACTTGCAACTTCGTTTGCCATATGGGCTCCCAACGTGCGCTGAAACTTTACTGTGTCGCATGAGGTTGGGCGTGGCATTTACGAATGCGTACTATCGTCTCCTTGGAATGGTGAGCACCTCGGCATGCAACATCTGCGCCTGCGAGGAAACGCTCGAGCACATTTTATGTCATTGCCCAGCATACCAGTTTGAACGACGTACTATGGAAGCCAAGCTCCGTCAGCTGGATTCACGGCCAGTTACAGAAGAGAAGATCCTGGGACCTTGGCCGACGGTCTCCCAAACACGCAAAGCCACGAAAGCCTTCTTGCACTTTTTAAGGACCACCAGACTTCACGACCACTTGTGAAAGAACAGTGTGACACCATGCTGTGTAGTCTCGAGCTGACTATTCATCCTTCAATTTCTTACTCCTCTTCTTTTCTATCTCTTGCCTTTCTATTATTCTCCCTTTCCCCCACCCCAAGTGTAGGGTAGCCAACCGAGCCAAGCTTGGTTAACCTCCCTGCCTTCTCTCTCTATTTATCTCTCTCTCTCTTTCTCTCTCTATTTTAAATTCTTCTCTGTACTCTTTCCGACAACTACACCTGCTTTTGTAAGGTAGCAAACCGGTTACTACTACCATGTTTACCTCCCTGCCTCATTTTCTTATTTCTTTATTTTTCTCTCTACCTGCAGTAATGTAATAGGTTATTCTGCAGTTAGAATTAGTTTTTATCAGCCATCATTTCCATTTCTAAATGTCTCACAAACGAAGCCGTAACAGCTGTTTCAGTCGAGCTCGTCTTCGAGGACCTGGAAGACCAGCGACAACTCGTCGCCAGGGCCAAAGAGGGCAGTCGAAGCCAGAGGATTCGTGGACTAAGGAGCCCTCCCACCATACGGTGATACCAGGCCTCGTTCGGACAACTGTTTCTAAATAAACGTTTATTTCTCTCTCTTTTCAAATACTTCGCCTATATAATGTAGTGATCCAAGAGAATTGGTTGGAGAAGGCGAAAAAGAAGAGAATAGAAGAAGAGTTGAAGTGGCCAGCAGGAATGTAAGTATTCCGCACATATAAGATGCTGCTAGAATAGACAGTGGTGCGCAACACGGCAATCGAAAGTTACTTATACCAGATTTCGTTGTAGAATTCCACAACTAAATTATTACTTACATAAAGTTGGTCTAAAGGCATCATCTTTAGGTCAGGTTTGCGAAGAAATGGAAACGATAGATCATTTCTTTTTATTTTGTCGCCGATATTCTTATTAGCGGAAAAGATACCTGGTAGCTCCACTTGAAAAATTAGGATTAGAATTAAATGGTGCAGCAAGTTTATCGCTTGGCAGCATTAAATTAGGTTATAGCCACAGGGACGTCTGCTCTGCGGTATTTGGCCACATATTTGAAACAAAGTGTTTGTCATGTTAGTGTGGCTTTTTATATCATTCGTTTTGGACCCACCACTATCTTTGTCTCAAATCACATCCGATAGCTTACATCTTTGCTCACACACACACACACACACACACACACACACACACACACACACACACACACACACACACACACACACACACACACACACATATATATATATATATATATATATATATATATATATATATATATATATATGAGCCAGGCCCCGACTCCTCCCATTCATCATAGCGTCACACGAGTCGACGTGATGGAGACCTGCCTGCCCTTTCATCAGTCGCTCATCATCGACGCAGTTCCCCACAAGACGCCCTGACCATACATCGACTACCGAATCATCTCCAACCAGGACACAATGACCACCACCGTGACACATTCAGCGGCCTACCTTGACACACCCAAGTACACCGGACACACCCAAGTACCCGTGCAGGACTGGTTCTACCAGTTCGAGCTCCACGCTACCGCTGCATCATGGTCGGAACGGAGGTTGATGGCCAACTTCACTGACTACATCTCCGGTGAAACCAGGTCAAAGCCGGGTTAAAGCCGGGTCAAAGCCGGATCAAAGCCGGATCAAAGCCGGGTCAAAGCGACGATTTTGAAAATGGCGATTTTCGTGCAGAAAAAAAACCTGATGGAAAGTTATGTCTTTCAAGGAAAGAGCGTTAACTGTGGCGGCCCAGTGGGATTGTCTGCGCATGATTGGTAATAAAGAAATCCTTATTGTAGTCATTAAAACGGGCGATCACCTCTTCTTTGATCTTCTGCCACGATTCGTCGTTGTCGAAAATGTGGGTAAGGTATAAGTTGAATGCCTCACCAGTCACGTAGTATCTGAAGTTTGTAACCATCTCCCGTTCCGACCATGATGCAGCGATAGCGTGGAATTCAAACAGGTCAAATCAGTCCTGTACAGGTTCATCGTCCGCTGCTCCGGTGTACTTGGGGTGGGAAGGTCAGTCGATGGTTCTGTTATGATGCCGGTAACTGCATGCACCTGAGATCACCTCTTCTGTGGTCGATATTCAGTTGAGGCGTACTGCCGGTGGCTTCATGAATGATGTGAGGTTGATGAATGGTGCGGCGATGGCGGCGATGGCGTAGTGGTTAGAGCATCCGCCTCGCATGCAAGAGGTCCGTGGTTCAAATCCCGGTACCGCGCAGTTCCCAACCGGATTAAAAAAAATCCGCGTGTTGATGGAACTGCATTAAGAGGCCTGGGGTGCGGCCTCACCGGCAACACCGCCGAGAACGCACTCTCTCACCAGAGAAGGATTGGCCACCCTGGTGCAGTATCTGGCCACTACCTCCCACATGACTTAGTTGGAAATATTTCACGCTGTCCTGCGGATGATTGAAAGTCTACCTGTCACAATTCTGGCGGCGCGCTGCAAAGCGTGTATTGGCACTGAAAACTAGTGTTTTCAGTTCACTTCGTAGTATATGAGCTGCGAAGCTTAGAATATAGAAAATCCAGT